>OX637641.1:110175-1310175 GCA_951802225.1 Euspilapteryx auroguttella | reverse complement strand
TTCTCCTAATAACGCTTGTAAAAAATCTTTCCCAGTATCAACAGACCAAGAGATCGGCCCAGTCAGGGCTCGAACCTGCGTCCCAGCCAGAGATTTCAAGAAGAAAACCGTCTCTTACGCCATGTGTAAGCAACTAGCAGCCGAGCTGTCTGCTTCAGAAATATTTACTAAAGTTATCGTCACCAGGCCAAAGTGCACTTTGTGTAATACTAACTTGTGCACTGATGCTAACAGATGTTAAGGGGCGAAACGGTGGCACCAGTTCGATAAATAATTCATATCTTCTAAACCATGGCCGAAATTCAAAAATATTCCCCTTACCACAAAAAAGTTAGACCTGTCTAAAATCACCAATTTGTATGACGAAATTGTGATTTAAACCTAGTGATTTAGACCCGGTTGAACTCTTTTTGTGGTAGAGCCGTATGCGTGTTTGACTCCCTAGATAATCTAGCTTAGAATTATTAAGGCCCTGTTGTATAGCTTTTAGGATAATGAATCTTAGAAATATTCTTTTACGTAACTATATAAAGTGGCCACTTTAGGCAACAAACGATTTTTTTTCTTTGATTTGGAACCTGAAAGCTACACAACAGGGCCTTGAAAAATCTAAGCAAGATTATCTAGGGAGTCAAAGACGCAAATTTTCGATTTCGGCCATAGTTTAAAATATATTAATTATCTATCGGGAGTGGCGCTAGTTTCGCACCATGTAAACCCTTAAGGCGGTAACTCTCGGTATGGCGCGAAATTCAAAATCTTTCGCGTTTTTTTACTTATTATATTAGGACATAACTTGATTTTTAACCTTTATGTCCTAAGACACAAAATCAGTAGGTTTGTCTTCCAAAAACGTTGTATTACAATGTGGGAGATGGTTTTTTACATACGCGAATTAATTAAGAGCCAGTTTACAACGATGCTAGCGCCATTCACGAAAAAAATTAATATCTTCTAAACTAAGGCAAATATCAAAAATGTGGCACAGTATGACACTAGATAATCTTGATTAGTATTTTTTGAGCACAGTAAAGTAGTCATAGCTTTAAAGGACAAAATTATCAACAGATTGTTGCTGAAAGTGGCCACTCTTTTAGTAACACTTTGTAGCTTTATTTGGTCTTTAACTTAAACGCTATACAACAGTAGTGTAGCTTCCTACCAGTGAAAGAATTTTTCAAATCGGTTCAGTATTTCCGGAGCCTATTCGTTACAAACAAACAAACAAACAAATCTTTCCTCTTTATAATATTGGTATAGATAAAAAAACGCGAAAGAATTTGAATTTCGCGCCATACCGAGGTACCAGTTTAATACGTTTGTCTTTAATCGGTTTAATCGAATACGTTTCTGTTGTTATTACAACTTTAGTGGTATTACAAGAATTGTCACGCTATGAGAACACTCGATTGACGTTTAAAGTTTACAAACAAACAGTCGATTGTTTGTGTTTTGACAATATTCGCGTTTGTTTACAATTTACAATTATTGTCCGGCCGTATTGTTTGTTTTGTATTGTGAAACTTGAATCAATTATTATAAGCTGTTATTGCGTCTAATAAAAATGCTTTTTATTATCGGTAATTGTTTTAATATATTTTTTTTTTAATAAAATACCTACCGAAAAATGATTTTCACCCGAAACCGAAACGGAAACCGAATCTTCGGCCTAGGTCTCAGTTTCAGCCGAAACTCACGTGGCCTTGTAAAAATTGAAAGCGCGGTGTAGCTCGTGCGAGCGAGCTCCGCGCTTGTATCGCCGAATACTTCCGATATGAGCCGAACAACGCCCAAACATTTAGTTTCGGTTTCGGCACAAGGTTTGGCCTATTTGAGCCGAAACCAAAACTGTGACTGAAACTTGATTTTTTTGGCCGAATTTGGCCGAAACCGAACCTTCGCTCAGTCTCTAGTTTTAATTCATAAGACAGACAGACACTTAGTGCAATCAATCGATTACATCGTTTCTATCTAAGTTCGTAACCAGCAGATTGCATGGAGTACTATAAGAAGGACACCAAGAGATAAAAAAAAACTTAAACAATAGGACTGGTAATTAAGTTAATTTCCGAATGGTATACTAAACAAACTTTTTTTTTTTCAAGTTTCCAATTTAATTTTTTCTCTCCTCTGTTTGTTTATTAACCTTTTTTATCCGGTTTCACTTGCCTTCCTTTAGGCGTTTTAAAAGAGCAAAAAAAAAAAAAACTTACCTTCTCAAGCATATGATAGACATCTGCCAGATCCACACCAGGGTACGGCGACATGCCATAAGTAGCAATTTCCCAAAGCAGCACACCAAAGGCCCAAACATCGGATTTAGTACTGAATGTATTATATGCCAATCCTTCAGGGGCTGTCCATTTGATAGGAAACTTGGCCCCAGCGTGGGCCGTGTAAGTGTCGTCTCTCATTAGACGAGCGAGGCCAAAGTCTGCTACTTTTACTAGGTGATTCTCGCCCACTAGACAGTTACGGGCCGCTAGGTCGCTGGAAAATTTTTTTTTTTTTTTGAGAAGACGTTGAAAAAAAAAAAGTAAAACACTAAAGCTGAATATTTTGTAGAATAAAAGCAAGAGTTGATTTTTTTAACGCAACGCATTAGTTTACAAAAGGATTTCTTGGCAAGCAAATCGAAATTGAATACAATACTATGGCTTGATGTAGCAAGCTGAATATGTTTCCATGGGAATTTCTGGAATTTATTCCTTAGTGCTCCCCTACACTCCCCAAGGAATCCACGTGCAAAATTTCAGCCTGCTACGCCCAGTAGTATCGCGGCTCTGCATTGTCTGTCAGTCAGTAACTGAAGAGTTTAATATATATTGATATTTTCTGATTCTAATACTATTTTGAACCATAAGATATTAAGATTTAGAATCCAGTGTAAATTGTTATGCACTCATAAAATAACTTAGCCAAACCTCCCCCGATATCCACAAGGCCTCATAAAAAAAATACTTACCGATGAATAAAACTCCTACTTTCCAAATAGCTCATTCCGGAAGCAATCTGTGTAGCCATGTACATAAGCACCACTGCATCAACTCGATCCCTTGCCGCGCCTCCCCTTAAATATTCCAAAAGGTTGCCTCTACTCATAAACTCTGTTATAATATAGAAGGGAGGTTCTCTGGTACAAACTCCTAATAGCTGAAAAAAAAAGGATACTTATAAAAAAAAAACACGAGTAAAAAAAACAGGAAAAAAAAATCATCAAACAACAAATTTAAAAAAAAAATAAAAATACAGAAATAAAAAAAAATACTTCCCAAATAAAGCAAAAAAAAAGACAATTTAGTAAGAAATGTGGCGGTCTAGGACGGCGTAACACTTTCGGGTTATTCTGTATTGCAAAATAGCTCTTGTTCTTTGGTAATACAGACAAGACAGTTGACTAATCTGTTACGCCCTCCTAGACCGCCACTGTACAACTTCATTTCACATGAATTCTTGTTAGTCCAGTCGTGGGTTTTGAAAAATTAAAGAAAATTTACATTTTGTAAAAAAAAAAAATAAAGGTGCTTGTAACTTTTTACCTATAAGACTCACAGAATAAATGTATGTATAGAATATAAAAATGTTTGTCTTCTTTATACTTCCTCTAAACACTTTTATTACACAGTCAACTGTTGGGACATTATTCGAAAAAAAAAAACAAATTTTGACACGTTCAATTCAAGATGGCGGCTCGCGCCTGCTCTCCTAGAGGTCGAGAACTTCGATTTTTATTAGGCCCCATACACACCTTAACAATATGTCAAAACCGTTTCTACTCCACCTTTTGCAAGGCAAAAGGACTATTAAAAAAAAAAAAACATTTTTTTTCAGGCCACAAAAACCCATACAAAAAAAATCAACATCACACAATAAAGAATGGATAGGAAGAGCATCATATCACAAAAAGCGCTAATCTAATAATACCTATCTCTTTGTCTTGTACAGTGGCGGACTAGGAGGCCGTAACAGATTTGTCTATGGTTTCGTCAGCCCTAGACTGTATTACCAAAGAACAAGAGCTATTTTGCAATAGAGAAAAACCGGAAGTGTTACACCGACCACTGTACGTGTAACATGTATATTACCTGAACTAGATTCGGGTGCCGCATTTCCTTCATTATGGCTGCTTCTTCGAGAAAGTCTTTAAGGGCCATAGTGTCGTCCTTAAGGGTTTTCACAGCGACCGTGAGGCCGCATCGCTTCCACGCTGCTTCGTATACGTCCCCGTATTGGCCGCCGCCTAGTTTGTGCTGTTTTTAGGAGGAATAGATAACTTTGAATACATATTGAAGACGAGCTTTCCCGGCTTACTTCGTTACGCCATAGAATATAAGATACTACAAAATACTTGGCTCTATAGACTATGTTCTTTTGACTGCCCAGAATGGCCGAATAAAAAACAAACAACAACAACAAACCACCTGTCAAAATATGTAAACAACGGAAAAAATATTGCACCTTGGGCTATATTATTTGAGTTTAGGTAAGGATCCCTAATTTTTTTGAAAATCTAATATAGCCTATGACACTCGGGGTCAATGGAGCCTCCTACCAGTGAAATAATTTTTCAAATCGGTTCAGTATTTCCGGAGCCTATTCGTTACAAACAAACAAACAAATCTTTCCTCTTTATAATATTGGTATAGATTTACACTTTTAGAGTAGTCTACACTGTAGATCTGTGGTGCCCAACTTGTATTGCTCCAGGGGCTATTTAGGAAATCCCGATAGGCCACGGTTTTTTTTTCAATAAGTCGTTTTTTTTTTCACTGAGTTAAAAAACAAACGACTTATTGAAAAAAAAACTACATTAAACAGTTAAACCACTTTTTATTATATTGTGATCTAAGAATAAACAGAAACAGAAAAAATCTAATGCGATATTGGACTTTCCACTTTTTCAAAAAGTTTATTAAAAGTTTCTGGTTGTTCTGTGCAGTGTGCACCCATAAAGGCCTAAAATTAAGTTATGTCCTTAGACACAAAATCAGTTGGTCTGTCTTAAAAAAAACGTTGTATTACAATGTGGGAGATGATTTTTTACATACGCGAATCCATTAAAACTTTATTTAAGGCGGTAACTCACGGTATGGCGCGAAATTCAAATTTTTTTACGTTTTTTAATTATTTTGGCGAAAGTATTCATTTTAAATAAAGTTTAAATGAATTCGCGTACGTAAAAACCTATTTCCCACATTGTGATATATCGTTTTTGAAAGACAGAGTTACCGATTTTGTGTATATTCAAGGAACTTGTTTTTTGGCCTTTTACCCCTTAGACACAAAATATGTAGGTCTGTCTTCAAAAAACGTTGTATTACAATATGGGAGATGGTTTTTTACATACGCGAATTCATTCATACTTTCGCCAGAATAAATAAAAAACACGAAAACATTTGAATTACGCGCCATAGCGAGAGTTACCACCTTAAAGTAGATATTTTTTTGTGAACTGTTTTCTCTGATAATAACTCGATTTTGAAACTGAAAGTTTGAACAAGGGCCCTACTAAACCAATAGAACCATACTTTTGTTCATATGTTTTTAATTAGGTACTTTAAGTTGGGAAAAGCAGATTCAAAATTTTCATATAATACTACAATAACTTAAAATTATGTACTGCATAAAGCGGCTATTACACTTATCCTGATTAAGACCCATACATGCCTCTGAATTCAGTCAATCTGTATCAGGGGCTCTAGTCTCTTAAACTTACGATTATACTTCTATTCTATTATTATTCTACTATTACTCTATTACGATTGTGTCAAAAATTGCGAGTCTCGTAACTTTGATCGATCATTATAGTATAGCAATAGAATATGAATAGCAAGCTATAGAATAATCTGGGATTTTTTTACCTAAATAGTGAATCCTGTTTTATTAGACGAAATTGGTACGGGCGTAGTGCAACTGTCATTTAATATCAATCAGTATTGACATATATAATGTCAGTCGAACGTAATCATAACATTATCTTATTATGGAGCAGACTACCCTTTTTGGTCAATTCCAATCTGTTGCGATACTACTGCTATAGTTATAGCAAAATTGATTACGAGACTACCAAATGTGTATTTTCTTGCGATTTACGTACTGTTTCTATTCTACTTTTATTCGATAGTTACGTTTTGCGCGATGAGACTAAGGGCCCAGGATAGTCTAATTGAATTAAGTAAGCTTGCAACCGATTTAGGTCAAGGACTTCCTAAGCCCTTAGGGTGCATTCACGTAAAAAGCTAGTAACAAGCGCTTGTTGGCGCTGGTTTTAAAAATGTATAGAAAATACCAGCGCTGACATTCGCGCTGGAACAAGCGTCTATTGTCAGTGCCAGTTTACAGCGATGCTAGCGCCATTCGCGAAAAAAAATAATATCTTCTAAACTAAGGCAAATATCAAAAATGTGGCACTGTATGGCACTAGATAATGCAGCCTAGTATTTTTAGAGTACTGTTGTATAGCTTTTAGATTAAAGACTAAAGAAAGCTACTGATTGTTCACAAAAGCGGCCGTTTTTAGCAACAATCAATAGCTTTCTCTGGTCTTTAACCTAAAAGCTATACAACAGTACTCTAAAAATACTAGGCTGCATTATCTAGTGCCATACAGTGCCACATTTTTGATATTTGCCTTAGTTTAGAAGATATTAATTTTTTTCGCGAATGGCGCTAGCATCGCTGTAAACTGGCTCTTGACCAAAATAAATAAAAATACCTTCATAACAATATCAGTGCGGTCAATCTCCCACTCATCGGGCGGTGCCAGTGGGAACACTGTAGGCTTATCTCTCTTCGGTGCCGGGTACAGCAGCTGGGTTATCAGGCCGTCTCCAGTTAACGAGTGATGATGCACCAGCTCGGCCAGCGTTCCGAACTTGGATTCCGATGTTACGTATACCTTGGGGACGAAGAGAGCCCTATTATTAGTCTCTAAAGAACAAGATAATTTAATAAAAAAAAAAAAAGGAACCCGCCTTCAATATACTGACACATACATCAACCGAGCACTTCCTCTTTTTCGAAGTCGGTTAAAATAGGTACTTAAACCTTCTCCTGAATGTAACGAATATTTGTCTGAAAACCGCATCAAAGTCGGTTCAGCCAAGCGCGAGGTAATCGCGGACAAAGATACAATCATACAGGTCAAACTGATAATTTTGAAGTCGGTTAATAAAGTAGGTAGTTATCATACTTTCCCATCAGAGTCCTCGTTGATGCGGTAGTGGTAGACGCGACCCTCGTACCGCAGACTGATGCTGCGCTGGCCCGGACTAGACTCCGACTCGCGGACCTAGAATAAGTTATATAATAATTACGACCTGTCCCGTCTTACTTCGTTACGCCATAGAATATAAGACTTGGCTCTAAGGAATATGTTCTTTTGACTGCCCAAAATGGGCGAATAAAAAAACAAACAACAACAACAACAAACCACCTGTCAAAATATGTAAACAACGGAAAAAATATTGCACCTTGGGTGTGATTATTTGAGTTTAAGTAAGGATCCCTAATTTTTTTGAAAATCTTATATAGCCTATGACACTCGGGGTTAATGTAGCTTCCTACCAGTGAAATAATTTTTCAAATCGGTTCAGTATTTCCGGAGCCTATTCGTTACAAACAAACATACAAACAAATCTTTCCTCTTTATAATATTGGTATAGATTACACGTCACACACACACATCACACTCAGAGCGCCTAACTAGGAAGAACCTGTATCTAGGGTACCCGAAACACACACAGAGACGAACATTAATCACAACAAGCAGCAGTAGACGTCTTTAAAAAAATAAAAACAAACATCGATATTCATCATATCAAATTCCGCTCGGGAATCGAACCCAGGTGCACGCGCTTACTCAGTCCACATCACTGCTAACTGAGCTACGGAGCAGTCAATTATAAGCTGCGCAGATAAAAAAACTATTTCAAAATGGCAGCCACACGCATGCTATCTCGCGTACGAGGGATGAGTTAAAAAGAGAGACAGCCCATCCAACGGCCGCCATTTTGAAATCGTTTCTTTATGTGCGCAGCTACAATAAAGCATCACACTCAGCGCCAATAACTAGATATATCTGACTGAGATATATTTGACTGCTCCGTGGCTCAGTTGGCAGTGATGTGGACTGAGTAAACGTGTGCACCCGGGTTCGATTCCCGGGCGGGGCGAATATTGATATGATGAATATCGATGTTTGTTTCCGGTCTGGGTGTGATGTTCGTCTCTGTGTGTGTTTCGGGCACCCTAGATACTGAGATAGAGAGATGAGATAGTGAGATTATATCATGTATGTAGGGTTAGAGCCAGCTTCAGAGATGCTAGCGCCATTCTCGAAAAAAAAATATATTTTCTAAACTGAGGCAAATATCAAAAATGTGGCACAGTATGATACTAGATAATCTTGATTAGTATTTTTTGAGCACATAAAATTAATCCTAAGTCCGCAATTAGTGGGACGCGGGACGTCGAGCGGGGCGTGCTGCGATTAAATCAAACGTATAGCAATGTATGAGACCGTTTACGGAGACGCGTTGGCGGGCGCCGACGCGGGCACCGCCGCGGGCGCCGCGCCGCGTCCCTAAATGAGGCCTATATTTTTTTTGGATATTTTGCTGCTTTTACTGAGGACTACTTTACTGTAAACTATACCACGAGTGTTTCTCTAGCGAGTTGACAGGGGTGACGTAGTCTCTAAAGATTGCTATCAATATGTATAAAACTCTTCCGTTACTGACTGTCAGACAACGCAGAGCCGAAACCACTGGGCGTAGCGGGCTGAAATTTTGCACGTGGGTTCCTTGGGGAGTGTAGGGGATCACTAAGAAATGAATTTACAAAAATCTCATGGGAACGGGTTTTGGGTGTTTACAATAAATCTGCGCGAGTGAAACCGCGGGGCAGCCTCCAGTATTAGATAAAAATACTCACTAGAAAGCTGCCATTGATCCCAGACGACAGCAGATACTTGGCAGCATTCCTCGAGATGGGTCCGTGGTACCACGAGTGTTTCTCTAGCGAGTTGACAGGGGTGACGTAGTTTCTAAATACTGCTTTTCTAAATAAAAATTACTTACAAGGAAGCTGCCATTGATCCCAGACGACAGCAGATACTCGGAAGCATTTCTCAAGATGGGTCCGTGGTACCAAGAGTGTTTCTCTAGCGAGTTGACAGGGGTGACGTAGTCTCTTAAGACTGCTATTTCAAATAAAATTACTTACTAGAAAGCTGCCATTGATCCCAGACGACAGCAGATACTCGGCAGCATTTCTCGAGATGGGTCCGTGGTACCACGAGTGTTCTCTAGCGAGTTGACAGGAGTGACGCAGTCTCCAAAGACTGCTATTCTAAAAAAAACAACTTACAAGGAAGCTTCCATTGATCCCAGACGACAGCAGATACTCGGCAGCATTCCTCGAGATGGGTCCGTGGTACCACGAGTCTTTCTCTAGCGAGTTGACAGGAGTGACGTAGTATCTAAAGACTGCTATTCTAAATAAAACAACTTACAAGGAAGCTTCCATTGATCCCAGACGACAGCAGATACTCGGCAGCATTTCTCGAGATGGGTCCGTGGTACCACGAGTGTTTCTCTAGCGAGTTGACAGGGGTGACGTAGTTCGAGGGCACCCACCCTACTCCACCCGCTAGCCGATGCGCTTCGCACCACTCCCCGCTTTTATTGTAGGATACTATGCGGACTTGCTCGCCTGTCGGAATGAGTATAAAATTTTAATTTTTTATTATGTTTAACCACAGAATCGATAATAGTGCAAGTACAGAGGCTTTAAAAAGAAACAAGCTGAAACGGCAAACTTCGTACCGCCCAACCTATTAGTATTTTGAGCATGAATAATAATTAGAGCATGAATAATACTTATAAACCTTCCTCTTGAATCACTCTATCTTTAGAAAAAAAAACCGCATCAAAATCAAACCGCTTTAACAAAGGTAATTTCTGTTGCACGCTCAAAGAAAACAGCAATGGTTAACTAAGTCGCTTACAAGACAATTACGAGTCACTCGTTTTTAGTTAAGAAACTTGGCCCCCAGTTGAATAGTTCTAAAGATTTAAGTACGGATAGGGACAGACGCGTGAAGCGACTTTGTTTTTATACTATGTTGTATTAACTTACACCCTGTTGAGTATCTAGACAAGTCAATAAGGTAGGAAATCGCTTGCAAATTACAGCGAACCCTTCTCAAGAGAAGCCTTACTTATGTCGTAGTAAGATTTGATATATAGGTTTTTTGCAAAAAAAACTCAGGATTTTGCGAAAACACAGATAATTTGATATAAGCATTAATTTTTTTTTCAATCATCCTGACATAAAGCAGTTTTTTTTTTTGCAAAAATCCTAGTATAATTGAAAACTATGAAAGTAAACCTTCCTTTACTCTTATTGGCTAGATTATTGCTTGCTGGTAAACTCTTATTCTGATTGGTTCGTTAAAATATACTTTGACGCTACAGAGAACCAATCAGAACAATGATGATTGAAAAAAAAGTAATGCTAAAAAAATAATAAATCAAATTATCCGTGTTTTCGCAAAATCCCTAGTTTTTTTTGCAGAAAACCTAATTATCAAATCTTACTACGACACATGCAAACTGAACCACACCTGAATACCTTTTATCCAATTTCAGTGAGTATTAAGTAAATAAAGTGGGGACCTTATCTCCATTAGGAACTTGTTCAGGTAGGCTTGTTGATGATAGGTAACTTTCTTAGGTCAGAACACTTTTACTAATAAAATTTGAATAAAACTCTCAAGAGCTCAAAAACAGCATCCTTGTTTACACACACACACTCACTTCTTTCCCAACGCGAGATAATGGCGCTAAAACATACATACATACATACGAGTCAAACTGATAACCTCCTTTCTTGAAGTCGGTTAAAAAGGCAATGAAAAACATAACATAACATTATCTCACGCCTTTTATTCCAAGAAGGGACACCAGCTCAAGAGCCGGACCCACATTTAGCCGAGTTTATGCTTTATTACCAACAACGGGACAAGGGGCCAGCTTGTAGCTTTCATTGCAGGCAATGAAATCTATACCAATATTATAAAGAGGAGGGATTTGTTTGTTTGTTTGTAACAAATAGGCTCCGTAAATACTATACCGATTTAAAAAATCTTTCACCGGTAGGAAGCTACACTATCCCCGAGTGACATAGGCTATATTAGATTTTCAAAATTTTTAGGGATCCTTACTTAAACTCGAATAATGTAGCCCAAGGTGCATTATTTTCCGTTGTTTACAAATTTTGACAGTTGGTGGTTTGTTATTTTTAATATGCCCATTCTGGACAGTCAAATGAACATAGTCTATAGAGCCAAATGTTAAGTAGTATCTAAAATTCTGTGGCATAACGAAGTTCGCCGTGTTGGCTAGTGATTTATAAAGTGACTTTTCATTACCTTTCTTGAGACTGAGCTGATTCTCCCCACCGGCCTGGAAGTCGTACAAAGCCACGAACAGCTGCGGATCGTCATCCTCCTGATTAGCCAGCAAGTTCTCCTTGGAAGTCCATCTGGAATCAGATATAATACTTGAATCGTTCTGTCAAACTAGAGTAACATACTTACCGTCTTATTCATAAAGATACAGTAGATTTTAAGTAGCGTTACTGGAGGTCTACTTCTCTGGTTTGTTGTATGGTAAATACGTGACATCCAGTCTAAATTGACATACGTCAAATAACTAAAATGCTCTTTAACTTTTTTTGAATAAGAGGGTTAGACATAGACAGATCTTTATATGCGCACACAAAACATACAATAATAGGTTACAAACTAACAATCTTAACTGGAGGTCTACTTTTCTGGTTTGTTGTATGGTAAATACGTGACATCCAGTCTAAATTGACATACGTCAAATAACTAAAATGCTTATTAACTTTTTTTGAATATCAGGGTAGGTAAAGAAACACAAAAAAAAAACAAATATTAAAATAAACAAATATTAAAATAATAAATAAATATTTCACAGATTGACACTTTCAAATAAAATTAACAAATGTATTGTAAGTGTTGTAGGCGCAAAATGGCCCTGACTCAGCTTATGTTGCAAGCAATGCAATAGCAACACCGATGAATAAGTTAGAGTGCGTGGCAGATATATCTGCGCGTGGTCAAAATATGAACCAATTAAGCAATCAGCTATGTTGTTCAAATGGCGGGTTGAGTAGGTAAACTCACAGACTTATCTCTTCAATACATAGTATAAAAACAAAGTCGCTTCCCGCGTCTGTCCCTATGTATGCTTAAATCTTTAAAACTACGCAACAGATTTTGATGCGTTTTTTTTTAATAGATAGAGTCATTCAAGAGGAAGGTTTATAAGTATAACTAGAGGCTGCCCCGCGGTATTTCCCGCGCAGATTTCTCATAAACACAAAAATCCCGTTTTTTCCCGTTCCCGTGGGAATTTCGGGAAATCCCTTCTTAGTGCTCACCTACACTCCCTAAGGAACCTACATGCAAAATTTCAGCCCGCTACGCCCAGTAGTTTCAGCTCTGCGTTGTCTGTCAGTCAGTCAGTCAGTCAGTCAGTAACGGAAGAGTTTTATATATATAGATATAAGTATATACATGCACGAAATACCAATAGCTTAGGCGGTACGAAGTTCGCCGGGTCGACTAGTCTATAATATAAAAATGAATCGCAAAATGTGTTGGTAATCAAAAACTCAACAACGCCTGGAGCAATTGAAGTCCAAATGGTTTTCACGGAGAGAAAAAATCGAATATCAAAACAGAACATAATCTTACGCCTTTTATTCCGCGAAGGGTTAGGCAGAGATACCAGCTCAAGAGCCGGACCCACGTTTAGCCTAGTTTATCGAATATCGAACCATAGTAGGAAGGTCGACTAGTAACACCATAAAATCACAAAATCTATACCAATATTATAAAGAGGAAAGATTTGTTTGTTTACAACACTATCCCCGAGTGACATAGGCTATATTAGATTTTCAAAATAATTAGGGATCCTTACCTAAACTCAAATAATGTAACCCAAGGTGCAATTTTTTTTCCGTTGTTTACATATTTTGACAGGTAGTTTGTTGTTGTTGTTTGTTATTTTATTCGCCCATTCTGGGCAGTCAAAAGAACATAGTCTATGGAGCCAAGTCTTTTAGTAGTATCTTATATTCTATGGCGTAACGAAGTAAGCAGGGACAGCTCGTTAAAAATAAAGACGGGCACTTTTTTATGGTACTTTCTTGATTATTTATTTTCGTTCATACGAACCTTCTATAAGAAGATTTCACAGAATTCGTAAGAGTTGGATATCAACGGTATGAGACATAGCAAAATATGAGAATAATGGTCTCCTACACGACAAAAACACCAGCTTGGCATTGTTAGATTCATCGACAATAGGTCATTCAGGGTATATATGTAAGTGCTATTAATATCAGAGCATCATGGGTCCATGTATTGATGAAACTAAAGTGGCCACTTTAGGCAACGAACGGTTTATTCCTTAGATTTTGAACCTGAAAGCTACACAACAGGGCCTCGAAAATTCTAAGCAAGATTATCTAGGGCGTCAAAGACGCATATTTTTGATTTCAGCCGTGGTTACGAAGATATTAATTATTTAAAAAAAATATATATCCTCATAAAAAATGTATATTTTCTTAAAACGTTAAACCATTCAATCAGTAGGTCATTTACTCGAATAAAACAAAACAATAATAAAACCTTTCTTTGCCAAGATGAAGCTAACTTTCGAGAAAGATAAAAGAGAGCAAAAATTGTCTTGTCTCATCGCTAAAGCTGGTTTCTATGTGGGAACCCAAAAAGTATCACAGCTCATACTAAAGGCTGCCCACAAAATCCTCTGCATAAAATATTTTAACTCACTCTTTCTAATGTTTAATATCCGTTTTAAACGCAACAGCTACACTGCTACACGACCAAATTAGGGAGGCACACTAATAAGAGAGCTCTGGAGGCTAGGGGATTACCCGGACGGGAACCCACATGGCTTTGCTTAATCCGTAGTGCTTTTAAGGCCCCTTGTGCATCGAGGGTAATATGATGTTTGTTAAGTGCAATGATGTTTGTTAAGGTGGTAACTCTCGCTATGGCGCGAAATTCAAATTTTTTCGTGTTTTTTATTTATTCTGGCGAAAGTATAAATTTTTAATAAAGTTTAAATGAATTCGCGTATGTAAAAAAACATCTCCCATATTGTAATACAACGTTTTTTGAAGACAGACCTACAGATTTTGTGTCTAAGGGGTAAAAGACCAAAAAACAAGTTCCTTGAATATACACAAAATCGGTAACTCTGTCTTTCAAAAACGATATATCACAATGTGGGAAATAGGTTTTTACGTACGCGAATTCATTTAAACTTTATTTAAAATGAATACTTTCGCCAAAATAATTAAAAAACGTGAAAAATTTTGAATTTCGCGCCATACCGTGAGTTACCGCCTTAAGTGCATTTTTTTTTAAGTTTAAGGTTTTATTGTGATTAAGTGGGTACTGTAGGTAGTACTACTTATTATACTGTGCTAGCGTAGTAATTGTGTGAGACAGCGCAGTTTTTCCGTTTCGCTGCCGCTTGCAAAGGCGTCAGTGTGCATAGGGCATAATATTTGTAGCGGAGTGGCTTTTAACTATTCCCTCTGAAAAGCTAGCCTTCAAAGGGACTTAATTTCACTTATAATATTTATATATTTACACAGAATTCATATTTTTTAACTGATAAAAATAACACTTTTGAGTAAAACTTGATCATCTTGCAATCACACAACAAAGTAACGTAAGTAAAGTAAAAAATGATATTCAATATAGGTCACAATATATCGCTTATTGAAAGTCAATTAGACTAATCTAATTAATATTGATACCTTATTTGGTAAAGTATCGTATAGTACTGCTTTGCGTCTTCTGCGTTTTTTTGTATTGACTTTGACACTCTAGACGACGAAAAGCAATGTTGCAAAATGTGGCCGTAATAGTACCTCTGTTGAGCCTACGCAGCATGTCGGCCCATTTGTCGAATCTTTCTGTCACTTTTGATCGCTTTTGACATTAAAATGCGGAAAAATGTATGGAGATGATCGACAAAAGTGACAGATAGCGACGAAAAATTCAACAAAATGTCCGTCATGCTAGCACCGCTGGCTTACAAAACTGATGAAAATTTTGTCTTTTTCCCGTGGCGCGGTATCGCTCTTGGGAGGTCGCAGCGGAGATGTGCTACCACCTTGCTACTACTATAAACGGAAAATGCTGTTGGCTATAATAAAAAAGAGTAAAAAAACTTTGTCCCCAAGTTTACCTGTTGGCGGTGTCAAGAGTGAGGGGCGCGGAGGCAGGCGAGGGGACGCTCTCGCCGTCCGGCAGGTCAGGAATATGAGGCAGCGGTCGACTCTGTAGCAGCGCTTCTGCGGAACAATTGAGGGGACACTTTGTCATTGCTGTCCATTAAATTGGGAGCGTAAAAAGCGCGGGAAAAGGGCAGTGTTAGGCAGATAATCGATGATGATTGCCGACGAATTCTTATATTTAAAAAAGAGCCAGTTTACAGCTATGCTACGCCATTTAAGAAAAAAAAACATGTAAACTAAGGCAAATGTCACACTATGACACTAGATAATCTTGCTTAGTATTTTTTGAGTACAGATAAGTAAAAAGAACAAAATAATCCACAGATTGTTGCTAAAAGTGGCCGTTTTTAACTGTGCTGTGTGTGTAAGTCTTTTATAAATGTGTCCCACTGCTGGGCGAAGGCCTCCCCCTCCCCTCTCCAAGTATCCCGATCCTGTGCGATCTCCGGCAAAAAACACACATTTTTGATATTTGCCTTTGTTGAGAAGATTTTTTTTTCGCGCGTGGCGCTATTTTAGCTGTGCTATGCCTCTTATGTGGATTAAAAGAACAGACAATCAATATATATAAAACTCTTTCGTTACTGACTGACTGACTGACTGACTGACTGACTGACTGACAGACAACGCAGAGCCGAAACTACTGGGCGTAGAAAGCTGAAAATTGGCACGTGGATTCCTTGGGGAGTGTAGGTGAGCACTAAGAAGGGATTTCCCGAAATTCCCACGGGAACGGGAAAAAACGGGATTTTCGTGTTTATGAGATCTGCGCGGGAAAAACCGCGGGGCAGCCTCTAGTTTGTAACTAAAATCCAATAGCAGCAATTTGTATTTCAAGACTAAATACAGTGCTTTTAATATAACAGAGTAAAAAATAAAAGAAAACGCAAAGGCAACAAGGAGGCTTCGCTACAGCGCATGAAAGAAATCAATACTGCAACTCTGTCACAAGCATTACTCGCTTCGCATTTTGTAAATAAGAACAAATTAAATTCGCCATCGCAATACAGTTTTTTTTTATTCAAGGTAAATACACAGTTCAGACACACAAGACACAGTTAGTAGGTTTCAGTCCATATGCTAGAGACAAGAGCCTCTAATAAGGTCACATTAACAATGATGATTTTCGTCTTGCTTTTCAAGAGGAAGGTTTATAGGTTACATAGTATAAAATAGAGTTGCTTCCCGCGTCTGTCCCTATGTATGCTTAAATCTTAAAAAATATGCAACGGATTTTGATGCGGTTTATTTAAAAGATAGAGTGATCCAAGAGGAAGGTTTAGTAAGTATATACATGCTCAATATAGTAATAGGTTACGGTACGAATTTCGCCGGGTCGACTAGTACAGAATATACTACTCACGACGCAAGCACGTCATCGATATTAGTAAATACTTCAATTAATGTTAATAAGTGTAAGTAATTCATTAATCCCTACCAATTAAGGGGAATGTTGATTTGGTAACCAGTTAATATCAGAAACAAGCCCTAATGAGAGGTTTTCAATTTGACATCTCAAAAAAAAAAAAAAACACGTTTTATCACGCCGCAATTGCAGCAGATGGCGCTTTGCAGATTCTCTAAGTCAAGTTGAAATGAATCATTGAAAGCTCAAAATAAAATTGAAACTGGTCACGCTTCAATCAAATAGTGTTTGTTTTGTTTTCAACTTTTTAAGTTCAGTACTGATGAGTATTCCACTAGATATTGCAGGCTTGTATTTTTAGGGCACTGTTGTATAGCTTTTAAGTCAGAAACCGAAAAAGGCTACTGATTGTTGCTAAAAAGGGCCAATTTTGGCAACAATCAGTATAGGTATAGTAAAAATTGATATTGATGTTTTTCGCGGGTAGCGCTACTTTAGCTGTGCTATGCCTATTAAAAAATGGAATCCATTACTGCGAATTTAAACTTTTATTAAGAATAACTATTTCTAGTCGAAGACAAGTGAAGACCACACCACATGTTTGCAAGATTTGTATGTACTTACGAGAAATAAAAAATATAGGTCAACACTCTAACTAATGTGGTACCGATCGTTTTTCAGGGTTCAGCACTCATATTAGATAACAGAAAATATTGCTACTAAAATTACTGTACCAGTAATAGAAAAAATGGCAGCTTTAGTTTAACAAAAGTTTTAAAATTAAAAAGGTAACCCATTTTAAACTTAGTCAATATAATCGGAGATTTAAGAGCCAGTTTACAGCGATGCTAGCGCTATTCTCGAAAAAAACATATATATCTTCTAAACTAAGGCAAATATCAAAAATGTGGCAACGTGTGACACTAGATAAACTCGCTTAGTATTCTTTGAGAAAAGTAAAGTAGCCCTAAGTAAAAAGAACAAAATTATCCACAGAGTGTTGCCAAAAGTGGCCACTTTTAGCAACGCTTTGTAGTTTTCTTTGGTCTTTAACTTAAAAGCTATACAAAAGTGCCCTAAAAATACTAGGCTACATTATCTAGTGTCTGAAAGAAAGAAGAAAGAATTCGACATTTTACGAGATAACTCTAGCTAGACCGGTTAACATGACGAAATTATCCAACATGTGGCTAGACTGCCAACTAATTTTGTTTCGCATATTTTTCTCAACAACTAATGAACAAATTACAATAAAAGTACCATAGTAACAGTTCGCGTCGTAAGTCGTTGCTTTAATGAGATAAGTTATCTTCTCAACTCTCAAAGGGATCACCGGAGACTCCTTTGCAATATTACTACATTTTCAGCATGGAGTTTTGAGCTACTTTTATTAAATAGATTGCGTGTAAGAAACTTCGTAATGGGAACCGGAAAGTGTCTTCATTAAAACTAACTTTTGCTTTTTTAAAGTACAAAAATACTCCACACACGCTGTGCGTGGGCTCGAGATAAGCTTAAACTATTTTACTTCAATCAAACAAACAAACATAATAATAATTCATTTTAAAGCAACGGACGCGGCCTTGGTCCTGAGATTGTGTCATTTCAATTGTGGCAAACTGCATTGTGGGCCCATTAATCGCGTTTCAACATTAGAACTGTGTATGGAACTCTAGAAAGCGATTCCCAAAAATTTGAGGACAAATTATAAATTCTAATTCTGGCAGTTCTTTGCGGCCAGAAGACTTCGAATATGACTGCCGGTCAAATACGACAACCGTAGCTCATTTGTAAGCAGACTAAACCACTTTGTCCATATGCGGCGTATCAGAGCGAGCGGGCCACTGAACAAGACCACTTGTGGATCAGTCGACCACTCGACGCCATCACAAATCGTAGCCACTAGCAGCTGTAGTGGTAGAGCTCGGGCACAGTATAATAAATAGTACTACGTACAGTATGGACATTCCCTGCATCCCTCAGCAAGTGCGGCCCCCGCGTTCGGTTACCTCTCAGTTACTGCTCAGTACAAATAAAGCAGAGTCGCACGTCTCATCTCACTCACACAAGCATGATCCGCGTGCACGTACACGAGTTTCGGCTGTGCGCGAAGCAACGCGCTTTTTTCTATGAAGTGTCCGAGGTGTGGCTCGGGCGACTCTCGCAGCTTGTGGCTAGCATACAAAATGTGTGAAAAAACGGGTCTGCAGATTGTGGTCGCGTCCAGTAGCCGCAACTGGTGTCTATATTATATGCGCCCGCTTATGCTCGCGTTGTCACGTAATTTTTTTTGTTATACGCAAAATTGAGTAAACGCGAAAGAGCATCTGCGACGCGATATAGCTTCACGAATGAATTCTTGTAATCGGCAGCGTTTCTTGCAATCAATGCCTTTTCTTAAGGGCATTACAGAAATCGACCTTGTTCAAGCTAAAATGGTTGATAAAAAGAAAAAACACCAATGCAAGATTACGATCGAATAGCATTTGGTTACATATGTACGAGCTGACCACCTATAGAATCTCGTCCACGCGTAAGTATTTAGCGTCGGGCGCGGACAGAGTAAATTTTGGTGTGGCCTGCGCCTTAGGCCGCACCTGAAAAAACTCTTAGGTAATCGATAGTGCCAATAGCATGCGTGTAAATAAAGGTTGACAATGGGTGCACTATGCATTGTTCGGGCATGGTCGGTCAGCCGGCGCGGGAGGAGGGCAAGATCGCGGAGGGAGGGGTAAGGGCGATTGTGCAGAGTGATTCACCCGACTACGCGGGAGATGCTAGTTGCTACCGATATTATCAGCCGGACATTTTTCTTTAATTAATTAAAATGTTCCTGGCAGCTTCCAACTTTTTAATTTTTCAAACATGCTAATCAACAGGCGTGTTATTGGTTGAAATTAGGTTCTACAAACACCCTTAGCAAAACTAAATAGGTTTTTATATTTTGGTTGGGTTACGTTTGCATACTTATAAAAATTTGCACCTTATATAACAAACTTTATAAGGTGCACGCAAACTCAGACAATACCTACCTACATACATTAAATTCAATTGTGTGAAACAATGGTGTACCGGTTGTACCCAATAAAGTGATCTCTACAAGTAGAGGTACCTACGTGGGAAAATCTGTTGTTCTGTAGTGTGTGTGATCAATACATAGCATGAAATAAAGTCGCTTTCCACGTCTGTCCCTATGAATATGCTTATATCTTTTAAACTATGCAACCGATTATGATGCGTTTTTGTTTTTAAAGGATAGAGTGATTCAAAAGAAGGTTTATATGTATAATTCATGCACAACATAGTAATAGTTAAGGCGGTACGAAGTTCGCCGGGTCGGCTAGTAATATATAAATGCAAAAGTAACTATGCTGTCTGTCTGTCTCGCTTTCACGAGAAAACTACTAAACGGATTTGAATGAAATTTGAGTCTAGAGTCTGAGAAAGGACATAGGCTACTTTTTATCCAGAAATTCCCACGGGAAAATTTGGAATTTGATGTTTCAAGTGAAAATATGCTGGCTGTGGGGCGGCCACTAGTATTAAATATGAATTGTTACAGTAACACAATTTTAAAGATTGCTAGTCGACCCGGCGAACTTTGTACCGCCTTACCTATTCCTATGTTGTGAATGTATTATATATACATATATATAAACCTTCCTCATTAATCTTTATAAACAAACTGCAACAAAATCCATTGCATAGTTTTAAAAATATAAGCATACATAGGGACAGACGCGGGAAGCAACTTTGTAAAATACTATGTATTGACACACTAAAGACTTTGTACACAAAGTGCAGCTAAAGTTTTGTTCTATCAGCCATTGTAAAAGTGTACGTAGGTACATTACTGGTAATAATTTATTGTCTTTAATGTTTAAAATTACGTAACGTAACACAACAAGGGTGCTAATCAGGCCAAAGAGGAATACCTTATTTATCATAGAGAAAATTGCAGTGTTACTGCTGTTAAAAATTTAAGATATGAACTAAAATAGGTGCTCTTTATGCAGCCTTATTATGGAGGAAGGTTCCATTTGCAGGAATTAAACTTCAATCAATTGTCTCTGCCTACCCCGATGGGATACAGGGGTGACATTATGTGTATTATACTGATCAATTAGTTGTGAAGCAGATAAAATGATTATTTCGCACTGCGCTAACAAAAAGATAAATTAATGAAGCTCATGTTTTAAAATACATTTTTAGAGATTACAGCAGGGGCATTCCATGCAACGTGACACCAGACCAGTAAAACATAAAAGCTAAAGAATAGTTTATTTATGCATTTAGAATAACAGTATACAGTCTTAAGTTTATGAAATTAATAAAAAAAAATCGAAAAAACAGTTTTTTCTACTTTTTTGGTCAATATCAACACAGGTGTTAGTCAAGCTCACCACATACAGGTTATTGTGTATGATTTCAAAAAATAAAAACCCAGATATTATGAATGTGAATCAGCCTGTTGGGAACATAACCAATTAGTACATTACTTAAGATTTACTACGTAAAATATAAATTAAAACGGTTAGTTAGTTTCTATAATATTAAGCAATCATTGGTTACCAGAACTATGTCCCGACCGTCACATTTAAATTAACTTTTGTTGATTTTTACCTTTAAAATGCGTGTTTATGATAAAATGCGTGTATTGCAAGTAACAAATAAAGAGGATCTGAGGGGTTTGTCATTTCTTAAAGTGGCTATGGGCTGTTGTTTTTTTTACACATTAATTTAAAGTTCTGTCCCGACCGTCACAGTCCCATCCAACCATCATAATTCCAAGTAGCAATTTTCTTGTATTTTTACAAATATCGCTTGCATTGGCTTAAACAAGTCTATCCAAAATTATTTAATTTATTTTCTTGGTTTTATTGATTCTTTAGTATATATTTCGTAGCAAAATACTCGTATTTTTTAAATTTCGCTTGCTTAAGGCTTAAATAAGACTAAACATTATAATAAATTTTAATTCCCCGAGTTTATTGGTTTTTTGATATATTATGAGACGTAACGTACTCGTACCCCCATTACCAAAAAAAGGCCTATTGTCCAGCAGAAGACTATGAGTATGAGAGTATAATAATAATAACACATCACACTCAGAGCCCCTAACTAGGAAGAACCTGTATCTAGGGCGCCCGAAACACACACAGAGACGAACATCACACCCAGACCGGAAACAAACAAACATCGATATTCATCATAATAATATTCGCCCCGCCCGGGAATAGAACCCGGGTGCTCACGCTTACTCAGTCCACATCACTGCCAACTGAGCCACGGAGCAGTTGAAATGTATCACTACTTTTTTCTTACTCATTACTACATACTTCAAAGTATGAAGTAATGAGTAAGAAAAAAGTAGAATAAGAAAACTGAAAGCTAAGGAAAACCAATACAAAGTAACTATGCATAGCAAGCCTCAGAAAGCAAAGATATCAAAGAAATTGTAAGAGTAAAAATATTAAGGGATCGCATTTTTTGACGTTTTAGCAATATATAGCTGATTTTGAAAAATAATTGTAAAAGTTAATGTAAAAAAACTTTAATTAAACTAAATAAAAGAATAAAAAAACATAATTTTTTGTTGATTTGTTACTCGTCCCGACCGTCACAATGACTTGTCCCGACCGTCACACTCATCAAATCGGAACTTTGTTAAAAAATAATCATTTTTGTTACTTCAAATCTGTACATACTGAAAGCTTCACTATTCATAAATTTGCATAGAATGATTCGTATTCATATCATTTATAGTTTCTTACAAACTTTAAAATGTATGTGTAAATCTGGAGTAGACAAGAAAGTAAGGGTCCCGACCGTCACAATTTTCAAGACCTTTTTTTTCATAGTAAATTATTAAGTACATGCTTGAAATTTAGGGATGTTAAAGTTTAATGATTTAAGTTTATGTTGAAATCGCAGTTTTTATTTGGTGCTCTTAAATAACTGAAAAAAATGCAGAAGTACTTAGAAAAAGGAGTAAAATGTCCCAACCGTCACACTTGGAATGCCCCAGCAGCAGGAAGAAATTTTAATTGTAATATTGAGTCATTTGAAGCATTACATCAGTTAATGAATAAAATCAAGCAAGATTGTATGTGTGTTGTATTTACAATACATTATGTTCTGTCATCCACATGTTACAACATGTAACGATGTTACAACTTATGTTGTTTGTGATGTTATTGTCATGCCAATATTTCTATACACTCTCCTACCATCTGTCTACAAAAAGCCCTGTAAAAGAGAATATTCTCTCTAGGACTTGCTATTATTCTCTTGATCATGGACGAGGAACAGGTTCTTGGAGATGTTCAGTGTTATGATTTTTTATCCAAAAATAGTTTTGTATTGCAGTAACATATTGGTTCAAATAAAAAGCTAAGATGTTAAATTATATGCAAATATTGCTGGCTGGAAAAATAACATAGCTACCCAAATGATATTAACTTTCACACTTTTGCGGCAATTTACAATTCAATACTCAAACCATGATTAAAATTAAGTTGTGTGGCTGACTAGGTAGTATGATTTGATTTTTTATTGAGATTCTGTGCCTTCTAGCTTTAAAGAATAATAGGTATGTATAGCTTAAAAATAAATTCAAATAAGTTTTACAGTAAAAAAGTAAAACGACCCACCGACCTGACAGTTAATTGTGAAAAGTGAAAATTATGCAAATGAAGCACACACGCAAAGCTTTCGAAAGCATCGAGTAGGAAAGAACTCACCACTGTGTTCCGTAAATATGTTTGAGCCGATGATGCGGGGGTCCTTTGGCACGCGCGGCTTGCTTCGGGACGAGCGCATTGAGGCGCCGCTGGCCGTGCCGCGCTCCTTCGCCTGCTGGGCACCCATGGCGACCCCGCCAACAGCCCAGTCCTTGCTCTCAACACTTTAACGGAAACATACGTCGCTCAACCCCCAACTAATCACTAATTCAATAAGTCATTCGAATCGCGGAGACAACGCAAGCACCGACCATTCCGTTCGAGTGTTTCTTTGCATGCACCTTTTTTTACACACCGCCAGAAGCAGCAACCGATTTAGGAAGAAAAACTACTTTTCCGATTCACATTCTTTTTATTTTATTGTCAGGGAAACTGAACTATCACTACCGGAACTAATTATCGTTAAAAAATAACAGAATCTCCGCCATTATGGACAAATTTATCTAAAGAAATAAAACTGACATGTTTGTTGGCTGGCCTGCTGACGCTTGACGTCGATTTTAGTTTAACTTTCTATTCACTTGATGGCAGCACCTTCGCTTGTCAAAAAGCACAAAACGCCCAAAAAAATAAACGTAGTGTCTATGGTTTTACTCTGCACGTTCCACTTTATGAAATTAACAATATAGTTTACTTGGTTCTAATTATTTGCTACTCAACGCTAGATGTCGCTACATACTAACAACACACAATAAAGCTACTTTGCCACCATGCAAGGATGCGTTGCGAGTTACAGCGCCGGCGGGGGACGAGGCCGAGGCCGCGCGCGTACGATTACGAGGGATGTGTTTTTTTTTACATTAATTAAATTATTTAATTATTAAATTAATACAAAGAAGTGCAAAATTTCAATAATTTATATTTGATGGTTTTACATCCGTCTGATTTAACAAAAATAAATTATCTAAAAAAGGTGTGTAAAGTTTTGGCTCAGAGTTTTGGCCAATAACCGCCATTTGTATTTACTTTTAAAAACTTTGAAATCCTGATGCTGCCAACGATTTTTTTTTAATTTTTACCTAATTTTTGTGTTTTATCATTATCATAATTCATTCTCTGTAATTAAGTAAATTACCTAGCACGATTTATTTTTAACCGACTTCACAAATGGAGGTAATGAGTTTGACCTGTATACTGTATGTATGTTTGTTTGTTCGCGATTAAGTATCTCGCTTTTGGCTAAACCGATTTTGATGCGATTTCAGAAATGTATTCGTTACATTCAGGAGAAGGTTTTAGTACCTATTTTAACTGACTTAGCAAAAAGGCAGTTCTCATTTTATGTATGTGTCAGTTGGTTGAAGGCGGGTCTCTTTTTGTAAAAAAGAAATATCTTCTAAGTAATCGATAACAATTGGGCTTTTTTATTCACCTACTTAGTTAAGATACCGACCACACCGTGCATGCTTCTTGAATGTTCTACTTTGTGTTCATTCGTAACAAAACCTAAAATAACTGACTGACTGACATACAACACAGAGCCGAAACTACTGGGAGTAGAAAGCTGAAAATTGGCACGTGGGTTCCTTGGGGAGTGTAGGTGAGCACTAAGAAGGGATGTCCCGAAATTCCCACGGGAACGGAAAAAAACGGGATTTTTGTGTTTATGAGAAATCTGCGCGGGAAAAACCGCGGGGCAGCCTCTAGTATGAATTAAAATAACACCAAAATGCAAGTCGCCAAAGTTACCTACCACTATAATAGTGGTAGGTAACTTTAGGTAATTCTGTTATTTTCTTTCTGTGGCAGCTTTCGTTTTCGTAGTGCAATAATTGCACTACGAAAACGAAAGCTGCAACACCGCGTAGCACTCGCTTAGTCAGAGAGAGCAGTCTTCCTTGTTCTGTGGCGTAGCCTACCTTTTTGTAACGCGTAGCGAGAAAACGTAGTCAATCCCAAATGTCATTGGGACTAGAAATATACGTATGTAAGTATGTGGGACGAACCAAAAACCTTGTCTCTTAAAACTCTAATTGGCAATAAGATACAATAATCTTCTATCTGCTATCTTAATTAAAATAATTGTCTTCTTTTTCCTTTTTTTTTTTTTTTTTTAATAGTCTGTGGCTGTGTCCCACTGCTGGGCAAAGACCTCCCCCTCCCGTTTCCACGTTTCTCTCTCCTGTGCCACCTGAGTCCAATCGGATAAGTAGGAATCGATATCATCCCGCCATCTCCTTCTCGGCCGGCCACGTTTTCGTCTTCCATCAGTTGGCACCCACTCGGTTGCGGTTTTCGCCCACCGGTCCGGGCCCATGCGGCAGACGTGACCAGCCCAGCTCCACTTAAGCTTAGCAGTCGCAACACCAACGTCTGCAACTCCTGTTTTCGAGCGTAGTTCGGTGTTCCGGATGCGATCGGTTAATTTAACCCCTATTATGCTACGCTCCATGGCACGTTGGCAAATCTTGAGTCTGGATTTTTGATTTTCAGTCAAAGACCAGGTCTGAGCACCGTAGGTTAGGATGGGCAACATACACATATTGACGAGTTTGCGCTTCAGGGAAAGCGGAAGCTTTCCCTTCATGAGCTCCTTCATGGACCAGAAGCTCCTCCAGGCATTTTCGATCCGTCGATCTATTTCTTTATTTTGCCCGTTATTAAAGGAGACAATCTGGCCCAAATAAGTATACTCGTCAACATATTGCATCGTATGCCCATCCACCTCAATACTACGTTTCGTGCTGTTGGTCATAACCTGTGTCTTCGACCGATTCATCTTCAATCCAACCTCGAGACTTGCCACGCTCAGATCTACTAACATTTGCTGCAGAATTGATGCTGTCGGGGCAAACAGGACAATGTCGTCAGCGAAGCGCAGGTTTGTTAACCTTCTTCCGCCAACGTCAATGCCCTTATCTGTCCATGCGACCGCCAAACTCCTGAACACTTCTTCAAGTGTACAGGTAAAAAGCTTTGGGGAAAGGGGGTCTCCTTGCTTTACTTTCTTTCTTTTTCCTTATGTATGTAAAAAAAAGGTTACCCGGAAGAAATCGCTTAAAGCGATAAGGTCGCCTTTTGTTAACTTACTGTACTATTTATGTTCTTGTTTTTGTGTTTTTGTGCAATAAAGATATCATTCATTCATTCAATATTTTTTTAAATTATTTTAACTAATTTATTTTGTAACGCTGTTGGGTTTTTGTTAATAAAGAAAATAAATAAATAGATTTGCGAAACTGCTGACATAGTTTGTTGGCGGAGCATGAACATAAACATAATCTCACGCCTTCTATTCCCCGAAGGGTTAGGCAGAGGCACCAGCTCAAGAGCCGGACCCGTAGTTAGTAACGTGACAAGGGGCCAGCAGAGCTTGTCGCCGCGGTTATAACGACCATTTTTTTTTTTTTAACGAGGGGAAATGCCTATTGCATTTCCCGACGCTCGGGGAAGCGTCGGAGGTATGTGGGGCTCACACCCACTAAAACCCCTCGGCGGCCGTCTTGGCGCTTTTAGGAAGAACCCCGGGAACCACACATTATAGCGTCCGAAGTCTTCCCACGCTCAGCTACTATTAGCTTCATGCTCGGGGAGGGCATATTGTTCCCTCCCCGGCTGCGGCAAAAAAAGGGTTGGTACTTTCTATTAAAAAAATAAATAAAAGAAAGATTATTATTTACTCTGATATATAAATACAGGTAAAACTGATAACCTCCTTTTTTGAATCGGTTAAAACAAAGTCGTCCGGCGTCTGTCCCTATGTATGCTTAAAATCTTTAAAAAATTGCAACGGATTTTAATCCGGATTTTTTAAATAGATAGAGTGATTCATAAGGCAGATTTATTATGTTAATTACATGTACAAAATAGAAAAGGTAAGGCAGTACGAAGTTCGCCGGGCCGACTAGTAAATTACACCAATACGTAATACTTTACTATAGAATAATGTAATTCTGTCACAATCATGACTAAAGTGTCATCTTTATTAGTTTTGAATTAAGTAAATAATTGAACAACTAAAAAAATAATGAG
Source organism: Euspilapteryx auroguttella (assembly GCA_951802225.1). Taxonomy (NCBI): domain Eukaryota; kingdom Metazoa; phylum Arthropoda; class Insecta; order Lepidoptera; family Gracillariidae; genus Euspilapteryx; species Euspilapteryx auroguttella. The sequence continues at coordinate 1,282,725 of OX637641.1, read as the reverse complement.
CGGAAAACTGTTACTTTTGTACAACTTTTAGAGGTTTCGACGTTTCATTGACGAATTACTCAAGTGCAAAAAAAAAAGTCAAGGTACATTAAAAATAATTTAGGTATGAAACCGCAAAAAGATTAAGGCCTCATTTACTGAGACGCGGCGCGTTGCCCAGGGTGCACGCGTCGGCGCCCGCCAACGCGTCTCCGTAAACGGTCTCATGCATTGCTATTATACAGTACGTTTGATATCCCAGCACGCCCCGCACGACGCCCCGCGTGCCCATAACTTTCAAGCCCATGCATTAGCGCGTTTGCCGCCGACTGATTTGTGATACTGAGATGCGGGCTTTTTCAGTCCTTTAAAACCCCACAAGTTTTTATATTGATAGGTCAGACGGGTGGCCCTATCATTCATTATGATAGGGCCACCCGTCAACACAACACTACACTGAAAGAGTGTGGGATGGACATAGGTCCTATGCATAGATTTCCATAAGAAAAAACTTTGTGAAAGGGAAAAACGCTGCATGCAGTTTGGCGATTGCAGTTTGCTCATCAAGTATTTCAACAAAAGAATCTCTCCTTTAAGATAGACAGCCTATTTATTTTAATCAATAGTTTTATTTATTGTCACTTTTCAGGTCTAAAGCTAGTTTCTAGCACGATAAATAATTTTGTTCTAGGTATTTTTTGGGGGTCTTTATTGGGTACAGAACCCAAAAAAAGTGCGTAAAGCAGATAAATTCTTTGCTAACTGTTTCAAGGTTCTGCCAGAGAAATATCTAAAACAACTGAGGTTTTTTTAAGGCAGGGAAACTCCAAACGAGTACCCTGCAGCCCCGGGGGTAACCGCCGGGTTATGTGGGGTTCGCACCCACTAAAACCCCGCCGGTGTCCATCTCGGCTGTTAGCAAGGGGGTCACGGGAGATCTTTCGATCTTTACGTTCAACTCCGCGATTTGATGAGGGTCGCGCAAAACCGGTCGTTCTAGCTTTATCAGGATCACTATCACCCCACTTTAACTGATTCAGAGCCTTTTTACACCAACATCACTTAAATTTAAAGTCAGCTAAGTTTTACCTGTTTTATTATTATGTCATTACTATTCGACCCGGCGAACTTCGTACCTATTAGTATGTTGTGCATGTATTATACTTATAAACCTTCCTCTTGAATAATTCTATCTTTTGAAGAAAACCGCATCAAAATCCGTTGCAATTAAAAAAAAAAAGCATACATAGGGACAGACGCGGGAAGCGACTTTGTTTTAGATGATATTGATAAGGATATACTGGGTTGTCTGGAAGAAATCACTTTTAGCGTTAAGGCCGCCCATTGCATGCAAATTCAATTTGTCTGTACCTTTGTATATTACTTTGTATGCAATAAAGATTTTTCTATTCTATACTTTACAAGAAGTAATTGTTTTAGGTTTTCCAACTTAAAATTAAAATGGTTCCTTTCAAGCTTTAAGACAGTTGCTTATAAAAATAAAAGACCTGAATGCCTAGATAACGACACGCACTTGGTTGTCTGAACTGGAGAGGGGAGGGGAGACTATAGCTTGCACAGCTGCGAAAATTGCAAACACCCCGATACTTGTCAAACTTTATGATATGTCTTTCCAACAGTCGTGCACGCAAGAAGGTTTTTTTTTTATTTTTGGCTCAAGCATATAATACATAAGTTTGAGGATTAGAAACACCTAACTTAAGTATAGCACAGCACCACTTTGGATAGTAAAATTATAATTATGGGGTGAGTTATACTAGAGAGAATGTTAAAGTTACTGTTTATTATTTATAATTGGTAAACGCTTAGTCCTATTATAACAAATAATGTGTTGAAAATTGTTTAACTTTCGCTTTCAAAGTTTTTGGGGTTGGGTGTATCAGTTTTAGATATCACATAATATGGGACCCCAACCAAAACTAACTGGGGCTTAAACGGTGCTTAATTAGCTCCTCTCTCGATAAAGAATTAGTATCTTCCAAACCATGACCGAAGACTCTGTTATAAACATTCCAACCTAACCTACGTCGGTTTTTTAACAACAGTTTGACAGAGGAGGGCTCGTTTGGGGGCCTCTCCAGGCGACTATTGTCGTAAGGCAAGCCAAACATTTTGTTTGCCTGAGCCAATTGGTGGGCACCCTGAACTACCTCGCCTCTCACAGTATAGGATACTTTACCAAATAAGGTATCAATAGCGATTAGATTAGGTGTAGTCTAATTGACTTTCAATAAGTGATATCTTGTATCCTATATTTAATAAAGAATTATTTGATTTGATTTGATTAAACTGACGTATGTACGTAAGTTTATTTATTTATTTATTTACATTAACTTAAACTAACTATTATAACCTAATGGATGTGCTATTTTACGTTGACACATCTGTTATGTCCTGTAAGCTTCTTTGGTTTAAGGCAGTAAGTTAGTAGAGCTACTTTACATTACAATCTACATACATACCCAATGGAATAGTACCTAAGATATATACATATTATTTTTACTTTCCCGAGTGGTGCTTACTTTACGTTTTTCATTTGTTCAAGGAAGATATTTGATTGATGTGAAAATGGTTAAAATACAAATTTGATACCAAATAATGTTCTTTGCTAAGTGCACACGTATTTTTAATGTACGTAAAATATGTCTCTATTGATAATTAGTGATGAATTAGTAACAACATGGCAAAGTGATTGCTGTCGAAAAAAACAAAATTATGCTGAAGTACGCTAGTTGTCCAGAACTTTGGGTGAGTAACTTACATACTATTTTACTAGTCGACCCGGTGAACTTCGTACCGCCTAACCTATTACTATATTGTGCATGTGGTATACTTATAAACCTTCCTCTCGAATCACTCTATCTTTAAAAAAAAACGCATCAAAATCCGTTGCATAGTTTTAAAGATAATATAAGCATATATAGGGACAGACGCGGGAAGCGACTTTGTTGTATACTATGTATATTGATTGATGATGTAGAGTACAACGTGATTTTTAGTTAGGTAACGCAAAAGTTCAGACAACCCTTCTTGACTTGAGCCGTGGGTTTGATATCTTACATCTCTAATTGACTACCTACACAATTAAATCAGGTAGGTGGTACTTAAGAATATTTATTTTCGTCATATAAGAAGGACTATTTTTATTTATACGGCGTTTGTAAAATTCCAATAGGTGCACCCACGGGGCGACACTTGACTTTATACTAAATCTCCTTAATTATGTCTAGTCTGCAGGAGTGGGACGAAAACCCCCTAGTCTCTTAAACCTCCGATTAAACTTCTATTCTATTACTATTATATACTATTACTCTATTACGAATGAGTCTTGTTACTTTGATCCGGTAAGAATAATATAATGAAGATACTATCAAAATTTCGAGAATCACAATTCTTGACCTAATCGTAATAGAATTAGTTTAATCGTAATGATATACTTAAGTAATTCTATTACGATTTCTGGGTCAAGAATTGCGATTCCCGAAATTTGATTTTCTCAGTGTAGGAGACTAGAGGCCCAATTGTTGACTGTTTTATTAAAATACTTTAACGACATGTTACCATTTTGGTGGCAAAATAATATAATAACAATGCGTGGGTGTATATCAATATCATCAATACCTAATATAAAATAATAATAATAATAACACATCACACTCAGAGCCCCTAACTAGGAAGAACCTGTATCTAGGGTGCCCGAAACACACAAAGAGACGAACATCACACCCAGACCGGAAACAAACATCGATATTCATCATAACAATTTTCGCCAAAAATAAAGTCACTTTCCGCGTCTGTCCCTATATTATATGCTTAAATCTTTAAAACTACGCAACGGATTTGAATGCAGTTTTTTTTTAAATAGATAGAATGATTCAAATTCAAATAGTAATAGGTTAGGCGGTACGAAGTTCGCCGGCTCGACTAGTTAAGGAATATATTGTTCTCTAGTGTATTTTTACGTGAAGGTAGGTACACTAGATATGCGATCGCCAACACGCCTGCTAAGCTTGTCAATTGGCAATATCCCCCCCCAAAAAGGTGGTCCCAGTTGCAATCTGAGGAGACCTATGTCCATTATTGGCCGTCTCTCGGAAGAGATGAATGAATTTTTATTACTATAGCTCATTCCCGACCCAACTCGGTGTCTGTTTCTGAACACAGATCAATGGAAGCGTACGTTCACCGCTTGCGACGAGGACGTATTGAAAACACACGCACTTGCAAACGTCTTTATGTTTGACGAGCTTTCCCGGCTTACTTCGTTACGCCATAGAATATAAGATACTACAAAAGACTTGGCTCTATAGACTATGTTCTTTTGACTGCCCAGAATGGCCGAAGAAAAATAAAAAACAAACCACCTGTCAAAATATGTAAACAACGCAAAAAATAATGCACCTTGGGTTATATTATTTGAGTTTAGGTAAGGATCCCTAATTTTTCTGAAAATCTAATATAGCCTATGACACTCGGAGTTAATGTAGCTTCCTACCAGTGAAAGAATTTTTCAAATCGGTTCAGTATTTCCGGAGCCTATTCGTTACAAACAAACAAATCTTTCCTCTTTATAATATTGGTATAGATTACGTTTGGTTCTGCCAAAGTCTACGTAATCGTAGCGTTAGGGCTGAGAATTAGCTAGGTGATACAGATAGAGCTCAGCTGTAAACGCGTCGCCTGCGTCGGTCAGTATTCGCTAAACTAGCCGTGAGTGTACACGCGGCAAACGCAGCCGCACCTCAATGCCACCGCGCACGATCGATAGCAACGGAAAATGAGCAGCGGTAAAAGAAAACTGTCCTTCCTGGGATTCGCTCCTACGGTTAGTCATTTTTTTTTTCTTTTTTCAAAAACAATAATTTCTTTTTTTTATTTGTTCTAATTTTAAAATTGTTGGTTTGTTTCCACCGTCGTCGTCGTCGACGCACAGCTGAATAACGTTTTGGGAAACTTTTTTTTTTTTCTTGATTAGCTCGGGATATAAATAAACTTGCGGTAAATGAGAAATTGAATGGAATATTTTTAAACTTGGCTTCTTTAGGTACGCCGATAAGAAGGGTATAAGCTGATTTATTGGATTATATAGAGGAAATCGAATCCTATTTAGTATGAGCTAGGGTTCCTATGTGGCGTAGCTGCTACACGTGATAATACTGATTTGATGCATGTTTTTGTACAGAAAATTCGTTGATCCAGTTTTTTTTATGTAGCTTTTATTGTGTCCCACTGCTGGGCAAAGGCCTTTCCCCCTTTTCTTCCACTCCACTCTATCCAGTGCCACCCCTAACCAATCCTCCTGAAACTTGTCGAGGTCGTTCAGCCATCTCCGCCTAGGTTGAATTATTAAAAAAAAAAGAGTTTTCTTCTATTGCCGTGTGAATTTATTGAATAACTCAAACTTCTTCATAATTTTTCAACAAGAACCTTATTTCTAAATTTTAATTCGGCACCAAAAGGGTTTGGTTTACTTGGTATCAATGCTTAGACATGATTTTTTTAACCCAAAGTTAACAATCATTGTTGTTGATTTGTAATTTAAAAAAAAAACAATTAAGCTCACCATCCTTGAGAAACAGGAGTTGAAATCACAAAAATATTCCGCCTGTACATAGAAGCGACGAGCTGATCATGTCAATAATGTAATTAATGTAAAAGGAGCGATAAAAAAAATCATTCTCAAAAATACTCTGATTTTTTGAAAACACTTTTAAACTGAATGTAGAGAGTAATTTTTAGATAGATTTGTGAATACTAGTGATGTGCTGGCTGCGCGCGAATTTCACATTTAATTACCTTAGATCTGGCGCCTTTATCGACCTTTAGACTATAACAATTGTCAGCTGATAATTTTCATATCAATTGTAACAGCTACAGCTGTTTACTAGTATAGAGCTCTAAATGTTGTTCGAATCAAACGATCCCATCGCATAAGTAGGCTGGTCAAGAGCGTGTATAAAAATTTTTGTATTGCTTCAATCCATATACTTCCATATAAGTACTATACTTTAATATATATAATATTACTAGAGGCTGCCCCGCGGTTTTTCCCGCGCAGATTTCTCATAAACACAAAATTCCCGTTTATTCCCGTTCCCGTGGGAATTTCGGGAAATCCCTTCTTAGTGCTCACCTGCACTCCCTAAGGAACCTACATGCAAAATTTCAGCCCGCTACGCCCAGTAGTTTCGGCTCTGCGTTGTCTGTCAGTCAGTCAGTCAGTCAGTAACGGAAGAGTTTTATATTATTGATAAATGCGAAAGTAACTCTGTCTGTCGGTCTTTCTGACTTGCTTTCAAGACAAAAGTACTGAACCGATTTAAATGAAATTTGGTATAATTTATTTTTCAGTTAACCGGATTTTTTTTTACCGTAAATATGTAATGTATTGTAAATATTTTTTTGTTCCTATTAATAAAGAAAGAGTAATACGGATAGTCTAGATGCTGAAAAAGGACTTAGGCTACTTTCATCCCGAAATTCCGACAGGAAAATTAGGAATTCGATTTTTTAAGGGAATGCGAAGCCGCGGGGCGCCCACAAAGTAAAAATAAAATGGCTTTGCGAAACGATTTACTTATTAACCGTTTTCCATAGAATTCGTTTATTTCCTACTAAAGTTATAAAATGGTTAGGTACTTTGTATGAAAATACTTGAAAACAATATACAGTCAAAATCGTATTTAGCAATCTTCATACGTGGTTCCGTAGCTTGGTCATTGAAATTAGAGTCCCTCTTTAGATATTTCTTTCTTTCTTGTCGATTCCTCATGGCTGAGGGTCGTGACGTGACCAACAAGATCAGCTTGTTTGATGAGCGCTTTCCAGGCTCTCCTGTTTTGAGCGCTTCCAATGGCCATGGGGATATTCATTTTGGTAGCACATTTGATAGTGTCGGTCCACCGAGCTGGAGCTCTGCCTTTTCCTCGCTTGCCTTCGATCCGGCCCACAAGGATTAACTTTTCGAAGTTGTCCGGCTCTCTCCTGGCTACATGTCCAAAAAGATATTTATCACAACCGATAAGCGCAATGTTGGACCTTAGGAACACCTCGGACACTTCATAGAAAAAACCGCGTTCCTTGCTTCGCGCACAGCCGAAACTCGTGTACGTACGCGCGTATCATGCTTGTGTGAGTGAGATGAGACGTGCGACGCTGCCTTGTTACTGAGCGGTAACTAAGAGGTAACCGAGAGCGGGGGAGCCGCACTTGCTGAGGGAGGCAGCGAGTGCCCGCCCGTACTGTATGTCGTACTATTTATTATACTGTGGCCAAACCTAGGACCTTCCGAAAAACGACGATGCCCAATGACCGAAAGTATTTAAAAATCTTTTTACGGAACCCCAAACATAAATATACTTTACAAAGTTTATTAATAGGAGTGAATTATTAACTGGCCACGATTGCTATTGTTTTCTATATATAAGATGCAATTGTTTTTTCTCTCTTCTAATATACATATATTTAAACGTTCTTATTTTTATGGTAATGAACCGACTGGCATAATTTTTTATATTTATATAATGACGTCACCATTCGTGCAATTTAAAAACTGACAATAAGGAGTTGTTCTCCTAAAATAAAACGGTGTTTTTATTAATATAAAAAAAAATACAAAATTGATAAACTATAGGACAATATGGTTTTATTTAGTTTAAAATACAGAAGTTTACAAGATTTTTAATAAAGTATCTCTTATATAACTTAACTCTATGCAAGTATTTAAATATATTTATTTTTATTTTTATTATTGGTAACTTACTATGCAAACAAATAAATAATTATGAATAACCTAGTCGGCGAACTTCGTACAGCCTAACCTATTACTATTTTGTGCATGTTTATACTTATAAACCTTCCTCTTGAATAACTCTATATATTAAAAAAAAAAACGCATTAAAGATTTAAGCATACATAGGGACAGACGCGGGACTTTATTTTATACTATGTATTGATTAATAAGTACCTACAGGTTATTATGTTATGTACTGGCTACTGTTATACTTTTCTTTATCAAAAAATATTTGATTGATTGATTCCGCATACCTACTTGCGGAAATATAAAAACACCTAATCACGAGACCTTCAGAGTATTCCTTAAAATATTTGTCTTTAGACAAATCAAATCATTGCGCCTTTTCTTCCGCAGTTGAACTGATAAAAAAAATAACTTTAATACCAAAAATGATAAATATTATCTTCAGAAATATATGGATACCGATAATCAAATGATGTTTTTCAAGTTGATAGAGCGATTTGCGAAAAAAAAGATTCGAATCGTTTTTATAAAATTTTGTACAAATCTAAGTAAGCATTACTTGATTGGACATTCCAAGTTAAAAAACCCGATTTTCAGAATTTGGAAATATTAATTCATCGCAACTGGGAATTGAACCTGGAGTTTCGTCCTCACGGACTTTTGACAGCCTCTCCTCCTTCTGACATTACTGAATATTTGCCAAATACTATTGGTATAGTAAAATAGGAATACAATGGACAGTTTTAACTTAAAACTTCATAAGGTTTTCATTGAAATTCAGTTTCGTTTTAGCTTTGAAAGAGCAATAACATCCGCCCATCCAGAGACAAACAAATTATTTATATACAATACTTGTCGAGCCGGCGAACTTCATACCGCCTAACCTATTACTATGTTTTGCATGTATTATACTTATAAACCTTCCTCTTGAATCACGCTATCTATTAAAAAAAAAACGCATCGAAATCGGATGCATAGTTTTAAAGATTTAAGCATACATAGGGACAGACGCGGGAAGCGACTTTGTTTTATACTATTTATTTTTGATGATGATGCTTTGAAAAGATTTCTATATAGGTATCTCTCTCCCTAACTTTTTCACTAATATTATAAACGCGAAAGTTTGTGAGTATGTTTGTTACTTCTTCACATCACAACAGGGAGCGGTTTCAATGAAATTTATTATGAAAATGAAAAAAAAAAAAAAAAACGCTTTATTTCCAAAACAATACAAATAAAACAAAGCATCCAAAACAAAACAATACGGTTCAGTAAAATTTCGAATCGCAGAGAAAAAAGGTGATGGGCGGCCTTGTCGCTTAAAGCGATTTCTCACAGTCAACCCAGGTATGGAGTTAGCTGGCACCCTGGATTGGATCAATAAGGCTACTTTTTACTGCGGTAATAGTAAAAGTAAAAAGTAAAAAATGATTTATTCAATACAGGATACAAGATATCGCTTATTGAAAGTCAATTAGACTAATCTAATTAATATTGATACCTTATTTCGTAAAGTATCCTATACTGATAGAGGCGAGGAGGTTCAGGGTGCCCACTAATTGGCTCAGGCAAACAAATGTTTGCCTTGCCTTACGACAATGGTCGCCTGGAGACGCCCCCAAACGAGCCCTCCTCTGTCAAATGATTCTACTAAACTACTAATAAAAATAAAACGCGGGTAACACTGCTGAGAACAGCTAGTATAAAATCATCCAGAGAGCTCGCATCATAATTATATCGCTGGAAGGACCGGTGGTTGCCGCAGCCGAAAAGTTTCCGACTGGTGACCGCGCACCGGAAGACGCATAGTAAGCAGACCCACGAGGTAATCAGACTACCGGGAGATGAGTGTTGGATGATGGTCGCACACATTTTAAATGCCCTGCCGGTGAATCAAACGTGGACTTCAGACGTCAAAGTTTTTACTAATACATTTCTAACCACTGGGCCAGCTATATAGACAGCTTAAAGGGCTTGCACGGTGCGAAAACTAGCGCCACTTCCGATAAAAAATTAAATTCTTCTCATCTAAACCATGACCGAAATCAAAAATAAGAGTCATGGAGTCCCTAGATAATCTCGCTTAGAATTTCGACTGCTCCGTGGCTCAGTTGGCAGTGATGTGGACCGAGTAAGCGTGAGCGCCCGGGTTCGATTCCTGGGCGGGACAAATATTGATATGATGAATATCGATGTTTGTTTCCGGTCTGGGTGTGATGTTCGTCTCTGTGTGTGTTTCGGGCGCCCTAGATACAGGTTCTTCCTAGTTAGGGGCTCCGAGTGTGATGTGTTATTATTATTATTATTATTTTAAAATCCCTGTTGTGTAGCTTTCAGGTACAAAATCATAGGAATAAACAGTTTTTTGCCACTTTACTTTCGTAAAAGAATATTTCCAAGATCATTATTCTAAAAGCTACATAACGTAGCCTTAAACATTCTTAGCATGATTATTCTAGGGAGACAAAGACGCATATTTTTATTTATCGAAGTGGCGCTAATATTGCACCCGTTTGTCTCTTAAGTAGGTATTTTTAACCGACGAATAAACAAAAAGGAGGAGGTTCTCAATTCGTCGCGTATATTTTTTAAACAATGTTTTCCGTTTCTAATAGCTATGCAAATAATGGTGAAAATAAAGCATAGTTTTTTTTTTTCTAACAAACCGTGCGTGCGTTTTACATAAAGTAAATTCCGTTTTAAAATATGTAGTTATATGTACTAATGACACAAAGTATATAAGTAGCTAGATTAAGTACATATGTATTCACGTAAAACAATAAGCAAACTAAAAATATTCTACGCAGAAATTCGTAACAAATTTAAGGCAAATAAACACAGAAGTTAGTCACGATTTGTCGTTTATCACTTGCTTTTTATATACTCAGTTCGCATCTTTTCTGCTTATAGCCAGTTTCCGGTACAAATACTTAAAAATATTCTATTCATCATCATCTTCCTAACAACAATCCTTACACTGTTGAAAATAGGTCTTTCCCACTGATTGCCACAAACACAAATACTACTGTGGGGAGGTTTTTTCCGTAATCGCCAAAACAGATGTTTGTTAATCACTTTTACACAATTTAACAGACAAGGGGTCTCCTTTTAAGATAATAAACATATAAACCTTTCTATTGAATCAATCTATCTTTTAAATTTTTTGCATCAAAATCCGTTTCACAGTTTGAAAGATATAAGCAGACATATGGACAGACGCGGGAAGCGACTTTGTTTTATACTATGTATTGATATTGATAATAGGTTTTTATACAAAACTAGAGGCTGCCCCGCGGTTTTTCCCGCGCATATTTCTCATAAACACAAAATTCCCGTTTTTTCCCGTTCCCGTGGGAATTTCGGGAAATCCCTTCTTAGTGCTCACCTACACTCCCTAAGGAACCTACATGCAAAATTTCAGCCCGCTACGCCCAGTAGTTTCGGCTCTGCGTTGTCTGTCAGTCAGTCAGTCAGTCAGTCAGTCAGTCAGTCAGTCAGTCAGTCAGTCAGTCAGTCAGTCAGTCAGTCAGTCAGTCAGTCAGTCAGTCAGTCAGTCAGTCAGTCAGTCAGTCAGTCAGTCAGTCAGTCAGTCAGTCAGTCAGTCAGTCAGTCAGTCAGTCAGTCAGTCAGTCAGTCAGTCAGTCAGTCAGTCAGTCAGTCAGTCAGTCAGTCAGTCAGTCAGTCAGTCAGTCAGTCAGTCAGTCAGTCAGTCAGTCAGTCAGTCAGTCAGTCAGTCAGTCAGTCAGTCAGTCAGTAACGGAAGAGTTTTATATATATTGATAAATACTTAAAAACTAAGAAGTAAATTAGGTAGGCATATCAACAAAGGACGCTGCTTGCGTCCGCCTTTCCCTAAGCATAAAATAGTTATAGGTTTGGCGGTATGAAGTTCGCCGGGTCGACTAGCTGTATATGTAAAAGGTAAATTATTTTATCCAATAATCCCACCCATACCACAAAATTTAAACTCGCATTCCGATGACTAATTTGCTCTAAAATAGTCAGACAATAGAAAAATGATGCAGATTTTTCTAACAACCAAAAGTGTTTAGCAAATCGTTTCCGAATTTTATTTTATTCAAAAGCAGATAATTGGAAACTGCAAAATTTATGACATGAATATTCAGCGAGCTGATTTTCTTGCAAACAAAGAACCTCTATTTAAATATTTCACGGGCTTTAAGAATAGTATTAAGTTTTGAGAGGCATTCATAATACGATATTTGTTCATTGATTCGTCAGCTCAGGCGCATCTTAAATCTTTATGCGTCGGTTGTTATTTAGGTTAAAGTTTTTGCCGAAAAACAATATTTATAGTAATATGTTCTTATTTTGGCAACACGTGAGTTTTTAAAATTAGATAAGAGACATTTTAACACAGCTAAAGTAGCGCCACCCGAGATAAAAATTAATATCTTCTAAACTAAGGATACTAAATATGAAAAATGTGAAACAGTATTCCACTAGATAATGCAGTCTAGTATTTTTAGGGCACTGTTATATAGCTTTTAGGTTAAAGACCAAAGAAAGCTACTGGTTGTTGCCAAAAGTGGCCGTTTTTAGCAATAATCAGCAGCTTTCTTTGGTCTCTAACCTAAAACCTATACAAATACTAAGCTGCATTATCAAGTGGAATTCTGTGGAATACTGTTTCACATTTTTGATATTTGCCTTTGTTTAGAAGATATTAACTTTTTTTCGCGGGTTGTGCTACTTTAGCTGTGCTATGGCTCTGAAGACGTGTGTGTGACTGAAGCTAAAGTGTGAACAGCACAGGATGTTTTTGAGAAGCCGGTTGGCTTAAATAAATTGAAATTCTATAAGTATCTCTCTGAAGGTTTTCAATGTCGGTCATATCAAACGTAAACGTAAAGCGTAACTTGATGACAAAAATAATTCTCTTTGATGGCGCTGCTCTTTTGTTTATTTTTGTTACTAATTCATTATTTAATTGAATGCCGCTTCAATGCATTGATTCCATTTCAATATTGCCAATGTCAAGATCACAAATTAGGTTGAAAAGTATTTGGGTGCTTCTTCGAGCAACGCATTATTTTGTGATTTGCGTGGCAATTTTGAGATATCATTTTTTTATTGTTTTGACATCCAAGTCCAAATATATAAGTAAAACTAATGTTTTTAGTGGATGAGGCATCACAATAACTAAATAACTTACTGAGATAATCAAAGTTAAAAAATGTAAAGCCACGCAAATCACAAAACATACCACGTAAATCAGAAGTAAAATTGTATTGATTTTATAATAGTTATTGCTTCATATTATGGAATATCGAACTACCCTCAAACGCATACAAACTGGGCGTAGGCCCAGGGTATGTACGTACGACATTTTGAGGATTATTGTGTTTTAAATGGTTATTGAAATGGTTATTTTTTAGGTAGGTTAGATGTGAATAGGTTGGTAAGACACCAGTTTTTATGAGTTCAGTCTAGCATTTTTTTTCTTGAATAATTTTGTAGTAAAAACGTATAAAAATTGGATTAACATCATAAAACAGTTACTTTATTAGTATTTTTTAAGGAATGTCCTTAAAGATTTAAAATTAACATCATCCGTTGAAAGTTTTTCATCATATTACTTTAATCTCTCTCTTTAGCGGTTATTCTTCTATTTAGCTCAGCGGATTTCTTTTTTTTAATTATTCCTCTCTTGAAAATGGCATTCTTATTCTAAAATATAACTTAATAATAATAATAATATTATTATTATGATTCTCAATACTCTTCGGTATCACGGGATGGAGCCCGGTCCTTTGAGAGGCGTGCGAGGGGACGAATCCAACTCGTAGAGGCCCTTTCGAGAGTTTTGCTATATTGTATATATGGATCACTAACCAGGCACCGCCACTATATGCACAAATAGATCATGCACCCAGAGGCGGCACCCAGAAGGTGATAGGAACTATTGTAAACTGGTTGACAAGAAATGGTTTATGGGGGTGAACTGTTTAATGGACCGGTTTACTGGTGCTATGGAGTGAAATACCGGTACGCCTGCCTTTTATGCAACATTTCACTAATGATCATGACAGGCGGTGACTCGCTGTTTACTGGGTGGGCTTCCACTAAGTCGCCGATATTTATATTGGCAACGGGTCGCAACACTGGGCGTGGACAGCTAAGGTTGTTGAAAGGTGAGACTACGGGCAGCATAAGATGCACCCGGCGTTATGACATTTGACACTTCCAACCTGGAGCATAGGCTTCGCTCTTGCTACTCCACTCTGGCCGGCTGGTGAAGGCAAGCTCAGAGGCGGGGGGTGTGTGATGTCTGCATGTGAGTGTATGTGAGATGACTGCGTGTGTCCCCGTGGAGGTAAAGGGTCCGTGGTGTTGCCACTGACCATCGACTCGCCACAAGCCGTCCCTGCGGTGACTAATTGCAATGGAAGTTCCAGACCAAAAGTACTGGAATTTCCCCTGGGCGATGGGGTCGTCATATCCCTACGCCTTATTATTATTATTATTATACTATTAAGTAATGATAAGTATGTAAAACTATAGTAAAAATTTAAATAATATCAATTGCGTGACCAAACACTTGATTTGCGTGGTCAAAATTGCCACGTAAACCACGCAAATCACAACCACCAAAATCAGAATAAAACCTTTATGATTTTTTTTTTAATCAAACCTTTTGATTAAATAAACTGTTACTTAAATAAAAGTTATGTTACCGTATGTGTGTTTGCTACAATATTTAATTAAATGAATAAGTCCATGAACATCGCTGGAAATCAAACCACGCAAATGAAAGATTTCAGAAACCAAACCCACGCAACGTTGTCTTTGCCTTTATTTTTCTGAAACTTGATGGCTCATCACACATCACACTTAACTAGACCGCCGGAGTGTGGCTAGATATATAACTTGTATTAGGATGACATAAGACAGGGTCTCGAAACAAGGGACGTACGAGTGATTGAACGCTGATCCACGCAAATCAGAGGCAACCCCAAGACAAGTACAAATCTTTTTTTTTCTGAAAAAGTTAAACTCATATAATCATGTCAATATTTTTTATCGCAGTGTCAACTATGTAGGACTTAACGTTATTTTTTTTGTAATTTAGAATCTATTAGTTTAATAGATAAAATTATCTGAGTTGCCAAATCTGGGTAAGGGACACACCACGCAAATGGAAGAATGGGGGTTTGTAATTTTTTTTATCGCATTAAATACTTGAATACATGAAAAATCAGTGATGTCCCAGCTAAAGGGGGATGAAAACATTGCCTGAAAAAAAATATTGCATTCTTACTCAACGAATTCTATTTTTTTTTTGCGATGCCGCCTAAAAAACGTGTCCTGAAGAATGACCCATTTGGCAACATTTGGTTGGTATAGTTCTTCTGTTATGTGTAGAGGCACAGCTCGGACACTTTATAGAAAAAAGCTCGTTGCTTCGCTTACAGCTGAAACTCGTATACGTGCACGCGTATCATGCTTGTGTGAGAGAGATGAGACGCGCTACTTGTTATGTACTGAGCGGTAACTGAGAGGTGACCGAGAGCGGGGAAGCCGCACTTGCTGTGGGAGGCAGGAAGTGCCCGTACTGTATAACACATCACACTCAGAGCCCCTAACTAGGAAGAACCTGTATATAGGGTGCCCGAAACACACACAGAGACGAACATCACACCCAGACCGGAAACAAACATCGAAATTCATCATATCAATATTCGTCCCGCCCGGGAATCGAACCCGGGTGCACAAGTTTACTCAGTCCACATCACTGCCAACTGAGCCACGGAGCAGTCCGTGGCACGGAGCAGCTACTGTAAGTAGTACTATTTATTATACTGTGGTAGACGAGTGCCTGTTCTTACGTGTTTGGAGCCAGTTAATTTCTCCACATTTATTGGAGCCGTGCGAGCTCATTCAGCAAAATTATAAAATTACTAGAGGCTGCCCCGCGGTCTCACCCGCGCAGATTTCTCATAAACACAAAAATTCCGTTTTTTACCGTTCCCGTGGGAATTTCGGGAAATCCCTTCTTAGTGCTCACCTACACTCCCCAAGGAACCCACGTGCCAAATTTCAGCTTTCTACGCCCAGTAGTTTCGGCTCTGCGTTGTCTGTCAGTCAGTCAGTCAGTCAGTCAGTCAGTCAGTCAGTCAGTCAGTAACGGAAGAATTTTATATATATTGATTAGATTATTGTTATGGCCGCTAACAGAGCACAAACCTGTTTATCCTTGTGTTTTATAACCTAGCTACTGTGGGTTGTCTTTAAGAAATCTATTTTAGCGATATGACCGCCCATTACAGGTCAAACTGATAACCTCCTTTTTTGAAGTCGATTAAAAAGTAAGTATACATACTGGGTATTTCTGACAAGGCGGTAATAAATCAAAGGAGGGATTCAGCTCACCATACCTAACAACTTTTCCAAAGCAACATGGGTCGAAATCTCGAAAAAAAAAAAACAGCTGTTCCATACATTGGTTCGATCAGCTGACGGGGTCAATGTATGGCACAGCTGATTTTTCTTTTGAGATTTCGACCCATGTTGCTTTTGGAAAGTTGTTAGATATGGTGAGCTGAATCCCCCCTTTGATTTAGCCGCCTTGTCAGAAACACCCTGTTTAATCAAACATATAAATGTGTGTGTTCTGCTGTAAATAAATTCTTTCTTTCTTAATCTATATAAAGTAGAAGGAACACGATTTTTAGTAAACAATGTCCTTAGAGTTCTATTGTTTTGGAAAAATGTTAAGCTGAATAAATACGTTATCTTAACAGTCACGTTTTAATTCTAATGACAGCTTAATCTTGAGATCTTCATAAACCGTCGCTGATAAAAAAATGTACGTAAGTTTATATGTCGTAGGAAGATTTCATATTTAGTTATTTTGCAAAAAAAAAACTAGGGATTTTGAGAAAACCCGGATAATTTGATATAAGGATTAATTTTTTCCAATCATCATGACAAAAAGCAGTTTTTTATTATGCGGAATTTCGCGAAATCCCTATTTTTTTATGCAAAAAAACTAGTTATCAAATCTTCCTACGACATATTATTTATACTTAAGTAACTCACCTTTTTATTAGTGTATGTAGTCTTTGTAGGCAATAATACAATAGGCAATGAATCACAATTTTTATATTGAGGAAAGTTTTGTTTTTTAACTTGTTGGCTGGTAACGAAAACAATGTTATAAATACCTATACAGTTAATTTTGGTGTTTTAATTTTTGTTGATTTATCCTAAGAGTCTACATTCGTCCCAAACATCTCAATCCTCCCACAGTCTAGCTTTCTCCGACTCTAAGATCTTTAAAAACATCATTAAAAGCGACTTATGTATTAAATTTCTATTATAAAATACCCACTGCATATTGTCGCAATGCTTTCTTAGCGTGGGATGAATTCCAACTTTAAACCATATCAAATCAAATCAAATAATTCTTTATTCAATAAAGGATACAAGATATCACTTATTGAAAGTCGATTAGACTACATCTAATCTAATTGCTATTGATACCTTATTTGGTAAAGTATCCTATACTGTGAGAGGCGAGGTAGTTCAGGGAGCCCACCAATTGGTTCAGGTAAACAAATGTTTGCCTTGCCTTACGACAATAGTCGCCTGGAGAGGCCCCCAAACGGTACAGATTTCTTTGATGGCTTGCAAACTAATCTATAATACGGGCACTCTGAAAAATTATTTATGTTTGATCGTTCAATCTTGGCCAATTAGGACGACGCCTAAGTATCTTAGCCTCTTGGACGTCCTAGGCCAAAAACCCTTTTTCTGATTAATATTTATCCCACACATAGTAACGGCTTTTAAAAAACCTATAGCATTGTCGAAAGGGCACAGTGTATGTTGACGTGCAGCGTGGGCAAAGTCAAACGTCTAGACGCTCAAATGCATTGAGCAAGTATATTCGTTATCATGCCTCCCCATTAGCAAAAGATCTTGAAGAAGTGTTATATAATAATCTATATTTAAATGAATGTGGGAAGGCAATTTAGAAAATGGCGTCTTGTATAGAGTTATTTTTCTCAACGCCTCTTCAGTGTTTATGCAAGTGACTAGTTCACAAAAAGCTTAAATTCTATTTTATTTTCAAAATTACATAATTATTTAAAACAGAACTTCAGTTTTCAACCATTACGCCTCCCCACCACATCCATTTTTGTTAAGAGCCAGATTACAGCGATGCTAGCGCCATTCTAAAAAAAAAAATCTTCTAAACTAAGGCAAATATCAAAAATGTGGTACAGTATGACACTAGATAATCTTGCTTAGTATTTTTTGAGCACAGTAAAGTAGTCCTAACCTTAAAGAACAAAATTGTAAATAAATTGTACTGTTGTAAACTTTTAGCAACACTACATTAAGCTACATAAAGCTACACAACAGTGTCCTTAAAATACTAGGCTACATTATCTAGTGTCTTACTGTGCCACATTTTTGATATTTGCCTTAGTTTAGAAGATATAATTTTTTACGCGAATGGTGCTAGTAAACGCGGTAAACTGGCTCTTAATTCCGTGCGGAAAAGTAGAAAACTACTGCTTTCATTGACCTGTATGTTTGTTTACTAAGCGGCTTTTAAAAACAAACTCTCAAAGTACTTTTGAATAAAAACAGCAGTGTACGTTATTCTGAAACGAAATTGCCTTTTATGTATGTGGCTGGGGATACAGTAGCTTGTACTTTTTGACCGACGAAAAAAAAAGGAGGAGGTACTCAATTCGACACGTATATATATATATATATTTTTTTAATGTATGATCACGCATAACTTTTTACAGAGTAGTCCAATTTTGATAATTCTTTTTTTAATCGACAGGGCATACCTTGAAGTGGGTCCCATAAAAATTTGGAAATAAAATTCCCACCCTAAGGGTGGGAAAATAGGGGTGACTTTTTAGTCGGCGGGTCGATTTATCAACTCACAGGTTGCATTTCCGTGTTACATTATAATATAACTTTTGATACCTACTTACAATATCTTTTGAAATGAAATAAAATCAGCCGAAAGACGTCCACTGCTGGACATAGGCCTTCCGCACATATCGCCATATCTTCATACATCTTGTCGTCCCTGTAAAACATGTCGTCTGATCGCCTTATGCGGTGAGACCACTGAACACCTTGTGGGAGAAGAAAATAATAAAACCCTAAAATAACTGAAAAGCATAAAATAAAACTTTTTATCAAAAAATAAAACCGCCGAAAAAAAAACAGAAAAGCATAAAATAATAATCGAATTACTAAGTTCTTAAAGTAATGTAGGGTATACCAAGTAATTTTGAGTCGGCGCCACAGATTCCTCGTACAAAGATCACTAAATTAGGTACCTTAAATTTAAAGAAATAACCAAAATTCGTGCGCTGCCGCGCATCAATCTTTACGTAATTAAGGAATTTGCTTGTGTGGTGCGCCGACATAAAATTACTTGGTATACCCTACATTACTTTAAGAACTTAGTAATTCGATTATTATTTTATGCTTTTCAGTTTTTTTTTCGGCGGTTTTATTTTTTGATAAAAAGTTTTATTTGTATAACATTTTACAGTTTACTGTCGACCCGGCAAACTTCGTACCGCCTAACCTATTACTATGTTGCTCATGTAATTATACTTATAAACCTTCCTCTTCAATCACTCTATCTATAAAAAACCCACATCAAAATCAGTTGCATAGTTTTAAAGATTTAAGCATACATAGGGGTAGACGCGGGAAGCGACTTTGTTTTATACTGTGTATATTGAGGTAAGGCGGTTCATTACGCTAGAAAGAGTATAGCCCCGTAATAAGGCTGCACAAAGTGGAACTATGTTCTTTCACCTATCGTTTTTTTTTAATACTTTTTGCTCTGGGATTAACCAAAAGTGTCCGGCCTTGTAACGGTTCCAAGAGACGTAAGTACGGTTACGGACTTGATCAGCGTAACACTTTTGTCTATGGTATCGTGTGCACTAGAATGCTAAAGTAGAGATCAAGGGCTTTTTTGCAATACAGAAGCCTTAAATTCTAAGCAAGATAATCTAGGGCGTCATTGAAGCATATTTTTGAAGATAATATTATTTATCCAAAGTGGCGGTAGTATAGCATCGTGAAAAAAAAAAATAATTCGCTATAAAGCCCAAACAGATAATGAAATAGTAATTATAATTTTGAATTTCAAAACGTATTCTTAGGCATATATAATATAATAGAGACAACGAAGACGGGTGAAGTCCTGAAAAAAAAAAAAACACAGAAATTGACGTTAAATTTAAAAGAAAAACATTCAGGTTCGTTCTTAATTCGAAAAATTGTATCGCAGCACCCGCCGGTGCTCCAATTTACGTAAAGGTCAAGGCTGGCAGTCAATCGATAGTGAACTTTTATATTTATGTTGCATTTTCTGATGAACATCTGCTAGGGTGCGTTCACGTACAACGCTGGTAACAAGCGCTTGTTGGCGCTGGTTCGGAAAATGTATAGACATTACTTGCGCGAACATAGACGCTTGTTCCAGCGCGAATGACAGCGCGGGTATTTTCTATTCCTTTTTCGAACCAGCGGCGGTAACATGACGGACAATTTGCCGAATTTGTCGTATCTACCTGTCACTTTTGTAGATCATCTCCATACATTTTCCCGCATTTAAATGTCAAAAGCGATTAAAAGTGACAGAAATATTCGACAAATAGTCCGTCGTGCTGCGGGGGCAGCGCCAACAAGCGCTTGTTACCAACTTTGTACGTGAATGCACCCTTAGTATGGTATAGTTGCTATAACCACCCTCAGAAATTCATTTCAGTTTCAACCCTTGGTTTTCATCAATAGCTCTTTAAATATGCTTCGTTATAAAAACTTTTTGTTATAATTGACCAGCTTTCTATTTCAAAATGATATAATTCTTTGAAAAGCAAGACAAATATTTTAGTTCCAGAAAAGTTTTAATAGATTTTGTAAAAAATATATTTTAAAGTTTAAAAATATATTAAGGCTTGGTGGTTCAAAAATTTGTGTTTTTGAGATTTTTTTAAACAATCTGAGACATACAAAATTGATGTCTTCATTCTGAAAAAAATATATGTGTTAGTTAAGGATCTAATCTAGTCATCATACTAAAGGGAAACAGGATCTAATTAATTTTAGTTGATAGAAAAAAATCTCAAAGTTACCCCTTTTTGTTCCGTTTTTTCCATTTTATTTTTAAACCGCTGATTGTTTTTATTTGATTTTTGGAATGAAAATTGCTGACCTTAAATTTTAGACATACTACTATAGTAAGAATTTTTAAGTTTAACGAAAAGACAAAAAACCAGCAAAAACTAAAAAAAAACATCGTTTTCGCGCGGTCCGATGCCATGCCGCGCCGCTCCCTACCCCGTCAGTACCCTTGTGGCCACGGCCGAGGCCGGTTCTGTGTCAAATTTTTGTTTTCGCGCTCTCGTATTTCGTTTTATTTTTATTCAAATGTAAACAAGTTTTGACAACAGATGTCAAAACAATGAACCATAACATCTGATTAGGATCTATATGAAGCTGAAAAAAAACAATTTTGATACCGATATTACATTTAAAAAACCGTCGCATTACAAACTTACCTTTTTTATTTTCACAGACAAAACTTAAATCGTAGGGATGATAGAACAATAGCTGCTGACGAAAACTTGGTTGTTTAACTGTAGCAGCGAGCGGTCTCAGATCAGACAGTGATATTATAATATTATATAAACATACATAGACCTAAATATTTTACACAAGTTATTTTGCGTATAGTGCTTGATAGCTCAGACTTGCCTTTGGAAAGTTTAATAGCTCGAATTTCTGCCATCTTGGTTTCAAAATGTTGGTAGGTATGTCATTTTCGTTATCAGCGAACCCGGAAATCTACTTATTAAATAATTTTTCTCGTAAAAAACCTATATACTTACAATGCAATATACGCGCTACCGCATCCAGTGTGCCCGCCAGTTTGAGAATTAAACAATAGATAATAGAGGTACACAACAATTTTATTTAATCCAACAGTACACGCAAAATCATACCTACAATATAATTAAAAACAAAAAACATAGTTTACCTTCAGTTTACATATTTAACTAAAATAAAATAACATGTATGTAATGTAAATGTGCATGGCGTGCCAGAGAAGAGGCCTATGTCCAGCAGTGGGCTCTTACAAGCTGATGATGATGATGATGAATGTATTGTCAAGCCTTTTTTTCTGGCTTACTCCGCACTTTAGGTATAAACCTGCAAGTACGTGCGGCGGCAATACGGAAGCGCAGCGTTCTACTTTGTCTATGCCTAAACACAGAATGTCAAATCAGAAGAAACCCAAGTTTCTTAAAATTAAAAAAATATTTAAAAAAATATATTAAGTACATTTTCAGAAATAATTAAATTGTGTACTTCTTACAATATTAATTTATTTTTTGAAAATAACACCATCTTAATGTGATCCGTTACAATAATTGTAATTATTAGAGGTACAATTGCGGCACTCATGCAAACGAACGTCTAAAAACTTTTTTATCAAAAAATTAAACCGCCGAAAAAAAAACCGAAATGCATAAAATAATAATATAATTACTAAGTTCTTAAAGTTATGTAGGGTATACCAAGTAATTTTAAGTCGGATATCCGATTCGGATATTTTCTTTTTGATCAATAATTGTCTTCGGATTAGTTTTTATTTTATTAGACTTTAGTCTAAAGACCCTCTAAGAAAACCCTTTAAGAAAAAGTCCTTTGAAGTCAGATCTGGTGGTGGCCAGGGAATGACGACTACTCTTAGAGAAATAAATTACGGACGATAGGGAAAGTGGTTTAAGAGATGTATCTATTTCCCGCATTTATAGGTATGTAAACATAGTAAATTGAGCAAAAAGTTATCAACTCAAACTATATAGTAATTTGTATGTAATGTTTTTTGAGTCACAAAATCAAATTAAAACAATCAGTAGTGTATTTCTAATGGAAAAAAACACTACAAAAAGGGTTTACTTTGTTTTATTTCTACAGAGTGAAATTCATTAGATCTTGTTACTTTTTAATAACTTGTCTAAACTAAATCCTACATCTATATTTTTCAGAATTAAGAAATCTGTTTTATATTTCTCAGATGGTTTAAAAAAAAACTCGTTATTACAAATACCTTACCTAAACGCAAATTCTTGTTAGCTGAAACGAAAATCGGAAAGAAAAATTGTGCGGTAGGTATAAACATCTCGATTTAACTTCGGCTTGTATGAAAAGTAATAAAATTTAAAACTGCCGCGACATTTCGCATTTCGACGCGCGCATGTCACAGCTGCGAGGGTGGGGGACCCTCATACCTAATTAGGTAAGAAGCTTCAAACTACAGGTCCTTAACTAATACCTAAAGATATACTGGCTGGAAATAAAAAAGAATAAAAAAATTAAGTGTCGGAGATTTATTTAAGCCTACAAATCAATTCAATTTGTTTGTACCTTGTATTTATTAATGTACTTTTGTATTGTATGCAATAAAGTGTTTTCTATTCTATTCTATTCTATTCTACAAAAAAAAAACTATACTTACCTAGGTATTAGTAAAGGTTATGACCACCATTCATTAGACACTAGCTGTTCTTTAGACCCATTTAGTCCTATTAACAAGTTTACTTAGGTAAAGACAAAAGGTCTTATAATTAAAAATAATATTCACTGCGGTCTATGTTAACAGCTTGACCACAGATTTATGCTAGCAGTTAATGAACATAATCCTTAGCTACGTATAATTATTATCGTCACTTTTTTATCGTGGCGGAAACTTTCAGGACTCTTTACATAACATATGACTCGAATAATTTTTTCTTTTTTTTTTGACTTCAGTTTTTTTTGGGGGAATTTCAAAATAAAAAAAAACATTTTTAAGGCCGATGGACCCCTTGTGCACCCCCCGTGCATTATCCTCAACCCCCTGTCTCTTCTAGCGCTAGCTAAGCCACCGTAGGTAATTGCTCTGATGCTACAGATAATTTTTAGTTTTTTTTACAAAATCTTTCTAAGGACCTCAAGTGAGCAAAGTTAATAATTTTAAATTTTGTTTATATGTGCACACTTTAGGACTGTTTGAATTGAGACTGCTGGACATGGGGCTTCTAAAAATGTCGTCACGGTGACGGTCTTGCGCGTCCCATAGTGTACTAAATTCACAATATTTTTACCAAAATTAAAAGCTTAGTGTCACTATAGTGCCACACAAAAATCTCAAATAATTCGGATTTTCAAAATTTTCCATACAGTGTTGCTACTTTTTAATTTATAGATTTTTGTATCGCACTATACATGCACTTTTCTTATTAAAATAGCCAACAAAAACGAACACATAATAACAAGAAAATCCAGTTTTCAAAAATCCAAGGAACCCACGTTAAAAATCTCAGCCCACAACGCCCAATAGTTTCAGCTCTGCGTTGTCTGACAGTCAGTCAGTCAGTCAGTCAGTAACGGAAGAGTTTTATATAAATTTATGATTATTGACGAATCAGCCTAAAAAAGTTTTTTTTTTAATTTGTTAAATGTAAAGCAAAGCCTTAGAAACAAGCCTTTAGGTCTGAAAATAACATTTTCTTCCCGTCTGGTAAATTGTCATGCGCTGAAAATTAGCATTTGACCGTCGCAACGAGACAGAGACTGTGTAAACACTTTGCAAGGAGACCAATATGTAAAACAATAGATTTAGTATGCACAAAACAAACGAAGTGAGGGATTGAGACTGCAAATCCACATTCGTCCACCTTAAAAGGCCATAGCGGACCACTGGTCATATCTATCACTATATATTTATAGAAAGGGATCGAAAGTTTGGTTTCTGTTTAAACCACAGTTTCGGTTAAAAACGACCGATCCTTTTGCCGAAACCGAAACTCAAATTCCACAAGGCCTCGGGAGTCTTGGTTTCGGCCAAAACTGAGGCCAGGGCCGAAGGTTCGTTTTCGGTTTCGTTTTTGGCTGAAAATCATGTTTCGGTCGGTCTGTAATATTTTCAATGAAAATCTTGTCATCACATTGAACAGTTAGACGTCCACGGCTGGACATAGGTCTCTCTCACAGATTGCTGCAAGGTTGGTTACCTTGTAAGGCTACTACTGGGACATAGTAGTACCCTCAAGGGTACAACTTGCACAGAGGAGTTATGTAACAGACGTTTTTCACACAATAATTTTGTCTCAGTGCAGTTTTCAGAGAAGGTCCCCGAGCATGAAGCTAATAGTAGCTGAGCGTGGGAAGACTTCGGACGCTATAATGTGTGGTTCCCGGGGTTCTTCCCAAAAGCGCCAAGACGGCCGCCGAGGGGTTTTAGTGGGTGCGAGCCCCACATACCCCCGACGCTCCCCCGAGCGTCGGGAAATGCGATAGGCATTTCCCCTCGTTAAAAAAAAAGGGGTAATATTACGTCGCAGGGTACTCGTTAGGAGTTTCCCCGCCTTAAAAAAAAGGGGGGCAATTTTACGGCAGCTTTTGCAATATTGATTTGAAAGAAAAAGAAAGAAAGAAAGAATATACATTTATTTAACGAATTAAAAGTTAGGAGGTAGACGTATAACACAGAACAAGTAAAAATAAAATAAAAATAATAAAAACCAGTGTCCACCTGCCTATTACCACAATACCTAATACAAAGTTGAGCTAATATATTCGTTAAAACGGAGTATTGACTCAGCATATGCCATGGCCGAAACCAAGGCGCTGTTCTTCCGCCAACACCGAAGAATTAGGTTCGTTCGTCGATTACAAAAAATAGATTACTTAAATAAATTGAGTGAAAGTAAGATTTATATAAACTTAAAACATAATTAATATTTAACAAAATGGAAACGAGAACAGATAAAAGCAGGATTGAATAATGCAATAAAATTAAATATATTAAAAGCACAAAGTACTAAGTCTCAGCTGTTTAAATGAAAAAGAAACTACCTATATGACGATTTGAGTCCTCATTCCGTTTTTTTTTTGTATTGACTTTGACACTCTAGAGGACAAAAAGCAATGTTGCAAATGTGGCCGTAATAGGAGCTCAGAACCAATAGTAATAGTACCTAATGGGTTCAGTCTGTATTCGAAAGATTTTTATTGATTGTATTCATTACAGTGCACTGCAACTGCAGTAAATCTCACTCTAATTCCAATTTATTTCCAATCAAGGTATACCCAACCTAGCTAGCTAAAGTAATTTGACTACGGTTTTCAGTAGTACTTTTATATACTAGCTAATGGTTTTATATGATTTGTGCTATCATAATTTCACGATAATGCGTGGGAATTGAATGAAACTTTAATAACTAACACATTGGTACCAGCTACTTACGTTGGTTCAGTTGGAAGTTATGTGAACTGTGACTTTGTAGGTCCGTGTTTTAGGTTTACGGTGGAAAGGATTATAATTATTATTATTATTATTAAAGAGGATTTTTTATGTTTTTGTATGTCTTTGTTTATGCTTTGGGCATTTTTGGTTAAGGCTCTACCTAGTTAGGGGCTAAGTCTCATTTTGTGTTTACTCAAAAGATTACGTTAACGTAAAGTCAATTTTAAGACTAACACTATTTAACAGTGTGTAATTGTAATATTAGAAATTCTGATTTTATGATGAACCTAAAATAAAATTGCAGATTTACAGCTTTAAATTAACTTATCATACTACGGAACATGGAACCATAAAATGTTCATAATGAGCGTTCAATAGTTTTTCAGACAGACTTCTTACATACACAATTTATCGATCAACATTACCTATACCACTAACCAAACTGAAGTCATAACAAAATGCAGCGGAAAATTTCAAAAAAAGAACCAATCAGCATTTAGTCAACCCTGTCAATTTGAGAATACGTAGGACGTCCCGCAGTCCCACGTAATTCAAACTTCGAACCGCTCCGCTTCAGTGATGTTCTGAACGTCGCAGCTGCAAGAGCGCTCTCCACCCCTAACGGCCCACTGGGCCAAAAAAGCCCGCGTGTTTTGTGAAAAAAAGTTTTAAGAGTGAAAAAAAAAAGTTTTGAAAAATGGAACGCGACGACCTGTTGCACGACAGTCCCCCAATGGTGCCTGGACCTCGGGTAAGCCTCCATAAAGATTTTTCTGCAGAATATGCTGCGGTTTTGTTTTGTTTTTTTTTTAGTATTTCTTATTAGAAATTACATGATTAGTATTTTTTTTATTTTTTGTATTTAGGCAAGAGCGAGTTACATTGGCAGTAATAGAAATGCATTGAGGATGTTAAAAAAAATGTTTTAAATTTGAAATGGAAGAACACTTCCAACTATTTTTAGATTTCAGAATATTGAAATACTTAAATAATAAATTAGGTATCTGAAAATATGAAATGTTTCAATCTTCATATGTCAGTTAAATTTTTTAGAATCCAAATTATTCTTTTTTATGTTTTTCCGATACTGACTAGAGTACATTCTTAGAGAAAACATTTTAGAACTCAGTTTCGGTTTCTTCCTGATATAGATTTAGTTTCATGCATGGTTTCAAAGTTTTTTTATCAATACTCAGTGGATTTTTAACTTTGCCTATTATTAGAAAAGTAGCCAAAATTACGGTTATCCGTCAATAATTTTTAATAATTTTTAAATTTTAGAATACTATTAAAAAGCGCTAAGCGCTACGCTACCGGCTATATATTTGTTTTGTGTCTTTTAAACAACTTCTTTATTTCTTTTGATAATATTAAGTTTAGGATTGAAACATATAGAAAGTGCTTTGCTTTGGCTCATTCAGAGTTCGATTTTTAAATATACCCTTTTTAGGTACCTACATATTTTTGATAATAAAAGTCACATATAAACTATATCTTTGTATTTAAACCACGCAGGGTACTCCGGAAAGAAACCGGGTGTTTGTGGTGGTGGATCTAGGTTTCTCCGATAACCAGGTAAAAGTCCAAAGGGCTACATATTCTTGGTGTTTAATGTATTATTTAAAATTTGATGTTGTCAATATTTATGCCTTTTATGCATGATACAAATCAAAATACGTTTTGGGGTAAAAACAACTACATTTAATTTTGTCTTTCAAATCAATAAGAGCTGATGAGAAAATTCTCTCCAAAGTCAAAATAAAACGGATGCGATACTAGCGCCACTTGTTTTGTTGATTTCGGCCATGGTTTAGAAGATGTAAAAAATTACTTACATATCGAAAGTGGTGCTAGTTTCGCACCGTTTCAAAAAGTTAGAATTGAACTTTTTTTTTTTTGTGTTAATTAAAATCATATTGTAGGTATCATACTATTGGGGATATTGGATGCATTGCGGCTTTATTGCGGATTATTGTATTCGGATTATTTTTATGCTGTTGTCTTGCTGTTGTTATGGTTTGGTTCGTTAGATTAATTAGCATGCAGATGTCACGTAATCCTCGACAGACGGACAGTCGTCGGGACGGACCAAGAGTTAAGAGATTCCGGTAACACCATCTATCTTCTTCTATATAAACATAACATAACATAATCTCACGCCTTTTTTATTTCCCGGAGGGTTAGGCAGAGGCACCAGCTTGAGAGCCGGACCCACGTTTAGCCGAGTTTATGCTTTATTACCAACGTGACAAGGGGCCAGCTTGTCGCCGCGGTTATAACGACCACTACTGGGGCCGGACCAACGGCTTAACGTGCCTTCCGAAGCACGGAATCATCTTACTTTTCGGACAATCAGGTGATTCAAGCCTACAATGTCCTATCCAACCGAAAACAACCACAACGTGATTTTTTTGAGAAATCATTATGTGGTGTTTTCTGCGGGGATCGAACCCACAACTTTCCGTGCCGTGGCGCAACGCTACTAAGCTAAGGAGGCGGCCTTCTTCTACTGGGTGTTTCTGACAAGGCGGTAATAAATCAAAGGAGGGATTCTGCTCACCATACCTAACAACTTTCCCAAAGCAACATGGGTCGAAATCTCAAAAAAAATAACAGCTGTTCCATACATTGGTTCAATCAGCTGACGAGGTCAATGTACGGGACAGCTGATTTTTGTTTTGAGATTTCGACCCATGTTGCTTTGGGAAAGTTGTTAGGTATGGTGAGCAGAATCCCTCCTTTGATTTATTACCGCCTTGTCAGAAACACCCTGTATATCTATACCAATAAATGAAAAGGACAGCTTGAATTGCACTCTAGCGTAACCTACCTCACTGAGGGCGCACGAGACCATAGACAAATCGGTTACGCCTTCCTAGACCGTCACAGTTCATAAAGTGGCGGATGGAAAATTTGCTAGTTCACAGTATCGTATCCATCTACAACTTTAATAGAGTTCACTCAACTACAGTAGAGTATTTTGCTTATGTAAAGTTCATAAATGGTTTAACCTGCATTTCCAGTAAACAAAAGGTGTATAGGTACTCTGTTTAGCAAACTTGGTTATCAATATATATAAAACTCTTCCGTTACTGACTGACTGACTGACTGACAGACAACGCAGAGCCGAAACTACTGGGCGTAGCGGGCTGAAATTTTGCATGTAGGTTCCTTAGGGAGTGTAGGTGAGCACTAAAAAGGGATTTCCGGAAATTCCCACGGGAACGGGAACTTTGGTTGAGAAATCTGCGCGGGAAAAACCGCGGGGCAGCCTCTAGTATGTTATATAGGGCTGACATTCACAGGCAGTTTTTGAGTTTACTCACTCAAGTTTGAACTCGGATAAGTCTTTTATCGAGTATAAGGATTATGCTGGCTTGACCCATCTCATACTCCGTCGAGCGTATGCTTCAACTGTGTTCAATTATTTGAAGCGGAGAACGATGATGCCAATTTGGAGTGCAAGTTAAAACTCAGACTCAAATGTGATTTTTATCGTTTGGGGTTAAAGCTTAGATCCCGTGTTGTTTAATTTAATTTCAATTTTCTTCTCGTTAATATTTTTATTTTACTGATCTTTCCATGTTATTTTTTAATAATATATTATCTAGTTGTAAATAAGTTTGCCACGTCCTTTCAGGATGCATGTACCTTTACTAACTTTACGTATAACATCTGTATTAAAATATTATGTACATGTTTGCAATGAATAAATGAATTGAATTGAATTGATTTTTTTTCTTAAACTAGACAGAACCCAACTAATTACTTACACTTTAAATTCTTATTGAACCCGCTCACCTGGAATTTTCGGAATAAAAAGTATTATATGTCTGTCTGGTGATTATTAGCTAGCTACATACCTTCCAACTTTCATCCCAATTGGCATAGCCGTTTAGGGGGCTATAGTGTTATGCGTTACCACAGAGTATACAATACATAACGTTACTATGTATTATCTATGTATTATCATCACTACCTACATATTATAAAACAAAGATGCAAGTCTATCTGTATGTGTGCTTATATCTTTTAAACGACAACGGGTGCGATACTAGCGCCACTTTGATAAATAATTAATATCTTCTAATCCATGGCTGAAATCAAAAATATGCGTCAATGACGCCCTAAATAATCTTGATTTGAATTTTTAAGGTTCTGTTGTGTAGCTTTCAGGTTAATGATCTTAGTAATATTCGTTTGTAAAACTAAAATTGGCCACTTTAGGCAACAAAATAATATTTTAAATATCATTTACTTTAGAAAAATAACAGAGACATTCAGAAAAAAAAATTCATTCATTCATTCATTCGGCCACGGAGAACATTCACCGACCAAATTGGTGACGTTCTGAGGAAAGGCCGCGTGAAGAGTTCACGAAACCGACGTACGTGTATAAAAAGCCTTAACTGTAGAAGAAGCGATAGAAGTGTGTCAGGATCGTAGCAAGTGGAAATCAATTGTCTCTGCCCACCCCGATGGGATACAGGCGTGTATTGTATGTATGTATGTAGAACAATATATTTCAGCCAATTCAACCCCTTAGATATAGTTTAAAGTTTTCACTTTTTAATTTAATTTTCTAAACAAGAGAGTGCATTTTGGATTCAGCCATGAGCAGCTTTTAGCAGCGCCCTTGTGAGTGCCCTTGACCTTGCTTTGCTGCATCCCGTAGTGCCCGAGGGTATAGAAACCTTTTCCGATAGAGGTCTCTTTTCCTAATATAGCCGATAATTTATCTTATTTTATTATTTATCTCATTAATTTTCAAGGTAAAAAGCGTTTTCCTAAAAGGTTAATAAATATTGAATTAAACTAAGGTAGAGTAATAGAAAACTAGTCGACCCGGCGAACTTTGTACCGTCTCACCTATATTATTATGTTGTGAAACCTTTCTTTTGAATCGCTCTATCTATTTAAAAAATGCATCAGAATCTGTTTCATGCTTTTAAAGATTTAGGCATATATGAAAATGACAAATGACTTCAATATACATAGTTTAAAATAAAGTCGCTTCCCGCGTCCGTCATTCTTAAATCTTTTAAGCTAAGGAACGGATTTTGATGAGGTTTTTTTAATAGATAGAGTGATTCAAGAGGAAGTATAAAACATACACAATATAGTAAAAGGTTAGGCGGTACGAAGTTCGCCGGGTCGACTAGTATTCAATATAGGATACAATTTAAGCGACAAGCATACCCTAATCTCAGCAAAACAAAAAGCGAAATTTTACTGATTTTTCTTGATGAAACGAATTTAAATAAAATATTTTGGTACCAGGAGTTCAGCGGAGGCGAGGATGAGGTCCGCCTTGATGACGAGATGGAGAGAGTCGTGTGGGGCGAAGGGCAGGCCGGACGACAGCCCACAAGCGCAGCGATGGACCGCGACGTCGCCGCACCCCCGCCCTACGTTGCAGCTTCAGGTAATAAATTTTCTTCTTTTACTCTGCCTGTGTCTGCGTCCCTGGTACTGCGGGCGGTGATATCGGCTATAACCTGCGAATCCCGGCTTCGATTCACGGTGGTGGCAAACATGATTATATATGTCTGGTTTCAGGTACATACCATAGAATCTTCTTTTATTAATTTCAACAATTTTACTGTATCCAATTTTATACAAAAATCAAAATTAAATCGAATATTAACTTTTAAATCCTGAAAATAAGGTTCCTACCTATGTACAGTGGCGGTCTACGAGGCCGTAACAGATTTGTCTATGGTTTCGTCAGCCCTAGACTGTATTCCCATCGAACAAGAGCTATTTTGTAAAACAGAAATCCGGAAGTGTTTCGACGACACCGCCACTGATATAGATTTGGAGATTATATAACCAATCAAAAAAATAAAGATTTGTGATTAAGATCAAAACTGAAACAGTAAGTACTAATAACACCCCTCTGATTTTTCCTCGGGGGTTAAAATAGGTAGGTACTAGGTAGGTATGTCTCATTATTCTCAAGACAATACGTTTTTTAATCTGAAAAAAAAAAAATTGGAGTCATTTTTAATTGTTTTCTTTGTTTCTTTTGTAGCTTTAAACAAACTTTGTAAATGCCATTTTATGTAAAAAGAACAAAACAAAAGTGCGAAAATGAATTCAAAACCTCAGATTCACGTTGCTTCGAAGGCGAATCCTTTGAAATAAAATTTTTTGTTCCAAAAAAAACTCCTTTCTAAAAAGCGAACAAGATGTAGAGGTGAGCAGTACAATAGAAATTCGTTTGTATGGCATCATCAAAAGTCATGAAACTTACTTGTTCTTTTGAAATGTAAAAACGTGATGAAATTATACTTTGAATCCTTTTTTCCTAACTCACATCAACATTTATAAAACAAAGCTTTCTTTTAATTTAGATCTTATTTCGCAAGAATCAAATCCTGCGTCACTTAATTTGTTTTGTTGGTTATATAACTCGAAATGTAGAAAACAACGGTGCGAAACTAGCGCCACTTCCGATAAATATTTTTTTATATATTCTAGCCATGACCGAAATCAGAAATATGTGTCGATGACGCCCTAGATAATCTTGCTTAGAATTTTTAAGTCCCTTTTGCGTAGCTTTCAGGTTAAAATCTAAAAAAAACGTTTGTTGCCTACACAACAGAGCCTTCAAAATTATATGCGAGATAATCTAGGGATTATCAAAAATATGCCTTAAGTAGCCACTTTTAGTTTTACAAACGAATATTTCAAAGATCATTAACCTGAAAGCTACACAACAGAGCCTTAAAAATTCTAAGTAAGTATCGCACCTGCTTGCCCCTTAAAGTACCAATTATACATTTAAGGCTTGGTGGTTCAAAAATTTGTGTTTTTGAGATTTTTTTAAACAATCTGAGACATACAAAAGTGATGTCTTCATTCTGAAAAAAATATATGTGTTAGTTAAGGATCTAATCTAGTCATCATACTAAAGGGAAACAGGATCTAATTAATTTTAGTTGATAGAAAAAAATCTCAAAGTTACCCCTTTTTGTTCCGTTTTTTCCATTTTATTTTTAAACCGCTGATTGTTTTTATTTGATTTTTGGAATGAAAATTGCTGACCTTAAATTTTAGACATACTACTATAGTAAGAATTTTTAAGTTTAACGAAAAGACAAAAAACCAGCAAAAACTAAAAAAAAACATCGTTTTCGCGCGGTCCGATGCCATGCCGCGCCGCTCCCTACCCCGTCAGTACCCTTGTGGCCACGGCCGAGGCCGGTTCTGTGTCAAATTTTTGTTTTCGCGCTCTCGTATTTCGTTTTATTTTTATTCAAATGTAAACAAGTTTTGACAACAGATGTCAAAACAATGAACCATAACATCTGATTAGGATCTATATGAAGCTGAAAAAAAACAATTTTGATACCGATATTACATTTAAAAAACCGTCGCATTACAAACTTACCTTTTTTATTTTCACAGACAAAACTTAAATCGTAGGGATGATAGAACAATAGCTGCTGACGAAAACTTGGTTGTTTAACTGTAGCAGCGAGCGGTCTCAGATCAGACAGTGATATTATAATATTATATAAACATACATAGACCTAAATATTTTACACAAGTTATTTTGCGTATAGTGCTTGATAGCTCAGACTTGCCTTTGGAAAGTTTAATAGCTCGAATTTCTGCCATCTTGGTTTCAAAATGTTGGTAGGTATGTCATTTTCGTTATCAGCGAACCCGGAAATCTACTTATTAAATAATTTTTCTCGTAAAAAACCTATATAGGGTAACATGCCCTATTACGGCGCGTTTTGACGACATTTTAAAGTAGGGTAAGAAATTAAACATTTATAAATATTTTAGCAGATATTTGAATTTTTTTTTGACAGTCATGATAATTATATTTTCAATTTCAGTTGTCGTTTTATTTATTTTAGAGTGATAATTAATTTTAAATAAATATTTTGTCTGACAATTCGGAATTCCTATTACGGCGGCAAAAGAAAGTTTGAAGCCCATTACGGTGGTAAGCACAGCCTATTACGGAGTATGGGATGAGAACACACTCACGATGAAACATTTTCATCTCAGCTCATGGTTCCGTGCAATCAGAAAATGTCACTGTACATAAATACAGGTTCTTCCTAGTAAGGGGCTATTTTGTGTATCAACTATTTAATAAACGGCCTCTCGCTAAGAAGTTTCCAGTAATATAAGTAGTTTAGGAAACACGAATCTATATATATAAAACTCTTCCGTTACTGACTCACTGACTGACTGACTGACTGACTGACTGACTGACTGACTGACTGACTGACTGACGGATCCTTGGGGAGTGTAGGTGAGCACTAAGAAGGGATTTCCCGAAATTCCCACGGGAACGGGAAAAAACGTGATTTTTGTGTTTATGAGAAATCTGCGCGGGAAAAACCGCGGGGCAGTCTCTAGTAATGAATATTTGGCTGTTTGGGCTACTATGTTCCTTTGCCGAACTGAACGGGCGAATAGCAAAACAACAATCAATCAATCAATCAATCTACGGCATCGTAACGTTTTCCCATCTCTCTGCACAACGGAATGGAATTAATTAAATATGGGGGCGATTTTTTTGTATAAGCCGCGCTGATAAAGAAACGATTTGAAAGTGGCGGCCGAACGAATGCTATCTCGCGTATATTAGTATGAGGGAAGAGTGAGAAGAGAGACAGCCCATACAACGGCCGCCATTTTGAGATCGTTTCTTTATGTGAGCCATAAAAGCATAATTTGCGCAAAGGAGATTGACCATTCTGGACCAAATGCTGCCCACGCATGTGAATATTTTTTTTCTTCTTCACATGAAGAGATATATATATGAAAAATAAAAAATAAAAATTAAAACCACGGATTTATAATATATACGTAGTACCTTAAAACTTATTTTTTTGGTGATCTTACATTTGATATATAGTTTTTTATCGTTTATGTTAAATAATATTATTATTATCTTACCTATTCTACCTCCCGAGTCCGGTTCCGACCTCACTAGTCTCGTTCGAAGCAACTTTTTTTTGTAGCAAGTTCTATATGAAAAAAAAAAAAAAAAAAAAAAAAATCGGCAAAAGTGTATCATTGCTATATTTT
Organism: Euspilapteryx auroguttella; assembly: GCA_951802225.1. Taxonomy (NCBI): domain Eukaryota; kingdom Metazoa; phylum Arthropoda; class Insecta; order Lepidoptera; family Gracillariidae; genus Euspilapteryx; species Euspilapteryx auroguttella. The sequence goes on along the minus strand of OX637641.1, from coordinate 1,247,590 downwards.
AATTGACGAGAACAATCATGGGCTCGATTCTGTTCAACATTATTGCTGCTCATGTTATATCGGGCGAAGAACGATCGGCAGTTGTGCCCACGTTGTTTGCCTAGTTTGGTTTTTGGGATGGGCTAGGCACCAAGACGTTGTGAGGCGCCCTGCTTTATTTTTAGATTCCATAATTATAGACGACGATGATGATGACGATTGATATGGTATTTTAAAATGTTTATCCTTAAATAAATGTTGATATTTTAAATGATACACCGTCTTTTATTTTTAAAATAAGCTGTTGGTTAGGATTTTTCGTCAATGTAAAATAGATTATTTTTCAATATTCCTTGGATAGATTCTTAAGCGCTTTAGGTTACAGACTACTGTTAGTCTAATGAACATTATGCACTATGATTCAATGCTGGGCAGCCTTGGTCCAGCGTCCATACAAAAATGGTCAATCTCCTTTGGCTAGCTTATTAACATAATTTTTAATATTTGTTGTTAATCTACATTAAGTGAAGCTACAAATGATCATTATTTAATGTCTCTTGACCAGATCAATATCTCAGTAGAGGCTCGACAAAAGTCTGTTCAAAGAAAGAAGATTTTGGTACAATTTTTCTCTAAATTTCCATATTTTTTTTTAAGTTTTAATATTTGTTAGTATTCTTTGGACGACAAATAAAATATCGTGTAATTTTTTCATTAAAACTAATCGAGCCGTTTCGGAAATTAGTGCCTTTGGCAGACAGACAGACGGACGGATGGAAAAGACATATTAATAAGGTCCCGGGACGTGTACCCGAAACCTACATAATAAACTGATACAAAACAAACTGAAAACTTACTCTTTTCTAAAATCGGTTAAAAATAGGTACCTAAAACCCTTATTCTGAATTTAAAAAATACTTTTGTGAAAATCGGTTTTGATAAAATCGAAATAATCGTGGACAAACATGCATACAAATTTACATACAGGTCGAATTGATAACCTCCTTGACCTCGTTATAAAACGATTGCTTTTCGTTTTTCTCCAAATTTAATTTGAAAAGGCCCGGACGAGGGTTTTAATAATCCTACTAATATTATAAACGGCTAAGTTTGTAATAAAGGATGTCAGTAACTCTTTCACGTAAAAACTACGAAATAGATTTTAATGAAACCTTACAAATAAAACATATTTGAAGGAAAATTTAACTGGCGAAGCAGCGGGGTGCAGTCAGTGAAGATTAAGTAAAACGGAAAAAAAATATGGAAAATGGATTTCTAATTTGGATGGTTAAAAAAAAAGAAAGATACATTTTTTTACAACAAAATGACACAAACATGAAATAAAATAGAACACAAAAAACAACAACAAAACAGTAAACCAAAATACAATAAAACAACCAACGAATCATAATCAGTTTTGTAATGTGTGTCAAAGTTGCGGTAAAATCTAGTAGTACATTATTATATTGATGGGAAAATACGTAAGTACGAAATAAACCTTAGTATACATTTTTGTGTAAGTTTTTTTAATTATTTACTTACCCTGTTATTCATAAAAAGTTAAAGTGCATTTTAGTTATTTGACGTATGTCAATTTAGACAGGATATCACGGATTTACCATACTACAAACCAAATAAGTAGACCTGCAGTAAAGCTTTTTAAAATGTACGGTATCTTTATGAATAATAAGGTTAAATTATTAGCTCTGTAATTTCCATACACCGTGTTAGGTTCCGTACAGCCTAATACGGTAGGTACTAAAATATCTTATGAGTTTTTATATCCTAATTCTGAAATATAATGTAAAGATATTTCGGTAATGTAAGGTATTACTTACACATAAGAGCACTCTGACTTTACCATTAAACTATCAAATCGTTAGTAATCGTTGTATAAGACTATTTTTCTTCATTAAAACTCATACGTTAGGTTTCACAGTATTCTAACAAACTTAAATTTTACTGTCAACTTCAAGCGTCAAAAACAAGGATTCTAGTTAAAAAACATGTACCTCCGAAATTGGTTTTATACTTGAGAACTAATGAAAATTACACTTAAATAACGAGATGTTCATAAATTATATTTATTATACCTCAAAATTTATAAATTACCGACACTGCGTTTTTCCTATTACCGATGGTACCCTCCGTAATAGGCGGTACCCTCAAATAGCCTTCCTAACACGGCGGACCCTTGTTTACTCATATTTACTTGTCTTATTTGATTTTAAACAGAAATCAACTTGATTGACTAAGACTACTTGAATGTAAAAAGTATTCGAATATAGTAACATAATCTTAAAGTGTTTGTTTGAACTAAAAACGAAGTCTGAAAATTCAATGTTCTACCGCGACTCAGTCTGCGTTTGTATGAAACAGTTTCTCGCTTTGGTGACGTTACACAAAATAATTAATTTAAGTAATTTTAAACGATTTTAAACGCACGAGTGCTGGGTAATAAGTTACGTGTTAGTTTCCCTTGGAGACTATGTCTATGACTATGACCTTTAACATACACAGTCACAACAAATCATAAATTGCAAAAGATGAAATAGAGCCGTAATAGGACGTGATTTTGACTACCGCGGTAATAGGACGTTTTACCCTACTTACAATGCAATATACGCGCTACCGCATCCAGTGTGCCCGCCAGTTTGAGAATTAAACAATAGATAATAGAGGTACACAACAATTTTATTTAATCCAACAGTACACGCAAAATCATACCTACAATATAATTAAAAACAAAAAACATAGTTTACCTTCAGTTTACATATTTAACTAAAATAAAATAACATGTATGTAATGTAAATGTGCATGGCGTGCCAGAGAAGAGGCCTATGTCCAGCAGTGGGCTCTTACAAGCTGATGATGATGATGATGAATGTATTGTCAAGCCTTTTTTTCTGGCTTACTCCGCACTTTAGGTATAAACCTGCAAGTACGTGCGGCGGCAATACGGAAACGCAGCGTTCTACTTTGTCTATGCCTAAATACAGAATGTCAAATCAGAAGAAACCCAAGTTTCTTAAAATTAAAAAAATATTTAAAAAAATATATTAAGTACATTTTCAGAAATAATTAAATTGTGTACTTCTTACAATATTAATTTATTTTTTGAAAATAACACCATCTTAATGTGATCCGTTACAATAATTGTAATTATTAGAGGTACAATTGCGGCACTCATGCAAACGAACGTCTAAAAACTTTTTTATCAAAAAATTAAACCGCCGAAAAAAAAACCGAAATGCATAAAATAATAATATAATTACTAAGTTCTTAAAGTTATGTAGGGTATACCAAGTAATTTTAAGTCGGATATCCGATTCGGATATTTTCTTTTTGATCAATAATTGTCTTCGGATTAGTTTTTATTTTATTAGACTTTAGTCTAAAGACCCTCTAAGAAAACCCTTTAAGAAAAAGTCCTTTGAAGTCAGATCTGGTGGTGGCCAGGGAATGACGACTACTCTTAGAGAAATAAATTACGGACGATAGGGAAAGTGGTTTAAGAGATGTATCTATTTCCCGCATTTATAGGTATGTAAACATAGTAAATTGAGCAAAAAGTTATCAACTCAAACTATATAGTAATTTGTATGTAATGTTTTTTGAGTCACAAAATCAAATTAACAACAATCAGTAGTGTATTTCTAATGGAAAAAAACACTACAAAAAGGGTTTACTTTGTTTTATTTCTACAGAGTGAAATTCATTAGATCTTGTTACTTTTTAATAACTTGTCTAAACTAAATCCTACATCTATATTTTTCAGAATTAAGAAATCTGTTTTATATTTCTCAGATGGTTTAAAAAAAAACTCGTTATTACAAATACCTTACCTAAACGCAAATTCTTGTTAGCTGAAACGAAAATCGGAAAGAAAAATTGTGCGGTAGGTATAAACATCTCGATTTAACTTCGGCTTGTATGAAAAGTAATAAAATTTAAAACTGCCGCGACATTTCGCATTTCGACGCGCGCATGTCACAGCTGCGAGGGTGGGGGACCCTCATACCTAATTAGGTAAGAAGCTTCAAACTACAGGTCCTTAAACAATTCCAAGAAGGTTATCCTTATGCTTTGTAAAACATTTTTTCTTACTTTCTTTCTAAGTTTATTAAAGTTTAATAGTTTGGTCTGTGGTATGACCTAATTTTTAACACTTATAGGTGTCTATTATTGTTTCACAAAACTATTAATAATGCAGAATGCATATGGCTGTTACAAATGACTCTATAATAAAAACGATAGGATTTCAACTTATTGTTTGAAAATTTGCGAAATTGTTATTTCAGAAAATAACAATAAAAAATAGACTTTTAACAGTTTTCGAAATTTAGCGACTTTACAATATAGGTTTAACGGTTTTTTTTTTTTTTGCAAAACGGCAACACTGTATACAGGGGTTGTTGGAATGGTAAGGAGACCTGACCATTTCAGGAGGTGACAGTCAGGGTCAGGGTCATTCATTACCAAAAAATTTTAGCCTTCAGGAACACAAGTCAAATCGCAACCGCTTCCGCGCAGCCTAATACTTTAATATCAACCTAATTCTGAGACCTTGTGTGTAATTGGCATAATTAACGTCTTCGATTTTACCTGTGCTGTTAGGTTAGTTAGTAAGTGTTAAAATAAATAATGCATCAACAAATAATACTGACTGTTAACCTAGATATCCAGATATCAGGTCACCTAATGACGTTAACATAGCATTTCCATATTTTTTTACCTATTCGAAATCGCCACAATTCTTATTCAGTACACCCGCAACTTTTACAAGATTGTCCGACCACGTTGTGAGGGGTCTGCCTACTCTGTGTCTTCCGGAGCGCGGTCACCACTACACTTTTTTTACATGGTGCCCTAAATGTATATAACTAGAGGCTGCCCCGGGAAATCACCCGCGCAGATTTCTCTTACACACAAAAATCCCGTTTTCTCCCGTTCCGATGAGAATTTTGGAAAACTGTTTCTTAGTGCTCCCCTACAGGTATCCACGTCCAAAATTTCAGCCCGCTACGCCCGGTAGTTTCGGCTCTGCGTTGTCAGTCAGTCAGTCAGTAACGGAAATGTTTTATATATATTGATTATTAACAGATGCAGCAACATTGCCGCAGCCTACCCAGCACGGCAATGACTCTTCGCCTAGCAGCGATGGCACCACAATAAGCTCAGATTCAACACAACCGGTAAGTCCTCACTTTATAAAAAAAAAACATAGGATGCATTTACATCAAACGTAAAGAACATGGAGCTAGAGCTAAAACAAGAGTATTCTTTCAAAAGATTATTTTATTTAATTTCGCAGACAGAACAATAGAACCATTCTCAAAGCTCGTTTGATGAAAATGCACCCTTTATTCGTGTGTAGGTACAAGAGTTAAGATAAGAGATTGCTTTATTACAATCATCATGATCATCATTAATCTCAAGCCTTTCATTCCCCGAAGAATTAGGCAGAGTCACCAGCTCAAGAGCCGGACCCACGTTTAGCCAAGTTTGTTTTATTACCGACGTGACAAGGGGCCAGCTTGTCGCCGTGGTTATAACAACCACTACTGTGGCCAATCAAGATAAAACAAAACAAATCACATAAGTTACTGCTAGTGCATCGTTATTAAAATTAAAGACTCTCCGTGATATTAAATGCTACAATTTTAGGCCTAAATTCAGATGCCTTGGGTTGCTAGCAAGTTTACGCATGCGTTATGCTTTTTTTTATATATCATATCTCCTGGGAAGATTTGATAATTAGTTTTTTTTGGCAAAAAACTGGTCAACTCTTATTCTGAGAGTTGACCAGCAAGCTATAATCTAGCCAATCAGTGTTAAGGAAGAGTTCAAATTTTTCAGTGATTATACAAGTTTATTGCAAAAATAAACTGCTTTTTATCAGGATGATTGGACTAAAATAATAATTTATCCGGGTTTTCGCGCAATCCCAATTTATTTTTTGCAAAAAACTGATAACAAATCTTTCTACGATATGTGTACAGTGGCGGACCCGGTCGGCGTAACACTTCCGGTTTTCTGTATTGCAAAATAGCTCGTATTCTTTGGTAATACAGACTAGGGCTGACGCAACCATAGACAAATCTGTTACGGTTACGGCCTCCTAGTCCGCCACTGTACCTACAGTAATTTTATGTACTTTTTGTATAATACTCCCCGCGCTGGAACGGTATTCATACTAAAATGCGAAAGCTCATCGCGTCACGTAACCGTGGTTAGTCCGTCCGTCCAAATGTCAATCTGCCACGGCACTTTTCTTAAAACATCTCAATTCACAACTTCATCTAAAATAGTTGAGCATTTAACTTGGCCTCCTACTATGAATATTGAAATTCTGGAATATTGAAAAAATGAAATTCTAATCTAATCGATTATCAATCATCTGCCATCACTGAAAGGTACAAAACTGGCGGTTGCGTGACTGAAGCTTTACCTTTTTCGTTTACTTAGGCTACGAACGCACAGGCGCGATATTGTTTAATGGTCTCTGCTATTAAAATATATCGTAATAAAACTTATAAATCAAGCTTGGCACAACATTAGATTTATACGTTACCTATACGTTTTAAAATAGTCTGTCCATAGAAAAATACCATAATAATTGGATCCGACCAAGTCACTGGCGCGAAAATGAACAAGCAGGCCACGCGCCGTGCCAGGATCACGCTGGATAAGCCCCCCGAAAACCTCTTTCCTATTTATATGCAGATTCCATTGCGGACCATAAGTTATCCGCTCGCGATACCCAGATAAATGGAAACGCTACTTAGTAGGGTGGAATTTTTGCTGCTGATCCCGGGTTCATCCGGGGGCTGGAGTGGCACCATGGGATAATATCGACAGAAGGATGAAAATTATTAATGACATTAATAAAAATATAGTGTCGTGAGATTTCGTTATGTCATGCCTTAAATAGTATTTATTGGGATTTATAATTTTTGAATGCCCTTGGTTGGCTACTTCATTCAACCAGGAGAATTAAGTAGACTTATTTAATACCCTTTTTTTGTCAGTTTGCTTTCACTGAATACTAGTTGGCTAGAATATGTGTAAGTCGTGAGAATAAGTAGACAAAAAAATAAAATTTTGGATAAAATCCCCCTTCCCAATAACGATAATCTAAAAGTCAAGTAAACCAGATATATACTAGTTATGAAAACTTAGTGCCGAGTGCAGTGATCGCGGTTATGTTACAGGTATCAAAGTTTGATATTTAATTTTCAACCTTATTCATAGGACCCGAACGCACAAGCGTGTTTTTACTGTTTTTTATCCGCTGGTGCGCACACTTCTATAGGATTCAATATGTTACATAAAATCCGCGCGGAAAAAAACCGCCTGTGCGTTCGTAGCCTTACATTGAGAAGGTTACAGGAAATTATTGAGCAAGTACAGTTCTGCCGTGCTAAGGATAAGAGCAGTAACTCCATTTTTGTCGAATATTAGTAAAAAATATATTTGAAATCAGCGCAATGAGCTCTATAAAATGAGCCGACCCCTATTTCGATAAGTTTTAAACGTATCGAAATAGGGGTCAGCTCATTTTATAAATTATCCATAATAATAATCCAATAAATTATTGGAACCTATAGATTTTAGTAAGCATAACAACAGTAAGTCAGTTTTCGAACTGTCATACATAATATAAAAGCAGCAACAATACTTAATGCATGATTTTAAGCATGACAATTAGCTACTTAATGTCGCGTAATATATCGAAAGTAAGTATACATGCTTCAATATACTGCCCTCCCGAGACTAAAGTGCAGTATCACCAAAATTGAGATTTCGAGAAAACGTCATTTAAAGTTTTTATTTAATCATTAAAAAAAATTAATACATGTAATTATAAATGTTTAAATGTAGAAATAAGGGGCAGTTATCGATGCACAAATTAAAAAAACAACGAAATCTATGTAATAAAAAATAAAAGATTAATTAATTAAAGTAAAATATTAATCGATTTTGGCGCCTTTTACTGCTTCCCCCTTTTTTATAAATATTACTGTAAAACTAAGTAAATTGCAGTAAAAAGGCCTATTACTGCGTTTGATTTCAATTAACTTTGTGGAAAACTAATTAAATTGCAGTAAAATTGATATACTACTGCATTTTAACCAGTATCTGATGGAAAAAACATTCATATTTTGAAGGTAGTATGTAATTATATAAATAAAACATTTTAATTTTACAAAAATAACGTAATTGTTTCAATTCAAAATAGGTCTTCATTACTTTTAAAGTAAAATTCTTACAAAAAAAAAACTAATACCTAATTAAATTATTATTATACCATATTAATTATAAAAAACTTGAATATCACAAAATTCATTAACAAAACAGCTCTTTCTAAACAACCTTTTAAGGTTTATAACTGATAGTTTTAAGTTTATATTAGCACTGATTTCACATTGGACTCGAAAATCCGAAATAGATTACGTTAGAGCTCCACAATGGTTGTGTTGCGAAAGCTGCTCGCGCTTTTTTGACACGGTTTCCAAAGTCCATTTTAGTTCCTCCTGTAGGGCTCACTCACCACTTCGCCAAAATGGGCAGGTAAACTTTGACACATGCTCCTGCTCTTCCTTCTCCCTTTATGTTCAGAGGGTCCTGTTCTGTGTAGTGTAAGCGCATTTCCTTAGTCTTTGGCGTTTAAATACGAAGATGTGAATAGGTAGGTCATCTGAAAAGTCGCATCCTTAAGAAACGTCTGAAAGTTATAGTGGATACTTTGCTTGCCCTTTCCGGTGACTACACAATATACTCGTCACTTGTCATCTAGAACTAGTAAGAACAGCGCTAGTGATAATAAGCAACTCTTCCTTGCTATACTGTTCAGCAACATTTTGGTCAGGAGTTTAGTGCAGGCCGAGTGCAAATTATTGCCTCGCTACGTTGAACACCGCGAAATATCCCTTTATTGCTTCTTTCCAGGCGTTAGCGAATGCTCTTTGTTTCCCAGAACGCTTAACATTATAGTTTAAAAAGACAAACACTTAAAAAAAACCTGACTCCATCGGTTTATGATCATAACGGTATCAATATTTAGTCCACTCACGTTATTCAGAAGTGGTGGCGCTGACCCGGTAGGGGTCAGATTGATTTTCCACAATGTGAGTTCTTAAACCATATTAATTTTATGCCATGAATAAACATTACAAATAATTTACCGAGTAGTAAGTATATCCGTTGGCAAATCGGCCGCACACACTAAAATAATTATTAATACTAACTAAATGAAAGTAATTAATTCTAATACTTCATAAGTCTAGTTACCGATTTAATATTAACGTAAATTAAACTGAATAAAATGCAGTAATAAACCAGGATGCTCTGCGCTTTAGTTAGATAAGCAAACTTTTCTTATTTAAATTAAAACCAATTAAAATGCAGTAAATCCATTTATACTGCATTTTAGTTGGTGACGGTACTACAAAAAGGTAAAGTATTACAATCGCCACTGCAGTATAAAGAGATGATACTGCATTTTAATTGGTTATTATCGATAAAAATTTAAGTGTAATAGTTTGCAGTAAAATTGATTGTATGGAGTTAGTTTTTACTGCACTTTAGTTAGTTTTTTAACATGTCTAACTTAATAACGAAACTATGTAAAGTGCTGAAAAATTCAATGTCTTACTGCAGTTTACTTGGTTATCCTAAACATATGGGATGCAGTAAAACATAGAACTGCATTTTAGTTGGGAAGTCATGAAATATTTACTATTTTTGGCTTTGCAGTAAACTTTTTAAATTAAATAACTTAATTTCTAAATGTTGTACACAAAAATGGATTTTATTAGCAGAAAGAATAAAAATCAAATTTTCTGAATCACAAAAAAAACGAAAATCGAAAAATTGCCCGATACTGCACTTTAGTCTCGGGAGGGCAGTATAATACATAGTATAAAATGAAGTCGTTTCCCGCGTCTGTCCCTATGTATGCTTATATCTTTAAAAATATGCAACGGATTTTGATGCGGTTTTTTTTAATAGATAGAGTGATTTAAGAGAAAGGTTTAGAGGTATAATATATGCCCAAAATACTAATAGGTTAGGCGGTACGAAGTTCGCCGGGTCGACTAGTATAGTATAAAACAAAGTCGCTTCCCGCGTCTGTCCCAATGTATGCTTATATCTTTAAAACTATGCAACGGATTTTAACGAGGTTTTTATTATTAGATAGAGTGATTGAAAAGGAAGGTGTATAAGCATGTATTAACATGCACAAAATAGTAATAGGTTAGGCGGTACGAAGTTCGCCGGGTCGACTAGTCTATAATAATAAGCAATATTGAAGTACTCTTGACTAGCAACCACTTAGTATTTGACGGTACAAGAAATTGTAAAGTAGAGTTTGATCTCCTTTTCTTCTCTACGATCTGTAGTCTTTTGTGAAAGGGAGTAGAATCAATTTGACTTTGGTGAGGTATTTAGGAGACGTCTCGTCTCGTCGTCTTTCGTTCTTTTCTTCACAAAAAGGCTGAGTATATATGTAGAGTTTTGTGTTATTGGGGCTTGAACCTTTCACCTACATACTTTGCTTAAAAAAAAAGTTTTTTAATTTTATACAGAACTTGTTTAATATTATGTTATGGATTACTTTTCGATTTTTTTACAATATATTCGAAGGACGATGAATAATTTATTAAAAGAAAAATTTAGTTTTAAATTTTGCAAAAATAATTATTTATTTTGAGGTAGGTATCGATCGATCGAGATGTTCCATGCATTTCTTGAAATTGGCTTTTAGCTTGTCATCAATGCATAGTATAAAATAAAGTCTCTTTCCGCATCCTGTCCTTAAGTATGCTTAAATCTTTAAAAATAACGGAGTTTGATGCTGTTTTTTCATAAATAGAGTGATTCAAGAGGAAGGTTTATAAGTTTATTATCAGCACAAAAGGTTTATACTTAAGGATAATACATGCACAAAACATTAAAAGGCTAGGCGGTACGAAGTTCGCCGGGTCGACTAGTCTCTTAATAATTCTAAGGGTTACTTCACACAGTTATCAACTCCCTGGTCCGGCACGGGCAGCCAGAGCGACAGTCGCGGCACGGATGAGAGTCGACGAGTTCAGTTCAACGGCGGAGCTGCGAGACCGCCTCTGCCCGCCGATGCCGACTCGAAGGACGACTCCAGACGGGATCCGAGGAACTTGTGAGTATAAAGCCTTATTATTATTTTTTTTATTTGCTGAAGAATATCGAAATTTTTAAGCTAGCTTTTCCTGAAGAGATAGCGATTAACTGTGTGTAATGTGAGTGTTTTTTTTTATTAAGTAAATGTTTTTATTGTAGATTCCTCTTTTTAAATATTAATTTTGAGCCTCAACAGAAGCGCGCTAATCTTTCACTTGTGTAAAACAAAAGATGGTGAAGCTACCCACCAAATTTAAAAAAAACTTTCTTACAAGAAAGAATCTAAACCGATGTAACAAAAAAAAAGAAGACGGAAAAAAACGAACGAATATAAAAATAAACGCAAACCGATTAACAATATTGCAGAATTAGTTCCAATTACTTGGAGATGGAAAAGTTATCTTTAGATTGGCGGTAGCTTTCCAATGTTTATTTTATTGGTTTTCGATTAAAAATAACTTGTTATCTTCATTGAAAATGAAAAACACTATGAAAGAAACCTGGATCAAAAAATCTCACAACGAGCTTTCCCGGCTTACTTTGTTACGCCATAGAATATAAGATACTACAAAAGACTTGGCTCTATAGACTATGTTCTTTTGACTGCCCAGAATGGCCGAATAAAAAACAAACAAAAACAACAAACCACCTGTCAAAATATGTAAACAACGGAAAAAATATTGCACCTTGGGTTATATTATTTGAGTTTAGGTAAGTATCCCTAATTTTTTTGAAAATCTTATATAGCCTATGACACTCGGGGTTAATGGAGCTTCCTACCAGTGAAAGAATTTTTCAAATCGGTTCAGTATTTCCGGAGCCTATTCGTTACAAACAAACAAATCTTTCCTATTTATAATATTGGTATAGATAAATTATTCACATTTTTTTGCTTCTTTGTTTACCTAGTTACGCCACTGTTGATAATACATAATTTGATAGTTAAAAATTTCACACTTTTCTTTGTGCTCATGTTATTTGAACACACTATTTTCTCTTCTATGGAATCTTCCTATAATGTATTTTCAAGAATTTGTTATGATTTTTCTCTGGGATCTCTACGAAGCCCAAGAAACTAAGAATAGAATAGAATAGAATAGAAAACACTTTATTGCATACAAAGTAAGATACAAAAGTACATTAATAAATTCAGGGTACAAACAAATTGAATGAACTAATGCTAGCTATGCTTTTGATAAAAAACATGATATATTTATATGTACCATGAAGAATTTCCATTGAAAAAAAACGTATTATGTAACTTAGTAGATAGCTATAAGTGCATGTTGCATGTACTTCGATCTTTATAAAAAAAAGTAAGTACACTACATAAAACCATAAATTTTGTAATTAATTGATAGTATTATGAACCAAATGTAATTAATTGATAGTATTATGTGCTGCGATCGATATGCAACATTTCTTTTTAATTAACTAGGTTTTAAAAGTTTCTTACGGATTTAACATAAAAATTTAACAATTATACCTATATTAAAACTACGTAAGAGTAGGTCGATATCTATACCAATATTATAAGTAGGAAAGATTTGTTTGTTTGTTTGTAACGAATAGGCTCCGGAAATACTGAACTGATTTGAAAAATTCTTTTACTGGCAGGAAGCTACGTAAACCCCGAGTGTCATAGGCTATATTAGATTTTCAAAAAAACTAGGGATGCAATATTTTTTCCGTTGTTTACATATTTTGACAGGTGGTTTGTTGTTGTTGTTTGTTTTTTATTCGGCCATTCTGGCCAGTCAAAAGAACATAGTCTATAGAGCCAAGTCTTTTGTAGTATCTTATATTCTATGGCGTAACGAAGTAAGCCGGGGAAGCTCGTTGTATAATAAAGCGTAAAAACAAAATAAAGCCAAAAATTTAACAAAAATCACACTAATGACGGGCTCTCCCTTTAAAAACGTCATCGAATACAAAAATAGTATATCATAGCGGCGACTAGTGAGTGACTATGCGAGACGACGCGACGTGTCTCATGTGTGAGTCTTGACATTGGCAATGGATTTAAAGATGTAAATAAATAAAATAGGCGATTGCTCTTTCATTTACGCGCCAGTCGCCCTGCCAGATTCGTAGTTCGTAGTACTAAATACTGACATAGAATTTCGATTAACTGCAAAATGCATCGTTCTCCCGTTTTGTATTAACATGGTGACAGTTTGCCGTATAGTGTGTTCTAGCAATGCCTGACACATTTTCCCGCGCAGCCGATGCGAATAAACGTAGTCGGTGAGTTTGAAGTTGGAATTATTTGAATGTAGAAGAAAATAAATTGTATTTTATTTTCAGCCAGTTCCATTTACTTTCATTGATTTTTTTTTAAATCAAAGTTTGGTAGGTACTAGAAGTTTCATAATAGCCGTTATAAAAATTTTATAAGTAAGTAAGTATGAGAGTTTTTAATTGAGAGATTATTTCCTTACAATAATTATAATGCATTGATCTGTGGTAAAGTTCAAAATACTGGCTGCTTTCAACAATAAAATATTAATTAGTAAGTAACTACATTAATAAAATAGGAAAAAATATATATTTTTAAAGGTAATCTTTCAACAAAGTTGAAACGAAATAAAAATAAATTTTTCTAACATGTGTGCATAGAGGGAATTTTTAATCAAGGACGTGTTCGGTCGGGCCGAGGAAAATTACTTTTTATGACTATATTGACTTTACTGAAATGTTAAATACATTATGTACAGTGGCAGACTAGGATGCCGTAACATATTTGTCTATGGTTTCGTCAGCCCTAGACTGTATTGCCAAAGAAGAAGAGCTATTTTGCATTAGAGAAAAACCGGAAATGTTACGCCGATCGTGTCCGCCACTGTACTATTAATTTTAATCATCTACATCACACATAACCGAAAGACGACTACTGCTGGGCATAGGTCTCGCCTCACAGTTAGCCCCAAAGTAATCCCCACGCTTGGAAAAAGGGTTTGCGAGTATGTCTCTTCAAGTTTTTCAACAAAGGGCGCTGCTGCCCTTCCGTCCGGTGTTCCCTTAGGCTTCGAACCGCACAGGCGGATTTTTATCCGCGCGGTTTTTTATCCGCTGGTGCGGACACTTCCATAGGATTCAATATGTTACATAAAAACTGCGCGGATAAAATCCGCCTGTGCGTTTGAAGCCTTAGTCGCCTTTAACGACAACCATGGGAGGAAAACTGGTGGTGGTATTCCACACGAGGTATTACTCCAATATTTAACAAGTTCTTATTACTCTCTTTATTACTGAAAGGAAGTAATATTACTTATAAGTAGAGGTTGAAACTAGTTTTGTGAACTCAAAATCGAGCTCAGTGAGAGTTCGGCGACTTAAGAGGCGAAACGGTGCGATAATACGGTTGACTGCTCCGTGGCTCAGTTGGCAGTGATGTGGACTGAGTAAGCGTGTGCACCCGGGTTCGATTCCCGGGCGGGGCGAATGTTGATAATTATGATGAATATCGATGTTTGTTTCCGGTCTGGGCGTGATGTTCTTCTCTGTGTGTGTTTCGGGAACCCTAGATACAGGTTGTTCCTAGTTAGGGGCTCTGAGTGTGATGTGTTATTATTATTATAATAGTGCCACTCGATAAATAATTAATATCTTCTAAATTCTAAACCATGGCCGAAATCAAAAATATGTGTTTTTGACTCCCTAGAATAATCTTGCTTAGATTTTTTTATGCTCTGTTGCAAGTCTGTTGCGTAGCTTTTAAAATAAAGATCTTAGAAACTAAAGTGACCATTTTAGGCAACAAACGGTTTTTTATTAGATTTGGAAAATAAAAGCTAAATAATAGAGCTTTAAAAATTCTAAGCAAGATTATCTATGGAGTCAAAGACGCATATTTTTGATTTCGGCCATGGTTATGAAGATATAAATTAGTTATCGGGAGTAGCACTAGTTTCGCACCGTGGAAGCCCTTACTAAGTATTTCTCACTTTACCTTTGATATTAAATAAAGTCTTGTTAAGTTTAAGTTTGGATATTGGAGTTGTTTACTGACTTCTGGTAAAATTACTTTGTCGCTGGTAGTCTGATTTTAGTTCTCCTGATAAATTCTGAGGCTCTAGCTTTATCGTTATAAAAGTCAATATGATCAGCGGGCTGGCTCATACCTGGGCCAGCGCATCAGCCTGGCCATTCAACGTGGCAATGCAGCAAGCCTGCTGGGCACCGTGCCGCCGGGTGGTGGTGATCTGGAAGCAGTGTTCTATTTATAATTATGTGTTTTATTATTTATTATTATTTTTTGTAAATACTTGAATAGGTATATTAAAGTATATCTGTTCGTTATTATTAAAATTAATACGATTAAAGCAGAAAGTCAATATAAAATAATATATTGTTTTACAAAAAAGGAACCCGCCTTCAACAAACTGACACATACATCAACTGAGCACTTCCTCTCTTTCGAAGTCGGTTAAAATAGGTCCTAAAACTAAAACCTTCTCCTGAATGAAGCAAATACCTACTTATATGAAAACTGCATCAGGATCGGTTCAGCCAAACGCGAGATAATCTTGGACAAACATACATACAGGTCAAACTGATAACCTTTTGAAGTCGGTTAAAAACAAGTTTATTTATTTCGTTGAGTTATTTTCAGGTTATTTTTAGCAAGGCCTTTAATTTGATACCCATGTTTTAGGAGTGCACTAAAACAACTAGTACGCCATCTTGAATGATTCGGCCATTTTGTAACTTTTTTTATGACGTCACATTAGCCAACTATCTAGTGTTAGGCTCCCGGAACGTGTATTCAAAATTTCAGCTAAGTCGGTTAATGATAATCTGTTTCAAAATTCAGTTGCAATATTTCACCCGAACAAAAATTCCTATCATACATTGCAATTAAAATAAAAACTTTTAATTAACATATCTGTTAATTCGTAAACCTCGTAGTTGATCAGTCATTTATTGTAAACCACAAATCAACATTAATATTGTGTAAAATGCATTTATTTTCCCAATTAGTTAATTAAAATGGTTTACCAATAAAACCACTTCTGACAGAATACCTCGAATATTGTTTGAAATTATTGTATCCCGATCCCGTACCACTTCGCGAGAGCGCCTGTTTTAGGAACACTAACGGCATCGAGCAATTATTAAGGATGCGAGAACTTGGCGCGAAAATGTTGTGACGCGTGCGAGTTATAATATAACTAGCTGTGTTTCTAACTGCAGTAAAAAGTAGCCTTTGTGTTAATTTAGGGTATAAGCTAACTCCATACTAAATTTCATTGAAATCGCTTCAGCCGTTTAGACGTGAAGAAGTTACAAACATACACTACCTCAAGTGAACGCGGTACGTTATTTTTCAACCTAGTTTTCGGGGGTCAGTCCTGTGTAACTAGGCATACCGTGTGTTAAATTTTCCTCTACGCTAAAAAAGTAACCGTGTATAATGGATTAGACATTGTAGTGCTTAAATCATTTAATAGGTACTTACTTACTTATTATTTTATATATCAATATATATAAAACTCTTCCGTTACTGACTGACTGACTGACTGACTGACAGACAACGCAGAGCCGAAACTACTGGGCGTACAAAGCTGAAATTTGGCACGTGGGTTCCTTGGGGAGTGAAGGTTAGCATATAAGAAGGATTTTCCCAAAATTCCCACGGGAACGGGAAAAAACGGGAGTTTTGTGTTTATGGGAAATCTGCGCGGGAAAAACCGCGGGACAGCCTCTAATTATTTTATATAATTTTTGTACTTACTAATATACTGTTTTGACGATTGCATTTTACTTTGACATTTTATAATACAATTTTGTATGTAATATGATTAAGATATTGTGAAATAAATAAATCTAATGTTATTAATCTTTTCAAACAAACCTTTATCGCAATCATATCTAATCTAATCTTGCTCTCAGGCGTCATCTGCCACCACTGAAGACTAGGAAATATTCCCTTCAAGAGTTTGGTCGTCGGGTCTCCATCAACGATGACTTGCCAGATTCAGATAGGGCTGAACTGCAGAACCGCGGGGATGATCGTGGTCTGCGCAAACCCAAGATACAGGCCAAGGTAAGGAAACTTCTCGTGTGTTATCATAATCATCATCGAAACGCCTCCACTTTTGGACAAAGACCCCTTGATTGCTTATTTGCCTCTAGGAAACATAGTAAATACTACTCTTCCGTTACTGTACCTACTTTAATGTTCGTTTACATACAAACATGAAGTTAGATTTTAGTTTTTCTCATAAATTATGTTTAATTTGATATTTAAATAATGTTTTGCCACAAAAGTATCAATATGAGGGTGATACGATAAAAGGTAGGACAATAAATGAAATAAATACTTCTACTAAGGTCCGTAATATCGAATTCGGTTTAAACTGCTTCAGTAGTTTAAAGTGCTATGTCACTTTCTTTCTCATAAAGACAAAAAGAGACAACTGCAGCTTACACCACCAACACATTTTAAACCGAGTTGGATATTACGGGCATCAGGGTGGTAGACAGCTTTATAAGGCCACAGTAATTAATATCAGATATTATTTGATTTTATTGATAAGACTGGCTCCACGGTGAATGTTGGACGTAAAGATGGTAACGACCAGCCCCAGGCCATACTCTCAGATTCCACCTACAAGAAGATGTACGACCAGAATCCACACTCGGTAAGAGCATTTTAAAACAATGCAATTTTGTAGAAAGAACACTTTGTGGTTACAGAAAACAAAACACTTTTCAATTTGGAAAGTTCATTTAGTTTATAATTTTCGAGGTTGAAAACTTTTTTTGCAAAAGTAATATTAGCTGCAACAGATAAACTTGAAACTTGTCCAAAAATAAATTAATGAAAAATATAGGAGACATAGTTAGCAATGGGTGGCCTTATGGCTAAAAGCGATTTCCTCCAGACAATATCCTTCATGATCTTAATTTTATTTGAATGAATTATCTTATTTATTTATAATTTTTGCTTTAAAACAACACAAGACTAACAATTGTCTATCGCTTTAGAATTAGACAGTATCCACTCAGATTTTGTCACAAAGTCTTGAAGCGCTATGTCTCCGCTGAATCCAACAGTTTCCTAAACCTCACCTTCCCAGGTCTTCGTACAACTGGACGAGCTACTTGCCACTGGCGATGGTGAAGCCGAATGGAGGGAGACAGCTCGTTGGATTAAATACGAAGAAGCGGTCGAGGAAGGATCAGCTCGATGGGGCAAACCTCACGTGGCTTCCCTCTCTTTCCACTCTTTGCTCAACTTGAGAAGATGCCTGGAGACTGGTGTGGTTATTTTGGACCTGGACGCAAAGGATTTGCCTGGTGTTGCTTACAGGTTTGTTATCCGTAGCTAGAAGTTTGCTCATCTTTATAATATGTGTCATCATCATCATCGTCATCAGCGTGTAGAAGCTTAGGTAGACATAATTATGCCCCTCTTCTCGCAAGTCACTGCGGACCTGTGTCAGTCTGATTTACTCTATCTACCGGTGACATTTATGTATTCAGACCATTCTCCAACGGATCGGTGGTAAACAACAGATTACTGGAAGACCCCAGACAAAGCGGTCAGATGATATGGTAAAGGTTGAGGGAGTACTCTGTATGAGGGTCCCTGAATTTCAGCAGTCCTTCGGCTGGGACGATGATGTCAAAGAAAAAATATTTATTTGTCTGTATATCCTCAGGGTCGTAGAGAAGATGGTGGAAGACGGTTTGATAGAAGAGGATGACCAGCCTGTCGTGCTGAAGTCTCTGCTTCTCCGTCATCGGCATGTTCAAGAGGAGAAATTTCGGTTCTCGATCGGTGGCAAGAAGCATGCTTCGTACACCAGCTTACAGGTAAAGAACCCTTTTATCATTTAAGCGATATACCTATGTCCTCTGCCCTTAAAAGGTAATTTAAAATTAAACAAAGCGAAAGTATGGGATTAGGTGCGTTTTTGTGATTTTGATGGTAAATCTCGGAATCTATCGGTTTCTTGGAAAAAAATTAGCGACAGCGAATTAGTACAGTGGCAGTCTAGAAGGCCGTAACAGATTTGTCTATGGTTTCGTCAGCCCTAGACTGTATTGCCAAAGGACAAGAACTATTTTGCAATACAGAAAAACCGGAAGTGTTACGGCGACCTAGACCGCTACTGTACCTAATCGTTTTACGTTGAACGTTAGAATTAGGCCCGAGTTGAAACCTTGCAAAGTATCCTTGAAAAATTTAGCAATATTATGTTACATTATGTCTCGTTCTTATCTGAAACATTGAAGAATTGAAAAGTTATTTTCTTCGATAAGAAAAAATAGTTATAAAATAAAATACATGGCAAAATCAAGAATGTTGATTGCGTGGTTGTTCTATCGACACTTATCGATAGATAACGTTAACAAATCTGCGACAGCCTAAGACGGAGTTTATGTAGAATTTGGAGTACAAATAATATTAATACTATCTACTTCAGGAACAAGATAATGTTCTATTATCTTGTAGATAAATTCAAAATTTCAAGGTTAATCCCTTTGACTGCTATCAATTTGCACTGTGTCTATTACATAAATGTTTACTTGTAGGTACTGTAGGGATATTATTATTTTAATTCAACAGCGTCGAATATTACTTTAATGTTACATCAATACCCATACTAATTTTGAAAGTATTTTTTGTATAAAGAGCCAAATGACTCTTTTCATTTGTTTTCGTTGTCATCAATAATCATTTAGAGAGATTACACATCGAATGCCAGCTTTAAACACATCGCGTGTAATTTAAACTTTTTAATTACTCAACTTCTATTATGAAATCTCGGTTCAGGTTCTAACTATTGAGATACTCTCTTCTTCTCTTTCGTTTCGCTCTTGACTGAGCGTTCGTGGTAACGATGCCTTGTTCCTAGGTGCCAACGTAGCTCGCCTTACAATCTCTCTCCACCTCGCTCTGTTGGACGTCATTCGGCCTCCCTCTGCGGTCTTGATTTGATCGGTCCACCTCATCGGTGACCTTTCACGAGGCCTAGTGCCTTCTACTCTACTAAAGTCCAAATAAATAAATGTACCATATCATATATAATGTTTGTACCATATCTTCTATACTATAACTAGACAAGTGGACAATCAACATTTTAGGCAGAAATTTGCTGTTCTGTAAACTGGTGACTTTTAGTGCTAATAGAGCTACAGCTTGCTATATCTTTCTGTTTAGCAGCGACTAGCAACTTATCAGCCATCTTGTGCTGCTTAATTGGCGTTTTAAAAACCAGAAAAACAGTAATAGTACAGCAAGAGTTGAACGGTAGCATAATCGGCTCGTTTCGTGATATCTCGGTTTGCCGAATGCAGATGCTTCTGCAAGTGAATAAAAGCACGAAAGAACTTGGTTTCGTAGCTTTCACAATAACCTTCTGTAACGGCGACCATAGGACGGGTAAATGGCGTATGAATTCGATTATAGTGGGAGAGCAGCTGCGCTGATCACAAATGAACTCTCTAGTCTCTAGTGCTCAAGTGTCATTGGGACAGCTGAGGAACAGCTGACCGATAGGACTGACGAGAAGCTTGAAATCTAGAACCGATAACCTCCGATATACCCTAAGAAGCACGGAAGTGACAATGATGGAAACATTATGTCTGAAAAGACAATTGAGTCTTTTCAAACTATTTCAACGTATGTCCTATAGTGGGGATCAAACCTGACCCTCCAGGTGGGAGAACCGTTAACCCCTGAGCTACAACCGTAATAAAAATATTGAGTAAATAAAGGAAGGAAGGTCTACGAACAATGTGTGTTGCCAGTGATGACTTTACGGATCTGAGCCATGTTCGCTAACTAAGCTCAAGGTCGCCCAAAGGGCAATTGAAAGGGCTATGATCAGATAACACGTCATGGTCGCTGTGGCCGAAAAGTTCTCGAACTCGCATAAGATGGTCAGACGACCTGGTGAAGGCTGCGGGAATACATTGGATGAGGGTCGCTCAAGACCGGTCGTTGTGGCGTTATGTGGGAGAGGCCTATGTCAAGCAGTGGACGTCTTTCGGCTAAAATTATGAATGATGAAATAAAGGAATGGTATGAAACAGTCGCTGTGGTTGGAAGACGGCGTAAGCGGCCCAGCTGCAGGCTTCGGGCGCACCCGGTGCTCCATGTGTTCTGCCACAGCGCCCTGCCGACGGCACAGTGGCCAGCTCGTACGAAACACATCTGTACCCCAGGCTCGAACATTTTATACCCTACAGGCTAGACAGTAGCGGCTGATCAAACACATGCACGCTCATGTTCATGTTCAGTTCTCTTCGGCGATCGCTCAGCTATTATAACTCAAAATTTTTGAAAAGACATGACATTTGTCATGGTTTTTTAAAACATTTCTTTATCTGCTCAAGTTATACTATGGTATTATAAAAATATTTCATAATACCTACCATTAAATGGAGACCTGTAATTCAGGGCTACCGTATATGTGCCTAAAAATAAATAATTCAATCAATATCAGGCGGAATCATTATGGCTGAGCGTTTTCTGAACAGTATTGGGCAAGATCTTAGGTTTCTTACATTGTTATAAATCGCACGCTTCGCAAACGCGGATAAAATTTCTTAATTTAAGCTGGATTTTAGAAGTTTTAATGGCAACTGTGCTTTGCAATAATGCATGAAATGGCAGGCGTGTTGCATGAGCCCGCAACAACTGGTGGTGGTCAATAAATCCTAAATTATAATCGACGAGACATTTATGTGTCGGTGTGAACCAAGGCACCATATCGGTGGGTGGGCGTGTTTTTAAAGATTAAAGATTTTTCTGATTTTGTGATGCGTCCTCGTAATAATGTAAGAGAACCATCTGCAGCTCTTTGCACAATCGAGCTGATCATTGACAAATTCAGGTTTTATAGGATGTGTTTTTTGGTTTGATTTTTTTATGTACCTATGTATTATATGCTTTCATGGTGAGAGAAGATCATTTCTTTTTAGATGAGTTTTAATTAGATTTCAATTTAGAAAAACATTGACTGATTTCATATTTTTTTGGTTAACGGTGTGAAAAAGCTTTACTTTTTCCGTATAATCCTATTCATATAAAATCATGCATCTCTCTGAAACAGAATTTTCAACACTTAAATTCATTAGCCTATCAAAGATGTTATATATAAAATCAGTCAGATTAATCAATATAATTTTCCACTTCTTTTATTGTGAACCACGTCATCATGTGATTAAGAATCGCATTAGTATGTTTTTTTTTTCTACTAATAATAAAGTTGAAAGATAAAATGGGACGAAACAGTTTTTTTAATCCTGGAAACCATTTCGTCTAATAGACTTTATGACTCTATCCTTACGCAGACCTTTCAACAATTAACATCTGAACGCAATATAGCAAGTTGACAAATCTATTATGTAAGGAGCCCGTAAAGATAGAGTCTTTTTTAATACTCAGGAGTACCGATTAAAAACCAAAGATAATGCTTCTATGTACAGAGCCTTTCCGACCCGCGCCGCCGCCGCAGCTCATACGCCTTACCAATGGAGCGCAAGGTAAGCGTGGTGGGACACGATGCAAGGCTTGACGAGCTTCGAGAAGTCGAGTACCTCGCCGCTGACGTCATCGGCTCACAGGATGAACTGCGCAAATCGCAGAATGAGAACATCATGAAACGCATACCGCAGAACGCAGAAGCAACCACCGTCCTCGTCGGTGCAGTCGGCTTCCTCGACCAGCCGACTATTGCTTTTATCAGACTTGCACAGAGCATCCTTATGCCTTCAATAACAGAGGTTCCAGTTCCGGTCCGCTTTATGTTCATTCTCCTCGGGCCCACTGATGCTGACCTAGACTACCATGAGGTCGGTCGTTCCATCTCTACCCTGATGTCGAACCCCACGTTTCATGGCATGGCTTACAAAGCCGATGACAGACGCGCTCTGCTATCGGGTATCAACGAGTTTCTGGATGATTCTATCGTTCTTCCACCTGGTGATTGGGAGAGACAGGCTTTACTTCCCATTGAAGAGCTAAAGGCAAAAAGTGATATGATCCGTCGAAGGAAGAAAAATGCTATAGAAAAGAAGCGAGCGTCCGTCGTTGCTGCCACGCAGCCGTCGGATGAGAAGAAAGCTCTGCTCGCAGCTGAATTAGAAGCCGCATCTTCTAAAGAGCCTGATGATCCTCTTAGCAGAACTGGCAGGATTTTTGGAGGTAGGATAATAATATATCCTGTTAATAAATGAAAAATATTTAACACTCATATTTATTCAAAATTAATAATTCCTTTGTTCAATAGGTGTCATACGCGACATAAAGCGTCGTTACCCACACTACCTGTCTGACTTCAAAGACGCTTTGAATGGCCAATGCGCTGCTGCAACAATATTCATGTACTTTGCGGCCCTGTCTTCCGCCATCACGTTCGGCGGTCTTCTGGCTGAGAAGACCAATGGTCAGATTGGGATATCTGAGACGCTGGTGTTTACCTGTGCTGGTGGGGTGGTCTTCTCCCTACTGAGTGGCCAGCCAATGATGATCACGGGAGCTACTGGCCCCCTGCTTCTATTGGATGACGCACTCGCCGACTTCTGTTTCTCATACGGTTTCGACTTCTTGGCGGCCCGCATGTATTCTGGACTCTGGATGATAGTCATTGCCCTGGCCGTTGCTTCTGTTGAAGGAAGCGTTGCTGTTAAGAAGATTACCAGGTAATTCATAGATCTATAAACAAGTTAATGACCAGAGCTAGTTACACTATCCCAATACCTAATACAAACTTTTGAAATAGGATCAATTTGTACAGTAGCGATCTAGGACGGCGTAACCGTTTTCTCTATGGTCTCGTGCGAAGAGCTATTTTGCAATTGAGAAAAACCGGAAGTGTTACGCCGTCTTAGACCGCCACTGTACCAAAGGACATCATCCACAAAACATTACAAATTTCATTTCCAAAGTTCAGGATTTGTAAATCACATCACTATCGAAGGTCCTGAAAGGAGTAACTGGTTTTGTTTGTTCAATAATATCTTCTTCTTAAAATTCAAGAGCTAGGCTCTTGTCGGTTGAGCGGCTTCCACATGTCCCGTTTCCCCGCTAGCTGCTTGACCTCTTGATACGACACGCCCCTATCTTTTTCTTTATTTGATCTAAATAACTCCGTCTTTGTCGTCCCCTCTTTCTTTTCCCCTCAATCTTGCCTTCAATATTTTTTTACTTTACTCGAATAACTTGAAACGGTCTTCCAGATTCACCGAAGACATATTCGCATTCCTGATCTCAATGATTTTCATCTCGGAACCTGTAACTGCCGTGATAAACGTGTATCGCGCCCATCCCCTCGGGGCCGACTACTGCCAGAATGGAACTAGCAATGACACTTCAGGTATGTGAATAATTGGTCGGTGGGTCGTTTTATCTTCAATATCAATACATAGTTTAAAACAACGTCGCTACGCAAGTCTGTCCCAATGTATGCTTAAATCTTTTAAATTATTCAACGGATTTCGATGCGGTTTTTTTAATAGATAGAGTGATTCAAGAGGAAGGTTTATATGTATAATACATGCACAACATAGTAAGAAGTAAGGGGGAACGAAGTACGCCGGGTCGACTAGTACATAGTATAAAACAAAATCGCTTTCCCAAGTATGTCCCTATGTATGCTTATATCTTTAAAACTATGCAATGGATTATGGTGCGGTTATTTTAAACGATAGATTAATTTAGAGCAGGGGTGGCCAACAGGTCGACCGCGGTCTACCGGTCGCCCGCGAAGTCATTTGAGGTAGCCCGCGAGCGTGTCGCCAAGAACTGAACTACCTTACAGTCCGGCAAAATTGGAATAATTTTTTGTACTGAATTTGCTAATCCTCCGAAAGAGCTATTACATCTTTCAACAACTATCACTGCATAACACACCAGCAAATTTTGTGCTCCAAAATTCTCAAACCAGATATACATGAGAATTGCCTTTTAAACTTCTGGCTCGAATAGAATTTACTAATTTAAAGACTGAAGCTGAATAGCTCAGCTCTTTTGCTAAATATTAGGTACTGATTTTAGTTGGCCTAGTCGTGGTGATTTTTTGGAGATTTCGCCAATTACTTACAAAGTACCAAAAATTTAAACATTTTTACAATCAAAAGAAGGAAATTTCCCTTCAATATGAAAAATTGTTAATGAAGCTGGTACTTTGTAATATAACTGAAAAGGCAAAATCGTAGGTAGAAGTCAAATTCAAGTGCACGCATCTCAATTAAAACGGGGCGAACTAAAAATAAATTAGAAAAGTGTCCATTCTTTAAGAAAGGTAGCTTTATATTTGGCCTCGTTTTTCAGGTCTATCTATCATTGCGAATCAGCATTTTCAAATATGAATTCAATTAGAACCAGTCATCTTTGTCATCATCGTCGTTTAAAAGACGCCCCGCAGTCAATTCATACAGTCCCCAAAAACATTAAAAATTCAATAAAAAGTACAAAATCATAGCAGTTTTTTTTTGTCTTCTTTGCAGTCGACCCCAAGAAATATTTTGAACAACAGGTAGGGTAGACCTTATAGGTCATAAGTTTGGCCACCCCTGATTTAGAGGATGGTTTATAGGTATAAAACATGTACAGCATAGTAAGAGGTAAGGCGGTTACGAAGCTCGCCGGGTTGACTAATTCCCTGTAATTAGTTATATTTACATAGGTTTTTTGAATGCACCCTTAGGTACCAAAAGTTGAAAATCTACTTAAATTTATATTTCCAGTGGCTGACGTAAATGGAAACCAGAACCCGAAAGGTCCCCAACCTAACACGGCTCTCTTCAGCACAATCCTTACATTGTGTACCTTCATCATTGCCTACTACCTCCGCATCTTCCGCAATGGGAAGTTCCTTGGACGCAGCGTGAGTAGTTTATATGATATTTCGTAAGACAAGGCAAACATTTAGTTTGCCTGAGCCAATTGGTGGGCACCCTGAACTACCTCGCCTCTAGCAGCATAGGAAACTTTACGAAATAAGGTATCAATATTAATTAGATTAGTCTAATTGACTTTCAATAAGCGATATCTTGTATCCTATATTTAATAAATCATTCTTTACTTTACTTTCTATTCATCTGTTCTCTTCTCCAGTGATATGGTAAGTCTGCGCGCTTTCAGAGCCAGTTTACAGCGATGCTAGCTAAAAATTAATATCTTCTAAACTAAGGCAAATATCAAAAATGTGGCACAGTATGACACTAGATAATGTAGCCTAGAATTTTTAGGGCACTGTTGTATAGCTTTTAAGTTTAAGACCAAAGAAAGCTACACATTGTTTTTAGCAACAATCAAGTCCTTTTTAGTTAAGACTAACTTTACTGTGCTCAAAAAATACTAAGCAAGATTATCTAGTGTCATACTGTGCCACATTTTTAAGATGTATATTTTTAGATAATGGCGCTAGAATCGCTGCGAACTGGCTCTTTGAAATTAGAACCAATTATCAATAAGGTATTTGTTTTGAATAGCGGGTGGAATACCCTATACACTTGCACCAGCAGTCACGGGACAAAATAGACGCTTAAAATATGTTTGTTGCTTTTTCACATGAAATCTGATGCAGGTGAAAACTGATGAAGTTTTCTTGAAATTACTACGAGATAAATGTACATAGATTACCAATGGGAAAGTCGTAGACAACTTTGGCTATGTCTTTTGTAACTTGGAATAATAAAAGAAATCAAAAACCCACCTACGCCTGTAGGGAACTGTGTTAGCGGCCTATGTTCAGCAGGAGTCTTTTCGGCTGCGAAATAACTATTTAGTCCACCTGTATTGTATAAATAAGTAATTAAAAACTTGAAAGAAAAACCCAAAACCAACTTGTAGTTTAAAACCGTTACACCGATCAAAAATAGATGCACGGTAAACGGTCAATGTCCCACTGTAGAGCTCTAAAATAACTCTTATAAACAAACAAACAAGATATAGTCTCAGAATAAAACTTTACCTACATTCATTTCGACTGCTCCGTGGCTCAGTTGGCAGTGATGTGGACTGGGACGCGTGAGTACCAGGATCGATTCCCTGGACGAACATTGTAATGATGAATATCGATGTTTGTTTCTGGTCTGGGTGTATTTTTATGTTATTCTAGTAAAGTAAAAGTAAAAAATGACTTATTCAATATATGATACAAGATATCGCTTATTGAAAGTCAATTAGAGTTAAGGGTTCTGAGTGTGATGCGTAATTATTATTATTAGGCTCGCCGCGCTCTTGGTGACTTCGGTGTGCCAATCGCCATCATCCTCATGGTGGGGCTATCAGCTATAGTACCAGTTTGGACTGAAACTCTTCGTGTACCCGCTGGCCTTAGCCCAACAGCTGCCAGATCCTGGTTCGTTCCCCTCAACCCTGGACTGGAGACGATCCCGGCTTGGGCTATCTTCGCTATGGCTCTACCCGCTCTGATGGTCTACATCATCGTTTTTATGGAGACACACATTGCTGAGTAAGAATTTATGATTTTAATCGGGGCATGTCATGACTACTCATTGTTTTGTTTTTTTTTGTTTGGCCTTGCGAATGATTGAATGCGATTTTTTTTTGTTTTAACTTGGTACGATATTTGCGAACGTGATACAAACCTCTATTTATCATAAAAAAAACATTGTTCGATCTTTATCTTAGCTAAAAACTAATATTTTAACAAATTGCCTCAGTTATGATATCATCTAGGCTTCGACTCTATTTTTATTATTACTAGAGGCTGCCCCGCGGATTTCTCTTAAACACAAAAACGCGTTTTTTTCCCATTCCCATGGGCATTTTGGAAAAAATATTCCTAAGTGCTCCCCTACACTCCATAAGGAACCCACATGTAAAATTTCAGCCCGCTACGCCCAGTAGTTTCAGCTCTGCGTTGTCTGTCAGTCAGTCAGTCAGTCAGTAACGGAAGAGTTTTATATATATTGATAAACCTACCTGTATGCAGCAAAGTATTATAATGTGGTAATATCTAGCTATTCACAAACATTTAAGAAAGGATTTATTTTTATGTTGAATATCATAGTTTTTTTCTTATTATTATAATTAAAAAAAACACGTTACGGGCTTAGCGAAGCTTGCAATGGACTCTATATGCTTACATGTTTCTCTGCGAAAAAGCGAAGCGAATCTTAGCATTGTTGAAATTGTATGATACTGAAAAACAATGAGGGGTTGTCTCAATGTAAAATTAACAAAAAAGTTTGGTAAATCACATTTCTTCGCTCCTGTCGCAAATGTCTTATTGAAATTTAAGTAACCTACAATATAAGTAAAAATATTAAGAAAAAATCATGCTGTCGCCCCTTAACTGCAACCATGCGACAGGGCCATGCGAAAACGTTTTTCACTACCTAAATCTTACTAAATCACAATTATTTTTAATGTCCATCGCATTAGCAGCAAATAATGTACCTAGGTATTCGTTTCCCTTTTTTTAAATTAGTTTCGTATAACAAACAACTTTAGAAACCTAGGTCTTTTAGCAGAACACCGTCTTTGCACAGCTGTGTTGGATAATCTATAGTATAGTAGTGGCGGTCTAGGTCGGCGTAACTCTTCCGGTTTTTCTATATTGCAAAATAGCTTTTGTACTTTGTTGTACCTAATACAGTCTAGGGCGCACGAGACCATAGACAAATCTGTTACGCCGTCATAGACCGCCACTGCACCTACCTAGCTCTACGTTATTGCAATTACAACAAATCCATACTTCTGTCTATCTGTCGGTCTCGCTTTAAATTAAATTTGGTATATGGATAGTCTAGAGCCTTCAAAAATGACATAGGCTACTTTTTATGCCGAAATTCCTACGGGAAAATTGCGAATTTGATGTTGCAAGGGCAAATGTGCTGGCGAAGCCACAGTGCGACCACTAATTTTTAATAAATCATTTAAATTTTCATCCTTCCTCTGCCCAGGCTGATTGTGGACAAACCAGAGCGTAAGTTAAAGAAGGGAAGTGGCTTCCACATGGACATTGTAATCATGTCGCTCGTGAACGCAATGTGCGGCATGTTCGGGGCTCCGTGGCAGTGCGTGGCCACCGTGCGCAGCGTGTCCCACGTGTCTGCACTGACTGTCATGTCGACGCACCACGCTCCTGGTGACAAGCCGCATATTGTTGAAGTTAAAGGTGAGATTTACACTGGCGCTGTATCATCAATACATGGTATAAAACAAAGTCGCTTCCCGCCTCTGTCCCTATGTATGCTTCAATCTTTAAAACTTCGCAACGAATTTTGATGCGGTTTTTTTAAGTACCTAGATAGAGTGATTCAAGAGGAAGGTTTATAAGTATAATACATGCAAAAAATATTAAAAGGTTAGGCGGTACGAAGTTCGCCGGGTCGACTTGTAAAAATATAAAGTTAAAATTAAGGGCCCTAAGCTCATCATATCTGAAAAAAACTAAATAACATCAAATACACTGCACTTCAGACAGATCATGAGCGGAATTTGATTAAGTAAAACTTTAAGCATCAGATAACTAATTGTTCTAAAGAAATAATCTCAATAATACTTATTTTTTTTAAACGAATTGACTGTTTATTCTGCTCTTAATACTCTTTGTTTCATTAGATACGATCAGGCGAATGGGGATCACTTTTTATAAAAAATCAGGCGAATGAGTAAACTTAATATTTCGGGCGAATAATTTAAGGCGAATGGGGAAGAAGCCTACTTTACTAAACCTTTTAGGAGCGAAACAGTGCGAAACTAGCGCCACTTCGATAACTAAAGTGTGTAAGTTATGATGCCGCTCTAAGCAACAGATGGTTTTTTACTTTGATTTTGAAGCAGAAAGCTAAACTACAAGGCCTTCAAAATTCTAAGCAAAATTATCTAGGGAGTCGAGGCGCATATTTTTGATTTTGGCCATGGTTTAGAAGATATTAATTATTTATCGAAGAGGCGCTAGTTTCGCACAGTTTCACCCCTCAAGAGGACAGTAATAGCAACTAGAAACGCAGAAATATTAAGAAAAACTCATGCTGTTTGTTGCCCCCTAACCGAAACCATGCGACAGAGAGAGCAATTTTTTTTGATGAAATCTGCGTTTCGGGGGAAAACGTTGTTTTACTACCTAAATCTTAGCAAAGCACAATGATTTTGATGTCCATCGCTTCACAATCAAATAATCTAGGTTTATTCGTTTTCCTTTTTTTTTATTTACTCTGGCTGACTTTACGTAAACTTTAGCGCGTGAAATGAACAGCAATTTTTTTTTATTGGGTTTATTACACTAATATTACAAATGCGAAAGTTTTTGAGTAAGAATGTTTGTTACTTCTTCACACCTAAACGGCTGGAGATATTTTTATAAAATTTGGTACGGAGTTAGCTGACACCCTAGATTATCAAATAGGCTATTTAAGTATTTAAACCGCGGGGCACAGTTAGTATACAAGATATATCTTTAAATTAGTGAACAAAACTCAACAGTGAGTAAGTACCAGGTACTCATAAATCAATATGAATACACGAACTTTTTGGCAACATTCAAATTCAATACTTCCGAGGTTCAATTAAATTAACCGATTATTAACGCAAGAATGAAGGGCGACTAACCACGGACCGGTCAGCTTACTTGACCGTTAAAATGTCACAAAACCTTGGCAGGGTCGCGGTCGCGGGCTTCTCGACCGCATTATACAATATTTCAGCCTTGTCTTGTCTTCGCATCGCTGGCGATTCTTCTAATAGCTCTTGTTGGGAAAAAAACTGGCATTCTCACTCATACTAGATGACTTTGAAATCAACGTTTATTTTTTAACAGGGCACTCCGACTATGAATACTGAATCGATAATAAATAGTTTTAAAGAAATCGGCGTTGTCAAAAAAATAATTAAAAAATGCCTAGAATAAGAAATCACTCTTGCTGCTATTTAAAACTAAAATACAAAAATAAAAAAAAGTCTAAAAAATATATGTAAATATTAACAACACTTTTATACAACAGAGTATTTTTTATGTTCAACCTGATTCCGTCTTAATCGTCCTGGTCGCGCGCATGCTCGTGATAGTGACGTAGCTGTGAAGGACGGACGTAACATCGAACGAAAAAGCGCTTTTTACTTTATTTATCATAACTTTTTTAAATGCGAACCAATTTTCTAAAATTTATTTTATTTGTAATCGGTATGCATAAAGAATCTCTATAATACAAAAATAAATTTTCAATTCAAAGTCACCCTGTAGTGATGACGTAAAGACTAAATTTAAGGGTCAAGTACAGTAGCAAGCAGCTAAACCGTAGCGTAGTGCTAGCACAGAATGTTGTATGTTTTTGATTGTGTAGGAAAGGGCATGGAAAGGGCAATCGTAGCAAATAATCTTACGTAATGGGCGTGAAAAAATGTTAACTACATGTAAGATTGAAGATACATTTATAAGATAACCTGTAGATGTCTCAGTTTGAATGAAAACTTTTTGCAGGTATTTTTTGTCTGCCTGCCTTTGAACATGAACAAAAAGATCTTGTTAAGTTTAAAAAACTACACACAGCCAACACAAAAACAAATAATATTCACAGGTTAACTACCTAATTAAAGATAATATGTATTTAACAAAAGTCACATCTTAAAAAAAGCTCAACCAACTAGTTCAACGCACGTCTTCTTTGATTGAAAAGGTTACGAAAAAAATTAGGTAAAAACATTGAGTTGAGAACACAACACAACAACTAACTTTGTTCCGCATCACCTATATTATTTTGTGCATGAATAATACACCATAAACATAAAACATATACCTTCCTCTTGAATCACTCTATATTTAAAAAAAAAACTGCATTAAATCCGCTGCATAGTTTTAAAGATTTAAGCATATTATATGCTAGACAGAGACGTGGAAAGCGACTTTATTTTATACTTACTATGTATTGATTGATGATGTAAAGTGTAAAAGGTTTTTAAGTCTGCCTTACACTCCTAAAACACCAATAAGGACCTAATCCTAATCTAAAAAAAAAAAAAAAACATTTAAGGTGCAATATTGTTAAATTCATTAAGCTATATACTTATGCCTTAATTCATATTAAATTTATTATGATAAAGTGCAATATTAATACTAAGCAAACTACAATAAAAAATAAAAATTCTATAATTAGTTGCCATACTTAATATTAATATCAATATTGTATTCATTCATTCTTTTTTTTTTCAAATAAAGACAAATGGTTAACTTAAATGTGCATTACCTATGTAAAAAATATAGTGTTTCTAAAACACAAAAATTGTAGCGCCCATCAGGGTCCACACCACAGTGTAGCCTAGCAAAATTTTTTACCCTAGTGGCTAAGATTCGTCTAGTGTAAGACTAAGGTGGTTATCACACTGCCACGCACCACGCTGCATGTTGCGTTTCGACGCTACTACGCGCACGCGCGTGGATGCGTTTTCTGTGTGTTGGACTGCGCGTGTTTCTATACAAATGGAGGTACTTACAATCAACGTTAGAACACGCATTCACGCGCCACGCTGCGTGATGCGTGGCAGTGTGAAGACCGCCTAAGTGTAAGACTTGTATATGGTGCTTTGTGGAAACAATAAAGTATTGAGTATTGAATCCATCAATTTTTTTCACAGAGCAACGTCTAACCGGTCTTTTGGTATCCCTATTGGTCGGCATATCAGTACTGGCCTCAAGTTGGCTCCGCATGGTTCCGATGGCTGTTCTTTTCGGAGTGTTCCTCTACATGGGTATCTCAGCCCTGGGAGGAATACAGTTCTGGGACCGCTGCATCCTTCTGCTGAAGCCTGTGAAGCATCATCCGCTTGTTCCATATGTGCGACGGGTAAGTCCTACGATCACTCGATTAATATTTATTAAAAAAAAAAATAGTATCAAATTCGAATTTTCGTCAGACTACACACGAAGATATCGATTTATCTTTAAACACTGAACTGTGTGAGCGAATGAAAAATAAACCTGAAAGTGTTGCCAAATAATGTACTCTACCTACATACTTCTACATAATAAGCTACTCATGTTTTCAATGTCTATTAATAGGTAGGTACTTCGTATGCAATCTTACAAATTCCTGACTTCGTTCAACATTTTAAGTTAGTTATAATATTAGGGATTATTGTTGTAATGTTGGTTTCGAAACCACGTGTTTTGTTAGCAGGCTTTAAAACAATAATCCAATAAACTTGTAATAACCGTACAACGTTGCCGGGTTTTAAGCCCACCCTTTTAACTAATTTGTGAACTTGACATTGGCAAAATACTCCACTGAAGTTGAGTCAAGTCCATTAAATTAAAATAATAATACTTAGTTATAATTTTTTTATCAGTCGTGTTAAGTCAACACTTGTTTACGTAAACAACGATGTTAAAACATTAATCATTACAAACAATAAGTAAATAAACTTACAATTAGCCATTCAGCCGTAAGTGACATAATAAAATATATTTTTTATGTAATAGCTCATAACTCATTCGCTTGGCCAGCAGCCAAAATGTTTTACAACGTACAGGGTTACTATTACGTCCACATTTTCAGTAATAATAAAAAAAAAACGAAACGAGGTCGAAAAGGTATTGCAAATGCGGCCATAATAGGTAGGCAGTACTCCCAAATTAAAATAACGCCCATGCAGATCCTCGCTTATCGTCGTTTTCACGGAAACACCCAAAAAAAACCTCACCTCAAACTACGCATGAAGAAAATTCGTTTTCCGAAGTTTGAAAATAGAACGATGCGTCGAACAGTGACGAATGCGAATTAATCACTTTTGAATTATTGTACATTGGCGGTCTAGGACGGCGTAACAGATTTGTCTATGATCTAGTCACTAGATTCTAGTGCACCCGAGACTTAAATACTAAAGAACAAGAGCTTTTTTGCAATACAGAAAAAGCGGAAGTGTTACGCCCTCCTAGACCGCCACAGTACGTAAATATTAAATTAACAACTGTATGGTCGATGTTGTTCGTTTGTTTTCTTCATTGACTAAAGATTAAACATCTGGCCAAAGAGAGAGAGAGCAACTTCCTTGTTCTGTGGGCCAAATTGTTAGCATTCACGTACAAAGCTGAAAACAAGCGCTTGTTGGCGCTGGTTCGAAAAATACATGCAACATACCTGCGTGGACATTCGCGCTGGAACAAGCGTCTATGTCCGCGCTGGTATTTTCTATACATTTTTCGAACCAGCGCCAATAAGCGCTTGTTACCAGCGTTGTACGTGAATGTACCCTTACTTCTGATTTTACCTTTCTGGCAACAGAATTAATAATAATAGTCATCCTCATCACATCATTATCATCTCAGCCAAAAGATGTCCACTGCTGAACATAGTAGTCCCTTCCTACACCGACCGTTCTTGGGCAATTGCCATTCAGTTTTACTCCCGCAACTTTTTGACACCTTTTTTTCGGCTTCACCAAACAATGTGCCCTGACCGTTGCCACTTAACCTTAAGGCGGTAACTCTCGGTATGGCGTGAAATTCAAAATTTTTCACGTTTTTAAATTATTTTGGAGAAAGTACTCATTTTTTATAAAGTTTTAATGCATTCGCGGACGTAAAAAACTATCTCCCACATTGTGATATATTATTTTTGTTACCAATTTTGTGTATATTCAAGGAACTTGATTTTTGGCCCTTTACCCTTTAGACACAAAATCAGTAGGTCTGTCTTCCAAAAACGTTGTATTACAATGTGGGAGATGGTTTTATACATACGCGAATTCATTTAAACTTTATTAAAAATGTATACTTTCGCCAGAATAAATAAAAAACACGAAAAAATTTGAATTTCGCGCCATATCGAGAGTTACTACCTTAATATCCATTTTTTCATACATTACATGCAGATGACGAAAACGGAGCGAGTAAGTTTGCATTTTATAATTATTTAACCTTCATAACATTTGTGCACCGATCGGTACCAGGAAAACTGTTACTAGCAGACCAATAAGTGCACAGATGGGTGCACGCCTCACGCGAAAATTCCGTATATATGTCGTAGGAAGATTTGATAATTAATTTTTTGCAATAAACCTAGGAATTTTGCAATAACCCGGATAATTTGATATAACGATTATTATTTTCCAATTATACTGACAAAAAGCAGTTTTTTTTGCAAAAAAACTAGTATAATTGAAAAACTTGAAAGCTTGGCTGATTGGCTAGATTATATTCTTTGCTGCACAACTCTTATTCTGATTGGTTCTCTGTAGTGTCAAAGGTATTTTAACGAACCAATTAGAATGAGAGTTAACTAACCAGCAATAATCTAGCCAATCAGAGTTAAGGAAGGTCAAAAATTTTTCAATTATACTAGGTTTTTTGCAAAAAAACTACTTTTTGTCAGGATGATTGAGAAAAAGTACTGCTATTATCAAATTATCCGGGTTTTCGCAAAATCCCTAGTTTTTTTTTGCAAAAAAACTAATTATCAAATCTTCCTACGACATATGCACACCGCCATTATGCTTTCGCGAGGTGCCGGTGGACTTGGGCTTTTCGCGCGCCTCGCGTTGGTATTCAAAGATTAAACTTATATTTTACTGTCCAAACTAGAATCTTCTATGCTATTCAACCTATTTCATTCCCCAGGTACCAACATCCAAGATGCACCTCTACACCTTGATTCAAGTGGCTGGCCTGACACTCCTGTATACTGTGAAGTCTTCGCGCTTCTCCCTGGCTCTTCCCTTCTTCTTGGTGATGATGGTTCCACTACGGATGCTGCTTGTATACCTGTTCACACCTTTGCAGCTGAGAGCCGTAAGTGTTTTCAGAAATTTGAAGGGTTTTGAGCTTATTTTGAGTGCCATCTTTGGTCATTGATGGTTAGGAATATGGTAATAAGCATGTGCTAAGCTCTTATTGCGGGTGTATAAGTGGATATCTTGACTAGACACTGTCAAATGTCATGACAACATGTCAAAATGATTTTCATTCTCATAGCCATTGAGAACAGGCAATAGGCCTGACAGAATATACTCATTAATCAAGATGATGATGACCATTGCCATGGTTCCGTAAAACTTTCCGTGGGTCAGTAATTGGCAGTGATATAAAGCAAGTAAGTCCGGCTTTGGTTCCCGGCGGAAGAAAAATTTTAAAGCAGTCCGTTTTTTGTCTCGGACGTACAATTTAGACGAGGGAAACAGGGAAAAAAAATACCTACTTTTAGTATAAGCTTATCGCATTTCGTGTAAGTGAGGTGCCTAATGTTAAAAAGCTAATAAGTATCATTGGATTTCGGATCGAAAGGTTACTTACGGATTTAAGAAAGCTTATCTTTTCTTGGCAACAGTTGGACGGGGCACAGAAGGACATTGATAAGGACGACGACCCGGACTTCTACGAAGAGGCACCCCTACCGTGACCTACTGCTGGTAATGGTTCAACATTACCCGAAGACAACGGTGAAGTCACCACACCGACCACGTCTAATGGCGACTCTTATTTCTCCGCGGTAGAGCAACAAACTGCCACCGCCGATGTGCATAGGGTTATGACCACTGCTTTCTAAACGGATTACGAATTTGTTGCGAGAATCGCTTGGCGAATATCTGTTTGCTTACTTCCTTTTTTCGTGATCAATTTTGGTTTGATCTCTCAAACCAATTAGCTGTAACCCGAGTCTTAAAAAGATAACTTAATATTGTTGCCATAATCCATGTCCCTTTTAGTCTTTGGTTAAGTAACTATGAACAGGGTCCTGTTTCTACAAAAACCCTCTTTGAAGTATACATTATTGATCAATGGCGCCCAACCCTAAAATTACAGAAGCGATTATTGGAATTTTCTAAGTCTTAAACGACTCAATGTAGGCAATATTCTCTGCCCTTTTTTTTAAGGCGGGGAAACTCCTAACGAGTACCCTGCAGCCCCGAGGGGAGCCGCAGTGTTATGTGAGGTTCGCACTCACTACAACCCACCGGTGTCCATCTCGGCTGTTAGCAAGGGGGTCACGGGAGTTCTTTCGAACGTTATGTTCAACTCCGCGACCCCATCCAGCATTGGCTCTTCGGCTTCTTCTCATTCTTGTTCATAGGGATCGTCCCCATGGAGCGTGGGTCTCTTTCCCAACGCTCGACGATGGAATCGCGACACCGCGTTCCGTCGTCCTTCTCGGGGCCGTTATATGACTACACGAGGCCCCCGCCTCGTGCACCCAACGACCCCGGGGTCCACTCTTAGTCGCCTTTTACAACAGGCAGGGGTTACCTCAGTCCTATTCTTCGGCCCGGTACTGCAGGGCGTACGGCAGCGCTTCATGGAAGATTCTCTGCCCTGTTCACCAAGCGGTATCGTATTTAAAATTTAAAATTACCTATGAATATAGGAACAGTATAATACATACATATTTAAATTATTGATCGAAGCCCAATAGGGAGTACCAGTATTGATATAAAATAGTCACCAAATAATATTATAAAAAACAAGAATTCGCACCGAATGTATGCTATAAGCTTTAAATATTATGTCGTAGAAAGATTTGATACCAATTTAGTTTTTTTTTGCAAAAAGAAAAATCCCTAATGTCAAATCTGCCTACGAAATTTATATTGGACTAAACATAACAAGTAAATAATCCTTATGCTAATAAATGATTCATAAAATAAATGTTACTTAATAGTACTTACTTACTATATTTTCCGAAGTTTAGAAATAGTAAACAAAGAAGGCATCTTTAAATTGTCAGCTATATTTTCAAATATACATATAGCTATACTTAATCCTACTTAACTATACATCTTGCCAAAAACAAATTTTAATTATTATATTATACTGAAATAAGTATGTATTTATACTCTTTACATACAGAACAGACTATATACGTAATTAAATAATATATTTTATCTTAGTCGATAAGCTATCGCTTATCTTTTATTAAGTTAAGTTAAGACTAACTTTTCGAGGTTAATTCGGCCATTTCTTTGCGATTTGTCAAAGTGTTTTATTTATCAGATAAATCTGATAGTAATTAGGTGTACCTAGATAAAATATAAAATTGTATATTCAATATATACTATGTAGGTATATTTACACTTGGTATATATTAGAGTGTTTAAATACCTTCACCTTATATCGAAAATTTGTGTCATTAAAAACTAGTTTTTATGAAATTAAGTACAGTGACGGACTAGGAGGCCGTAACAGATTTGTCTATGGTTTCGTCAGCCCTAGACTGTATTACCAAAGAACAAGAGCTATTTTTCAATACAGAAAAACCGGAAGTGTTACGCCGATCGTGTCCGCCACTGTACCTATATAAAACACTAGCTGATACGGCGAACTTCATACCTTCTTGCCATATACATTTTTGAGAATATTTTATAGCCCATGTCACCCGGGGTAAAACTGTTCAAATCAAATAATTGTTTTTATTCTTCAGATAATCAGTGTTGGATATTACCGGGATAATTTATTACTATAGAGTTATTCCTTAAATATTACGAAAATAAAAGTGTCTAGGAAATGCATGTCGTTTATGATTCGTAATTTAACGTAAGAATAAAATTACTATGTATTAAATAATAATTTATTTGAAGTGCTCATAGAAAGACAGGGAATGTTAGTTATTTAAGAAATACAGTACTTACCGTAAACATAATATAACTGTCTCGATTTAATCGTAGATTTTGTCTGATTTAAGAACATCCACATTCACATGTAGGTACAGTGGCGGACTAGGAGGCCGTAACAGATTGTTCTATGGTTTCGTCAGCCCTAGACTGTATTACCAAAGTACAAGAGCTATTTTGCAATACAGAAACACCGGAAGTGTTACGCCGATCGTGTCCGCCACTGTACCAAAAAAAAAAAATTAAATGTTGAGCTTAAATTGTAACAATCCGCCTTGAATTGTGCAATCCGTGTTTGATTACTTTTATGTTTTTTTATTTTTCTTATAAAAACAGGTTTTTTCTTAGTTTAAGTACCTTTTAAGAGGCTAAGCACATAAAAGAAGGCAAGGCACAGTTAAGGGGCACGCAGGACATCGCGGCTATTACAAAAGTGGCTTCTATATAAAGCACAGAATAGTAAAAATTTAATGCCTCAATTCGTGCCGTGCCTTATCCTGTGTGCGAAGCCATTATTAATATTAAAAGTCCAATTTAATATAATGATGAGCCTTTCTTGTTAATTTAAACAATAAAAACCAAAATGGAGTACTTTAATGTTATTTACTTACAACGTGGTAATCATTTTTAATTAAAAAATAAATATGTAAGTACAGACAGATCTTTCAACTTAAGCTGAGAATTGCATTTGTGTGAGTGTGCACACCGATAGTGTAGAGTGGCAATCGGCTTGCTTGAGTTGAGGCGCAGTGCGTCGTGTCTAAGAGCCAGTTTACAGCGATGCTAGCGCCATTCGCGAAAAAAAAAAATCTTCTAAACTAAGACAAATATCAAAAATGTGGCACTGTATGACACTAGATAATGTAGCCTAGTATTTTTAGGGCACTTCTGTATAGCTTTTAGGTTGAAGACCAAAGAAATCTACAAAGTGTTGCTAAAAGTGGCCACTTTTGGCAACAATCTATGTTTTTTTTTTGTTATTTTTACTCAGGACTACTTTGCTGTGCTCAAAAAATACTAGGCTACATTATCTAGTGTCATACAGTGCCACATTTTTTATATTTGCCTTAGTTAAGAAAATATTATTTTTTTTCGCGAATGGCGCTAGCATCGCTGTAAACTGGCTCTTAAACCGGTTGAAACTGCCGCTCACATATTTCACTCACACAAATGCAATTCTCAGCCTAAGTTGAGAGATCCTGTATAGGTACTTAAAATAATGTTAAAGAAAGGTCTCTTCAGAAAAAACGGACTAGAATGAATGGTGCAAATTCTTGTGTGATTTAAAATAAATGTGATAAAAGAACCTACAGAATGTAGGTGTGTAAACCGAGATAATATTGTACTTAGTACCTATAAATTTTCTGTATTAATATAAAATTAATTACTTACCTAAGTAATTAATTTATTTATTTATATGAGGCTGCATGTTAATCGTCTTTTTACATATTTAAAAAAATATCAAATGACTTAAAAAAGTATTGACCAATATTTTAACTTTATAAAAAATGCAAAATCAAATTTTGCATGAAAATTCAGAGGTCATTTGAAGGTACTATATAAAAAAAACCTTCTAAATATCACATTACTTATTTCTGTGAAAAATTTTATAGGTTAATAGGTATTGTTAAACTGTTTTTATATTTAACACGCTCACTGCGGTAAAGCACTGAGGTAAAGCCTCTCAGTCTTAGTCAGTTAATGCACATTTTTGTTTCTAGCATCATCTACGTTCGCGTCTAGTGCCAAAAGTCTATTTGTTAAAAAAAAATACAATAGGTTATATAGGTAGAGCTTATTCGAGGCTTTAATTAAAAAAATATATGTAAGTGGGTTATAAGCTTGTTGCACATCAGTAAGGTAATCGGAATCATTAAACAATATGTCAATCATTAAATAATATGGTAACCAATTAGATTAAATAATTGGTAGTAGAAAATATATATGTATAAAAAACTAAGAAATTATAGAGTCGTTTAATAAATTAATATCCTAAATAAGTACCTACGGTTCCTCAGCTACTTACTCACAAAAGCATCATGGCAGTGTGTATACAAACAAATGACAATAATAAAAAAAAGTAAACTGGCTGCGATACCCTCTATGTCCTGTTTGGATGGCCAGACTTTAAAATATAAACGTTACTAAACCTTTATTATCAGTTAAATAAAATTGCATAAGTTATACCCTGTTTTTATTAAAGTGGTACAAACTAATTTGAGACATTTTAAATATTGCAGAATAGGCGAAACTTTTCACCTTTTTATCATTTAGCTACGAAGAGAAATAGTCAAAAGTGACTGAGTTTTTGTGATAGTTTACATTATATATTAATTATATAATTTATAGGATTTTAGCATGTAAGCTTTTTTTTTTGTTTATTAATAAGTATATTATGTATAGTTACCTACTTCGCATAATCTACTAATTATTGCGATATCATTAACATAACCAAGATAACATAAACTACAAAAAAATTCAATAAGACAGATAATATTTACTTAACTATGAAAAATATAATTAAGTATACCTACCTGCCTACTTAATCAGGTACCTACATCGGTCCCGAACCTATACATATACCTAAAGTAAAATTATCTTGGATATTGTTTTGGATAAGTTTAAACTTATTTAGGTACCTATTTATTATAAAATGTGTTAGTTAAGTTATAATGTTACCTACATAGAAATAAATATAATTAATCGATACTT
This sequence comes from Euspilapteryx auroguttella, assembly GCA_951802225.1. NCBI lineage: Eukaryota > Metazoa > Arthropoda > Insecta > Lepidoptera > Gracillariidae > Euspilapteryx > Euspilapteryx auroguttella. The sequence goes on along the minus strand of OX637641.1, from coordinate 1,206,204 downwards.
CTTTTTATATAATTACATAGGTAAGTACCTAAATTTAAAATTTTTACCTAGGTTCATAGGTATGTATTTACCTAATACTGAAACTATAGGTAATTATTATTTTTATAGGAAGATTTGATAAAAATTAGTTTTTTTTGCAAAAACTAGGGATTTTGCGAAAACTCGGATAATTTGATATAATTATATTATTATCATTTAATAATTTATATCAAATGTTCCTTCGACGTAATTAATGTACAAAATTTAAAATCGCGGGTAAAAAACCCATATATCTGTTATGTTGCGCTATCTAGTGGCGAATAGCATTATAAAATAAATTTGAAGCGACATCTAGTGATGTTCATGAAGAGGATGGAACTAATGACGACGACACAGTACTTAGTTAGGCCACAGAACAAGGAAGATGCTCTCTCTCTCTAAATAGAAATCGCGAGTAGGCGGAGCCCACGTGCCTATCATTAGCTCTGCAGTGCATATTCGTAGTTTTTGACAGATTTGATAAGCTCAGTTGCTTTATGCTTCTTGTAAACAAACCACCAGGAAAAATATGAAAAAAAAAACCACTAAAATGCCATATTGTGCTGTGTTGGAATGCAAAAATTAAAGTTGGGGACTTAAAAGTACTAATTATGCCGTACCATTACATCGGTAAGTAATATTTCACTGTATTTTTAAATAAATTTGAAATTATACATGAACAAGAAAACAAAACCATAAGTGAGAAAATGAAAACACCCTAATTACGGAGCAGTAAAATTGAATTTTCATTGAAGCCTGTGACTGTGACTGTACCTTCTTAGCTTCTTCTTTATCTATGGTATTAGACTCATGACTTTTTCTAGAACATTTTGACAACAGAATAATGGAAATCAGTTAGAGATTGCTCAACATGATGAAAATCTATCGATAATTTTCTATGATAAAAATCTATCGATAATAATAATTTTCAGTGAAAATAAAAAAAGTTATTCGCTTCGACTTGAAAACCTCTACCTCTTTTTTCGGTTTAAAATGTGATTTACTTTAAAGTTAAATTCTTGAATACGAATGAAATTATATGAATCTTTCAACTTAGACTCTTGCGTATGAATGAAATAATATTAGCATCATCATCATATAACAATAATGTTGTAATATGTAAAAAATAAAGTCGCTTTCCGCATCAGTCCTTAGGTATGTTTAAATCTTTAAAAATACAGCGGATTTTAATGCGGATTTTTTTAATAGATAGAGTGATTCAAGAGGAAGGTTTATAAGTATAAAACATGCACGTTCTAATAATAGGTTAGGCGGTACGAAGTTTGCCGGGTCGACTAGTATTGTATAAAGACAAGTCGTCACTCTTATAGTGTGCTATATTTTATTTTTCTTTTCATTTATTTACAGCCTGTGTTACTGGATCACCTTGGGCCAAGCTCAGAACCTAATACACTTAAGCATAAACTTGAAGATGGAGCCATCATGAAAGCTACTTAAGCTAAGAGGAGTTTCAATAAACAATACCTAGAGAAGAAAAAATGCTAAATATTATGTATTAAAAAAACCAAGATTAGTTGAGAGTTTAAGGCAAGTAATAAATAAGCATGTACAGTGGCGGACACGGTCGGCGTAACACTTCCGGTTTTTTTGTATTGCAAAATAGCTCTTGTTCTTTGGAAATACAGTCTAGGGCTGACGAAACCATAGACAAATCTGTTACGGCCTCCTAGTCCTTGACTGTACTTCGATATTAAATAAGATAAAATAATATAAATATAAAACCCATCTTGTTTTATTGGTCTATCTACCCATCCACCTAAATTGTTTACTTTGGTTAAAATAAAGCTTCATTTAAAGTACAGTACTTACTAAAAAATTAATAATGCGCATGCAGATTCGCTAATTGTCGATTTCACGGAAACACCTGAATCAAAAATCATAATTCTACTAAATTACGCATGCAGAAAATGCACTTAACCTCCTTAAATACATATCGTCTTCCGTCGCTTGGGAATACGACCGTTGTCGAACAGTGACGAAGATTTCTATGCGCATTATAACTTTTGCAGTACTGTAGGTATATACAATTTTATAACTAAACACATTTTTATTTCTGAATCTCTTTTTATGCGAAGCATAACTGTTGAATACAAAACGACATTGGAAATAAATAAAAATTAAACTGTACACTAAAATAAACTTTGTTCTATGAGCGACTGGTTTTTTCATATGATAATACCAATACATCGCCAATCACCAAGAAGGCCGTTTGCGTAGAATACCCATAGTTTTTCGTAAAAAAAAGTTAACTGTAGCCATAATGAAAGAAAATAGTACATCGATAGGTTTTGCTCATCGACAAACTTTCTCCCGCAATATGTACATCCCTAATTTTTCGACGTAGCCACCTAGTGTTTAGTAGCGGTAGTACAAAAGCTGTAGTTACATCTAGCGTCGAATAGTAAAACTAGGAACAATGCGTGAGGATTTTAAAGCAAAGAGGATGTATAGCTTTCTACCATGTCTTTGGAAAAACCTAATTTCATTCTTTTATCATATGTATGTCATCATTATCTTAAGTATTTCATAATTGTTATTTGATTTTGATCTTTGTTTATTTGTAAAAAAGGTTCATAGTCTACTTCAAATTTTTGTGATGTAGATCTTTTCGGCTTCGTCGTTAATCACCAATGGTAGCTTGGATTTCATAGTGAGCGTTTGGTTTATATGTGTGAGTTTGGACACACTGGTTTCAGTACTAAAAGCTCATGATGCTATTTCTATTGTATTCTCTTGTTCTGTGAGTTAGGCTACGAACGCACAGGCGGTTTTTTGCCGCGCGGATTTTATGTAACATACTGAATCCTATGGAAGTGTGCGCACCAGCGGATAAAAAACCGCGCGGTTAAAAATCCGCTGTCGCGGTTTTATTTCCGCGCGGCTAAAAATTCGCCTGTACCTTCGTAGCCTATGAATAAGGTTGAAAATGAAATAACAACCTTTCCAACCGCGCGGAAATAAAACCGCAACAGCGGATTTTTATCCGCGCGGTTTGTTGCCGCGCGGATAAAAATCCGCCTGTGCGTTCGAAGCCTTAAAGTGGAACGCGCCCACTACTTTCCTTCCATAATTTTTTTTTCTAACCTAGAAAACATCTTTTGTTTTTTGTTATAAAACAAGTTTTCTAAAGTTTGATAATGGTCGGGTGTTTACATTATTTATTCTTTTGAATTATACTTTTAATTCAAAAAATGTCGCCTAATTATATTGAATAATGTGTTCCAATTGGTTCATCGTGTGGAAGTGGAAATTTATAATTGAATCAGGCGGCGCGTAGCATGGCGGCATCTATTGGTGCGCGCCGGCCTCAACAAAACGAAGAAGTAAGTAAGCCTTGGAATTATATAAGATGGCTAGACATACTGTAAATCTAGATATTTGTTTGTAACAATACAACAAAAAATCAATACTTGCCTGAATCGGACCGGCTGGCTTCACTCTGTGAGGGTGTGCCTTTGCCTTTTTTGTTAAGTGGTCAAGTCAACCTATAATTATTGCGTTGAGAATTCTGTCGGCAGCTTAGCTCAGCTGCTGTGCTGTTCTCTCGCTGTTCTAAACTAATTTGGTTAACCAGTGAATTAGTTTTTAGGTTAATTTTCCTCTTCTTCTAATACTCATCCAGGTAACTTTCTTAGTTGAATAATAGAGTAAATTATTGCACAAAATTACATCATGTCTGTTTACTTTAGGACTGTATTAGTTTAGCATCTTCAAGGCAAAGTTATGTTTTTTTTGATTAGTTACCAAAATTACCCACTGAATGTTATTCTTTGTTAGTAAGTACAGTAAGAAGTATGTATGTTTTAGTTTATTTGTTTTCTTTTTCAAATCTAAGCATAACTTCTTAAAGTTTGATTTTATTAACTTAAATTCTTGTGTGAAACAAACAAAACTGAGTAAAATATTTCTGATTTCAGATGATAAACTTTTTAGAAAATGGGGAACCCATCCCTGCAGCTGTTGCGGAGCCCCTTGAGGACCCTACAAGCCTTCATGAGAGACTCGTCAACTATGTTCACTCACTTAACGATGAATCTGTAAGTACATTATAATATCTTCTTCTTCTTCTTATCCTTTTATCCCTTATCAGGGACATAGGGCTGGAATTAAAGCTTTCCAGCTGGACCGGTCTTGCGCTTGCTGTTCCAGGGTATCCCAGTTTAGTTTGAGGGAGGCGGATTCCTGCTTCACTGTACGGCGCCAGGTTTGGTTCAGGCGTCCTCTCCTACGTCTTTTCCACTTGGGTTCCATCTGAGAGCAGTTTTGTGGAGGTTTCCTTCTGGTCTCCTCAAGGACAGGGTCTAAATTATAATTATATACATTCTTAATAAGATGTTTTCATCTCAGTTTTCTACATAGGCCTCCAATGATTAAAATAATCTAATTAAACAAACATTTAGCATTATTAGAAGATATAGTGTATATAGATAAGTGTGGCCTTAAAGGGGCCATTGGTGTTCAGAATGCTTCACAACACAATGTTTAAAACAGGAGCCGCGTTGCAGCGTATGGCTGGAACACTCGTACGCTCGGGCTGGCAGTGTGGCGAGCATCCTGCCAGCCACTCCCTCCACAGCAGCTACGAGTGACACCCTAAGTGCTTCTGAAGACTGCACGGCTAAAGCTCTGCTAGTACGCTGGCCTAGGACTAAGATCCTTGAGCCACCACGCAGCGATGAGGATATTGATGTGGTGTCCTGTGAGAAGGCTACTACTACACCCCCGGACCCGCCTTTTAGATATGATGATGATGATATAAGTAAGTTTGAATACTTAATAATATAAAAGCACAGTATAATAAATAGTACTACATACAGTATGGGTGGGCACTCCCTGCCTCCCTCAGCAACTTTCGTTTTATAATATTAACTATTGAGCGCCCTGTGCCTTTGTCAGCGCATTTTTCCTTCGAACTGCACAATCCCAAGTTCCCGTGGGATTTTTATGATAAAAGTAGACTATGTCTCAGGCTTTAGTTAGACTATCTCAGTACCAATTTTCATCGAAATCTGTTCAGTAGTTTTTTTTTTAATTTTCGCCCCGCCGGGAATCTAACCCAAGTGCACACGCATTATCCGTCCACTTCACTGCCAACTGAGCTACGGAACAGTCGATAATAGATTTAAGCAAATATTTAATTAATTAATTCGTCACCTGTAAAGTCCAAAATAAAACTATATCAGATTTTATAATACGGCTATATTTGCAAACTTGTTTTACGTCCTCTAGCTAGTGTCAAATTCTACACAAAAAAAAAAACAAAGAGATCGCAAAGCAATATTTCAAAAGCAGCCGTAATGGAGGCGGTTTTTGTTTTTAAAACTAATAAAAACTTTTAAGCTTCCATTTCATACCAAAATAACAAAACCCTCCCATCCCCAGCAATGGAAACGGAAGAAGACGAATGGGAAAACAAATTAGAGATGTTATCACCGAACACAGAATGCAGAGAAGCAGCCTTAGGAGTTATAAGAATACTCCACGGAATGCGGTTATCCCGCTTATGCAGCGCTGGTGGTAAAAAGGACGAACAGCGAGCCCATGCTAGAAGACTTAGAGCCCTATTGGCACCTTTATGGGCTTCAGGGCAAGGTTTGCCCCCGGCACAACGACCACCAGCCTGGTTGCATTCAACGCTGTGTATGGTTCTTCCGGAGCATTACAGAGCTATCTATGATGATTTGCTCTCCGAGTTAAGGCGGTCGGTGCCTCAGTTGTGTGAGAGACTAATGGCTGCAAGACTGCCCCCTCCTGCGCCCCAACCTTGTCCTAAACCAGGTGAGTTACCTTAATATATTAACTATTCGCATACCTAAAGTTTTTCTATACTGCATTCCTCTACAGGCGACCATTAAGGCAAGGCAAACATCTGTTTGCCTGAGCCGCTTGGTGGGCGTGAACTACCTCGCCTCTCACAGTATAGGATACTTTACAAATATGGTATCAATACCAATTAGTTATGTAGTCTAATTGACTTTCAATAAGTGATATCTTGCATCCTATATTGAAAAAAGATTTTTTTGATTTTTAATTAAGATTTAATCTGTGTGAACTGGTGCGATAGCTAGCTCTAGCTCTCTACTTCGGTGAATATACAGTGGCGCCACCATTCGCGCACACACTTTGGCACGCTATGTAACTTTGTTTTACGTATGACTGATGTCGGATTGATTGATTGATTAGGTCCGGCGGTGATGCCAATGTCGTCGCGTCCCTTACTAGTGTGGATCGGCTGTGGGCGAGAGAAAACCGACCAACGCTGGGAAAGAAGGCTTCGGGCCCTAGTGCCAACGCACTACATACGCTTACATCATGCAGGTATGTGTTCAGAATTTCAAAAAATTTAGGAGCGGTTTATTTGTCATATTATTATACTAGAGGCTGCCCCGCGGTCTAACCCGCGCAGATTTCTCATAAACACAAAATTCCCGTTTTGTCCCGTTCCCGTGGGAATTTCGGGAAATCCCTTCTTAGTGCTAACCTACACTCCCTAAGGAACCTACATGCAAAATTTCAGCCCGCTACGCCCAGTAGTTTCGGCTCTGCGTTGTCTGTCAGTCAGTCAGTCAGTCAGTAACGGAAGAGTTTTATATATATAGATCAGCGTCAATGAGGGGTTTTCAAACTGACTTTAAAAAAAAATTAGTCGTAACGTAATATGGTCTAATGTGGTGTTATAGACATAGGTAAATACTTAATTCAAATTAGATATGCACCGAATAGTGGTTTAGCCGAATACCTAATATTCGGCTACGGTTTCAGCCGAATACCTAATATTAGGCCGCATAGAAGGTATATTTATGTGCGCAAACAAGTAACACGCAGTTTATTTATTTTCTGTTTTGTTACTATGCGGCGCGTGCGGAGGAAGCATCGCGGCGTATTTTTTAATTTTTGCAAAGATCACTTTGAAATTAGTTTGAAACGTTCAAAAAAAAAAACAATATAATAATAATAACACATCACACTCAGAGCCCCTAACTAGGTAGAACCTGTATCTAGGGTGCCCGAAACATAATAATATACAGAGACGAACATCACACCCAGACCGGAAACAAACATCGATATTCATCATATCAATATTCGCCCCGCCCGGGAATCGAACCCAGGTGCACACGCTTACTCAGTCCACATCACTGCCCACTGAGCCACGGTGCAGTCTATAATATAGACTGCACAATCAGAGTCTAAAAGTGGAAACATTGCGTAAGTCATTAAAACTATTGATAGGAGATGATTTTTGTAATGCTTGCTGTCATATTGCCACCCAGAGTCTATTTTAGTAATGATTTACCAATAACATCTCCTATTCTTTAATAAAAGTTTATTTTATAATGTTTTTTGTCTCTCCTGTAAAGTAGCCATTTATGAGTTCCGTACTGTTAGAACTTCACCGACGATATATAGTATACTAGAGGCTGCCCCGCGGTTTCACTCGCGCATATTTCTCATAAACACAAAAATCCAGTCTTTTTCCGTTCCCATGGGAATTTCTGGAAATCCTTTCTTAGTGCTAACCTGCACTCCCGTAGGAACCTACATGCAAAATTTCAGCCCGCTACGCCCAGTAGTTTCGGCTCTGCGTTGTCTGTCAGTCAGTCAGTCAGTCAGTCAGTAACGGAAGAGTTTTATATATATTGATAGTTTTGATAATGTTTTTTGCAACGAGCAGGCGAGACGCGCGAACCGGAATCGTGGTGCATGGCAGCGGTGACCGCGGCTCGGGCTGCGCTGGCGACGCTGGACGCCGACCGGGACTCCTGCTCGCTTCTCGCCCTGGGAGGGATTGGCGCAGGTAACTTTATATACTACTAGCTGTCCCGGCTTACTTCATTACGCCACAGAGTATAAGATACTACAAAAGACTTGGCTCAATAGACTATGTTCTTTTGACTGCCCAGAATGGCCGAAAAAAAATAACAAACAACAACAACAAACCACCTGTCAAAATGTAAACAACGGAAAAATTATTGCACCTTGGGTTATATTATTCGAGTTTAAGTAAGGATCCCTAATTTTTTTGAAAATCTAATATAGCCTATGACACTCGGGGTTAATGTAGCTTCCTACCAGTGAAATAATTTTTCAAATCGGTTCAGTATTTCCGGAGCCTATTAATTACAAACAAACAAACAAATCTTTCCTCTTTATAGTATTGGTATAGACTATCTAACACTATATCGTCAATACGTAGTGTTCAATTAAATTAAGATATTTTTTTTTTTAAAGTGGCAACATTAATATTAAATGTCAAATTGACAGCTGATTTTTAAGTCACTTCCTCTCTCTGTCTCCTACCTTCATGCCAATGTGTTGAGAAAATAAACTTCTCATTAATTTTATTCTGTACTAGAGGCTGCCCCACGGTTTTACTCGTGCAGATTTCTCATAAAAACAAAAATCCTGGTTTTTCCCGTTCCCATGGGAATTTCGGGAAATCCTTTCTTAGTGCTCACCTACACCTCCTACGGAACCTACATGAATAGTACATACATACAGGAAAAACAGTTTTTTTTTTTTAAATCAAAACTTGTATTGTATGTATTGCAGGTGCAGCCCTGGCGCTTCAGTTGGCGACAGAAGATAGGCGAGTGAAGGCGCTAGTGCTCCTAGCGCCACCGATACTCACTGCCGAGGCTTACCGCGTCACGCCCGACGACCCTATTACTGATGTGAGTTGGTATTAAATTGAAAGGCATAGCACAGCTAGAGTAGCGCCACCCGCGAAAAAAATTAATTTCTTTTAAACTAAGGCAAATATCAAAAATGTGAAACTGATTCCCCTAGATTATAAATTGCTAAAACGGCCAATTTTGGCAGCAATCAGTAGCTTTCTTAGATCTTTTACCTAAAACCTATACAACAGTGCCCTAAAAATACTAGGCTGCATTATCTAGTGGAATACTGTGCCACATTTTTGATATTTGCTTTAGTTTAGTTTTTTTTTTTTTTTCGCTGGTGGCCCTACTTTAGATGTGCTAATGCCTCTTACAACATACAACAAACCAGATAAGTAGATGCCCAGTAAAGCTACATAAAACCTACTATAACTTATAAATAATGCAATAATTTATTTTTTACAAAAAAGGAACCCGCCTTAAATAAACTGACACATACATCAACTGAGAACTTCCTCTTTTTCAAGTCGGTTAAAATAGGTACTAAAACCTTCTCCTGAATTTAACAAATACTTATCTGAAAACCGCATCAAAATCGATTCAGCCAAACTCGAGATAATCGCGGACAAAAATACATACATACAGGTCAAACTGATAACCTCTTTTTTTGAAGTCGGTTAATAATAAAGAGGAAAGATTTGATTGTTTGTTTGCTTGTTTGTTTGCATCGAATAGGCTCCGGAAATACTTTGACCCATTTGAAAAATTCTTTCACTGTTGACAAGCTACACTATCCCCGAGTGTCATAGGCTATATTAGATTTTCAAAAATATTACAGATCCTTACCTAAACTCAAATAATGTAACCCAAGGTGCAATATTTTTCCGTTGTTTACATATTTTGACAGGTTGTTTGTTGTTGTTGTTTGTTTTTTTATCGCCCATTCTGGACAGTCACATGAACAAAGTATATAGAGCCAAGTCTTTAGTAGTATCTGATATTTTATTTTGTGGTCTGTGACGGATTACGCCATTTTTTTCGATTTACCCGGTATGTGTGGTCGGAATCCGACCATTACACAGACACGCATGCGCAAAAAAATTTTTTTAAATCGGGTTTTTGGGTATTTATGGGATGAGGCAAAGGAAACCAGTCCAAAACATTTAAAAATATCGAAAAAAAAATATAATAAAAAAACAAAATGGCGGATGGTCGGTAGTCGGACACGACACAGACCGAGCATGAAAGGAATGCCGCCATTTTGTCGGAATCCGACCATGTCACAGACCAAGGGTGGCGTAAAGAATTTAGCCGGGAATGCTCGTGAATAATACGGTAATATACCACAATATTTATTTATTTATTCAAACTTCTTACTAACTAACAGGGTAAACCCCAAAACATTAGCAATATTATTATACATATAGTAACATTATACAATAGAAGTATCAAATTTTACTACACAATTAAGGTGGTCCCTCTCGGTATGGCGCGAAATTCAAAACTTTTCGCGTTTTTTATTTATTCTGGCGAAAGTATTCATTTTTAATAAAGTTATAATGAATTCGCGTATGTAAAAAACCTTCTCCCACATTGCAATACAACGTTTTTGGAAGACAGACCTACAGATTTTGTGTCTAAGGGGTAAAAGGCCAAAAATCAAGTTCTTGAATATACACAAAATCGGTAACTCTGTCATTCAAAAACGATATATCACAATGTGGGAGATTGGTTTTTACGTACGCGAATTCATTTAAACTTCAGACAGACAGACAGATACACACGTTAAAATTATAACACCCCTCTCTGAAGTTTTCGTTCGGGGGTTAAATTAGAGATGAATACTTTCGCCAAAATAATTAAAAAACGTAAAAAAAAGATTGAATTTCGCGCCATACCGTGAGTTACAACCTTAAGATATGCACAATATGTAACCCGCACAGCTGCGTGTGCCGACAATGGTGGTAGTGCCGGAGCAAGGGCACAGTGTGTGGTGGAGTGCGGCGAGTGAGGCGACGCGCGGCGCCGCTCGCCTACTGCTGGTCGGGGGCGCGGACGACGCCTTGAAGCTGCCCCACGCTACCAGGAGGCAGCTCAGGCTGCCGCAGCATGCTCTTGACGCTGCCATTACTGTAAGCTGTATTATTAGTTTGTTAAAATATTTATTTCGGTAAGCAATACTGACATAAATAAAATCTATATATATATATATATATATCGTAGTAAGATTTGATAATTAGGTTTTCTGCAAAAAAAAAAACTAGGGATTTCGCTAAAACACGGATAATTTGATATATAAGCATTACTTTTTTTTTTTTCAATCATCCTGACATAAAGCAGTTTTTTTTTGCAAAAAACCTAGTATAATTGAAAAATCTGAAACCTGCCTTAACTCTGATTGGCTAGATTAGTAAACTCTTATTCTGATTAGTTCTCTGTAGCGTCAAAGGATATTTTAACGAACCAATGAGAATAAGAGGTTACCAGCAAGCAATAATCCGGTTTTTTTTTTGCAAAAAACCTAATTATCCAATCTTACTACGACATATACACAGTTACTTTTTATCGTGGAGGAAAATTTAACGCCCGGTAGGCATAGTTATAGAGAACTGATTCCTGAAAACAAAATTGAAAAATAATGAACCGTGCTCACTTGAGGTAATTTGAAAGTTTTTGTAAAAAAAAAAACTAAAAACGTTGTGTGGCATCAGAGCAATGACCTACGGTGGCTTATCTGGTGCCAGACGAGTCAGGGGGTGGAGGGCAATGCGCAGAGGAGTGAACAGGAAGTCCATCAGCCTTAAATAAGTATTGTGTTATTTTTTGAAAATTTCAAAAAAAAACAGTCAAAAAAATTTTTTTTTTTTTCTAATTTTGTTTGAGCCATATATCATGCAAAGACAGTCCTGAAAGTTTCCGCCACGATAAAAAAATGACCGTGTGCATAAAATCTAAATACCACTGATTACTCACGCGAGATAGAAAGAAGAAATTTGGACAGTAGCTTCCTTACGTGACCTAGGCACCCACTAAGGTGGGATTTTGCGATAACTTAACCGGGAGGCCGTATACAGGGTGTAACAGTTTGTATGCAACTCCTAAACTGCTGAGTTTAGAAAGTTGAAATTTACACATTATATTCTCTATGCATTTCAAACATTATAAATGGTTTATTTTTTTTATATCTTGCCCCTGAGTTCGTTTACAGGATGAAATATGATTTTTGCTATAATCTAAACTGATGACACTAGAGACTTGAAATTTTAAAACAAGCTCCTTTTTATATGACAACATCGAATATGATATCAAAACTGCTTTAATTATTCCAGTAAGCTTTGATACAGGGTGTAAAATTTACGTTTTTTTTTTTTCATTATGAAAATAGGAGGAATGCGCCCGATGGCTGACTGAGACGGCAGATGGGTGCGACAAGGAGCTCCGAGGTTCCGAGCTCAGTCCGCCGAGGAAGAAGATCAAAATCACTGCCACTAAAGGTTAATATACTATTTATACAAAGTTAACTACTTTGAACACTTTATAATGCTTACAAATGCACTTCATCTTAGGGTGTATTCACGTACAGTCACGGACTAGGAGGCCGTAACAGATTTGTCTATGGTTTCGTCAGCCCTAGACTGTATTACCAAAGAACAAGAGCTATTTTGCAATACAGAAAAACCGGAAGTGTTACGCCGACCGTGTCCGCCACTGTACAAAGCTGGTAGCAAGCGCTTGTTGGCGCTGGTTTGAAAAATGTATAGAAAATACCAGCGCGGACATTCGCGCTGGAACAAGCGTCTATGTCCGCGCAGGTATTTTCTATACATTTTTCGAACCGGCGCCAACAAGCGCTTGTTACCAGCTTTGTACGTGAATGCACCCTTAGAAATATTCTTTTATGAAACTAAAATGGCCACTTTTGGCAATAAAAAACGGTTTATTCCTAAGATTTTTACCCTGAAAGCTACACAACAGCGCTTTAAAAATTCCAAGCAAGATTATCTAGGAAGTCAAAGACGCATATTTTTTATTTCGGCCATGGTTTAGAAGATGTTAATTATTTATCGAAGAGTTATTTATGGAAGCGCTAAGTATCGCACCGTTTCGCCCCTTAATACTAAAAAATGCCAAGAATCAAGTTTTAGGTATGCCATTCGTAAGTATTTAGTAGAGACTGACCTAAGGTTCGGTTTCGGATTCGGCCAGTTTCGGCCAAAATATCTAATTTCGGCCACAGAATCGGTTTCGGCTAAAAACGCCCGATCCTTTTGCCGAAACTCGAAACTTTATATTCGTGCGTGACTCGGCTAAACTCGGAAGAATTCGGCGATACTCGCACGGACTTCGCTCGCCTGAGTGAATTTATTTCGAATATAGTGAATTCGCGATTCGCTTAACTCAAATCAAAATCAAATCAAATAATTCTTTACTCAATATAGGATACAAGATATCACTTATTGAAAGTCAATTAGACTACATTTAATCTAATCGCTAAACCAAAGTGGATATTATTATTATGTCATTTTTAGTATAATTTAATTTTAATTTATGTATACTTTATTTATAGTTATATGTTTAATTGTTTGCCTGTTACATTTTATTTCAATCTAAAATCATTATTTTTAATTAAACATTATTATCTAATTGGTATTGATACCTTTTTTTGGTAAAGTATCCTATACTGTGAGAGGCGAGGTAGTTCAGGGCGGGGGTCGCGGAGTTGAACTTAACGATCGAAAGATCACCCGTGACCCCCTTGCCAACAGCCGAGATGGACACCGGCGGGGTTTTAGTGGGTGCGAACCTCACATAACCCTGCGACTCCCCCCGGGGTCGCAGGGTACTCGTTAGGAGTTTCCCCGCCTAAAAAAAAAAAAAAGGTAGTTCAGGGTGCCACCAATTGGCTCCGATAAACAAATGTTTGTCTTTCCTTACGACACTATTCAGCTGCAAATGATTTTTCGGTCGGTCTCTAGTATTTAGTAGGTGGTAGGCAACACTGGAAAGTTTTGACAAGTGAGTGTAACTTTACCAGCAGTGATGGAGGACGACGATAGTGAGTACGCGCACCTGCCGCCCGCCACGCCGCCGAGGCCCTTGGGAAACTCGTAAGTAACTTCTAATATCTATACTATCTACTATCAATATATATAAAACTCTTCCGTTTCTGACTGACTTTCGACTGACTGACTGACAGACTGACTGATTGATTGATTGACTGACTGACTGACTGACTGACTGTATGACTGAATGACTGATTGACTGACTGACTGACAGACAACACAGAGCAGAAGCTACTGGGCGTAGCGGGCTGAAATTTTACACGTGGGTTTCTAGGGAAGTGTAGGGGAGCACTAAGAAATAATTTACCCGAAATTCCCGTGGGAACGGGAAAAAGGGATTTTTTTTGTTTAAGAGAAATCTGCGCGGGAAAAACCGCGGGGCAGGCTTTATTCTACTATCTTCTACTATTTATATAAAAATGAATCGTGGTTTGAAGTCTTGCAAAAACTTGAAAACGGCCGGGTCGATTTTGGTTTTGAAATGTTCGTAGAATAGTCGGGAAGGTTTAAAAGGTGAGAAAATTTTGAAAAAAAAAGGGGAAGTTTTTAAAAACAATAATTTAAGTTTTCCATATAAAATTGTATGGCGCGATACGAAGTTCGCCGGGACAGCTGGTATATTATTAATGAATAGAAAATAACTGTATCGTTCCTGTATGGAACACCCATTTAATGTAATTTTGTGCTTTTCAGAAACCGGTCCATCGAGATCGTAGGTGAGTTGTGATTTCCATTTTACTTAGTATCCTCTAACCAGTGATAATAAAAATAAAGCGACTATAATCAAAAATTAACGTTGCACAAAGTATTTTTCAAAATTCGTTTGGTGCTAGTAGTCGGTGTACTGGGGCTCTTTAATCTTTTTATACCTTTTTGTCATAAGTACTTACATATCTATATCTATCTATCTATATCAACAATAAAGAGGAAAGATTTGTTTGCTTGTTAGTAACAAATAGGCTCAGGAAATACTAAACCTAAGTATTTGAAAAATTATTTCACTGTTAGGGAGCTTCATTACCCCCGAGTGACCTATATTAGATTTAAAAAAAAATTAGGGATCCTTGCTTAAACTCAAATAACCTAACCCAAGGTACAATAATTTAACCGTTGTTATTTTGACAGTTGGTGGTTTGTTGTGGTTATTTGTTTTTTTTTTACTCCCATTCTGGGGGCTGTCAAAAGTATATTCTATAGAGCCAAGTTTTTAGTAGTATCACATATTCGAAGAAGTTTGCCGTGTCAGCTAGTTTAGAATATATGCAGAGAGCCACTATCCTTCAATACTTTGATGTTTCTGAAACTTAGGGTAAAATAGTTGAAGAGCTCGACTGCGTCGGTGCGTCTTTCCGTTCTATACAAGTCAGTCCAGTACGCAGCCATAGAAAACTGCTCACGTATACATTGTAATGCTGTTTTAAAATCTATTATTACAATGCATATGTCGAAGTAAGATTTGACAATTAGGTTTTTTGCAAAAAAAACTAGGGATTTTGCAAAAACACGGATAATTTGATATAAGCATTATTATTTATCAATCATCCTGACATAAAGCAGTTTTTTTTTTTGCAAAAAACCTAGTATAATTGAAAAATCAGAAACCTGCCTTAACCCTGATTGGCTAGATTAGTAAACTCTTATTCTGATTGGTTGTCTATAGCGTCAAAGGATATTTTAACGAACCAATCAGAAGAAGAGTTTACCAGCAAGCAATAATCTAGCCAATCAGGGTTAAGAAAGGCTTCAATTTTTTTAATTATACTAGGTTTTTTGCAAAAAAAACTGCTTAATGTCAGGATGATTGAAAATAAGTAATGCTTATATCAAATTATCCGAGTTTTCGCAAAATCCCTAGGCTTTTTTTGCAAAAAAAACTGATTATCAAATCTTCCTACGACACATACTTACAAGAACAATGCGCAAGTTCTCACGTACATTTTGTAGTTACGTTGAAATTTTACTGGTTCCCTAATGCACAGCGCCAGTACGCATGCGGACTAATCATGTACAGTGGCGGACACGGTCGGCGTAACACTTCCGGTTTTTCTGTATTGCAAAATAGCTCTTGTTCTTTTGTAATACAGTCTAGGGCTGACGAAACCATAGACAAATCTGTTACGGCCTCCTAGTCCGTGACTGTACCTACGTATCGGAGTAAGCGCTCCAAAACTGTTTTTACAATTTTTACGTGAGCAAAAAAGAGTAAATATTGACGTAAGTCGGTATTCACAGAGGGTCGGCTAGTGTCGCGAGGGTCCGGCAAGACTCCGCTCGCTCTAGTCCCTCCGCGGCGAGATTCTTCGCCTCTCGTGCCAGCGGACATCATGAGCATGCCTATTGTCTTCGCTGATGATGGCCCTCTTCATCAGAATGGTAAGTTTTTTTTACTAATATAGTCAAGTCAAAAGATAAAAATGATTTATGCAATATAGGGTACAAGATATCACTTATTGAAAGTCAATTAGACTAATTTAATTTGTATTGATACCTTATTTGGTAAAGTATCCTATACTGCGAGAGGCGAGGTAGTTCAGCGTGCCACCAAGGGGCTCTTGCCTTACGACAATGGTCGCCTGGAGAGGCCCCCAAACGAGCCCTCCTCTGTCAAATGACTCTACTCCCTTTCGCAATGATTTTACAGCGTATCGTATATCGAGAGTAATATTCAAAACAGGATTTTCCCTGTTTTGAAATGAACTTGAGGGCTTACACTGTGCTAAACTAGCGACATTTCCGATAAATAATTATTATCTTCTAAAGTTTTTGAACCATGGCCGAAATAAAAAAATATGCGTCTGACTCCCTAGATAATCTTGCTTAGTATTTTTAGTATTTTTTTTTATGTGTAGCTTTCAGGTTCGAAATCTAAGAATAAAACCGTTTGTTGCCTAAAGATCATTATCCTTAAAGCGACACAACGGCCTTAAAAGTTCTAAGCAAGATTATTTATTATTTATTCATATTTTTCATAATTTCATCCATGTTTTAGTAGATATTAATTATTTATCGAAATGGCGCTAGTATCGTACCCGTTCGCCACTTAAGATTTGTTTTTTAATGAAAATATTTATCAATTATAGAAGAAATAGGATAATTTATGCCTGCCTTCTCCTTAATGAATTAGAATATGAGTCTTATCTGTTACATAATAAGAATGTCTGCAAACTATAACGTGTTTGTTTGATGAACAGGGCAAGACGACCATCCGTCTCAGAACCACGCGCCTCATCCTAGGAGACGTCCTCACATACATGTAAGCATAATCTCCTACCTAACTAGGCTGTATTCCAGTCTAGGTTTTTTACTCTTTGTCACATTACTGTTGTTTCTGATAAAATCAATATACATAGTATAAAACCAGTTAAAACTATGCAACAGATTTTGATGCGGTTTACCCAGCCTAAACCCAGGAAGCAACGTCGATATCCATCATGACCATATTTGACCCCTATAACTTAAGTAATAAGAGGTTTTCAATTTGACATCTCAGAAAAAATTATCAAGTTTTATTACGCCGCCATCAGATGGCGTCTTGTAAAAGCTTAAAGGTCAAGATGAAATGAATCATTGATAGCTCAGAATAAAATTGAACTCGTCACGCTTCGTTTTTCTTTTAAACTTGTCAAGTTAATTTAATCTTATTTGAATAACTTACCTATGTCTATTTATATAGACAACGCCATCTACGGGCGTATTACGAAACTTTTATTTTTACTTTTTTGTAACTTTGAAAACCCCTCATTGAAATGTTTGCCCTTGTTGCGGTCTAAGAGAGGAATACTGTGGCCAGCAGTGGACCTCCCCCTCTCTCATCTGAGAAGGAAGATGATATGATTTAAAACTTTCCGAAAGAAAATCGCTTTATGCGATAAGGCCGCCCATTGCCCTCATTCTTTCTGTATTCAAAATTTGATTTCTGTTATTTTGTATTTTTTATGGCAATTTTATCTATTTTAATACCAAAACTTTTCCCCGCACAGCTGAAAAGAAAGCAACTGAAATACAAGAAGGTAATCGTGGCCAAACGACCTCGGACTGGGAACGGTCCGATGATAGTCCGGAGCGAATCCCGTCTAGTCCCACGGAGATTGGACCTCATGTGACGTCTAACTGTCCTCAGACGCATTACGCGTCTGCTGGACTGCGAGTGAGATGGACCCCCGAGTGGAGGCACCTAAGCTGGGATGTTTTGCTATCTTATGCATTTTTAGGACATAAGTAGTGCTGCTTTTGTGGACAAAAAAAACTGTTTGTTTTGCTTCTAAATTTAGAAAAATTACAATTTAAGGTTTCTTCTTAAGATCTTCGTTGAAGAATAGCTTAAAGACCGTTTTCAGTGTTCTAGTTTAGAAGTTTTAATGTTATTCATCTAGGAGTAGCACTACTTTAAGGTAAAGTTACTAGTCCTCGAAACGTTCTGGTTCGAAGATTGGACCTCATGTGACGTGTAACACTGTCCTCAAAAGCGTCTGCTGGACTGCGAGTGAGATGGACCCCCGAGTGGAGGCACTTAAGCTGGGATGTTTTGATATCTTATGCATTTATAAGACGTGAAGTAGTGCTGCTATTGTTTGTTTTACTTTTGTATTGAGAAAAATAACAATTGAGTGTTTTTTCTTAAGATCTTTGTTGGTTTAGCTAGAAGAATAGCTTTAAAATCGTTTTCAGTGTACTAGTTTAGAAGTTTCAGTGCAATTTCTCTTTAGGATTGACACTACATAAAGGTGAGGTGTAAAGGTCATTGAAGATTGGACCTCTTGTGACGTCTAACACTCCTTAGAGGCATTACGTGACCCCCAAGTGGATCCACCAAGTCTGGGATGTTTTGATACCTTATGCCACAGCCAATTTGAGCTACCCAAGGGATGTTTTCCGATCTAATGTCGTTTTTTGACGTGAAGTAGTGCTGCTTTTGTGAAAAACTTTTTTTCAGTTCTTAATTGAGAAGTGTATCCATTAAGGGTCTTGATTACCATTAATTTACCCGTTGGCGTTTTATACTTGTACACAATTACATGTGTCACAAACATTTATACATTTACATAGAGATGGCGTGAGTCTAGTTATTAATATCTTTGTTCGTTTGTTTGATGTTTTTAAATGTTTCAAAAGTTAGAGGATTACCTAAAAAATATAGACTAAGCAATAGCATATACAAATAAAAGTTTATGGTTAGTGCTAGTTTAGAAGTTCTAATGTTATTTGTCTCTCGGAGTGGAACTAATTTGACTCTCACCCATGTTGTACAGTCGCGGTCTAGGACAGCGTAACAGATTTGTCTATGGTCTCGTGTGCCCTAGACAGTAATGCCAAAGAACAAGAGCTACTTTGCGATACAGATAAACTGGAAGTGTTACGCCGACCTAGACCGCCATTGTACAAGTGTTGTTACTTTGTGTAATATAAGCCTGCAACGTAGAGACATTTGTTAGACATAGTTTTTAGGCGTCTTTTCATCTAATGTTTATGTATATTTAGTATAACTATAGAAACACCAAAGTGTAGACGTCAGTATTTGTATGTCTTTTTAAAGACATGGTTTAATAATAGGGTCTTTTAAAACAACATTTGTGAAGACACTCAAATATGTTTGCGTTTTTTTGTCTATTGATGGACATATTATTTAAGGCCAAGAATAAGGATTTTTCTCATTGAAAGTTGTTTTCGTGAGCCTTTCTCTTATATTTATGAAAACATTTGTGATCTTCTCATTCTTTTCAATAGCAAGCATATTCTCAGTGCGTCGGTTTTTTTTTACATATCGATAATGGTGTTAAACAAGAAATAATGATTAGGTACCTGTTTTGGCGATTTGATGAAGCACTGAATAATATTACTGATTAATCTTAAAACGAATAGTAGACGAAATTGGTAAAAACCGGGCTTTGTAGTCAAGCATATTAACTATGTAACTTATGTACAGTCAGATGCAAAAGTACATACATAGTATTAAATAGCTTGCACGAAAATATCACATCTGTTAAAAACATTTCCCGCTGGATCAAATAGGTACAGATGTCAAATAAATATCAAATCGCAAATAAATATCTGTCTATGTCTAGATGTGTTGGTACACACTTGAGCCAGCGGGGACATTTCCATACGTTACATACAAACGCTGTGAGCATAGGCGCTACTATGATGTAAATGTGATCACTGGATGCGATTATTTTTGCTAACTCTCTGTATGAACTGAAATACGTGACTGTACATTAGTGTTGTTATTCTGTTGCAAATGCGATCAGATTTTTTAAACTGACTGTACTAGAGATGACGGAATACTTATTTCGTAGAATATAACCAAAAAGAAAAAAAAGAAAGAAAATGTTTTTATTTCAACTACATTATGAAATTCTCTTGAAAGCAATACAGCATGCCGGTATTATTGAGCATCGGTAATTATGCCTTTCTTTGTACAAATAATTTAAAGTAAGACTGTTAATTCAATATTGAATAATAAGATTTAGATATTACCGGATTTTTATTAATAAATACACATAATACTGAATAATTTGTCTTCTAGCAAATAAGTTGTCGCTGTAATATTATCACAATAATAAGCATTTCTCTATATCTATATTATACCAATAATAAGAAAGATTTGATTGTTTGTTCGCATCGAATAGGCTCCGGAACTACTTAACCGATTTGAAAAATATATTCACTGTATGTAAGCTACACTATCCCCGAGTGAAAAAAAAAATAACCCTAGGTGTTTCTTTTTCAGTAGTTAACATATTTTTGACATATTGTGGTTTGTTGTTGTCGTTGTTTGTTTTTTAGAGCCAAGTCTTTTAAGCAGTAGCGTAGATTCTATGGCGTAACGAGATTCGCCGGGACAGCTTGTAGTAAATAAGAAATTAGGTCTAATTTCGATTTGAATCAAATTGTTAGTTATCAATGGACTTCAAGGACAATACAAGCTAAACTACCTATTATAATAGCAATTTATTATGTTAGCCCGCCACATTAAGACGTTATGAGGCATAGCACAGCTAAAGTAGCGCCTCCCGTGAAACAACGGCCGCTTTTGGCAACAATCTGTAGCTTTCTTTGGTCTTTCACCTAAAAGCTATACAACAGTGCCCTAAAAATACTAGACTACATTATCTAGTGGAATACTGTTTCACATTTTTGATATTTGCCTTAGTTTAGAAGATTTTGATTTTATTCGCAGGTGGCGCAACTTTAGCTGTGCTATGCTTCTTAAAACATATAACAAAAAGTAAAATATTAATCTTAGTTTAATATTCCTAAGGTGTTCTTAAGTGTATGTTAATATTGTTTCTGTTCTGTTACGTTTAGGTTTTTAAAAGTTTAGGAGCCTTAATTTTTTTGTGATTGAATTGCACTTTGGTTGGTCATTTTTAATAATGCTTGTTATATTAGGCCCCGCGCAGATCTGGCTATAACATGACTGGAATAACAAATTGAACAGGATGTCACTTATACTTATGGCACAGGGTTGAGGAGTGATGGAATCAGCGTAACTTAGAATAATTTTCGATGGAACCTTGTGCCAAAGGATTGAGAATCCTCTCTTGGGTATACTCGGTGTTTTCGCTGCGCTTCGCCAGACGTGCGTTGGGCCTAAGAGGTACACAAACAAAAAGTATAGTGACCCAGTTTATGATCACGCAGAGAGTTATGCGGCGCGGTGCGTCTAAAATATCTCCCGAAAATATGAGAATTTGTGGTTAGATTTACTTTTGAGCTTTGTTTTATCGGTTGCCGGACACCACACGTAATGTAAAATGAATTAAAGTTTATCAAAGGAATTAAATAAACTTGTAACACGTTTTGTAACATTAATTGCATGTGACTTTGTTACAAAGTGTCATTGATTATTTGCAGTAGTGTTGAACACAAATTATATAATACCGTTGTTATTTTTGTTAGTTTTCTGACATAGCTCGTACAACCGTGTTGTGCTTACACGGTGTGACTGCGAAACTATCACCACTCTCGATCAATAATTAATATCTTAATTATTCGTTGCCTAAAGTGGCCACTTTAATTTTGTAAAAGAAATATTATTATCCTACAAGCTACACAACGTGGCCTTAAAAATTACTACGCAAGATTATCTAGGGAGTCAAAGATGCATATTTTTATTTCGGCCATGGTTTAGAACATATCAGTTATTTATAGAAGTGGCGCTAGTTTCTTACCGTTTCGCCCTTTAAGCTAGGTAGGTGCGTAAACATGCAAAGAAATGTATCACGTAATATAAAATAAAGACTATGGAACTTTGTAACAAAGTGGTTTGCATTGCGTGAAACATTAAAAGATTGTTGAAGGCAAAATTAAAATTAGATCAGCGTTTTTCATTTCAACAAGCGAATTATATGTTTACTTTGACTTAATTTGCCTTCTCTGTATTGTTATGACGCGCCTCGAAACGCCGCTCGTGATCTTAAATGGGCTTTATTCAATCAACCATCTAAAACGCAACTTTTATTTCTTGGAAATGTTAGTGAGAATAACTGCCGCAAATAAAATATTATCAATCTAATAAATTTTCTTTTTATTTAATATTTTTATAAATTGTTAGTAAATAGAGTGTATTCCAGGTAAAGTTTTGGGAAATATAAAGCAGTGCACTTCTGGCAAGTGTGGATAACAATTAAAATTTGTCTATATTTTATGGCACAGCGTAAATGACCAACAAAAAAAAAAATTTTCTTACGGTAACTAAGAATAATTTTCGATTGAAAACCTTTCTTCCACCATGCGCTGCCATAGTTACGCTGTGCCATAGAATTTTGTTCTAAAATGTCTGCATTATATTTTTGGAAGCCACTTTTCCTAACTTCGAAACAGGTAAAAATAAAACTAAAATATAAGTTTTTAGGCCTTTATTTTTCTATTAGGTATCATCTGCATTGATTCTATTAAAACAGGGATCACGATTATTAAGACATCTTCTATAATATGATTGTGAGCTTTATAATAATTAGAACTAAGTATAGAGGTAGACACAAATACATTTATTTTATTTTTTGGTACATTTAGATATTTGTAAGGACAATCTGCTTTCGATCATACATTATAGGTACAGAGTAACAATGACATATATACAATAACGTAAAAATTTGCACCGAACGTGAAAATAGGATTTTACAACAGAGCCGACTTATTTAGTAAAACGCTAAGTGCAAAGTTATCTAATTGTACGAAAACAAAACCTGAATCTAAGTCTCATAACTATTATTACTATGGCAACGTACAACAGGCGATGTAAAAATTATATAAAGGTTGCAAACCGTTTTAATCTTGAAACCAGTATTTAATTTTAACTTGGAGACATCTGAGTAAATACAGAACCTTAATTAATCACAAAGCTTATCCACTAGCAATGTGTTACATGGCCTAATGTTGTGTACAAACTTTCAATCAAATCAATCAATCAGTCAATGGTGTATGCAATGGTCTATGGGTATTTGTAACAAAGTTGCATTTCAATGTTACTTTGTAACAAATACCTATAGCCCGTACGTTCCTTTGATGTTACTTTTATGCGGTTCATTAGTCTGTACGCGGCATTAGACACCTCGATCGTATCCTAAATTAGGCTGCAGTGCACCAAACCGGTCGTTTTTATTACTATTTGCATAACTTTCCGTAAAGTCCGTTTATAAATATCGAGAAAAAAACAACATCCATTAATTAGGCTGTGCAGTTAACTTTAGTTTAAATTTTGGTGCACATGTGCCTTCTTAGTACTTTAATTCGAACCAACCTTTACACTAAGGACAACCGATTTTATTGGAAAATGATGCGTTGGTAAAACAAAGCAACGTTAGAAAAATAAACGTTCTTAGCAGCCATATTTATATTAGTAATAATAATAATAAACAAACTAATTTCACTTCATAATACCAAAAATCGCCGCAAAAACAGAGTACAGAACATGCTTGCCTTTTGATTTGTCGCATACTGTGAAGGTTGGGTTCGCCTTATGGTTAAAACAATTACAAAAAATCACAATTAGACCTATACATAATAATAATAATATTAATTTGGATATTCTCACTTTACATTGCATTACAATACATAGGATGAGAAGGTAGGGCAACCGTGGGAAATTATCGAAACACCAAATTACATAAACATGTTCTTTCGTTGAATAAAATTGGCTAACTTTATTGGCCCACCTTTGTTTTATTGTTTCTAATCTAGGGTTCGGAAACGTTACTGGAAAGGAAGTGTCGTGTGTGAAGGACTAGGTTTTAGGATAGGGACCGATGCTAGTGGATGGACCAGTAAAGTTGCCGAGGCGGCATAAACCGCACAAACTACACACTTATCCTAACTATTTACATAAAATAGAACCCATTTCGGTCCAAGAGAGCAACTGCTTTCTGCAACGCAGCTTTAAACTTTCATACAAGTTCGATCCATCTCGCTCCTACCTCGTTTAGCTACCAGGGGCGAAGGAAGAGTATCACAGGGGTAACAGAAACGATTTCACATTTATAAGTAATACCTAAGTATATATTTTCTGCTGATTTTCTAAGTCTGTGTCCCCAGTAAGCACCCTGTTAGCGGCCGACTGAGTTAGTGGCGTATCGGTTTAGTATACACACTTTTATATTTGAAACGGAGTGTCCTTCACAGTTTGCTAGTTTCACACGCTGCAAACTGCGAAGATTGAGCTGAAAACTATCAAACTTTGGAAACTCTATTTCAATTATGTCTACAGAAGGGCGTTCTAAACCGATCGCCGCTAACTCGGTTGACCTTTAGCAGTTTGCCTACTGGGGACACAGCCACACTTTCCCCAGACATTGGCTATGTTACTCTTGCCACATCATCTCACCATTAATCACAAAAATAATAATACGAGACTATTTACACGAAGACACGTGGGGTGGGATTTACTGTGGAGGAGGAGTGGAGGCGCCGGAGCCTGCGGCGGAGCCCTCAGCGGACTCGGCGGCGGAGGCGGCAGCGGAGGCTGCGGCAGCGGCGGCGGCGGCGGCAGCGGCAGCCGCAGCGGCGGCAGCAGCGGCAATGGCAGCGAACGCTGCAGCAGCATCCTCATCGCTTGTCAAAGCCGTCAGAGCCTTGTACAGCGGCGAGTTCAAGAAGCGCGGGTACGAGTCGCGATGCATCAGCGTGTAGATCTGGAGTTGAGCCTCGTCGAAAGCGTGCGGAGTCGGCTCCATCATGTTGCGGTTCACCACCTCGCGCACGCGCGAGTCCAGAGATACCTGCACGCAGAGATAACAGCTTGGATTTGTTTTCAGATAAGTATTTGTTACATTTAGGAAGTTTTTTTTAACCTACTTCGAAAAAGAGGAAGTACTCAGTTAATGTAAGTGTCAGTTTATTGAAGGCGGGTTCCTGTTTTGTAAAAAAGAAATTATTATAGTTTTAGTAACATATACGATTGGAAAATAATTTGTAGTGGAAAAACGTTTTCTCTTTTTGTATGGACGCGTTAGGGTAGGTACGGCGTAGGTCGCCCAGGGCTGACTGCAAAATGTCATATCAAAAGCCTTATATTTAGACTTTCTTGCAAAGTGTCGTTTCCGATTACAACCTGTGCTTACTTAATGAATCGTTCATGACACATGTAGGGTAGGCACAACACCAATATTCTAGCTCTAGCTAGGTGTTCCATAATTCCTTTGACACTTCAATGAACACGAGACACAGCGTAGGTATCATTGGAATAATAATGTACGTAGGTATTAAATATAAATCTTTAATCTTCCTTGCTTTCTAGAATGACGTTAGATGCTCTCAAGATAGATAATATCTAGGTCGTTAGGTATTACCTACGTAGAAGAAACTTAATTTTAAACTTTAAGATTAACAGTTGGATTATTAGTCTCGAAGCAAGCTTTTCAAAGTTGGTCTTTCAGGCTCCATTACGGGAAAACAAATGTGAATTATACTCTTTGAACCTCTAGGTTTTTAAAGTAAACATTGCAATTGCAGTTTTTGTAACCTCAAGATGTTCATACAAAAAAGGTTGCTTGAAGTTTTGGTCAGAGTGCGACCCAGATAAATCTGAACGTGATATCAAAATTATGAACCAATGATAATCAGACAAATCCAGGTAAGTATAAATATTACCAATAATAGAGGAAAAAATGTTTGTTTGTATTGAATAAGGTCTGGAAATACTAAATTATTTAAAAAAATATTTAACTTTTAGGAAGCTACACTATCTCCGAGTGACATACGCTATATTAGATTTAAAAAAAAATGGAATAATAATGTAAGTAACCAAATATGCATTTTTTTATAAATATACCCTCTTATTCATAAAAAGTTAAAGAGCATTTTAGTTAATTGACGTATGTCAATTTAGACTGGATGTCACGTGTTTACCATACAACAAACCAGAGAAGTAGACCTCCAGTAACGGTACTTAAAATCTACTGTATCTTTATGAATAAGACGGATAGTCTATAGAGCCAAGTCTTTAGTAATCTTAGGCCTCCTTTACGAAGACGCGGCGCGTTGTGCGGCGTCGTGCGGGCTCCGACGCGGGACCGCCGCGGGCGACGCTGCGGGCACCGCGGCGGGAGCCGACGCGTTTCCTTATACGACGATATCGAACATAGGCCTATGATTTGTTCTTAAAGTGCACGCGTCAGCGCCCGCCAACGCGTCTCCATAAATTGCTATACGTTTGATTTAATCGCAGCACCCCGCACGACGCCCCGCGCAACGCCCCGCGTTCCCCTAAATGCGGCCTTATAAGTATTCTATGGCGTATCAAAGTTCGCCGGGAATTCTCGTAGTTAAATAAAAATCAAAAACAGATTACCTCCTTAGGCGACAGGATAGAGATGTAGTCCTCGTAAATGAAGCGTGCCTTCTCCTCGACAGCGTCGGTGTCGGTCTCCCTCTTCAGCTCCTCGCAGGCGAGCCAGAACATTATGTTCTCCTCGGAGTACTCTCCGCGGAGGAAGTCGCGGAACACCTTGCGCCCGGCTGAAGAGAAACATTTCAGTTAAGGAGGTTCAAGCCTGCGTGGCGCGAAATTCAAAAGTTTTCACGATTTTTTATTTATTGTGTCGTAAGCACTTTTTTCTTTTTTAACGAAGTTTGAATAAGTTCCCGCAGCTAAATACCCGTCGTCTATCTCATTGTTATACATGGTTATTATATTATCACACAGTGTAAGCACTAGTTACTGTTGATTTTGCGTCTTCCTCTATCCCCTTCCATCATATTTTAGAAGGCGGACGTAGGAGCATTCTTTCGATGTTTGTTGTTTGACAAACGAGTGTATTAATACTTACTTAATTATTATAATAACTAGTCGACCCGGCGAACTTCGTACCGCCTAACCTATTACTATGTTGCTCATATATTATACTTATAAACCTTCCTCTTGAATTACCCTATCAATAAAAAAATCTCGCATCAAAATCCGTTGCGATGTTTTAAAGATTTAAGCATACATAGGGACAGATGTGGGAAGCGACTTTATTTAATACTATGTATTGATTAATTCTAAATTATTATCGAAATTTTTCTCGCAATTTCCTTTGTCATTCGCTCAAACAAAGCTCATGCCATTAACACTCGCTGATCCGTTTCCGTTAGCTTCGTGTGCTAAAGGATTAAAATGCAAGCGTATGGTGTATTGAGTCTACACAAAGGCTCTCAGCTAATGAGCCACGCCGCCATGCACTGACAGCTTAAGCGCTCAAACAGACGATGCCACCGTCGCACCGCTGCCGCACCGCAACCACCACACCTCGGACACTACATAGAAAAAGCGTGTTGCTTCGCGCACAGCTGCAACTCGTGTACGTGCACGCGTATCATGCTTGTGTGAGTGAGACGTGCGACGCTGCTTTATTTGTACTGAGCGGTAACTGAAAGGTAAACAAGAGCGGGAGAGCCGACACTTGCTGAGAGAGGCAGGGAGTGCCCATACTGTACTTTTTATTATACTGTGGTGCCGCAACACTGTTCATACACGCCGCCACCGTTCCGGCCGTGCAATCAATGAAAATTTTATCTTTCCACTGTACAATTTGTTAGAAAATACATCGCACGTGATGGCAGCGCGGCAGCGGCGCGGTGGCGACGTGTGGGAACAGTGTTGCGGTGCGGCGGCGGTGCGGATGCTGCGTCGTCTGTTTGAGCGCTAAAGCTTTCAGATGTTGTACGGTGAATGTTCGAGCTTATCAATCAGAGAGAGGATCATGATTAGCTTTATGAATTTGAAACTACACACAGACATGGTCAAAACGATATCTTTTTTTTATATAAACACGGTTACTTTTTTTTATCGTGGAGTAAAATTTAACACTTGGTAGGCCTATGCCTACCAAGTGTTAAATTTTACTCCACGATACTATATAACTATTTATACAGGACTTATTCCTGAAAACAAAATTGAAAAATAATGAATCGTGCTTACTTGAGGTCATTCGAAAGTTTTTGTAAAAAAAACTGAAGGCGGTGGAGGGCGATGCGCGGGGGGATGAAGAAAGGAGTCCATGGCCTTAAATATTTTTTTAATCAAGTCATACATCACGCAAAGATTTGGTCCTGATAGTTCCCGCGACAATAAAAAAGCAACCGTGTATAAGTAATAGATAAGGTGGTACGAAGTACGCCGGGTTGACCAGTAAATAATAAGTAAATCATAGTTACGGGAACTGCACATGAGCCGGTCGAAAGATGTTCCCCAGCTGTGAATCTCCTTTACAGTTGGCCTGAAACAACAATAGAACAAATTACAATTTTAACAAGTCTCAAGTGTAAAGAGGAAACCTATCAAAAAAGTTTTAAATGTATAGATTTGAATATTTACTAAGGCCCGTAATATGCATCTCGGTTTAAACCTAACCTTCGCATCTGTCACTTTCTTTCTAATATAAACATTAAGAGACAGTTTGCAGTATAAACTTCTAAAACATTTTAAACTAAGATGGATGTTACAGGCATAAACATAATAATTTACGGAAAATTCCCTCCACAATGTTAGTCCCTGTGACAGTCTGTGTCTGTGGAGGGGACCTATGTCCAGCAGTGGACGTCTACTGGTTGTAATCAGGATACTAAAAGATAAACAATGTTTACGGGTACCCCTCTTATGGGGTGTTTTCGGCGACGAATTTGGCTATAGACAATACCATTAAAATTTTGTTGCTACTTCCCCGGTCACATTGTCACATAGAAAAAAAAAACAAAACTAAACAGTAAGTATTATTCATAAAGATCCAATATGTTTTTAGTAGCTTTACTGGAGGTCTACTTTTCTATTTTGTTGTATGTTAAATACGTGACATCCAGTCTAAATTGACAACCGTGAAATTACTAAAATGCTCTTTAACTTTTTAAGAAAAACAAGAGATTGCCGCACAGATTTCTCTTAAACAAAAAAATACCGTTTTCTCCCGTTCTCATGGGAATTTCAGGAAATTATTCCTTACTCCCTTACACTCCCCAAGGAATGCACTTGCAAAATTCTCTGTGTTGTCTGTCAGTCAGTCAGTCAGTCAGTAACGGAAGAGTTATAGATATATTGATTGTGTTAAAAATAAAAAAATAAATACAGTCAAGAACACATAAAAATGAAACGGGATTATAGTGCTTACGCATAGGACGTAATTGAAGACAACAGAATCCTGAAGGTCGCAGTGCACTGGTAGTCCTGGCATAAAAAAAAACTGACCTAGATCGATCGACAAGAATAAAACTGAAGCAAGCAGGCGAATAACGAGTTATTGAATATCTAAAGAGAAAGTGCATAATTTTCATCGCGTTTCAACAAGCAGGGGGGAGCTGACATTGAAATAAACGGATAAAAGTTCAATCCGAAGAGCTCTACAAAGACTAGCTAGTGCCTAGTTAGCGCCTAGTTAACGCCAATCATTGGAAGCTACGCTTCAAGGAGGCACCTCTTAACTGATTTCCTTACCAATTAGGTACTTTGTTTTCTTTGTCATGTAAATCAATTCCTATTATATTATAAGAGACTAGAGGCTGCCCCGCGGTTTCACTCGCGCAGATTTCTCAAAAACATAAAAATCCAGTTTTTTCCCGTTCCCGTGGGAATTGCAGGAAATCCTTTCTGAGTGCTCATTTACACTCCCTAAGGAACCTACATGCAAAATTTCAGCCCGCTACGCCCAGTGTAGTTTCGGCCCTGCTTTTTTTTGTCAGTCAGTCAGTAACGGAAAAGTTTTATACATATTGATTGTTAAAAAAAAAGTAAATAATAATAACACATCAGACTCAGAGCCCCTAATCTAGGGTGCCCGAAACACACACAGAGACAAACAGACCGGAAACAACATTGATATTCATCATATCAATAATCGCCCCGCCCGGAATCGAACTCAGGTGCATACGCTTACTTAGTCCACATCACTGCCAACTGAGCCACGGAGCTGTCTAATAAATAGTTTATTTAAGACGCTATATGAGTTTTGAAGGTTTTTTAAATCAAGTAATTCTCTTAATCTATAGGAGGTAAAGATCTGGAATTTCAATATAACCTTTTTGAGGATATAACAAAGTTTTTTATAATTGAGAAACACTAGCGGAATCAAAAAACCTCGATACATTATTTCGTCAAAGATAACCTTTCCAAAAAACGGGAATAGCTAGTTCTTCGAAATGACTTACTAGTTTTTGTTAAAACTACCTAGGAATAATGATAATAAACAAAATTAAATTCTGGTAATTCAGATTTGATTTAAAAGTAATAATTAAAAAGATATTCAATATTTACTACTTTTTCCAATAAAATGTAGTAACCGATGTGGGCGACTGACATATGACTGTCCCTTGCCCTCAGTATGCTATATCAGAGAGATAGACTCTGTTCATTCGCTCGTTCCATTTATTTGTCGTATATCGTCTTAAGTAAATAAGTATTTAGTTTAAAGAGTAATTGTCAGTTCAGTTGTTTTAAGTTAGGTCACGTGTCTAATTTTAATTTAAAAAAAACTGTATTATGTACTATTTGCATTAGCTGCGCCCTATAAGGGGAATAGCACAGCTAAAGTAGCGCCACCCGTGAAAAAAATTAATATCTTCTAAACTAAGGCAAATATCAAAAGTGTAAAAACAGTATTCCCCTAGATAATGCAGCTTAGTATTTTTAGGGCACTGTTGTATAGCTTTTAGATTAAAGACTAAAGAAAGCTACTGATTGTTGACAAAAGTGGCCGTTTTTAGCAACAGACAATAGCTTTCTCTGGTATTTAACCTAAAAGCTATACAACAGTACTCTAAAAATACTAGGCTGCATTATCTAGTGGAACACTGTTTCACATTTTTGATATTTGCCTTAGTTTAGAAGATTTAATTTTTTTCGGAGGTGGCGCTACTTAAGCTGTGCTATGCCTCTTAAGGGCAACTAAGTTCTTAAGCTCTGTTTTTTATATTTTAAACCATCTGTAAAAGCACTTAGTTCGATTTATTTATGATTTTCAGTTCTATAAACTCATATTTTTTTTAAAGGGGTTAGTAGCATTTCGTAATTATTGCACCAATAATATAGTCCTGTCCCATATTTAAAACTAATTTAGCCTAAATTGGCCACTTTAAGCATAACTTAGTACATTTCTTTAGTCTATAATTGAAAAGCTATACTCTTAAAACATCGTCAACTGTCCGTTCGTTATCTGGTATTAACTGTTCTACGAAAAATTTATAATAAAAACGAAACATAATAGAAATACACCGAATCAAATCCGAGACTCGTAGCACGAGTTACTGCGAACTTATAACCTGCTACGAATCGTAGCCCGTAGCACGTAGCGAGTTAACTACGATTTGATTTTGAAGCTCATTAAAAATACCTAGAATACATAAAATACACAATTTAATATGAGTTTGATTTCAAAGAAATGTTTTATTATGATTTCCACATCAAAGCAGCGTGTCCTTTTAATACAAAGTTACTCTATGCAGTAACGAGAACCGGTAATAAATTTCAAATTATTAAAAACAAAATTAAATTTAAATGTAAAATCCACAACGATATTTGTAGATAGATAGATTAAACATATATCTAACTTAGTATAGGTAGCATAAACTCAATATGAACAATACTGCAAGCTTCTGCAAGACATACACGCTGTGATAGGTACCCTTCCAACACTTGACCTTGGTTAGCGTTGCTCCAAGTTCGTAATCGCTTTTCTACTCACTCAGTTCGCGCTAGCGAAGCAACGGGGCGCACACAGTTGTTTGTTATGACGCCTTAATACCCAGGATTAATAACTCACAAAACTTGTCATAAATTTCGTGCTAGACTCCCGGCATGTGTTAATACCTGTTTTAAAACTAGCTAACTTATTTTAACTGAAATGTATAATGAAAAAGACGCGCTGTATAAACTATTGTTGTACTTACCTGGAAGGAGGTGGGTGGTGGGTGGTGCGGGGGGTTTATATTGGAATTAAAGGGCGGAAAGGCTTATACACACAGATAGATTAAAAAGATCAACTTTCTCATGCCTTGATTCTTGAGAAACAAATAATATTAAAACTGTAGAGGTGTAGTGAAACTTGTTTTGAAAAAATATGTAAGTCTGTCTTTTAATATTTAGATAAGTACAAAAAATAAATTAGTGAACTTTGTGATTGTTTCTATCGAAAGCGAAACGAAGGTTTCAAAATGTTTTTTTATTAGTTTTTTATTTTATTATTATTATTAGTCAAGTGTTCAGATTTTTTCAAAATAATTAGAATAGAACTTGAATAAATCCGCGCAAATTGAGACAAAAAAAAAAACATGGCCGAAATCGAAAGTATGCGTCAATGTTGCATTGTAGATAATCTTGCTTGAAATTTATAAGGCACTGTTGTGTATCATTCAGGACAGGAATCATTGAAATGAAAAAAAAAAAAAGGTTTGTTGCTACAGCTCCGCAACAGTGCCTTAAAACGGAACAAATTATATTTTAACTAGAGGCTGCCCCGCGGTCATCACCCGCGCAGATTTCTCTTAAACACAAAAATCCCGCTTTCTCCTGTTCCCATGGGAATTTCGGGAAATCCTTTCTTAGTGCTCACCTACACTCCTTAAGGAACCTACATGCAAAATTTCAGCCCGCTACGCCCAGTAGTTTCGGCTCTGCGTTGTCTGTCAGTCAGTCAGTAACGGAAGAGTTTTATATATATTGATTTAAAAAAAAAAAAAAAATGTAAAGAAACAATATCAAGAACTTGTAGATTTTTGATTAACTATCTTTGGGCTTAAATGGTAAATCCTTTTCCTAAATGGAAAATATTTTTAGTACACATACAAAATGGCACCATTTTTTTTTCTTAATATCTGACACAGCCGTAAAAAAAATGGCTACCATTATATTTTTCTACATAAGTGGTCAAAGACGTTCAGAAACTGTCGTCAAAAATCGAACTCGTAAGAAACAGGGTACTCGTGCGTGACGCTGCCTGCACTATAATAGATGTTTTAAGGAAGAGAGCATTTCGAAAGTTCGAATACGAAATTTAACTTACTCCTTTGAGCAAAGTTTCAGTACAATCGAAGCATAGATCCGCTCAAACAGAAGGAAATGGTGACCTTTACATTTTAATTTAACTAGGTACAGTGGCGGCCACGATCGGCGTAACACTTCCAGTTTTTCTGTATTGCAAAATAGCTCTTGTTCTTTGGCAATACAGTCAAGGGCTGACGAAACCATAGACAAATCTGTTACGGCTTCCTAGTCCGTGACTGTACAGTTGCGGTCTAGGACTGCGTAACAGATTTTTCTATGGTCTTGTGCGCCCTAGACTGTATTACCAAAAAATTTTGCAATATAGAAAAACCGGAAGTGTTACGCCGATCTAGACCACACTGTACTAGATAAACTGCATAATTATCTGAAAATGAGAAGTAAATAAAATGGGTTGTGATAATATAAAATAAATTTGCTATTGGTTATTATTATGTCATTCATACTCTTCGGTGTCACGGGATGGAGCCTGGTCCTTCGAAAGGCGTGCGAGGGGATGAATACAACTCGAAGAGGCTCTTTCGAGATTTTAGTATATTGTTTATGGATCACCAAAAAAAACAGGCACTGCTAAATGCACAAATAGATATCTGTATTTCAGGGGGGCCTATAAGTCTGAATCTATTGCAAATTTTGATTAAGAGGCATAAATAGCCCAGCTTGGTATCGGCAACCGCGAAATAATTTAATATCTTCTTAACTAAGACAAATGTCAAAAATGAGGAACAGAGGGCCTATTACGGCAGCTTTTGAAATATTGCACTTCGTCCTCCTGACGTTTTTTTTTGTATTGACTTTGACACTCTAGAGGACGAAAAGCAATATTGCAAAAGCGGCCGTAATATGGCCTCAGTATTGCACTAGATAATATAGCCTAGTATTTTAATAGCACTGTTGTATAGCTTTTAGGTTAGAATCCAAATAAAGATACAAGATACAAGATACAAGATATTTATTGCTCTAAGTGTACAGGAAGATCTTAAAAGCTACAAAGTGTTGTAAAAACGGCCACTTTTGGCAACAATCAGTAGCTTTCTTTGGTCCTTTAACCTGAGAGCTATACCACAGTGCCCTAAAAATACTAGGCTACATTATCTAGTGTCATACTGTACCACATTTTTGATATTTGCCTTAGTTTAGAAGATTTTTTTTTCGCGGGTGGCGCTACTTTAGCTGTGCTATGCCTCTTGAAGTTTTTTATAGTGTTAGTAACATAATAAAACTTAATGGCGATTGAAAAATAATAAGTAGTTAGTGGAAAAACAATTTCTCTTTTTGTATAGACGCGATCGGAGTTCGGGGTTACTGTCCTCATAAGCTGATAATAAATGGTACTTATTAAGAGCCAGTTTACAGCGATGCTAGCGCAATTCGCGAAAAAAAAATCTTCTAAACTACGGCAAATATAAAAAATGTGGCACAGTATGACACTAGATAATATATCCTAGTATTTTTAGGGCACTGTTGTATAGCTTTTAGGTTAAAGACCAAAGAAAGCTTCAGTGTTGTTAAAAGTGGCCACTTTTAGCAACAATCTGTGTATAATTTTGTTCTTTTAAGTTAGGACTACTTTACTGTGCTCAAAAAATACTAAACAAGATTATCTAGTGTCATACTGTGCCACATTTTTGATATTTGCCTTAGTTTAGAAGATATTTTTTTTTTCGAGAATGTCGCTAGCATCGCGGTAAACTGGCTCTTAAATCAAAAAAGCAATACGAGTTTATTTAAACGTGCAGTTCGCGATAACGGGATAATTCCTGGATTAAGACAATGATACATTTCTTTGGAAAATTCATAAAAGTGTCAAGTTTTGTAATATTATTTTGTTCTTAGCAACTGGTATAAAATAAAATATAGATTTTTAAAACCTGCGCACTTAAAGAAATGGCGGCCGTTGTATGGACTGTCTCTCTCATACCTACTATTAAACGCGAGATAGCAATGCGTTCTACCTTCTACCGCTATTATGAGATTTTTTCTTTATCTCCGCGGATTTTAAGAATAAAGGATAACGGTCTTATTCATAAAAAACCCCTAAAATGGCCTAAACGTTCAATTTAGTTAAAACGTTTGCTAACGCTAAAATACTGATTTCAAAATACATTATTCATAAACGCAATTTAGGCCTGCTATAACTACATGAGGCCAATAGTAGTTTTTTGCATTTTCAGGTTGTCGCACCGGTCAATCCACGATCAATCATATAACAAAAGAAAAAAAATGACAATTTTTAGGGCCTTTGCCCAGCAGTGGCGCAACAAATTCTTGAGGAAAAAAAAACTTGTTATGATTGATTGACTCAGTCAGCTGAGGTGACTGATGATTTTTTGTTTTGTTCAGGCATTACAAACATAGGTAGTTAGGTAGGTACCGAGGTATTATTTATTAAAATTATTTAACTTTATTTACATAAGTAGGTATTATACTTCGTTTAGTATTTTGAGGGCATTTAGCAAGTTTGCAAAATGGAAAAGCAAAAGATATTACGCGCTGCGCTGGCCCGGCACTGGACACGGCCCGATCTAAGGAGAATCATCCCTAAGAGGCAAGTAACAACAAAAATATTTCTCTCTTTATTTTACAATACGTTTTATAACTGTTTCAGATCACATCCAAGCCCAGAAAACTGCAAAACTTTCGTCGGAGCGACCTGAAAAAAGGAACAAAATCAATATAATTGGTTAAGAATGAATATGAGTTAAGAAAATATTTATAAACTGAAAATAAATATTTTGTGATCAATGTGTTTTTCTTTCTCATCATAAATAAATTGTGCTTAAGTATTCAGATGAATACAAATAATTAAATTGGGCCTTCTTAATTGAGTAAGTATCTGTATTCTGGTTATCAAAGATAAAGATCCCATAGCCATATACAATATATACGACATTCACGATATCCCCAACACCCTGCAATGATTTCTCACACACAATCCCTTGTGTCAAATTGCAAGACTTCCTGTACAAAAAAAAGATGATGTCCGTTTATTGTAGAGCGTTCGTACTTTATCGCGCAAAGAAATCAGGTCCTATAATAATTTACATTATTTTCGAAGTCAAGGAAGTGCGGAGGGTTTTGGTTTCCAACTAGCTCGCTAACATCCAAAGCTATCTATCTTCTTTATATACCAGCGCTTGCATTTTCAAAATTCACTTCACATCATTCCCGAGTCACGACACATCCTCGCGACCTCGCGAGAAAATAACAAAAACAGCTGATCAGCAGGCGCCATCTTGGCAAAAATCAGTGTGTTAGTGCGTTAAAGTAGGGTCGGGCCTACTTTAACTTACGGAGGCATTATAACGACGTTTTAGTGCTAATGAGCAATTATGAATCCAACTTTTTTGACAACACGCCATTTTAGGCTAAACGTGTGGTTTAAGGCCATGTTAATTTTTTATGAATAAGACGGTAAATGTTTTGAACATTTCAACAAATAATTTGACAGGACAGGGTATAGTTATCGCAAACACTTCGTAGAAATTATTATTAGGAAACTAGTTGACCCATAGTTGACCCGACAGACCTTGTCCTGTCTTAAACGGACTGAAATGAAACTACTGACAGTTATGTCAAACGCCTACTAAGTTTACAATGGAATACTCTATATGGGAAAATTAAATTGGTACATAATTTTCTTCGCAATTATATTATAATAGTGTAGTGTATCGTTAGTCTCACTTAAACTTGGGAACGGCCGGGCCGAAATAGCAGATTTTTGTTTTGAAATGTTCGTCGTAGTCCAGGAAAGGTTCAAGAGGTGAATAAATATTGGAAATTCGCATGGAAGATGGAAACAAAAACTTCATATTCCTATACAAAACGTTCCATGTTTGAAATAACGTCTATCGCTTCAATCAGTTTAAGAAAGGATTCAAAATCTAAGAAAAACCCCGTTTGTGGCCACTTTCATTCAAATCGTTATCCTAAAAGCTATACAACAGAGCGTTAAAAATTCTAGGCAAGATTATTTAGGGAGTCGAAGACGCTTATTTTTTATTTTAAGCCATGGTTTAGAAGATATTAATTATTTATCGAAGTAGCGCTAGTTTCACACCGTTTCGCCCCTTAAGAGCCAGTTTACAGCGATGCTAGTGCTATTCTCGAAAAAAAAAAACTCCTAAACTACAGCAAATATCAAAAATGTGGCACAGTATGACACTAGATAATGTAGCCTAGTATTTTTAGGACACTGTTGTATAGTTTTTTATTTAAAGACCAGAGAAAGCTACAAAGTGTAGCTAAAAGTAGCTTTTAGCAACAATCTATGAATAATTTGTTCTTTTTAGTTAGGACTACTTTACTGTGCTCAAAAAATACTGAGCAAGATTATCTAGTGTCATACTGTGGCACATTTTTGATAATTGCATTTGTTTAGAAGATATTAATTTTTTTCGCGAATGGCGCTAGGCGCTAGCATCGCTGTAAACTGGTGCTTAATAAAATAATGATTGAGTTTTAAATCTTTGAGAGTCTCATCAGAGTAGGTAAGTACTTACGGTACGTCTCCATCACAGAGCAGCGGTTCTTGGGCCGCCGCCTGCTCCTGCGGCTTCTTGCCCGGGTCAGCCTCCGAGTTGCGAGAAGCCAAGCTGGAAAGAAATGACACTGCATTTAACATCTAGACTTTGCTATATATATGTCGTAGGAAGATTTGATAATTAGGTTTTTTGCAAAAAAAACTAGGGATTTTGCGAAAACCCGGATAATTTAATATAAGGATCATTTGTTTCCAATCATCCTGACCAAAAGCAGTTTTTTTTTGCAAAAAACCTAGTATAATTGAAAAATGTGAAACCTTTCTTAACTCTGATTGACTAGAGTATATTGCTTGCTGTCGAACTCTTATTCTGATTGGTTCTCTGTAGCGTCAAAGGTATTTTAAATCAGAAGACAGTTTAAGACAGACTAGCCAGCATTAATCAAGCCAATCAGAGTTAAGGAAGGTTTAAAATTTTTCAATTATACTAGGTTTTTTGCAAAAAAAAAACTACTTTATGTCAGGATGATTGAAAATAAAGTTATCCTATTATCAAATTATCCGAGTTTTCGTAAAATCCCTAGGTTTTTTGCAAAAAAACTGAATATCAAATCTTCCTACGACATATACACGTGGGGCGGGAATTCGTTTTTTTTTTTTTTTGCTTCGATTAAAATGCTATAGGTGCTAAGGCAAAGCTTACGACACGTCCGAATGAGAGGTTTACAAAGTGACGATAAAAAAAATGTTTCGCAATACGCCTGTAGATGACGTTGTCTATTGTTATAGACATAGGTGTAATTCAAATCAGTCCAAATTAACTTGAAAAGTTTAAAACACGACGAAAACGAGTTCAAATTTTATTTTGAACTTGACCTTATAGATTTTTTCAGGCGCCATCTGATAGCGGAGTGATAAAACTTGTGTTTTTTTCAGGGGTGTCAAATTGAAAACCTCTCATTGTTTGCACCTCTGGCTTGTGACCTTCCTTTCATTTAAAAGTCTGAAAAAAAAACAATTGTATGCCGGTTATACAATTCATACGGTTATTCAAACATCCGCTCGCGTAATTAATATGCGATATAGGTACATACCTAATATTACCTGTGTAAAAAAACACTCTTTGTTTAAAAACAGGAAATTAAAAAAAAAGTACTATACCTGGTTCGTATTGCAGGACAACAGTACTGGCTGGAAAACGAATCGATTTCAAATTCAAACTCGGCAAGATAATTTAAAAAGCAAAGCAGCAACAAGCCAGAACTTTCTGGGAGCTCCAGTAAATTTACTTGAGACAGTATATAGATAGTAAGTAAGGTAAAGCAGCTTGTTTGTTAACCTTTTTTTTTTGTAACGAGGGGAAATGCCTATCGCATTTCCCGACGCTCGGGGGAGCGTCGGGTGTATGTGGGGCTCGCACCCACTAAAACCCCCCGGCGGCCGTCTTGGCGCTTTTGGGAAGAACGCCGGGAACCACACATTATAGCGTCCGAAGTCTTCCCACGCTCAGCTACTATCAGCTTTGTGCTCGGGGAGGGCATATTGTTCCCTCCCCG
This sequence comes from Euspilapteryx auroguttella, assembly GCA_951802225.1. Lineage (NCBI taxonomy): Eukaryota > Metazoa > Arthropoda > Insecta > Lepidoptera > Gracillariidae > Euspilapteryx > Euspilapteryx auroguttella. Next base: position 1,166,983 of record OX637641.1, on the reverse strand, counting down.
GCTCGCCTTTGGAGCTGCGGCGGCACAGTGCTACAAGCTGTGCCGCCGCCCATATCGGGGCCGTTTGATGAGTGTGTCGGGCCCCCGCACTTCCCACCCACGACCCCAAAGACCCCTTTTAGTCGCCTCTTACGACAGGCAGGGCATACCGTAGACCTATTCTTACGCCCGGACCTACAGGGCTTAGGTTTCCCCGTACCTAGTTCACTATTAATCCTGAGAGGTAATATATTAATAATAATAATAATGCATCTCACTCAGAGCCTCTAATAAGGAAGAACCTGTATCTAGGGTGCCCGAAACATATACATAGACGAACATTACACCCAGACCGGAAACAAATTTTAATATCGATATTAATAATAACAATTTACGCCCCGCCGGGAATATAACAGGTAAACTTGCTTACACAGTCCACGATCACTGCCAACTGAGCTACGGAGCAGTCAAATATATAGTATAGGGTTCCTCTAGTGAAATATTAACTTACTTTACTGTTTCACATTTTTGATTTAGTTTGGAAGATATTAATTTTTTCGCGGGTGGCGCTACTTTAGCTGTGCCTCTTAATAATTTCACAGGATAACTCTTTGAATAGCAATTATAAAAAAAGGGGACAAGGCAAGACTAATTATTATTTTTTGACCGGTCGCATGTTTCTTTACCCACAACCACATACCTATAAACTATGCACAAAACGCGTCAGAAGCTAATAAAAGTTTGCAAAACTTAGCAAACCATAAAAAAAAACAATGGCGCACCAGACTACGACGTTGGATAATAGGTCGTTCCGTGTCCACCTTGTTGGTATAGATATTTCTATTTACCAAGAAGAAAAGGTCCTTGGATCGAACGGAACCAATCGCACACGTGATAAGACGCAAAATGACATGCAATAATGCTAATACTCATCATCTTGTCATGAAATTATCCTGCCCACTCGCTCACTTGAGAAATAAAGCGCCAAGACTAATACTGGGTGTTACTAACAAGTTTTCTTCAAAATGTTGTGCATGCTGTGTATACTATTTTGGTTGTCAATCTAGAGCGGAACTGTTAACAACGTTTCTTTTTAATGTTTTGATTATCAACTGTTTCTGTAGCTAAATCAATAAAATACAAAATAAAATAAACGAATTAGGTGATTTAGTGCTCTATCCAACATTCCCAAAGAGTCGAAATCTCAAAATAAAAATCAGCTGTTCCTTAAATTTGTTCGATCAGCTAACGGGGTCAATGTACGGGACAGTTGATTTTTGTTTTGAGATAAGTATGTGCTGTTGCTGGTAAGTTTTCAGATACGCCGTGCCGTAGCCTTTCTTGATTTATTGCCGCCTTGTTAGAAGCACCCTGTATATCTTTCCTGAAGGTTGTGCTATCATTTAGCCTGGCTGTGGACCTAGACTTCAGCTTAGGCGACGTGTTGTTTTCCATTATATTTGCGTAGTTTGCAGTGTGCAAACAATTATGGAAAACTGTGTCAACCTTTGACGTTTCACTAAGGTAGCTTTATGTGTGCTAAATAAGTTATAGAAGCTTTAGGCTACGAACGCACAGGCGGTTTTATTTCCGCGCGGTGTCAAAGTTTGTTATTTAATTTTCAACCTTATTCATAGACCCCGAACGCACAGTCGTGTTTTTAAGGTTTTTATTCCGCTGGTGCGCACACTTCCATAGGATTCAATATGTTACATAAAATCCGCGTGGCAAAAAACCGCCTGTGCGTTCGTAGCCTTAGTCTGGTCATGTTCGATCGAATCAAAAATAACTTCTTCATTCCATCCGCTCTAAAATAGTACTTTTTCGTTACTGTTCTCGCATTTAAAAACTATCACTTTATTGACTTCCGGTTAGCAGAGCTGCATGAATATGAATTTATATATATTAAGGCGGTAACTCACGGTATGGCGCGAAATTCAAATTTTTTCACGTTTGTTATTATTTTGTCGAAAGTATTCATTTTAAATAAAGTTTAAATAAATTCGCGTACGTAAAAACCTGTTTATCACATTGTGATATATCGTTTTTGAAAGACAGAGTTACCTATTTTGTGTATATTCAAGGAACTTGTTTTTTGGCCTTTTACCCCTTAGACACAAAATCTGTAGGTTGTCTTCCAAAAACGTTGTATTGCAATGTGGGAGATGGTTTTTTACATACGCGAATTCATTTCAACTTTATTACGGATGTATACTATCGCCAGAATAAATAAAAAACACGAAAAAATTTGAATTTCGCGCCATAGCAAGAGTTAAATTGCTTGGTTAATTATAAACGTTTTTTAATTTAGATCTCTAACAAACTGGCAACATTAAAAAGAAAAAAAAGGCGCCATTTTGCATTTGGTAGATTTGGGCGCTATCGGTATTTTTTAGAAACGGTGATTAAATCGATATTTTTAGTGAATGCTCTCTGCCTTTGCTGAAACTTGACAAAAGCTTCGGCAGTCAAGTTTCGGCAGATTTGATATCGATATTATATCGATATCGACTACTAGTTAGTATTAGCTTCCCAAACAAAACTAAATAAGTAAGTATAAACTTACATTTAGAAAATTGTCTGTACATTTTCATTTTAATTAAACCTTGTATTTTAAAAAGAAGAATTTCCACAATATATATTTAACGCATTACACAGCAAAGCGAGTACCTAAGGGTATTTCTCTAAAATGAGTGTGGGCGAGGAAGTATTGAGTGGGAAGAGGGCACAGCTTCCAATAACCAGGCGCCTGCATAGGTAAGAATGCAATGAAAAGTTAATAATTGGATTTTCTTGGTAGCTGTTTTGATTTAAACGAAGTTTTTATTAATACTAGTGGGCACCCCATGGCTATGCCATTTCATTTTCCCTTAAAACAACAAATTCCCAATTATCCCTTAGGAATTTCGATATATAAAGTAGATTTTAAAGAAAAATTCGCTTGTGAAACTAAAAGTAGCCACTTTAGGCAACAAACAGTATATTACTAAGATCATTATCCTTAAAGCTACACAACAGAGCCTTAAAAAATTTAAGCAAGATTATCTAGAGCTTCATTGACGCATATTGTTGATTTCGGCCATGGTTTAGTTAGATATTAATTATTAATCGAAGTGGCGCTAGTAAAGCATCCTCTCGCCCGTTAAATGATAAAAAATCACGTTAAAATTTAACCTGTCAGACCTTTTAACAGCAAATTGTAGGTACTTAATTGCTTTAACGCAAGTTAATCACAATTAAAATAATAATGGACAAAATGTTTTCAAAGAGGTCAAATAACGAGCGACGCGTAGAGTAGACCTTGAACTTTTAGCGGGATACAAAATGAATGCACCGAATTTCCCTCCCTGCCCAACCCTCTCCGAGCACCTGGTGGCCGTGGCCGCCCCGGCCTTTCACGTCATGTTCAATACATTTCAAAACTACATTTTCAAATGAACTCAATAATAAATAACATTATTACTATAAAATTTATTTTAGAGTAAAATTTCATCAAATTTTTCACTCGACCAAGCAGATTTTAATGTAATGGTCGACTAGTTTTGATAATAATTTATTGACACGTTTCGTCTGAAGCATTCCGCACCGAAATAATTGTATAACAATAAATATAAAATTAAAAAAAGTGGCGCCTTTTAATTTCGCAATTGAATCTTAAAAAAAAAACCGTGCTTCAGAACAAAACATTTTCTTATTAAACTTTTTATACCCTACGAGCTTTCCCGGCTTACTTCGTTACGCCATAGAATATAAGATAAGTACTATAAAAGACTTGGCTCTATAGACTATGTTCTTTTGACTGCCCAAAATGTCTGAATAAAAAACAAAAAACCACCTGTCAAAATAATGTAAACAACGGAAACAATATTGCACCTCGGGTTACATTATTTGAGTTTAGGTAAGAATCCCTATTTTTTTTCGAAAATCTAATATAGCCTATGACACTCGGTGTTAATGTAGCTTCCTACCAGTGAAAGAATTTTTCAAATCGGTTCAGTATTTCCGGAGCCTATTCGTTACAAACAAACAAACAAATCTTTCCTCTTTATAATATTGGTATAGATAGGTACAAGATTTTCTTAGTTCCCAAGTAATCCAGCAGCTTAACGATATTTTTATACGCAGATAAAAATACTGATAAAAGTATACCGTCCGAAGCGCACAATATATTTTAAATTGGATCATGTGATGAAGTAATCCCCTTTCACAAAATGAATATGAAAACGATACCTAAAGAATTCAATAACATTTATTAAAAATAGAACGCATTCTCCTTTAACCTTGAACTTTTGAATTTGAAAACGGAATTAATTTTGAATTTGAACTAGATTCCAACTGACAATGGCTTTTGCAGGTGTAGGACTGGAAAGCAATATAGAGCAGCTCTTTGTCATGCTTCAAAATTCGCTGTTCTGGCGAAATAGAAATGACTTGTTGCTTTGTAATGCCGTTGCATTTTAATTAGTACAGTCACGGACTAGGAGGCCGTAACAGATTTGTCTATGGTTTCGTCAGCCCTAGACTGTATTACCAAAGAACAAGAGCTATTTTGAAATACAGAAAAACCGGAAGTGTTACGCCGATCGTGTCCGCCACTGTACTACCGGAGTATTCGTGTTACAGTGGTGGTCTAAGAAGGCGTAACAGATTTGTAAATAACAGAGCTATTTTGCAATATAGAAACAGTGGAAGTGTTACACCGTCCTGGACCGCCACTGTACACGTGCTCTACTTGGAGAGAGACGAAACGAGTAGTGTCTGTCCCTACGTCAAAGCTCAATAATATACCGTCAGTGGTATTTAACACAACTGCATAATATGTATCGGTGACTGAAATTGCTGGCCCCTTGTCAAGTTGGTAATAAAGCATAAACTCGACTAAACGTGGGTCCGGCTCTCAAGCTGGTGCCTCTGCCTAACCCTCCGGGGAATAAAAGGCGTGCGATTATGTTATGTTATGACTGAAATTGACACTTTTTTTTTTGTCGTGGTGTAAATTCTCAAAGAGTAGTCTGCTGTAGCTACAATAAGTTGCCACTTCTCCCCTTTTGTGAACTCATTTTTTTAACCGACTTCAACAAAAGGAGCTTATCAGTTTGACCTGTACGTATGTATGTATGTTTGTCCGCGATTATCTCGCGTTTGGCTGAACCGATTTTGATGCGGTTTTCAGAAATGTATTTGTTACATTAAGGAGAAGGTTTTAGTACATATTTTAACCGACTTTGAAAAAAGGAAGTTCTCAGATTATGTATGTGTCAGTTCGTTGAAGGCGGGTCTCTTTTTGCAAAAAAATAATTATTATAAAGACAGTAAAGCGATCGTACATTCATATTTAGCGACACCGACTTTAGTAGTCCGCACTGTTTTACGTCAAACTTTTTTTTTTTTAACGATTCCATAACCTTAGGTACTTATCAACCTTATGATAAATTATTCATATAAAGTAAGTATTTTATTAGGTATTATTTCGTTAGTTTTTGTACATTCGAAGTTATAATTTTTTTAGGAAAGTAGCGCCACTTTCGCTCGACGAACTTTCGTAAAGTACCTAATCTTGAAGGTTTAAGTGAGCAATGATTTCACTAAGCAAAATGTTTCTAAATCAATGCCAGAAAAAAAAAAAAACATCACAGTAAAAGATAAAGATAACAAATTCAAACAGGTAGGTACCTCGAACCGGGCTGTTTGGGCGGTGGACTTTTTAATTAGTTGTTGTTTTTTAACCCGACTTCAAAAAAGGAGGTTATTGGTTTGACCTGTATGTATGTATGTTTGTCCGCGATTATCTCGCGTTTGGCTGAACCGATTTCGATGCGGTTTTCAGATAAGTATTTTTTAATATTTATTTATTAGTTTTAATGTGTATTATTCTAGCCTTAAGATTTGTAAGTTTGTTATAAATATTGTCTTTTATCCACCAAATTATATTAAAATTTTATTTAATAAAAACAATTCGCAATAGCAACAACTCTCCACGAATACAAAATACATAAGTTATGGAAAATCACGATACATTCGCAGAGCAGAACTTACAACTGAAAAACAAGTATTAACATAGGTAATAATTTCGCATAATTTCAAGTGAAAATCTAGCTAAATATTAAATAACATCGTTAGCCCCCAGCGTGTAAAGGCAGCTCGTCGACTTGTGCACTAACCAGATTATTCTATGCAGGTATATTAAACCACGGCAGATGACAAACTAATTCCTGCCAGCTTATTTAATTGCACCTATATACAACTAAACTGGAGTGTAGCACGTGTAACGAATCCCTAACAACTTTTAGTTTCAACTGAATTCTGTATTCAAAAGAGTTGAGTTTCAATTTCAAACAAAAAACCAACTAGGTAACCTTGGTAGCTTCGGATACGTATTTCTATTTGTTCGGGGCACGGCACGTGCATGTAAAATCTGTCCTCTGCACCTGCAATAGTCAAATTGGATTCTGGCGCTCTTTGTTACTTTGTTTAGCCAGGTTCGAATTGCTTCTGGCAGAAATAAAATCGGTAGATACTGTGCGTGCACCGGGTCACACCTCGGACACTTCATAGACATCATTTCTTTTTTTTTTAACCGAACCGGACTTCAATAAACTGACCAGATATCAATTGAGCACTTCCTCTTTTTCGAAGTCGTTTAAAATAGGTAATAAAACCTTCTCCTTAATGTAACATAAATTACTCATATGAAAACAGCATCAAAATTGGTTCAGCCAAACATACATACATAGATGTCAAACTGATAACCTCCTTTTTCGAAGTCGGTTAAAAAGCGCGTTGCTTCGCGCACAGCCGAAACTCGTGTACTGCACGCGTATCATGCTTGTGTGAGTGAATGAGACGTACTTTTTGTATTGAGCGGTAACTGAGAGATAACCGAGCGCGGGGCCGCACTTGCTGAGGGAGGCAGGGAGTGTCCATGTCGTGGCCAGATCGTTAAATTGGCCACTTCATGATATGGCCGGCCATTTCATGAAAAGTGTTTTTTTCATGAAATGGCCGATTTTCGTAGGCCAGATCATTGAAATGTCAACGTTTAACGATTTGGCCAAGTAATAGCATGACTATTTCATGAAATGGCCAAATGTTAGCGATCATATCGTTGAATAGTTAAAAATTTCTCCGCTAGTGGCGCTGTTGTTGCATTTGTGTTGTGTGTTTTGATTAGTTAGTGATTTCAAAATTGAGGATGAGAGAGGGCCTCATTCTTTAGAAATTCACTAATTTAGCAATATTAGCATTTATTGTATAAGTAACATACTTACTTATATTTTCCAATTTAAATAATTAATATTAAAGTACCTACATAGTACAAACATAATTAATGTTAAGTGATTATTTGATGTAAGTAACGTTATAATAAATAAAAAAATGATTAAGTATTATCTTTTTTTATTTCACCTTTATATATCACTCTACATTCATGATTTGGCCAAACGTGGTTGGCCAAATCGTTGAACGTTGTCATTTCAAATACATTTCAACGATCCGGCCAACGAAAATTTGCCATTTCATGAAAAAATCATTTTTCATGAAATGGCCGGCCACATCATGAAATGGCCAATTCAACAATCTGGCCACGACATCCATACTGTATGTAGTACTATTAATTATACGAACTAAAAAGTTTGTATTATACTATGACAGGGTGGTGGTGGAACCGCTTTTTGAAGATTTTTCCATTGCCGTGACAGTGGCATTATAATAATTTTAAATTATTATTTTGTGAAGACCTCAGATTAAGGCGGTTTCCATCCTCTCCGGTGAAGACTATTACATAATGGATATCGGTGAATTAAGAAAAAAACTTTAAAAAAATATTAGTAAGTATCTATGTATATCGCTCATTTGCGACAAGAACGTGATAAGTCAAAAAACCAAGTTTTTGGGGAAACGCTTTTGAAAGTTTAAAATTCCTGTAACTTTTTAATTATTATGTTTAGACTATGCGGTTCTTTACAACATATCTTCACAAACTATCCGTTTATCGTTATAGCTTTCATTCAGACTATTTACTCATGTATTTTATTTTTTATGATTTTCTATTTAAAAAACGGGCCTCCTTGTTGCGTTATTCTTGTAAAAACTTAGAAATATTGCGAGACAAACAGATATGTTCCGTTTTTGCTGACAAAAAAAAGTTATAAACACCAATCATTTTACGAGTTTTGTAGTATTGTTACGTTTTTATTGATAATCTGTGATATAAACATATCACTCCATAATAAAAATGTATGGATCATTTTAATTAAGGGACGTTATTGCAGTAAAAATCACTTTATTTATATTATTATTTTTAAACTTCAAATATATTTTAGCGATAGTATTTGCAATATACTTATATTGCATGAGTTTAAGAAGTAAACTTCTAAAATAATAATATATATGATTTCAAATAAGATATTCTATTAGCTTAATATTCTTTAAAAGAAACATAATACAATATAGTAAGGTTAGCTATTCTTAATGTAAATAGGCACGGTCATCCCATCGACATTGACACTATGGAGCTAGAGAGTGAGTAATGTGGTATTCGTAGTTTTTGCTTTTCCTTATTAATCCGATTCACGCGACACGTATAACCACATCGTCTTAACAATGTCGAAGAACAGATGGTCACAAAGGGCTGAAAAGTTCTCGAGTGGCGACCACGCACCAGACGACACATAGTAGGCAGACCGCTCACAAGTTTGCAGTTGGGATGCAAGGATCGGTCGGCATTGCGATCTGTAGACCACGACGTCTGATCTATGTGCAGTGGGCGTCTTTCGGCTGAGATGATGATGATAATAAGTAGGGAAGGTTTAGGACTTCTGCATTCTAAACATGCATACTTCGGTTATTCCTAAACATGCATAAGGATAGTCATAAATTTTTTCACATAATCAACTTTTCTCATAACACCAAATAGCGTCGTTTACTGATTAATCACAACTACTACAGACATACGTGATCGAAGATTTAGGGGCAGATGCAACACATTGAGGAGCGCAGAGATTAATTCCTACGTTCATTCCTTCGGACAAGGTTTAAAATCTTCCCAGACCTAAAAAATAAGTTGCATTTGGACAATTATTTTGTCATCTATATTGCAACATTGTAAGCTATCCGGTGTGAAAATTTGTTATTTTTCATCAAAAATGTGATAACTTGAGACAACCAACACCAAGACTAAACATTTTGTACCTTCATTATCAACTGTAACGGAACATCTGAACTTAACCAACTAAAATTTTAGTTTTTTTCAGCAACAACGGTACATATCGATTTAAACCATAGCCTGTGATTAAAATTTTTACAACAAAAATGATTTCGATACAAATGTTCCGTTTTAGCAGATTTAATTAGTACAGAAATAAAATTATAGTGAGTTTGCCTTTTCATCAAAACCGTGACACTATGTCTTGTTACGCTCTTGTCGAAATCCGTCAGAATTTTTCTTCAAAAGCGAGTGGTGATACTGGCGTAAACCGTTCTTGCAATAAACATATGGTCGGGAAGAGATGGCACTAAACCGGAGATCGCTGACCTTTTCCCTCATTGCTCAGTCATTTTTGGAGCTAGAAATATCGCGTTTTTGCAGCAAATAGAGCACGTTGCGGCGGATTTTACTGTATAATTACTGCAAAACGGTATAGTTATGAAATAACACGTTCTTGCAGCACATGAGCGATATGTTTATACGTTCTCATCGATTTAGAAAAAAAATATTAAAAGATTTAGATCGATAAAATTTTGTAAAATAAGCAATTTTTGACACATAAGGTGTTATTTGTTGAAAATTATTGAAAAAAATATATATAAAAATTTGTCCCCGAGAGGGAATTGAACCTACGACCTTTGCTAGTTAGTTTAATTTTATCGAAGAGGCAGCTCTACGATTTCTGTAGGATCGCGCGGTGCGAAGCAAACACAACTGTACGCTTGCAAGCAGCGGTGTCTGACGCGAAGGAGTAGGCTCGTAGTTTGAAATTTTGTAACTCTCGGTATGGCGCAAAATTCAACTTTTTTCGCGTTTTTTAAATATTCTGGCGAAAGTATTCATTTTGAATAAAGTTTTAATGAATTCGCGTATGTAAAATACCATCTCCAACATTGCAATACAACGTTTTTGGAAAACAGACCTACTGATTTTGTGTCTTAGGACATAACTTGATTTTTGGTCTTTATTAAATAAAAAACGCGAAAATAATTGAATTTCGCGCCATACCGAGAGTTACCACCTTAAGGGGCGAAACGGTGCCATACTAGCGCTACTTCGATTGATCAATATATATAAAAATCTTCCGTTAAAGACTGACTGACTGACGGACAGTCAACAAAGAGCCGAAACTACTAGGCGTAGCGGGCTGAAATTTTGGATGTAGGTTTCTTAGGGAGTGTAGGTGAGCATTAAGAAAGGATTTCCCGAAATTCCCATGGGAACGGGAAAAACTGGATTTTAGTGTTTATGAAAAATCTGCGCGGAAAAAACCGCGGGGCAGCCTCTAGTAATTAATATTTTTTTAAAACATGTCCGAAATCAAAAATATACAGGTCTTTGACTCCATAGATAATCTTGCTTAGAATTTTGAAGGATCTGTTGTGTAGCTGCTTTTAGGATAATGATCTCTTTGACGAAACTAAAGTGGCCACTTTAGGCAACAAACGATTTTTAAACTTCCTTAGATTTGGAACCTTAGGGCCATAAAAATTCTAAGCAAGGTTATCTAGGGCATCAAAGACGCATATTTTTGATTTCGACCATGATTTAGAAGATATTAATTATTTATCGAAGTGGCGCTAGAACCCCACCGTTTCGCCTCTTAAGTGAAGTATCTTATGTAGTAACTGTTTAGTAATCTGTGATATGGCTACAAAAATAATACTAGGTATTACCTATAATAATCGGATTGCCTCATAATCAAGTTGTCCCCCTACTCACCTGCTCCTGTAACAAAAAAAAAACATCTTTAATTTCGGATTTCTAGTCGACTCCAAATCAATACATAGTATAAAACAAAGTCGCTTCCCGCGTCTGTCCCTATGTATGCTTAAATCTTTAAAACTATGCAACAGATTTTGATGCGGTTTTTCTTAAAGGATAGAGTGATTTGAGAGGAAGGTTTATAAGTATAATACATGCACAAAATAGTTAAAGGTTAGGCGGTACGAAGTTCGCCGGGTCGACTAGTAATAATAATAATAACACATCACACTCAGAGCCCCTAACAAGGAAGAACCTGTATCAAGGGTGTCCGAAACACACACAGAGACGAACATCACACCCGGACCGGAAACAAACATCGATATTCATCATATCAATATTCGCCCCGCCCAGAAATCGAACGCGGGAGCTCACGCTTACTCAGTCCACATCACTGCCAACTGAGCCACGGGGCAGTCAAATGGAATTATGCTAGATATTTTATGACAAGTTAAACAGTGACAAGTTATTTCATTAAAATTATTTAGAATTTAACTCTGCTGCTCGCATTCTCTGTCTCTATTTTGAGAACGGAAATATTAATATTATATACTAGCTGCCTAAAGTAGTAAAGTAGCCTTTGTATTAATCCAGGGTGTCAGATAACTCCATGCCAAATTTCATAGAAATCTCTGCAGCCGTTTAGACGTGACGAAGAAACAAACATTCACACACACTTTCGCCTTTATAATTGTGATTGTGTGAATTCCAATTAATTCAATTACATAATTTGGTTCAAAATGTTACTAGGGTCATATATGAACTTTATCTTGTGCTTCTTGAAGCGGCGAACGGGTGCGATACTAGCGCCACTTCGATAAATAATTAATATCTTCTAAACCAGGGCAAAAATATTAAAAAAGAAATGCGTCAATAACGCCCTTGATAATCCTGCTTGGAATTTTTAAGGCTCTGTTGTGTAGCTTTCAGGATAATGATGATCTTAGAAATATTAGTTAGTTAGGGCGTTAATGACGCATATTTTTGATTTCGCTCATTTTTATAATTATTCAATCGTAAAAACTTTTTACTGACAACAAAAAAATATCTGCTTAAGCCAAATTAGTTGAACTGTTAACGAAACTATGAGGAGGAAATAGGGATCAAGACTTTTATTATCTGTTATATTTTTTTGACTTAAATTCAAAGCAATTTTGTACAAAAATCGACCTTACTATATCTTATGTTTCAGTAACAAATCAATGTGACGTCGTAATATAATAAAAAGTACTTCATGCAGTATGTTCACTCCCTGCCTCCCTCAGCAAGTGCGGCTCCCCCAAGCTGGGCTACCTCTAGGTTACCCTCAGTCTTAGAACATTTTCTAAGCGCTTAGTACAAATAAAGCAGCGTCGCACGTCTCATTTCACTCACACAAGCATGATATGCACGTCGAGTTTTGGCTGTGCGAGGAGCAACAAGATTTTTTCTATGAAGTGTCTGAGGTGTGCTACGGAGCTAGAGTCAAGTCAAGATATTTGATTTGTGGATAGAACAGGTAAGTATAATAATAATAATAACACATCACACTCAGAGCCCTTAACTAGGAAGAATCTAGGGTAAACGAAACACACACAGAGACGAACATTACGCCCAGAACGGAAACAAACATCGATATTTTTATTATCAATATTCGCCCCGCCTGGGAATCGAACCCGCACACGCTTACTCAGTCCACATCTCTTATCCAGTCCTATTTGATTCAACTTTGAGTGGATGCCTCATTCATTACGATTTTTTTCTACTGCTGAAGCATTGGGACATTTTTTTTCATTTTAAGATTTACAAACTAAACTAAAATAAAAATACGTGAAAGTAGCGTTACAAACTACTTTGAGAATTTCGTATGAAAAACCCTTTCAAATAAAAATATTCGGTGACACTATTGTGTTCAAAAGAGATTTCGTCTTCAAAAACCTGTTTCCTGAACCTAGGTGAGATAAACAATAAAAAATATAGAACTTTTTTTTTAATGCTTCGCACTGAGGTTTAAACACGTTCTGCGCCGCGATGGGTAAACGGGTGAACTATTTACTTGTTGAAGGGGTGCAACAGAGGGGTGGTCTAGTATTAGATGACCAGGTGAAAAAAATAAAAAACCGGAGAAACTAGAATTGAAAAGTTCGGAGATTTTATACGAAATTTTCTTTCGAAAGATTTGTTCTCGTATGCTTAACTTTAATAACTATCACAAGAAAAGTTATCGTCCTGTGTTTTATTGAAAATTATGAGATTTAAAAAGTCCGGCCGGAATCCTGAAAAAAGGCGAAAACTCCGGTAATCTCCGGACAAATCCGGAGATATGGTAACCCTATCCAGTGGGTTCTGGTTCGGATTGCGTGCTTCAGTTGTTTTCTCAGGACAATCTGTTTAGTTCTGTTTAGTTTTCCTTTTTAAAAACTAGTATTTTTTTAGCATTTGCATGCTTTAGTTTGTTATTTTAATGGTTATAATAAAATTTACGAGATAACTCTGTAGATTTAGTTGAGACAAATAATTAAATAAATTCTGTGTACAATCACGTACTCACATCTATACCAATATTATAAAGAGGAAAGATTTGTTTGTTTGTTTGTTTGTAACGAATAGGCTCCGGAAATACTGAACCGATTTGAAAAATTCTTTCACTGGTAGGAAGCTACATTAACCCTGAGTGTCATAGGCTATATTAGATTTCCAAAAAAATTAGGGTACCTTACCTAAACTCAAATAATGTAACCCAAGGTGCAATATTTTTTCCGTTGTTTACATATTTTGACAGTTGGTTTGTTGTTGTTGTTTGTTTTTTATCAAGCCCATTCTGGGCAGGCAAAAGAACATAGTCTATAGAGCCAAGTCTTTTGTAGTATCTTAAATTCTATGGCGTAACGAAGTAAGCCGGGAAAGCTCGTAATCAATATACAGGTTGTTTCTGACAAGGCGGTAATAAATCAAAGGAGGGATTCTGCTCACCATACCTAACAACTTTCCCAAAGCAACATGGGTCGAAATCTCAAAACAAAAATCAGCCTGCCCATACATTGACCCCGTCAGCTGATCGAACCAATGTATGGAACAGCTGTTATTTTTTTTTTGAGATTTTGACCCATGTTGCTTTGGGAAAGTTGTTAATTATGGTTAGCAGAATCCCTCCTTTGATTTATTACCGCCTTGTCAGAAATACCCAGCATATAAAACTCTTCCGTTACTGACTGACTGACAGACAACTCAGAGCCGAAAATACTGGGCGTAGGGGGCTGAAAATTTGCACGTGGGTTTTTTTTTGAGAGTGTAACGAGAGGAACGGGAAAACGGGATTTTTGTGTTTATGAGAAACTAGTCCACCCGGCAGACTTCGTACCGCCTAACCTTTAACTTTCTTGTGCACGTATTATACTTATAAAACTTCGTCTTATCACTCTATCTATTAAAAAAAAACTGCATCAAAATCCGTTGCATAATTTTAAAGATTTAAGCATAAATAGGGACAGACGCGGGAAGCGACTTTGTTTTATACTATGTATTGTATTGATTATTATTTACATGTCTCGAATCCCGATACAGCTGAAAGCCAAGACTATTTTGTTAGCAGTTCGATGGCTTTACACTACACTGTATCTCACTCAACGTGCCTGTTGCTCCACAGCTCATTCGTTATCAATGAATATATTATCAAACGAGCCAAATCGTGTCATCGTGCCTTCATCCAGGTCAGAGGGTACTGGACAAGGGGAGGGAGGGGGGATGAGATCCAGCCCGATCCTCTACCGAACGGAACGCAGCGAAATACGCTGCAGTTGTATCACTGAAAGCGACTGTACCATCAATATCAATACATAGTATAAAATAAAGTCGCTTCCCGCGTCTGTCCCTGTGTAAGCTTAAATCTTTAAAACTACGCAATGGATTTTGATGCTGTTTTTTTTTAATAGAGTGATTCAAGAGGAAGATTTATAAGTAAATACTTAAAACATGAACAAAATAGTAATAGGTAGGGCGGTACGAAGTTCACCGCGTTAATAGTAATGTATATGTCGTAGGAAGATTTGATAATTAGGTTTTTTGCAAAAAAAACTAGGGATTTTGTGAAAACCCGGATAATTTGATATAAGCATTACTTTTTTTCAATCATCCTGACATAAAGCAGTTTTTTTGCAAAAAAACCTAGTATAATTGTAACACTGATTGGCTAGATTATATTATTATATAAAGATTTTTGCAACAAAAACTACTTTTTGTCAGCATGATTGAAAAAAAGTACTCCTATTATCAAATTATCCGGGTTTTCGCAAAATCCCTAGTTTTTTTTGCAAAAAACCTAAATATCAAATCTTACTACGACATATATAAGCCAAGCCTTTCCCAAGGGAACTCGCAACGATCGATGTAATGGCTTGCACGCAAATCAATATATATAAAACTCTTCCGTTACTGACTGACTGACTGACAGACAACGCAGAGCCGAAACTACTGGGCGTAGCGGGTTGAAATTTTGCATGTAGGATCCTTAGGGAGTGTAGGTGAGCACTAAGAAGGGATTTCCCGAAATTCCCAAGGGAACGGGAGTAAACGGGAATTATGTGTTTATGAGAAATCTGCGCGGGTGAAACCGCGGGGCAGCCTCTAGTACCCTATACATCTTTTAAAAACATTTCCAGCTGGCTCAAATAGGTAAGATGTGTCGAATGTGTACAGATGTGTACCAACACATCTGTACTTATTTGAGCCAGCGGTACATCATAATAATAACAAATCACACTTAGAGCCCCTAACTAGAAAGAACCTGTGTGTGTACCCGAAACACACACTGAGACGAACATGACACCCAGACCGGAAACAAACATCGATATTCATCATATCAATATTCGCCCCGCCCGGGAATTGAACCCGGGTGCACGCACACGCTTACTGAGTCCACATCACTGCCTACTGAGGCACGGAGCAGTCAATACTAGGTCCATACATTACATACAAACGCTGTGAGCGTAGCGAATTGTCGGTAAATGTGATCACTGGATGCGATTATTTTTCTAACTCTGTATGGACTAAAATACGTGACTGTACATATTACAAATCTAGTTGACCTATTTCAAATACGACGTTGCACTAGGCACTACAAGTTGACAAAGCGTCTTGGAAACGAGGAGTGATCGCGCTCCTGATTAGCTAGCGTATCACACCATGCGTGTTGAAGTACTACTTCATATTTAGTTAATATCCAGAGATATGTTTAATACGCATAAACTTAGTTCCTACTTTATCAGAGCGTATTGCATTCGACTAAGTATTAAGACCTACCTAGAGTACGATTCAGGTATGTTAAGGGTTTACATGTCTCCGGATTCGTCCGGAGAATACCGGATTTTTTGATTTTTGTCAGGATTACGGCTGGACTTTGTAAATCTCCGGATTTTCAATAAAATACAGGATACTTAACTATTTTTCATCTAGGATAGATCAGGTTAATATCAACTATTTTGGAAACAAACGAGGCTCTCTATAATTATGTTAGTTCAATTAATACCCACAAAGAAAACAGAAAAATACGCGTTGGTATGAGCTGAACTACGCTGTGGTAAGACCTTGTTTAAATGATATTTACTCAACAACTATTAATTATAAACGGTATTTAACCCATAAACTGCTTTTATTAATTTTCGATATGTTGATAATTTATTTCTTACAAAAAAAAAACCCGACTGACTTATATAATTATTGAGCACTTCCTATTTTTCTAAGTCGGTTAATATAGGACTAAAACCTTTTCCGGAATGTAACAAATACTTATCAAAATCGGTTTAACCAAACGCGAAATAATTGCAAACAAAAACATACATATATACAGGTCAAACTGATAACCTCCTTTTTTGGAGTCGGTTAATAAAAGAACCCGCGTTACTTGCGACACAGTTCAATTAGGTCGCTTGAACACCGGTAAGCGGCGTCGCAGTTAGCAGTGTTTAGTGTTTAAATATTAAAAGGAAAACCATTTATGTTTTGTAATAACGTAGTCTCCCTTAACTAGTGTATTATTTTATAAGTAAATACTTAAAACATGAACAAAATAGTAATAGGTAAGGCGGTACGAAGTTCACCGGGTTAATAGTAATGTATATGTCGTAGGAAGATTTGATAATTAGGTTTTTTGCAAAAAAACTAGGGATTTTGTGAAAACCCGAATAATTTGATAAAAGCATTACTTTTTTTTCAATCATCCTGACATAAAGCAGTTTTTTTTGCAAAAAAAACCTACTATAATTGAAAACTTTGAAACCTTCCTTAATTCTGATTGGATAAATTATTGCATGCTGGTAAACTCTAATTCTGATTGGTTCGTTAAAATATCCGTTGACGGTACAGAGAACCAATCAGAATAAGAGTTTACCAGCAAGCAATAATCTCAGATTTTTCAATCATACTAGGTTTTTTGCAAAAAAAACTGCTTTATGTCAGGATGGTTGAAAAAAAAGTACTCCTATTATCAAATTATCCGGGTTTTCACAAAATCCCTAGTTTTTTTGCAAAAAACCTAATTATCAAATCTTACTACGACATATATAAGCCAAGCCTTTCCCAAGGGAACTCGCCACGGTCGATGTGATGGCTTGCACGCAAATACCCTATACATCTGTTAAAAACATTTCCAGCTGGCTCAAATAGGTAAGATGTGACGAACATGACACCCAGACCGGAAACAAACATCGATATTCATCATATCAATATTCGCCCCGCCCGGGAATTGAACCCGGGTGCACGCACACGCTTACTGAGTCCACATCACTGCCTACTGAGGCACGGAGCAGTCAATACTGGTCCATACATTACATACAAACGCTGTGAGCGTAGCGAATTGTCGGTAAATGTGATCACTGGATGCTATAATTTTTTCTCACTCTGTATAGTCTAAAATATATACATACGAGCTTTCCCGGCTTACTTCGTTACGCCATAGAATATAAGGTACTACAAAAGACTTGGCTTTATAGACTATGTTCTTTTGACTGCCCGGAATGGTTACATTATTTGAGTTTAGGTAAGGATTCCTAATTTTTTTGAAAATCTAATATAGCCTATGACACTCGGGGTTAATGTAGCTTCCTACCAGTGAAAGAATTTTTCAAATCGGTTCAGTATTTCCGGAGCCTATTCGTTACAAACAAACAAACAAACAAATCTTTCCTCTTTATAATATTGGTATAGATTACAAATCTAGTTGACCTATTTCAAATACGACGTTGCACTAGGCACTACAAGTTGACAAAGCGTCTTGGAAACGAGGAGTGATCGCGCTCCTGATTAGCTAGCGTATCACACCATGCGTGTTGAAGTACTACTTCATATTAAGTTGATATCCTGAGATATGTTTAATATGCATAAACTTAGTTCCTACTTTATCAGAGCGTATTGCATTCGACTAAGTATTAAGACCTACCTAGAGTACGATTCAGGTATGTTAAGGGTTTACATGTCTCCGGATTCGTCCGGAGATTACCGGATTTTTTGACTTTTTTCAGGATTACGGCTGAACTTTGGAAATCTCCGGATTTTCAATAAAATACAGGATACTTAACTATTTTTCATCTAGGATAGATCAGGTTAATATCAACTATTTTGGAAACAAACGAGGCTCTCTATAATTATGTTAGTTCAATCAATACCCACAAAGAAAACAGAAAAATACGCGTTGGTATGAGCTGAACTACGCTGTGGTAAGAACTTATTTAAATTATTTTTACTTAAAAACCATTAATTATAAACGGGATCTAACCCAATAACATGCTTTTTAAAATTTTTGATAATTTGATAATTTATTTCTTACAAAAAAAAAGGAACCTGACTGACTTATATAATTATTGATCATTTCCCATTTTTCTAAGACGGTTAAAATAGGTACTAAAACCTTTTCCGGAATGTAACAAATGCTTATCAAAATCGGTTCAGCCAAACGCGAGATAATCGCAGACAAACATACAAACATACATACAGGTCAAACTGGTAACCTCCTTTTTTGGAGTCGGTTAATAAAAGAACCCGCGTTACTCGCGACACAGTTCAATTGGGTCGCGTGAACACCGGTAAGCGGCGTCGCAGTTAGCAGTGTTTAGTGTTTAAATATTAAAAGGAAAACCATTTATGTTTTGTAATAACGTAGTCTCCCTTAACTAGTGTATTATTTCATTAATTGAACATTAATTCACACTTATTAATCGATACTTTACTTAGCAAATAGATGTATTTTTAGAAGCAATCATTTATCACGATAATCCTAATAGGGATCTCATTACGGTAGGTATTAGTAAAAACAAAGCATTTTTCCTTTATAATTATTTATTTATTCTTGTCTGTTTTGTTTATATTTGAACGTTCCTCCGTATTAGGACGTGATTTTGAATACCGCTGTCATAAGACTTTTTACACAAAGTAATTACGCATCACACTCAGATGTCACCTTTAACTGAATGCTCGACCACATTCAAAGGCACACAACTTTTCAATTTTGTCGTATATCGTAGGAAGATTTGATATTTAAATTTTTGACAAAAAAAAGACTAGGGATTTTGCGAAAAGCCGGTTAATTTGATTAAAGGATTACTTTTTCCCAATCATCATAGTTCTCTGTAGCGTCAAAGGTATTTTGAAATAAACCAATCAGAATAAGAGTTGGCCAGCGAGCAATAATCAATAATTATCTGAGTTTTCGCAAAATAAATAACTAGTTTTTTTTTGCAATTAGACGAATTATTAAAATTAAATCTTCCTACGACACAATACCTATCAATACATGTACAGTCACGTGCAAAAGTCCATACATATTGTTAAGTTTAAGGCGGTAACTCACGGTATGGCGCGAAATTCAAAATTTTTCACGTTTTTTAATTATTTTGGCGAAAGTATTCATTTTAAATAAAGTTTAAATGAATTCGCGTACGTAAAAAACTATTTCCCACATTGTGATATATCGTTTTTGAAAGACAGAGTTACCGATTTTGTGTATATTCAAGGTACTTGTTTTTTGGCCTTTTACCCCTTAGACACAAAATCTGTAGGTCTGTCTTCCAAAATTTTGTGTTGCAATGTGGGAGATGGTTTTTTACATACGCGAATTCATTTAAACATTATTAAAAATGTATACTTTCGCCAGAATAAATAAAAAACACGAAAAAATTTGAATTTCGCGCCATAGCGAGAGTTACCACCTTAAAATAGGTTTCACGCAAATACCACACACATCTGATAAAAACATTTCCCTCTGGCTGAGATGGGTAGAGATGTGTGTGTACAAACACATCTGTACCTATTTGAGCCAGCGGGAAATTTTCATATATTACATACTAACATTAATACAAACATTTGAATTTGAATTTGAAACGCGACAAACTGGATGCGAATTTTTTTGCTAACTATGTATGGACTAAAATACTTGACTGTACCTTCTCGCAAACACACTATTTCTCTATAACTCGATATTTTTATTAGAAAATAATAAAAGTCTCTATGAACCTGAAGACCTCACAAAGGACCGTCTTCAGCTGGCTCCAGATGTACAATATCTATTTTATTGCCTTCTTCAAAATGAACGTTATTGTTGGAATATACATATAAATAAATTTTAGCTGATATCATGCATTCAGAGTTGCAGTGAACTTCAGATAAATCTGATCACAATTCTCGCATATCCGTTTTGCGATTGTATTATTTTTACTTAGTCTACATAAAAAAAAAAACATAATTTGGTCTATGCTTCGGTTATACTTTCACCTACGTTTTTCACATAGAAAAAACTTACTTTAAGACGATATACGCGAAATAAATCAAACGACCGAGGATCAAAGGTTGTCCTTTTCCCTCAAAAATACTGAGGGCAAAGGACAGTCATATGTCAGTCGCCCACATCGGTTACTACATTTTATTCGAAAAAGTAATAAATATTAAATATATTTTTAATTATAACTTTTAAATCAAATTTAAATTACCAGAATTTAATTTACTTTATTATCATTATTCCTATGTAGTTTCAACAAAAACTAGTTAGTAATTTCGAAGAACTAGCTATTCCCGTTTTTTGGAATGGTTATCTTTGACGAAATAATGTATCGAGGTTTTTTGATTCCACAAGTGTTTCTCAGTTATAAAAAACTTTATTATATCCTCAAGAACGTTATGTTAAAATTTCAGATCTTTACCTCTTATAGATTAAGAGAATTACTTGATTTAAAAAACCTTAAAAACTCATATAGCGTCTTAAGTGTCTCTTCAAAGTTTTCGAGAAAAAATTCTAAGCACTAACGAATAGCGTCACACTAACCACTTTCAGCAACATTCTGAGCTATTTTCTCCGACATAACAAAGTGCTTAAAAAGCAAGCTACTTGCAAAAACTTGAGATTATTAATAGAGTTCTGCCTCATAGTGAAAAGAAAGTAAATATGTTCTAGGAGGGC
This sequence comes from Euspilapteryx auroguttella, assembly GCA_951802225.1. Taxonomy (NCBI): domain Eukaryota; kingdom Metazoa; phylum Arthropoda; class Insecta; order Lepidoptera; family Gracillariidae; genus Euspilapteryx; species Euspilapteryx auroguttella. Next base: position 1,145,615 of record OX637641.1, on the reverse strand, counting down.
AATGAGTGCTTAAAAAATTCAATTGGTTAAAAAAAAATATATCCTTTGCTAAGCATCTCTGGTGAAACGCACCCTTAACGTCATACAAACCGACAAGCATTCGCCTGTAATGATTTGATTTTGTGCAGAAGCTTGTCGTTCGTTGATAACGCAATATATGATGATATTGTCATATTGGTTGCATTACTGGAAATATTGCTCAAGTACAAGCTAACGGTAAATTCTGAATAAAAATTGCGCTATGGGCCCAGATAATTAATTTTTGATTATTCTTTTTACAGTGTTTTATTTCTTTCTTAGGGTGGTCCCTCTCGGTATGGCGCAAAATTCAAATTTTTTTTGCTTCTTTTATTTATTCTGGCGAACGTATTCATTTTAAATAAAGTTTTAATGAATTCGCGTAAGTAAAAAACTATCTCCCACATAGTAAAACAACTTTTTTGGAAGACAGACCTACTGATTTTGTGTCTAAGGGGTACAAGGCCAAAAATCGAGTTTCTTGAATATACACAAAATCGGTAACTCCGTATTTCAAAAACGATATAGCACAATGTGGGAGATAGTTTTTTGCGTACGCGATTTCATTTAAACTTTATTAAAAATGAATACTTTCGCCAAAATAATTAAAAAACGTGAAAAATATTGAATTTCGCGCCATACCGAGAGTTACCGCCTCGCGCAAAAAACTCCCTTCACGGCCACTGATGTCGGCCGGACGTAGCAATATAACGTAGCTTTGCGCGCGTAGCTAATCATCAGCATCATGTTATTATAGCTACGTCCGCCTAACATCAGCGCTGTCGTTAGAGCTTAAGAGCCAAGTTTACAGCGATGCTAGCGCCATTCGCGAAAAATATTAATATCTTAAATATAAAAAAATGTGGCACTGTATGGCACTAGATAATGTAGCCTAGTATTTTTTGAGCACAGCAAAGTAGTCCGGAGTAAAAAGAACAAAAAAAAACATAGATTGTTGACAAAAGTGGTCACTTTTAGCAACACTTTGTAGATTTCTTTGATCTTTAACCTAAAAGCTATACAGAAGTGCCCTAAAAATACTAGGCTACATTATCAAGTGTCATACATTTTTGATATTTGCCTTAGTTTAGAAGATATTATTTTTTTTCGCGAATGGCGCTAGCATCGCTGTAAACTGGCTCTTAAATAAATTAGCCGCCCAAAATAATTCAATCAATCCAAACATCGCATAGAAACAAATGCATTAAAAGTTTAGATACAAAAGCTGACTCTACAGTTCTGACCTGAAACGCTTACACAGCTCAAAGTTACACACAATTAGGCTAGTCCGAGCGCCTATGCTACGGGGTCAATGACCCAGGGTTGCTACAACAAACGGAAAAACCTTCAATTTAAATAAAAGCAGCTTTTAAATCATCGTTACGGTGAGATAGACAAAATTATATGTGAACTGTTATAAATACGTGTAAGTGGTCTGAAATTCTGAATTTATCAAAGACGAGCTTTCCCGGCTTACTTCGTTACGCCAAAGAATATAAGATACTACAAAAGACTTGGCTCTATAAACTATGTTCTTTTGACTGCCCAGAATGGCCGTATAAAAAACCAACAACAACAACAAACCACCTGTCAAAATATGTAAACAACGGAAAAAATATTGCACCTTGTGTTACATTATTTGAGTTTAGGTAAGGATCGCAAATTTTTTTGAAAATCTAATATAGCCTATGACACTCGGGGTTAATGTAGCTGCCTACCAGTGAAAGAATTTTTCAAATCGGTTCAGTATTTCCGGAGCCTATTCGTTACAAACAAACAAACAAACAAATCTTTCCTCTTTATAATATTGGTATAGAAATACTCGTAATTTACAGTCTAGCACGACAGCTTTGTCGACCGATCAAATAGTTAACTATCGATTAGAATAATATAATAAATAAAACGTAACCTACTTTTCTAAATATAAGTTTTTGACCATTATTATTTGCGATCCACTTAAAATTTCTGACGTTTTTGTATTGTATTGTATAAATTAGTGTTGCTGCTTTAAAAAAAATTCTGCTGCCCAGAATCGGGAGAAAAAGAAAAAGAGGCTTTTGTGTGTGAGTCGCTACTGGCTGCAATAATACCTAACACAAAATTTCACCAAAATATGAAAAAACAGAGTTTCTCGAGTGGAGACCACGGATCGGCAAGCGCAGCGTAGGACGTCCACCGACCAGATGAACGGATGATCTGCGCAAGGCTGCGGGTCCACGCTGGATGCAGGCCACCTGCGATCGGTACAGATGGACAGCCTTGAGGGAGGCCTTTGTCCAGCAGTGGAAGTCCTACGGCTGAAATGATGATGAAAAAACAGACTTCAGGCTTGCTTAGTGATTCCATAAAAACAGCGCAGTTTAGTAATGACTAGGAAGTTGTGTTTTCGGCTTTTCAGTGTCAGTTTTATAAAAAACAGTGAGTGCTGGAGCGACGTGTTTGCTAGGCTGCGCCATGCGTTCATTACTAACGTAGTTAAAACAAACTTTTTTCTAGAAAGTGAGCAGAAACTTGTTAAAAAATGTCAAGGTTTGGTATTTCTATGCGTAGGGCTCGATAGCATAATCGTATCATACATACAGTCACACGTATAATTTAGTTTAGCGAAAATTCTCGCATCCAGTGACCACATTTCCCAGCATATTCGCTGCGCTCACAGCGTTTGTATGTAATGTGTGGAAATATTGGAAATAATGTTGGAAATGTCCCGCTGGCTAAAATAGGTACAGATGGGTTGGTTGGTACACATCTCTACCTCCATTTGAGCCAGTGGAAAATGCTTTTTACAGATGTGTTAGCTCCATTAGACTTAACACTATGCACGTGACTGCACAATCGATTTCTCACTGATTCACTTTCTGTGAATCAATATCATCATCAATACTTAGTATAAAACAAAGTAGCTTCCCGCGTCTGTCCCTATGTATGCTTATATCTCTAAAGCTATGCAACGGATTTTGATGCGTTTTTTTTTGCATTCGAGAGAAAGGTATATAAGTATAAATACATGCACAAAATATTGTGCCGGGTACATGTTCGCCGGGTCGACTAGTATTCCTATTAATTAATTTTAATTAAGCTGTTTATTTAAACCATCTAAGGGTCAAGGGATTTTGGTAACCCTAGCTTTACCTGTGTGACCCACTACCCCGCCCGCCGGCAGTCGATATGCATTGGACTACCTTTCGCGTGCATTAGGTACTAAAACTACGTTGCAAAAGTGGTAGACATGGCAATTGAGTTGGCGCTATGGAATGGTTACATTTACACTTTTGGCGCTTTTATTTAAAAAATCCTTACCTATCGCATACCGCGAACACCGTCTCTGAAATTAATAAACCTAAGGAACCTAAATACATTTATTTCATTTTGGGGGCACACATTTTTACATGGTAATTGATTTGGCGCTTTTATTTAAAAAAATATATAATTTTATAACTTTTCCTAAAAATTATGATCTCTGACTTCGAAAAAACCTAAAAAATATGATTTATTATTTAAGATCCTTTTAGCCTTAAAATAGAAAGCGTGAAAATATAAAACAACTATCCATACTTTTATACTATAATATTATAAATGCGAAAGTAACTCTGTCTGTCTGTTCATCTGTCTGTTTTTCTGCCTGTCTCGCTTTCCTGAAAAACTGGCGCTTACTTTAGTACCAATTAATAAATAACAATATGTTGCTTGTATTGACGCCAAATTGAATTGTAATGTCACAAAAGAACAAAAAAAAGAGAGAGATAAAATGTGAAGTACAGTTTGTTACCCCTTTCTTCTCTACTCTGAAAAATCATTGCGAAAGGGAGTAGAATCATTTGACAGAGGGCTCGTTTGGGGGCGTGTCCAGGCGACCATTGTCGTAAGGCAAGGCAAACATTTTGTTTGTCTGAGCCGCTTGGTGGGCACCCTGAACTACCTCGCCTCTCGCAGTATAGGATACTTTACCAATAAGGTACAAATAGCAATTATATTAAATAGTCTAATTGACTTTCAATAATTGATATCTTGTATCCTATCATCAATATCAATACATAGTATAAAATAAAGTCGCTTCCCGCGTCTGCCCCTATGTATGCTAAAATCTTTAAAACTACGCATCGGATTTTGATGCCGTTTTTATTAATAGACAGAGTGATTCAAGAGGAAGGTTTATAAGTATAATACATGCACAAAATAGTAATAGGTTAGGCGGTACGCAGTTCGCCGGGTCGACTAGTATTGAATAAATAAATCAAATCAAATAATTTATTTTGCAAAACACACGACGTGACATAGAAGATGCTTATCAGAGGGCCTATTACGGCCACATTTGCAACATTGCTTTTCGTCCTCTTTGTGTTTTTTTTTTGTATTGAGTTTGACACTCTAAAGGACGAAAAGCAATATTGCAAAAGCTGCCGTAATAGGCTCTCAGTTTTAAGAGGTAAGTACAGCATGATAATCAATATATATAAAACTCTTCCGTTACTGACTGACTGACTGACAGACAACGCAGAGCCGAAACTACTGGGTTTAGAGGGCTGAAATTTTGCATGTAGGTTTCTTAGGGAGTGTAGGCGAGCACTAAGAAGGGATTTCCCGAAATTCCCATGGGAACGGGAAAAAAAAATCTTTTTGAGTTTACGAGAAATCTGCGCGAGTGAAACCGCGGGGCAGCCTCTAGTGAGCAAATAAATTTTGAATATATGACTTTTTAATTCATTACAAAGTACATAAGTGTGAGAGTAACGAACCATGAGCATGAGCAGCAACACCACCAACCGAAGCAGCAAGGCTTGCCGTCGGGCCGGCAGCCGCGCGGCCATCCACCCAGGCTGCACATCTATAAAGAAACATCATCATACTGTAGGTTAAATATAATTAAAACATTTAGAACTTTGATACTATAATCTGCGCACGTAAAACGGAATGAATGCTTTTTGTTTTATCTTTCTTTAGACACAAAAAAGTCGATAAACTTAAAAATGTGACTTGGTTGGTTTTGAAATCTACAGACCCAATTATAAGAGGAGAGGCTTATAAGTATTTTTGGATGTTTATTCTTCTTTCACGGAAAAACTAATGACTGGAATTCGATGAAGTTTTACTTAGGTACAATTTTTTTTAAATTATTAATGTGAAAATTAAAAATATATTTCTCAGTCTGTCTTAGGTTTTCACTCTTAAACTACTTAGCCGATATGTATAAAAAGTCGTAGAGCTATAGTACCTTAGAAATGCGAGGCTAGAAAACTTTTATTTCAAAAATTCCACCGGAGCCGATGCAATAATTTTGCAGATGAAAGGAGAAATGCACTGGAAAAGCCGCGGTACGCACAGTACACATTTTTATTAAATATTGAGTATTAAGACGATATACGAGAAATAAATAAAACTACCGAGGAACAAAGGATGTCCTTTTCCCTCAAACATAATGAGGGAAAAGGACAGTCATATATATCAGTCGCCCACATCGGTTACTCCATTTTATTGGAAAAAGTAATAAATATTAAATATCTTTTTAATTATTACTTTTAAATCAAATTTGAATTACTAGAATTTGATATACTTTATTATCATTATTTCTATGTAGTTTCAACAAAAACTATTTAGTAATTTCGAAGAACTAGCTATTCCAGTTTTTTGGAATTGTTATCTTTGACGAAATAATGTATCGAGGTTTTTGATTCCACTAGTGATTCTCAGTTATAAAAATCTTTGTTATATCCTCAAAAACGTTATATTAAAATTCCAGATCTTAACCTCTTATTTAGGAAACCTTCAAAAGTCATATAGAGTCTTAAATTTCTACTAATAGTTAAGGCGTTATCACGAAGTCCACTATGTCAGTAGAAGCGGTAGTAGGCTAAAATTATATTCTGTATAACATGCCTATGCCTACTCTATGACGGTGCAAAGTTCGCATCGCAGGGGCTTACACGGTGCGAAACTAGCGCCACTTCCGATAAACCAATTAATATCTTATATGCGCCTTTGACTCCCTAGAAAATCTTGCTTAGAATTTTTAAGGCTTTGAATCACGAAGCACTTTGTGGTGGTTTAGGTAAATAATCGCGAAGCGCATTTCTGTCTTTATTGTCATAAATAAGGTGTCTTTTTTCAATATCAAAATGGGAGAGTGAGGTAACTATTACGTATACTATTCCAACCAGACCTTGGTAATCTGCAAAATCCCTAGGATTACCTAGGGATTTTGCAGTGTACTGCAGATTACTGCAGAGTAACGACCAAGCATACGGTAAAGTTCGAAAAACTGTTGCCTTAGCTTTCGGTTTAATCTGAGGAACAGCTTTCGAGGCTCACGCGGCTTCCGTCATAGGCTGTCGGCGGTCGTCGGCCACAAGGTGCTCGAAATCGAAACCGAACAAGCAATACCTACTACCTACCTCTGCCTATGTAACGCAATCTGACCCAGTTACCGTACTAGCAGCGAGCAAGGTAACTTAATTAAGTCCTTGTAAATGTATTCATGGTGCACCGAAGTAACAAGAATACCATCATCAAGGGCCGGTCGTTGGCATTTCAAAGATAGGTCAGTGACCTGCACGGTAGCTGTGAAAATAGGTATTGTATAACACGAAATATATTCCTACCATAATTTAATTTTCACGTCCAACGTCGAGCTGAAACGCGTACAACAGTTTTGTCGTTTCGGAAAATAAAAACGCGCTTAATGGAATAAAAATCGGTAGAAAAAAACCGCTAGAACTGGCTAAATACACCAGAAAAGGGCAAAATTCAAGGCAAATTCACAAAAAAAAGCATTTTATTGATAACTTTTAGTACCACGTCTGTCGATGAATTAAAAAACAGAACCGTGAAAATTTCCAAAAAAAAGCAGTTCAGAAGAGGATGTTGAAGGAGTTTTAGGAAAACTTCTAATAATAGTTCATAAAACTACCAGGCTTTACAGTATTCTTAAAAAGTCGCTAGAATAAGCTAATTTTTTTCGTCGCTTATCCTAAATAATAAAGTCGCTTAAACGACGCCCAAATTCCGCTAGATCTGGCGAAAAAGTCGCTAAATCGGCAACACTGGCATACAAACTACGCAAAGCGTGTGTGCGCTGCGCAGGATGCACTCAGAGTTAATTAGGACTTCAAAAGGGCAGGAGCTAATGATATTTTGTAGGAACCTACTTAGTTTACTTGGAAGAAAGGCAAACTTCGTACAGTCTGTACATTATAAAATAAAGTCGCTTCCCCCGTCTGACCGAAATTCATTTTTTTTTTCGCGTTTTTTATTTATTATGGCGAAAGTTTTCATTTTTAATAAAGTTTAAATAAATTCGCGTACGTTAAAAAATATCTCCCACATATCGTTTTTGAAAGACACAGATTTTGTGTATTTCAATTCAAGGAACTAGATTTTTGGCCTTTTAACCCTTAGACACAAAATCTGTAGGTCTGTCTTCCAAAAACGTTGTATTACAGTGTAGGAGATGTTTTTTTACATACGCTAATTTATTTAAACAATATTAAAAATGTATACTTTTGTCATCAATAAATAGTATAAAATAAAGTCGCTTCCCACGTCTGTCCCTATGTATTCTTAAATCTCTAAAACTATGCAACGGATTTTGATGCGTTTTTTTAATAGATAGAGTGATTCAAGAGAAAGGTTTATAAGTATAATACATGAGCAAAATAGTAATAGGTTAGGCGGTACGAAGTTCGCCGGGTCGACTAATAAATAAAAAACACGAAAAAATTTGAATTTCGCGCCATACCGAGAGTTAGCACCTTAAATCTTTAAAATGCTATCACAATTTATAAAAAGTGTACCTAGGCCAGTATTTTATGGAGCGTGGGTAAGCAAAATTACCGGAAGTGCTTGATCAGCATTGCTAACACTAGCACGGTACATTGTAACCGCTGCAGAGGCTCGCATAATATTAAAAAAAAACCCTCTCTAAATTCTTTTGAAGCCAGAGCAGCGAATTTTGCCCTCTCTGTCTTTCACATCGATAGCAGTAGGTAAGATTTTAGCTTCCACCAAATTAGGCTCTGAACGAATCTCAATGTATTTAAGTATTTATGGTTAACTTGTCAACCCGGCCAACTTTGTACCGCCTAACCTATATATAGGTTGTACATGTATTATATAAACCGTTCTCTTAAATCACTAAATATTTAAAAATACCGATCTGAAATCCGTTGCATAGTTTTAAAGATTTAAGCATCGTCATACAGACAGCGAAGGGGATATTTTTTATACAACATGTATATTGTTTTATGGTTAATTCTATTAAAAACATATCAATATTAATACATAGTGTATGCTTATATATCCAACGCGTCTCCGTAAACCTACCATAAACGGTCTCATACATTGCTAATCGCAGCACGCCCCGGCGTTGCGCGCCCGTTGGCGGTAACTCTCGGTATGGCGTTAAATTCAAAAATTTTCGCGATTTTAATTATTCTGGCGAAAGTATTCATTTTTAATAAAGTTTTAATGAACTCGCGCATGTAAAACCATCTCCCACATTGTAATATAACGTTTTTGGAAGACAGACCTACTGATTTTGTGTCTTAGGACATAATTTGATTTTTGGCTTTGAGGTTATCGATTCGTCATGTTAATTGGCAGCATGAGCTAGTTATCAATATATATAAAACTCTTCCGTTACTGACTGACTGACTGACAGACAACCCAGAGCCGAAACTACTGGGCGTAGGGATAAAATTTTGCACGTGGGTTCGCAGGGGAGCACTAAGGAATATTTATTAAGGGCCATATTTTTAAAACGGGAGTTTTTTGTTTGAGAGAAAACTGCGCGGGCGATACCGCGGGGCAGCCTCTAGTCTATATATAAGAGATGACCTGTTTAAATAGCATTCACGTACATGTACAGTGGCGGACACGGTCGGCGTAACACTTCCGGTTTTTCTGTATTGCAAAATAGCTCATGTTCTTTGGTAATACAGTCTAGGGCTGACGAAACCATAGACAAATCTGTTACGGCCTCCTAGTCCGCCACTGTACCAACAAGCAAGCAGCGCAACACCCGTTGCCCGCAGTACAACGACGGTCTCCCTATTTGAACAGGCACAATGTCAAGACAATTCTGGTCAACGGCTGCAAGCTCCTTTGTTGATATTGCTATCTATCTCAACTAGCACAAACGGTCCGTGATTTTATGCATCGTAACGCACAGCCGACGAGCACGGGCGGCGGCGGGCGGGACCGCACGCAGTTGAAGTTAGGATTAGGATAGGGTTACCCTAATCTGGGTTTTCGACTTTTCTCCGGATTCCGGCCGGACTTTGCGAATCTCAGGATTAAACACATATTATTCCTTTAATATTTTAAGTTAAGGTGGTAACTCTCGCTATGGCGCGAAATTCAAATTTTTTCGTGTTTTTTGTTTATTCTGGCGAAAGTATACATATTTTTAAAAGTTTAAATGAATTCGCGTATGTAAAAAACCATTTCCCACATTGTAATACAACGTTTTTAGAAGACAGACCTACTGATTTTGTGCCTAAGGACATAAAGGCCAAAAATCAAGTTAGGTCCTTAGACACAAAATTAGTAAGTATGTCTTCGAAAAACGTTGTATACAATGTGGGAAATGGTTTTTTATATACGCGAATTCATTAAAACTTTATTAAAAATGAATACTTTCGCCAGAATAATTAAAAAACGCGAAAAAATTTGAATTTCGCGCCATACCGTGACTTACCGCCTTAACCAAACTAAAACTTATCTTTTGGAGAGGAAATTCTCAAACTGTATAAAATCTCTGGACTTTTCCATGGAAATCTGAATTTTTCTCTAATTTTTTTTTATATTTTTTCACCAAAAAACCTAAACCCCGGATAACATATATTGGCGTAACTACAAAAAGACGACCTGGAGCCGTGGCTCTCAAGCTCAGAGGGAGTGCCCCGTGTCTTTCAAGCTCAGGGGGCCATTCAGGCCCTTACTAAACGTGAGTAAGCAAAAATGTTATCCGCAATGTCAAATTTCGGGATTATTTTGCTCCAGGGTCTATGGTTACCTAGTTACGCCGCTGGTTGACACCCGTACACGGACCACCATAGCTATTTTCAGTTGGATGCGGCAGTACTGACGGCCAGTGACCATACGTAAATAAAGATCCAATGCAGGCTAGTGGGTGAAGGTCACAGTGAGCCGCTGCTTAAACCAGCAATGGATATTTATAGCTTTCCCTGGTTAAAAATTTGTGCGCTGGTCGTGCTCGCCTTTTTTTTTTATAAATTTTGCTCTAAAGCGTAGTCCATGCACGTCCGCGGAGCGTCGTATAGAAAGATAGAATACGACGCGCGATAATGCGACGCAGACGCAACATCTCTTCATACAAACGGGCTAATTATTATTGTACAGTGGCGGACTAGGAGGCCGTAACAGATTTGTCTATGGTTTCGTCAGCCCTAGACTGTATTACCAAAGAACAAGAGCTATTTTGCAATATAGAGAAACCGGAAGTGTTACGCCGACCGTGTCCGCTACTGTACTATACCGCATCTTCGTCGCTTTTGTTTGAACCAATACCCTCTTTCTTTGGTCTCAAAGACCACTTGTGCCATGCTAAAGCAAAAACTTAAAGATTACAGTAGACTTTTGTTCTCTCAACGATACAGTAGGCAAAACAATCATACAGTGCGGCACAAAAATCTAGAAATTAAAAAGTGGCATCACTGTATGACAGTGAACAGAATTAAAAAAATTTTGATTAAGAAAGCTTATTACAATATTAATGATTATGTAAACGACAAAGACGCATGGAAGTAGTCTTTCATTATTTCATGTACTTTAATTTTTATTAATCTGTATAGTGTTCATTGTATTGTCACCTAATTGTATTGTAATATCACAAAAGAACAAAAAAAAGAGAGATAAATTGTTAAGTAGAGTTTAATTGTTACCCCTTTCTTCTCTACGCTGTAAAATAATTGCGAAAGGGAGTAGAATCATTTGACAGAGGAGGGGGCTCGTTTGGGGGCCTCTCCAGGCGACTATTGTCGTAAGGCAAGCAAAACATTTGTTTGCCTGAGCCAATTGGTGGGCACCCTGAACTACCTCGCCTCTCACAGTATAGGATACTTTAGCAAATAAGGTATCAAAAGCGATTAGATTAGATGTAGTCTAATTGACTTTCAATAAGTGATATATTGTATCCTATATTGAATAAAGAATTATTTTATTTGATTTGACAGTGACACTGCCACTTTTTAATTTCTAGATTTTTGGTGCTAAGATATACCTAGGCGATTTTATGCAAAATACTTTCCGCAGCAAATTTCCTTTCCTATTTTCTTGTATAGATAATTTCCTTTCCTAGAACATAATGGCAGGTACATGTAATTTCCAGCCGGTCCCGGCGATGTGGTATATTTATAGCCACACTCAGCTTCGCCAGATTTTGCTTTGATAGATGCTACTGGCTGGCTCATATTGAATTTGACGTTGCTAGAATGCAATGCAATTATGATACCTAATGTTGTTTATTGTTTACCGCCTAGCCTTGACTAAGATATAGATATACGAGCTTTCCCGGCTTACTTCGTTACGCCATATAATATAAGATACTACAAAAGACTTGGCTCTATAGACTATGTTCTTTTGACTGCCCAGAATGGCCGAATATAAAACCACCAACAACAAACCAAAACCACCTGTCAAAATATGTAAACAAACAACGGAAAAAATATTGCACCTTGGGTTATATTATTAAGTTTAAGTAAGGATAACTAATTTTTTTTTTAAATTTAATATAGCCTATGACACTCGGGGATAGTGAAGCTTCCTACCAGTGAAAGAATTTTTCAAATCGGTTCAGTATTTCCGAAGCCTATTCGTTACAAACAAACAAACAAATCTTTCCTCTTTATAATATTGGTATAGATGTATACCGACCTATCTAAAGTACGTAATCGATGAGTGACGGTGCTTCGGAGCCGGAGTAGGACGGTAGTACCCTACTTCTTTTTTTATTTTGAATGCAACCACGGCAGCGAACTACTTTTTTAATAGGTATGCAACCGTTTTATATATTTTTATTTAAATAAAAAACCTGTAGGTGGTATTTTAATTAGTTTAGGATCTGTTCTGCCTTAAGCAGAACTATTATGAGAAAATTTGTGTACGATTTTTTTTCTATTTAAAACGATTTCCAAAATTTGTATCGACCTAACAGTTTATAACAGTACAAGGGAGACCAAGAGAGGGGAAAAGAGGTGAAAGCAGCCCACAGCCAGATAGATCGTCTGTGTAAAGACTGTCGCTGAGGAGCCATGGATGAGACTGACAGCCGATAGAGCGAACTGTAGGCCTATTGCGGTTCGTAATGGTAATGGAACTGATAACGAGAATGAAAATTGTTTAATTAAAATGGACTTTTCAGTTGATGGATATCATTGGTATTGCGGTTAGAAAACGATTAATTAATATCGCTATGGTAATGAATAAAATAACGATTGAATGATGAGACTACGGACGCTTTTTTTTTTATTTCGCCCAATTTTTTCCACAAAAAGTTTTTCAAGGTTAACAAAATTTAACCCAAACAAACTCATTAACAATACACAGGGAGCAAGTGAGTCGCCTGTATCGTTTGACAGTTGACATCCATGAATCTACTTCATTTCAATCCCCATTTTCATTCGAGAAAAACGGCAATATAGTCTAATAGTTCGGTCAGCCATGAAAATGGAGATTGAAGTTCATTATGCCGTCAATATTCGAATGATTGATATCCAGACTGGATATAAAATGTCAAATTTACTTTCATTTTCATGACCATTGAGATCCGCAATAGGCCTACTGGAAGATATTTGGAGAAGCATTCGCCTTTTGAGCTGATATGTTAAAGAACAAAAAGATATAAAGGGTTTACTAGTGGGCACCCCGCAGATTCGCCAGCGCTTGAAACATCAAATTCCCAATTTACCAGCGGGAATTCCGGGATAAAAATAAGCCTATGTGTCCTTTCTCAGGCTTTAAACTATCCATAAAAAACTAAATTTCATTCAAATCGGTTAGTAGTTTTCTCGTGAAAGCCGGACAGACAGGATAGGACAGATATGGATGAGAGGGAGATAGACTGCTGCAGTCAGTTCGCGATTACAAGGTTTAATCATCAATATCAATATCAATACATAGTATAAAACAAAGTCGCTTCCCGCGTCTGTCCCTATGTATGCTTATATCTTTAAAACTATGCAACGGATCTTGGATGCGGCTTTTTTAATAGATAGAGTGATTCAAGAAGAAGGTTTATAAGTATAAGACATGCACAAAATAGTAATAGGTTAAGCGGTACGAAGGTCGCCGGGTCGACTAGTACTATATAAAATGCGAGCGCATAATAAAGACCCTTTTATGCTATAAAGGCAAAAAGCTCTCATAGATATATTCAATTACAATCCGTTTTGATACCTAGTATAAACAAGATTACTTTGGCTCTGTGAGCGGAAGACCTTGCGGGGAAATTCAAGGTTCGCTGTGAATTCTCAGGTGCATTTTGAGGCACTTTTTTTTTTTAAACACGTAACCGACAGAAAAGATACTGGTCTGTCACAAAACTTTAGGGAAAGACGACCTGACTGTAATTTTGAACTTGAACTGCATTATTCATAAAGATCGAAGAAGAGTCGATTTTAAGCAGCTTTACTGGAGGTCTACTTCTCTGGTTTGTTGTTGTTGTTTGTTGACAGACGTAAAATAATAATAAGTTTCAACACTTTTTATGAATAACAGGAAATAATGAAATTCATTGTTAATGATGAACAAACTTTATACATACATAACGTCACGACTGTATCCCATCGGGGTAGGCAGAGACAATTGATTTCCACTTGCTACGATCCTGACACACTTCTTTCGCTTCTTCTACAGTCATAAGCCTTTTCATACACGCACGTCGGTTTCGTGAACTCTTCACGCGGCCTTTCCTCAGAACGTCACCAATTTGGTCGGTGAACGTTTTCAGTGGCCTACCTCTTCCAACCGTGCCTTCCGCATCCGCTCTATATATTTCTTTCGTCGATCTCCTTTCATCTTTTCGCTCTAAGTGACCAAACCACCGAAGAATACCCTTTATGCTAACCACGTGCATTATAAATTTCAACGACAAAACAACATGCATTTCAAGGTCTTAATAGGAAACGCAAAGTTAAGAAAACTCATTCTTACAAGGAAACGTGCTCGTGGCGGGAAGTGGCGGGAATATTGTTTCCTGCGCCCAGAGGATAGCGACAAGGCATGATTTAAAAACTAAACACGAAGCCTTGAAAATGAAAATTAATTTTCTTAGGTTGGTACTGAAAAATCTCGCGTTCTAATATAAAAATGTCAAAGCTTTTCTTATAAAATTATTGTTAGAAAACATAAATAGATTGTAATAATGCAGCAAAGGATAGGTTTTCTTCACCTTGAGGGATACTTACCTTTTATCCTATACTAGAGGCTGCCCCGCGGTTTTTCCCGCGCAGATTTCTTATAAACACAAAAATCCCGTTTTTTGAAAACTGGATTTTTGTGTTTATGAGAAATCTGCGGGAGTGAAACCGCGGGGCAGTCTCTAGTTTACAATATAATATCCATGTCGTGTGTGGCACGAAGTAGCACCTCAATTTGACAAGAAAATTGTGACGACCAGTGATCTAGAGAGTAATAGACGCATATTTTTGATTTCGGCCATGGTTTAGAAGATATTAATTAATTAATTTTATTTATTTATTTGTTTCTTAAGATATAATTGACATCACAGATGAAATCCTTTGCGACAATTATACAGTATAAAATATATTACAACTAGTCGACCCGGCGAACTTCGTACCGCCTAACCTCTTTGTATTTTATGCATTTATTGTACTGTTTATAAACCTTCCTATCGAATAGATCTATCGATTAAAAAAAACCGCATCATCTTACGTTGCGTATTTTTAAAGACTATGCATTGATATAACACTTATAATAGAGTAAGACATTTATCGGAAGTGGCAGCTAGTTTCGCACCGTGTAAGCCCTTGAATAGTTTTTTTTTTAAATTTCACTTGCAATAAAATTCGATTTCAGTAGGTATAGGTTAATTCCCTTCTAAATAGTTTGTTTAAATGTCATTGCACGCGAGTTTATCCAAAACGCCTGTAACATATGTAAGGACATGCATTTAGTAGTAACATATAAATGTATGTTCTGGCACTAATGTTGACCATATGTTCTCAGGTCCGGCCCCCTAAATCCGTAACGAATTTGGTTTTAATCCTTCCATTTCACTACTTCCAATGATTTCTGGACATTTATTTAACTGCATTTTTAAAATTACATAATTCTTTAGTCGAAATGCTTAAATCTGTGGTTAAGTTGAAGAGAATGAAACAAATTGATTTGCTGAATAAATAAGCCGGTTTGATTCCCGGCGGGGGCGAACATTTGCATTTCTTTGCATCGGTTTGGGACTAGGACCTAGATACAGGTTCTACCTAGTTAGGGGCTCCGAGTGTGAATTCGGTCCGAAAAACTTTTTTATAGGCAGGTAATTCTATAAAAAATATGCTCCAATTGAAAAAAATTGGCACCTCTGTATCAAAACATTTTAGGAATGGATTTTGTTTACTCTAACCTTTTCAATACCAATGTCAAGTTCACAAATTCTCGAGAACTTTTCACTCTTCTACACTACAAGCCAAAGTTACAAGAGTGATGTTTGTACTGACTGCAACATTACTTATTTGGCAAATTTAATTAATAAACTCACAATTCCGGAAAAACCTACGAACAACAGAAAAACGCTAAAATATCAAACTTCTATTCAACCTTAAATCATCAGATATTTTTATATTCGTAGAGGCAGGTTTCATAAATATAATGACTAATACATTTTTTGGGGATAAATTTATAATAAGTATTTGCATTAGTGACACATCTAAACTAAGTTGACAAAAAATATTGTTCCCCAACTTGAATTGGCTTATAACTCTCAATTACTTTCCCAGTGAACTCCAGAATACTTACAAATAGTGATAAGTATAGACAAAAGGTTAAGAACTACTTAATACAGAATCAAACTAACTATTAACTGTAAAGCATCCTATTAGTCAATAAATAAAATAACCTGTCATAAATATGTATAACATACTATAAAATATACTTTTAACTAATGTAAGACTGCTCGGTGCTGCAGATAAACAACTTAGTTTTCGTCACCAGCTATTGGTGTATCACTAGTTTATAAGCTTTGTTAAAAAAATTGCAAATTGTATTATGGTAGATGTAACTATTATGGCTGGTTTACACGGAGCGAGCTAGCGAACGAGTCAGCCTTCCGAGTAGCTACTCGAGTAGCTACTGCAGTAACTCGGACCGTTTGGACGGATGGTCACTTAACATCGCGTACGAGTGGATAAACCTAGTAGCTGTCTACTGGCCAGGCGAGCTGCTCGCACTGTCTAAACTAACCTTTATGTATCTCAATTTAGAAAGCGCTGGAAACGCGATTAATCCCTTGACAGTCTCATCGGAGAGCGAAGCCTCTTTCCTGCTTCACTATTTCACGTCGAGTGCGACTAGAGCCTCCTCTTTCAATTTAAATTCTCGAATTATTCACCGAAACTAGCGCCTTCCATAAAATAAAAAAAACATCTGAACCATCTAGCAAAAATACCAAATATCAAAAACGTGATTCTGTATATATCACTTAGGATTTTTGAGATATCCTTCCATAAATTCCGTAGAAACACAGTTTTTTTCTTTTTCAAATTTCTAGTCTTGACTATGCAATGTCTGTTAGTCATAATTAGTTCTACATACACTTAAACACATAATAGACTATTATTATAGTCCCTTTAATACTGTTAAAAAATAATGGTATCGATTATTTACCTCCATAAGTGTTATTTTATTCATCATGCTAATTTCTACATGACGGCTTCAGAAAATATATTCTAAATCATTCAAATCATATTCAATGCGAATGCGAAATTGAAAAAAACAACAAAAGATTTTCATCTTTAGTGCGTTTGCTGCACATCGGATGTTTGAATATCATTCGCTGATGACAATGCCCCACAAAGAGTTTGCGCACGGTTTAGTGTCTATGAGGTCAAGCGAATATATAAACTATATGAAAATTAGTTTAACAAGTCTTGGAATGGTCGCGAAGAAAATTTTTAATCTTTCGTTTATAATCTTAGAATAATTGCATGAGTTTTGTTTGTAAGTACTTAATGCCTAATGTTTTATTGGTGAGGTATTAGAAAGTAAATAATTATATTCACTCAGCCCCCTAGAACCAAGGTAGAACGAAACTTTACCTAAACTGCCCTAAAAACATGCAAACACGTACAAACGCACCAGTCTTTAGAAACAAACATGGATATCCATGAAAAGAAGAGTTCGCCCCGACCGGGAATTAAACTCGGATCTCCCAAATCAAAGTTAACATCACTGCATACTGAGCCATGAAGGTGGTTGTCGATGTATTGTAATGGATGAATTATTTGGGTCTAAATGTCTCTTTTCCCAAAAGTGGGACAGCTATTTGGGCTGGGATTGCGTCAAATATTATATTGAAATAATATTAGTTATTAAATTTTTACAATGTCCTTTTCATAATATTTAAAACCTATTTAATAAATGTAAACCTCATGATTTTTTATTACTTTCCATAACTTTTTTAATTTTTCCTAATTAGGTTTTATATTTGAGGAAGTTAGCATCTTACTTACGTCATGGTTTGAATCCGAAATAACCTAATTATTATTTACTGTGTAAAAAAAAAGTATGAGAAAAACTTTAACCCTCGTATTCATAAAAAGTTAAAGAGCATTTTAGTTATTTGACGTATGTCAATTTAGACTGGATGTCACGTATTTACCATAGAACAAACCAGAGAAGTAGCCCTCCAGTAACGCTACTTAAAATGTACTCTATCTTTATGAATAAGACGGTAAATCTCTAAACTTTAAATGAGCGGAGTCAACAACGCTAAGACCTGTTGCATTTCCAGTATCTCCTTTATTTTATAATTTCATCATGACATGAATCATTTTTAAATAACCGCTTTAAAAATTTAAACTTTATATATTTTTTAATTAATTTTAGTATATTAAAAAAGATAAAAAGTTTATTTAATTTCCAAAAAAGTTTTAGTCTTAAAACCTTAGATATAAAAAAAGTGAAAATTAAAAAAAATACTTACTTTTTTGGACATAAGTTTCGAACAATTCAAACCTTTGTCGATTTACCGTACCGCGTTAACCGATCTCTGGGATGCCGGTAGCGATAGTCACGTCAGGTCAGGCGGGACGACCAAACATTACAACAACACCCGGGTGATTTATGACCTTCCCCCCACAGAGAAGGGGGAAGGATGAGTGCGCCTGCGGGAAGCAAGCGCGGCGGCGCGCGCGGTTCCCGCGGCATTCAGACGACGCAACCGCGGCCGACGCACGTCTTACTTTCCAGCCCTATTTCTCCCCCTTTCTCCTACCCCTGCTTTAACAGGGTGCGGGTGGCGCTCCACCCTACATCCCAGTTATCTAGTGAACTAACACCCACATGGCTAGTTTGGTTGCACATGCACGCTACTACTAGTTGTACAGTGGCAGGATGGCGTAACAGATTTGTCTATGGTCTCTTGTATTTTGTAATACAGAAAAACCGGAAGTGTAACGCCGTCCTAGACCGCTATTGTAGTATCGCCTGCTCACTTTCGCGATGGTTTGTTTACTTTTGCCGCCATAGTGTCGATCTACATTTTATATAGATGAAATGGACTCCTATATACGTGCGTACGACTATTTTTTTAATTATTTTAGCGTTGTAAGGCATGCGTATTAGTGCGTTTATAACATAAAAAAACGATCTGAACTCAAATATTGATAAAATATGTAGATTAATTATCAAAAAAGGGACAAAAGGGACTTAAACGTAATATTAACATATATGTAGTTTTATGTACCCGATTATAACTTTAACGTATCCAGCTGAAAACTATAGGTACCTATACTAGCATGAATTTTTGTTGCATTTCTAGTTTCTACACTAGACTACGCTTTGGATTGACATGATCGAAGTGTCGAGCAGCAGCCGCCCTGGCGTATCGAGCGCCCCGCCCTTGCGGCACTTCGACACTTCACCAAGGAGAACCGGTATGACATGGAAGCTAGTAATAGTAAAGTACTGACCTGCCGGCGGCTAGACGGCTGGGCGTGGTGCCTGCGGCCGGCCGGCCATGCCGGGGCTAGCGGCGGCGCGGACGCGGCATCCGGCGGGCGCGCGGCCGGCGGGCGGGGCGGCGGCGGCGGCAGCACGGGGACGGGCCGCGACCGACGCGCGACTGATACTCTCATACGATCGACCACGGCGCCTCGCCGCGGCCGGCCGCTTCCCCGCGCCTGCGCCGCGCCCCAAATTTTACTGTTTCAGTTTTGGGCGCGTGCTGAATACGTTCTTCTAATGCGGTCACAAGGCCCCGCGATGCCACGCCGCCGCCGCCGCGCCGCCGCCGCACGCAGGCCCAGACGCCCGACCTGTCCCGATCCGCTCAGCATAGATTGATCCAAGAACAACATAAGAAAATGCAATTATAATACATATTACCTTTACTCAACTAAATTTTGAGATTTTTATTTATTGGTAGATATTACCACAAACTACATTATTAGTCCACCACATACATACATTATTAGTTAACCAGGGTTACCGACATAGCCAAGCGGATAAGCTCGTTGAAGTGGCAATGGGCAGGTCATATAGCCCGCAGAACAGATGGCCGCTGGGGCCGAAAAGTTCTCGAGTGGAGACCACGGATCGGCAAGCGCAGCGTAGGACGTCCACCGACCAGATGGACGGATGATCTGCGCAAGGCTGCGGGTCCACGCTGGATGCAGGCCACCTGCGATCGGTACAGATGGAGAGCCTTAAGGGAGGCCTATGTCCAGCAGTGGACGTCCTACGGCTGAAATGATGATGATGACATTATTAGTAGAATGCAATTGACATTTAGTTGCGAATACGCATAATAATTATTATTTCTCGAAAATTATATTTATTACCAATGATTTGTTTTCATCGATCGATATAATTTCCTAAAACGATCGCTTTAATTTTCATATAGGATCTTAGCTTGTTACCTCTACTAACAAAATACTGGTTTTCCGAAACACACCCATTATAATTCACATAAAAGCCAAAGCAAAAGAAGCCTTTGGATGTGGTAAAATATTCCCAAATATTTTAAAACTTCAAACTTAAAAAACTAAAGTACAAGTACAAAACAATTTAAGAAGGCTTCATTTCCGTATTTATAATAATATAACACATCACACTCAGAGCCCCTAACTAGCTAGATCCTGTATCTAGGGTGCCCGAAACATTATACAGCGACGAACATTACACCCAGACCGGAAACAAACATCGATAGTCATCACAACAATGTTCGCCCCGCCGGGAATCGAACCCAGGTGCACACGCTTACTCAGTCCACATCACTGCCAACTGAGCTGCGGAGCATTCAAATCAATTAATGTTTCAAATATTAGGTTATAAAGTTTTTGTACGAAGTTAGTTTAACTTGTACATTTGTCTGGCTTTAAACAATTTGAACTATTAATAATAGAGTCCATTACGTTAAACTGTTATAAACTTCGCATCCTCTGTATCACAGTATTTAATTAAATAACTGCCCTAATAACAAAACTTGTTGACCTGTGAATAAACTGAACTATTAGCTACTAGCTACCGATAGTTTTATATCAGATTTCGTAATTAAGGATGTTGCTGTGTTGTTTGTGGTATGAAGTGCATAGTAATTGGTTTTGCACGTCGGAGTAAGTATGGGTGGCGTCGTCGTCGGCAGCCTGTTGCACCCTCGTTGCACCCAGCTAGGATCCAGGTGTGGGCGCGTACCCCACACCTCGCTCCATCCCTGAGCATAAATAATAAATAATTTACATAGCGCTGATCATAGATCACTTTATACTTATATATGTTTACTGAGTTACAGAGTGAAAGACACATACAACAGCAGAACAAGACGATTGACCCAATATTCATATGAGATAACAATAATAAAATATTGTTAGTAAAAATTACGCTTTCGAAAAACTTATTTTTTTAGGTCTTATAACCTACTAGCAACCTATAACTACCTTGTGCACGTATTATACTTATAAACCTTCCTGTGGAATCACTCTTTCTTTTAAAAAAAACCGCATCAAAATCCGTTGCATAATTTTAAATATTTAAGCATACGTAGGTGCCAAGGTCACCTTACCCAATCACTTATATCCAAGACTATTATTTTCTCTTAGCAAGAAAAATGCATTTGTGAAAACTTTTAGAGTACCTATAGGTATAGTGCAAATATATACCTTTAGCACTTGCGTTATAGTCCATTACGCTCCAACATATTCCATCCAGTCATATAGAATGTCCAACTTAAAAGCAATTTAGAGCTGGAACATGACTTTAACTCCAATTACGGTGGAGACGGTTCGTGGAGTTGTATACCGTGGCTGTATTATACATACCTGTACCGCAAATAGCATGCATGCATCACGCCCCTAGAGGCGAGCGGGAGAAAATAAAAGCTCTTACAGTAAAGAAACTGTAAATTTTTAAAACTGCATCAATATCAATATCATCAATCAATATCATCAATACATAGTATAAAATGAAGTCGTTTTCCGCGTCTGTCCCTATGTATGCTTATATCTTTAAAAATATGCAACGGCTTTTGATGCGGTTTTTTTAATAGGTTAGGCGGTACGAATTTCGCCGGGTCGACTAGTTTGAAATATTTTAAAGGATCTCTATTAAGATATTTTGTATGCCTTTAAAGCAAAATGTAGAGAACTTAAACATTAACATTTAAAGTTACTATTACCACATCATAATTATGATGTACCTACTAATATTGATGTACCTACATTAAACAAATAAATGATTTGATTTGATTTAAGTTTGTACACATATTTTATTGATTATTTCGTAACTAGCGTATTAAAATAATTTATAAAACATTTCTCTTAAACTTTTAAAGAAATATTATGTATAATTTTTCGAACGCACACTTGTTTAAATATTTGAAAAGGAATTTCTTAGTTTTTAAAAGAAAAAAAATGTAATGCCTTCTCCTATTTTGAATAGCATTCAAAATGTGTAAAGTACTAGGTTTTCATACAGTGAAGGAATATCAAAATCCGATCAGTACGTTTTGTTTGAAATTGGGATAATCCTCCAAAAGTCCAAACACCCGCTCAAACTTTTACGCTACATATTATGCAAAGCTCATAGATCACGCCATCTAGCGATGACCGCAAAGATCAAGATTAAGGTAATGCAAGTTCTACTAAAAATTATAGCAAAAACCCGAAAACAAATCTATCTTGTAAAAAAACTTATTTTTATTTGAGACTGAAATACTGCCTCGATTTTATTGTTATACTTCGCCAGTCGACGCTGAATTACAAAACTGTACCATTATATCTATGAATTCTGCAAAGTTATTTGAAGTAACTTGTTTAAAAAATTACATTTAAGTAAATTCGTTTTAACGTAACTTTCCTTGACGTCAGCAAGCTAAGCTTAATCTTAATTGCGCCAAATATTTTGGTTGTCGTCTCTTGCTTGAAAAACAGAAACTTAACAATAATTTATATTATTTTTAAAGCTATTTTAATTTAATTAACCACACGAAGTAGGTTCATAAGTAACTCTATCATTGAAATCCGCAGTCTGCTACGCCGGGCGGGCGGCGGCGCGTAGCCGGGGCACGGATGCATGGCAGCTTCAACTTGAAGTGACCGCGTAGCACGTAGACGCGCGTAGCTTAGCGCTATCGATTTGCTACGTGCTACACATTTTTAGTACACAACCGATCGTTTTGAAAATAATATTGTGTTATGATCAGAGGGTCGCTTATTTAATTTTGAACATATTTTTTTTACACCTCCAATTCTCAAATATTGTTCGTTTGAGCCTTCAGTAACATTAACAGTCAGTTTCTAACGGCAGAGCTTAAATAACTGCCTATGCCTAACTTAACTAGTTATCAATTGCGAAGATATTCGAATATGTTTTTGAGTCAAGTTTTTTTAATGACTTGTCTGTATAAAAAAAACCATCTAGAAATACTAGTGCAAATCTAATACAATCATAATAATAATCGTTTTGTTATCGCACATATAAATTCAGGTAGTGGCCGAGACGAGGTGGGGTGTGGTGGGGGGTGGTGGGCGCGATCGATGGGCGGCGGCGGGCGGCGCGCGGCAGTCGACCCCGCGCTGTCGCTCTGCGACGTCCCTTACCGGCCGACAACTAGTAAATATCGATCGGTAAGTGCAAACCACCCTCTGCCTCCCCACACCCTTGTTCGACACTATTTTAGTCTTAGAACTGATTTTCGTAAATTTCTGTGATTCTGTTTCGTTCTGTAATGGTTTTACTTTGTTTTTGTAGATAAGTGGTATTAATGTTTCCGATTGAAGGCAAATGACGGAAAGTAGTAGGTTACCGAGCGGTAAGAGTAGCGGGGTCGGATTTCCCCCCGCCGTCGCCCAATGTGGACGTTGCATGCGCCTTAAATTTCACTCCTAGTTAGATATCTATCCTGCAGGATTGAAGCTCACTTTCGTACCTCCCCTGCGCATGCAGGTTAGCATGGGGGAGTTAGTCAATCAATTGTTACCCCCATATTTGGTTACTAAGCGATATCAAAAGGTAAAGACGGTCGGTTAAATTTTAATCCCTGCTTTTCTATCGGAATGCAATGGATTGTTCATGTATTTATTTCTCAATATAATTTTTTAGTCTCTATAGTTACTTCACTAGGCTTTAGAATAGAATAGAAATACTCTTTATTGCAATCAATAGACTTAATATAGGTGATTACAATTTATAATTACTACATTGATTGCAATGGGCGGCCTTATCACTTAAAGCGATTTCTTCCAGGCAACCCATTGAATGATCAAGTAAATATAAGGCTTTAGCTGTTTTAAGTAAAAAAAAAATCGAATTGAATTAAGAAATTTAAAATATTGCTATACTTACTCGTATTTATTATATATCTATATATCTATCTAATAATGAAACCGATAAGATTTGTTTATATTTATTGTGCTAGAGGTACTATATACTACACTTTTAGGAAAACTCTGTCTTAACTTCTGTTAAAGAAAGTATCGCAGCGATAGTTTTGTAAAAAAGTTAATATCACAATTTTTGTCATATTTTAAATTATTATCTAGCGTGAATTTACTTCAATATCTACGGATTTTGATGCGGTTTTTTTTAGAGTGATTCAAGAGGAAGGTTTATATTTAAAAAATACATGCTCAACATAGTAATAGGTAAGGTGGTACGAAGTTCGCCGGGTCGACTAGTATTCAATATTTTTGCCGTGCAACATCGCTCATAGGCTCGCTCACATAGGATATAAATAGAAATGTGTTCGAAAATTTAAAAATTTCGTTTTTTTTTTTCAGTAAATATACCTTCTATTGGTGCATTGACATAAGAATTATAAGCATCAAAATTAATTGATATTGTTTGGCTCGCTAAAACTCGAGAACTTCGATATATCTCATTTTAGTCTTGGAATTTTTGTCGTAGTCCAGGGAAGGTTCTGTAACCGTTCAACGGTTAAAAAATATGGCAAAGTCAAAACTTAAATCTAGAAATAAATTAAAAGCCAACGCATAACCTACTTATTACGTATGTACTACATAAAGACGGTTGCACGTTGTTGTATTGAAGTGCTGGCGCGGTCGTAACATTTAGTTGTGTTGTATAGCCGTCATCATTCATCAAATATTAACGACAATTTCTTTGTTGCAGGGCGAGATATAAATAGCAGCTACTAACACTCCGATCGATAGAGACTATAACTCAAAACTCGGAGGTAATTGGACACTACCATTTCTTGAGTAATAACTGCTTACGTGATTTTATATAGAACATCATTTGAAACCTGTCTTAAATTACGTACCATTTACACAGAGAGCCCTAGTCAGCTCAAATCGAACAGTGTTAGCACAATGTAATACATCGAGAAACCGATATTGTGTCCACTTGTAATTAGTAGGTGTTCGGAGCGGGCTTGTTCTTGTTACTCGGTCAAAAACATAGTCAGGTGCTTATGTTCTGCAGGGGCGCGCGTCCGGCGGCATGGAAGGCGGGGGCACGGTGGCCCAACTAAGCATGGACTGCGAGGACATGTTCAAAGAAATCACTAAGAAGCTTTACGGCGAAGAAGCGGCCGTGGGCGGCGTGGTTGGAGTCGAGTTTCCAGCCGCCGAGCGCGAGTACGAACTTGGAGACGAACTGAGACCGGAAGAGCATATTACAGCCTGGGGTTTGGCAGCGCTCATGCAGAACGGCTTCCCTCCGCCTGGCATTCTTCAAGCCAACTTCACGCCGCGCACCGACCCCGCTGCGGAGGACCGCTGGAGCGCCGCTGAAGAGTCTCTGTCGTGGGCCAACTCCCGCATCGCCTCCTACAACCCCGCGCAACGGCTATTCAAGTGTTGCGAGTGCGAGTGCGTAGGGTTCCTGGCCCGGATTGCGGAACACTGGCTAGGGACGCACTCGGCAGCGCGCGTGTTCCACTGCCCGTTAGCGGCCTGCGGGTTTTCTTCGGGCTGGGCGCGTACGGTCCGCCTGCACCTGCAGCGCGACCACGACTCCGACCCTCATGCAGCCGACCATCTGTTAAGAGACAACCCTGCGCTGGACGACCTTACGCGGTACCTGCAGCGGCTAAAGAACAAGGTGTGTTCTATACTTACTTTTTTTGCTGGGCAAAGACCTTCCTCCTCTGTATCCAAGTTACTCTTTACTACGCTGAGAAAAAATCGCCCACATTAAGCGTCGTCGATTTTTCGTTGTCACTGAGTCAATATTTTCATAAGTAGGAGATCCACCTTGACCGAGCTGGTTAATGGATAAAAAGTATTTTATATAAAATTTTGTATGTTAAAAATATATAGCGAGTTGGTTGTCTGAAAATTTTCAGTCGTTAACGACTGAAAATTTTAAGGCATTTTCTTTATTAATAAAGAATACAAAGTTAACTTAGATAAGTTGACAACGCAACAGTGATATGGTGGATGAATGTTGTTAATTCGACAACATTTATCTGACGTTGTGTGGCGTTTATATATTTTTGACAAATTGACAATTTTTTTTCTCAGTGTTTGCCACCAGAGTTCAATCAGATAGATAGGAATAACTACTTAGTATAACAACTTACCGAACGACGGTTTGACTTTACATATGCACATTGCACATCAAACATGGTTTAACTTACCATTGCTTTGTCTTTGCACAGGTCGATTCAGCAAGGAACGAACGACGCGAAGTTCCAGTTCAGCAGCAGCAGCAGCAGCAACAGCAGCAGCAAACGCAGCAGCAGCAACAACAGCAGACTGAAGGCGGGTCTGCAGGCGGGGTGGAGGGCGGCAAACGCTACGTGTGCGGATCGTGCCCCTACGCGACCGACCGCCGCGACCTCTTCACCCGGCACGAAAACATCCACCGCGACGAAAAACCATTCCACTGCTACTTGTGCCAGAAGCAGTTTAACCGGGCCGATCACGTCAAGAAACATTTCCTGCGAATGCATCGCGAACATCCTTACGACTTGAACCGTATCCGGCGGCACGCGTCCGTAGTGGTGGCGACTAAGCCGGCGCCGGCGCCGCAGCCCGCGCCCGCGCCCGCGCCCGCGCCGGCGCCCGTCTCGCACGCGCCCACACAGCACTACTACGTCAAGCCCCCGGCCGAACCGCCACCCGTGGCTGCGCCCATGCCGCAGCTCGAGTACCGCACTGTACCACCACCGATCAAGATTGAGCGACCGCCACTAATAAAGGCGGACCCGACGCCGATTATAACACAAATAACACAGATTACACAGCATCAGCAGCAGCAGCAACAGCAACAGCAGCAGCAGCAGCAGCAGCAGCAGAAGCAGCAAACAGTGCTGACGGGCTTGTCATCAGTGGCGGGGGTGTCGGGAGTGAGCCACAGCGTGTCGGGAGGGTCGGTTATGACAGGCGTGACGTCAGTGGGAATGCCGGTGACGGTAGCGGCAGCGGCGGCGCCTTCTGGAGCCGTTAGCGGCGGCACGGGCGGCGCAGTGCGGCGCAAAGGCGAGCGGAGATACGCTTGCTGCTACTGCTCGTGGTCAGGCGTAGACAACTGGTGCCTCAAGCGGCATCTCAACACGCATCTGAAGCCGTTCGCGTGCGCGCTCTGCGAGTACAAGGCGGCGCGCGCGGAACGGCTCGCGACGCACGTCCACAAGGTGCACAACAAGAAGGCGTGCGCCAAGTGCTCCTTCCTCGCTGATGACTCTTCGCAGCTAGCGCAGCACCTTAGAGAAGCACAGTAAGTGTTCAAGTTTTAACAATAAGCCTATTTGTACAGTACAGGGTATACTTCGAATAGGATTGGAGGCAGAAACTACACACTTTTTGATACTATTTTATCTGAATCTGAAATGATTTTTGCCAGATTCTTGATATTAATTTACGCAGCGTAATCTCGCAATAAGATGGTAGTCGTTAGTCCCCTTGCAGCTGTCTTCATGGCGGTTCCGGTGCATCCATGTGTGTGCGTGAGCGTGTATGATTGTTATCGTATGCATGAAAATGAACATCCTATGAAATTAAACCGTTTAAATATCTGTTTCAATTGTTCCAGCCACATAGAAAGTCGCAACCTGAAAGTGCCGTCAGGTGTGAGGACGGGCGCGACGGGCTCAGCAGTTCCAGCAACAAT
The DNA here is from genome assembly GCA_951802225.1 of Euspilapteryx auroguttella. Taxonomy (NCBI): domain Eukaryota; kingdom Metazoa; phylum Arthropoda; class Insecta; order Lepidoptera; family Gracillariidae; genus Euspilapteryx; species Euspilapteryx auroguttella. The sequence goes on along the minus strand of OX637641.1, from coordinate 1,117,832 downwards.
GGCGGCCACCGCTGGCGGGGACGCCGGCGCGCGGCGACGCGAGGCCCGTGCTGCGGGAGCCGCTCGACTCTTCGGCTACCTAGAGGCATCCGACGGCTCGGGAGACGAGTACGAACCGCCGCAACTGACCCACGAGTACGAGACCGCTGCCCCGCAGTATAGGGACAAGGAAAACTCCGCGCCGCAACCGCAGCCAGTTCTACTCCACCACACTCTACACCACGACCACTGCCTCAGATACTAATTGAAGACAAAATACCTGTACCTGGATTAACACAAACATGTTACGTTTACATTCCTAAATAAAATAAAATTGAAATTTTAATTCTATTGCAGGTTGGCTGTTTTATTTTGTTTTTCCACTCTTTAGATGTTTTTTTTTTATGTAGAACTCTGTGCAAGTCATTGTTAATGAATTCTAAAGACCATTCTGAGAGTTTTCAGTTTGTTTGCTTTGAGTTGAAGAGAAAAGTTTTTTTAAACGTTTAAAAGGTTTCCATGCTGTTAAGTTAACACAATGCTACATTTAGACAAAGGTTGTAACTTTCACAGTAATTTTTTTTCTTTCTTTTGTTGGCAGTTACCATGAAAAAGGTACTATAGTACCTACCTACCTATTTCTCAGTCTATATCAAAGTTTGCTTTATAAATTACAGTAAGTATTCTCGTTAATAATACTAATCAGTGGTTTTTGAAAATAAACCACTAGTCCTGAGGGCCTATATCCATTGTCAATGGCTATGAAAATGAAAGCGATTTTGATAAGAATAAAGCTAGTATAGTAGCTACGCTAGAACTTTGCTTAGATTATATACTTTTTATTCTCATAGCTTCCAAGAACGGTAATAAATCCAGTTTCTCAGCAGAACATTTTGGAAATATTAACAGTTTTAGTTAGTCTTGGTAAAATTAGTAGGATAATGAACTAGTTCTAGTTCCGAAACAAATGTGATATTGAATAATACTGATTTATTTTTGAGAGATAAATACACAGATATGCAGAATTCCGGGTCGCCATACATTATAGAAATTTGGGACCGCGGAGCACACAGATAGATCGCTGTACCGAGAGGAAACTTGCTGCGAAAGAAAATGACTCAATAACACCTCTGTTGGATTATTATGACTTTGGGGCTGTATCGGTGAAGAGACGTATTATGAAATAACAATAAGAATGACCAGTGACGTTCGCTAGGTAGGTAGTATAAAACAGTAATAACAGGGGTAAGAGGCTCATATAACGTTGTATGTAAAGTTGTATGGGCTGTCTGTCTCTCTTCTTAACAGCCAGTTTACAGCGATGCTAGCGACATTCGCGAAAAAAAAAACTTCTAAACTTAGACAAATATCAAAAATTTGGCACAGTATGACACTAGATAATGTTGCCTTGTATTTCTACGGCACTGTTGTATAGCTTTTAAGCTGGAGCTGAAGACCAAGGAAAGCTACAGAGTGTTGCTAAAAGTAGCAACTTTTAGCAACAATCTGTGGATAATTTTGTTATTTTTAGTTAGGACTACTTTACTGTGCTAAAAAAATACTAGGCAAGATTATCTAGTGTCATACTGTGCCACATTTTTGATAATTGCATTTGTTTAGAAGATATTAATTTTTTTCGCGAATGCCGAATACTAGCATCGCTGTAAACTGGCTCTTAACCCTTCCCTCATACTAATATACGCGAGATAGCATGCGTTCGACCGCCATTTTCAAATCGATTCTTTATCTGCACGGCTTATACATAATTCGATTTCAATGCTCATTTTAAAAGCCAAGCATGGCTAACCGCAGCGAGTGTTTAAATTTTTTGCTGAGCTTAACTTGTCTCTTTTTTTATTTTTATTTGGTAAAAAATAAATTATTGCAAATCTCCAGTTACAGCTTGGCACAAAAGTTAAGAAAATAACGTTGTTTGTAAAATTACTAATGTGTTATCACTTTCTCTTTAAATAAATAATGTTTAAGCACAAAGTTAGTCAAAGTAAAAAATCAACAAAGTCATGATCTGCTTCTTTACAAGAAGTTAATTTTACTGAGGGTTTCCAACTCAAAAAAAAAAAATTGTTTCGTATCACGATATTCTTGCCAAGCTGTAGGAAAAGTGTAGGAATTCGTAGCTAACGTCACTCGCCATCCTTATGCGGCGTCCGATCAAAGTCTCCATTTTATATCGCGTTTCCAAGAATCAACTCAGTTATAGTCAGCTACATATAATTATAAACTACTACACATATACAAATATATACGACGAGACCGCTCGTGAAGTTATACATTAAAGCGTTTACGGATAGAGCGAGAACGCAATCATACAAGGTCTTATATAACCACAGCCTCTCTTTCACAATATTAATCTAACATATATTTTTGTAAGTAGACATTTATGACATTTATGACACATAATACATGTAAGATTATATATAATCCTAGCTCGGGCAGGTCATCGCGAAATGCTCAACTTCTACGGAACAGTAAACAGGAAACCTAAAATCAAGTGCGAATGTAAATAATAAATTTAATGAGCGATCCTGCTGACCATATCAAACTATTCCAAGAAACATGTCTAAGATCCCGCTATACAATGACCTTCACCGATGAAAAGTATTTTATATCAAATTTGATATGTTGAAAAATATATCGCGAGTAGGTTGTCTGAAAATTTTCAGTCCAGTTTTTTTTTACTGAAATTTATTTTTTCCGGTTTATAAAGACATTCTTAATTTTTATCGCATAGATCTTTAGGGTCAATCATAAGGATACTATCTCTCTAACAAAGTTAATTGATTAAATAAAAAGAAAACCATGAAATAAAAAAAAATATGAAAAATAAAAAAATGCTTGCCTACCCTTAGTTGTTACGGGAAAAAATAGTCAACCTTACGTTTTCATATTCTATAGGCTTCATACTTACTTCTCACTTACGTTTGGTATGTAATTTGTTTATTAACCCAAACAGTGCAAAGTAAAAAAAGAATTCAGTCAACTTACTCGCGATATATTTTTTAACATAAAAAAATTAATATATAAAATACTTTTTATTCATAAACCAGCTCGGTGAAGGTCGTTCTAAACGGAAGATCATGCTACGAGTAAAATCCAAAAAATGAAAAAAAAAAACTATTACAACTATTAATCAGCCGATCGGTTTATCGTAGGAAAGGATGGAATATTATATTTCAGAATTAGACCAGAATCTCAGAGAAAGTTTTTGGATACTGAATTTAATCACTATTTTTTTCCTGAAACAGCCGTATATTATAGGTAGTATTTTGAGTTCAATAAGTATAAGATATTTTGCCTAGGGTGCGATACTTGCGGCCCAGTCAGAAGTGGCTTAAATCAACTTAAAATTTGGATAAAGTTCTTTGGAATAAAACCTAAGTAGGTATTTTCTTTTATTATTGTGAAAATTATTATACATAATTCACTTAATAAGTCATGTTAACCGATTAAAACTTAAATAATGTCTCCATAGCTTCCTGTTCTATAGCTGTTTTAACCCGTATGAAAATCGAGAGTAATATATACCGCAGATTTAAACCGTGGAACGATTGACTACCCAAAACGCATTTAATTTATGCACAGTTTGCGCACGACGCGGTGAGGTTTAAAACAAATAAAATATCCCCAGATTTATATCCAAGTATCAAACTTCGTAAGTAGCAGAGCGTACGTAGCTGGTAGCAACCCCGCCTGATTACGCATTGTGAACATGGTAAAAATGATGGTCACTTGGTGTAGATTTTTAAGGGGTCTAGAATTTTTATTTTTATTTTCTGGTTGCTGTAATGACTTGCTTCATCGTCGACTTTTGGGACATACTGATTAATGTTTTCAAATTGACAATTTTTTTTCTTAGTGTAGGGTTCTTAGTTAAGCTCGCCACTTAGGCAACCTCCTCAATCCTCCTCCATCTCGCCCCAAGGTGCTCCGAGTTCAAAAGCCTTCGCATTATTACAGGTTAAAAACTTTTCGCGATGATTCGTCCGAGCATCGGTATACTACGTATATAATTTTAGATTATGAGATACTTATATTTTATTTTCCTTCTACAACATTAAATATCATGTTCTAAAACATCTACATGAACAATGAACAACATAACCCATGCACGGAGACATAAATGAGCCTGTTCGGATGAGACGTTTTACGCACGTAAATGATATATAAAGTGGCGCTAGTGAGTAAACGCGAAAGCATTTGGACGCCACGTAGGTACTTTTTTGTATGTTGATCTTGTAATACGGTACATCGAGTAGTACGGTAGAGCATAATGCTACTGGTATGATAGGCCACATTCAAGCCAGATTGTCTTTAACCGACTTCAAAAAACGAGGTTATCCGTTTGAGCTGTATGTATGTTTGTTAGCGATTATCCCGCGTTTGACTGAACCGATGTTAAAGTATTTGTTACATTCAGGAGAAAGTTTTAGTACCTATTTTACCTTTTTATTAGTACCCAGTTTATTTAAGGCGGGTTCCTTTTTTGTAAAAAAAAAGAAATATATGCTGCTAATAATGGTCACTTTGAGCACAATGAAAAGTTCTCAACACTTTTCTTGATCTAGATTATTATTTATTTGTTCAGATTGTCTAGCTGAGCTGGTTACTACCAGCATCAGAGTATTATACTGCATAGGTAAGTTGATGAACTCAGGATAGCTTCAGTAATTAGGAAAATGCACAATGATTCTTATCAAGTGTGAGTGCCTTTGGGACATACCTTTCTCTTATCAATCTGCGTCTCTATCGCCTCCGGTGGGCAAACTAACGTTCTCAAAGGCTATCAGAATTAAAATAATGATGACATCTAATACTTATACTGAGTGGTAAGGTAAGGTATTCTGCTCACCATAACTAACAGCTTACCCAAAGCAACATGGGTCAAAATCTCAAAAAAAAAAACAGCTGTTCCAAACATAGGTTCGATCAGCTGACGGAGTCAATGTACGGGACAGTTGATTTTTGTTTTGAGATTTCGACCGATGTTGCGTGTAGAAAGTTGTTAGGTATGGTGAGCTGAATCCCTCCTATGATTTATTACCGCCTTGTCAGAAACACCTTGTTTAACTAGTATTACATGTGAAAATGTTTTTCATTTCGGCAATTGACCTTTTGGTAATAGAATTTTGGCACTTTGCTCACGTTCTTTGCTATGTTTGGAGCTATTGTACACTTTCGCAACTTCACGAGCGATATTACTCGCGCAAAACGCACCATCTGAACAGGCTCTAAAATGGCAAAGACTAGACTGAATGTCATTAAAGACTTCTACTACTACAACTACAAGCATTACCCCGCAAGCAGTCCCGTCGCGAGAGATTCTTATTTAAGTTTTATAACAATTATTCTTCTTATGAATATCTACACTACACAATAGTTCTCGATAACGTTCAATTATCAAGTACTGTAAGATCAATCACGTTTTAAACTATGAAAGTTATAGATTTTGTTAAAGTTCGTATGCAAAATTGCATAACATAAAAAAATAAAACTTTTTAAATAAGACTGTTTATAATTTTGTCTTCATTCTTTGATGCACTCTGCCTGCCTAAGCCGTAGCAGAGTATAGGCGTGAAATGAGGTTATACTCTTTGATACAAATTCTAGAACTAATAACATTCCGTAAGATCGTCGTTAGAAAGAAATAGTTTTTTTGCCAAAAACGTCAAAGTTTTCGGAAATAACATATTTATCTTTTTAAAATATTATCTTCGTACTAGTTATTCTTTCTTGAACAATAGTGTTATTTGATAAGTGATTATTAAAAAGAATTTCTTTAAAAACAGAACTTATTTGAGTTATTTTTTTATGCGAACGGCGCTAGCAGTTTACGGTGCCGGAAACCTCCGAAAAGTTGCGTCAGCGGATTATCACTCATTGCTATGGAAACAAAAACTGACCGTTGCAAATTGAACTATAGTTTAGAGATTGATCTTAGGTCCAAAACAATTCTTTTTTTTTTTACTATACATCGTCTGTAATATTTTACCCGTCTTTGGTATTTTAAAGTGATATTTACCTTCTAATCAATCAATTCATTTCAAGAAGTAATTACCAGTAAAAGAGACATTTTCAATCTCAGTTAAAATAAGTGTTGTTTTTAAACAACCAATGAGATCACTCGAAACTTTGTGCAAGAACTAATTACGCACCTTTTCGAGAACGTTCTCTCAGTATACTTTTTTGACCAAAAAACGTGTAATACCATAATTATTCTATTATAACATGTCAAAATTCATACGATCGCTCCTTCTGTAGTGTAATTATTCTAAGGTAAACATATAATATATAGGTATTTCTTATGCACCTATTCTTATCTACTACGCATGCCGATGCTGCTTCGCTTTTAAAATATATGGTAAATTTTGATTACAAATAATATTGGTAAAATTCAATGAAAATCTTTAAATTAATGAAGTTAGTTATTATGTAGATAGATACCCGTAAATAGAGCTAATAGATTGGTTTTTTTTTTGTAATTGATTCAAGATATTTGTTAAAACTTCAACCCTATAATATTATAAGTAAGTAGGACTTTTTTGTTCGAAAGGATTATTTGACCACACAACCAAAAAGGAACCAAAATTCGATCTAAGTATCTATTGTTAAACGTCACAAGCAGCGGCAGCGGGTCAAAACGCGGCCTGATCGCACCTACAATATAACAAACATGACATAGTAAATGCAATATACTTATACTTAACATAGCATGACAATAAAAGCTAAAACAATATAATGTACAAATTGATATTTAAAAAAAAAACGTACACAGATTAAAATAATAGTCAATCGTAGTCAATGATTAAATAATTAAAAGAACTAAAATAGCTTAAAATAAAATACTTATTAAAAAAAAAATTGAACGAGCCTATTGTGCGAGCGAGCCGACTTTTAGGCGATTGATCCAGTCGAAACTACACTACAACTCGGCTTATATACCGGTAAAACATATATATCTTGGGTCGACTGTACCTATCGCATAATATACATACCTACAATTAGCATTATGCATTTTTTAAAAGTGTATATAATCATAAAATATAATCGCCATCACAACAATCACGTCGTTAGACGCTCAATGCATCTCTTAGCACAATTCATACAAATATATAACTTCTTCAAATTGGACTTCAATGTTCCCGTTCACAGTTTAAATATCAGAGCCTTAATTAAAAAGCAAAGTATCACGTATCTAATTCATTCGTTTTAACAATCCTGTAATCTCATTTCCGTAAATAGAGTGCAACACAAAAATTTTGAAATTAAAAAATGTTAACACTATGTGGAAATTTTCGAAAATACGACAAATTTCCATGCAGTGTTGCGTCTTTCTCATTTCAAAATTTTTGTGCCAAGGTATACATATTTCATTTAGGTATATATATATTAAAATTACTACTGATGAGTATACATCGAACACTTAAGGAGCGTTTTAAGACAAGGTACATATAACACGAACACGTAAGATCGAAATCTTTGCGCTAAAACATTAATATCTAAAAATACAATTTGAAAATCGTGGCCGTATCGGCCATTACATTTCGATGTTCGTGTCATTTCACGCCGTTGCATATTAGCACCAATATTGTGATTTTCTTACAAGTCAATCAATGAAAGAAGTCATTTCTTAACAACAAGGTCTATCAGGTGATCAGGAGGAGTATTTTAACCAAATTAAGAATGAACATTCGATGAAAATGATAGCTTTTGCAAAATAATTGCGACTTATCTCAGAGCATATACTGGTTGTGGTTCCTAAAATGCAGCAATGGGGTTCGATTTCTGTCATTGACAACGAATTTTCATACGAATTTTGGTTAAAAAACTACACTAATCATATCGAACTGATACCTATTTAGCGAGCAAGTTTACTTGTTTCATTTAAGACTATTTCATCATACGTCCCAGTTATATGATGCCGAAATAATACTGGTGCTTATGCCGGCGGTTCTGGGGGTGTCTGATCCGGGTTAGAGGGGGCATTCGCGGCGTGGTGGGGATGCGGCGTAGGCCGTCTAAGTAACGCTGGCTTGGTAGCTAATGCGGGCTTTAGTGACCCCCCTGTAAGAGTCAATTCAGCGAATTTTGCGGCGACACGAGCCGTGTTGCGAGCCGGCACTGGGCTTCCGGTCGCTGAGGTGGTAGGCGGCTCTGTGGGTTTTTCGTCTTCGGTTGCGACACAAGCTTCGGCGCCGCTGTCACCCGATGATGTTTGCCTGGAACGGTAGTGTTGTGGAATCGTCAGTGTTAAGGTTATTGGCAATTGGGAAATTATTACAGTAGAGCGATCGATTATCCGAACTAACTGGGGGACAATAATCGAACTTCCTATATGTTTATTGATTTAGCCATACATATTTAGGTACAGGTTATTGAAAACAATATTCACAATATAAAATACCCATGATTTAATGACAAAAACTAACTCCTACAATGTTTGTAATTGTTGCAATCTGTAGGGGAGACCTATGTCCACGTCTTTCGGTTGGATGAGTAAATTTTCTCGTGGGGGGGAAGAAAAGTAGAGACTACAACGCGCAAGCGTAAAGCTACTCCGGTACGGGTGTTGTTTTATTTTAAGCCTCGCTTCAATAAAAAGCGAAAGGTAATTATGATGGTGATGAATTTAAAATAAATTCCTTTTTACAAAAAAAGGAACCTGCCTTCAATAATCTGACAGATACATCAACTCAGCACTTCCTCTTTTTCGAAGACGGTTAAATTAGTCACTAAAACCTTCTCCTGATTGTAAAAAATACTTATCTGAAAACAGCATCATGATCGTTTCAGCCAAACGCGAGATAATAGCGGACAAACATACATACATACATACAGGTCAAACTGATAACCTCCTTTTTTGAAGTCGGTTAAAAAAGAAGGCATCTTAAACTTACTTGTGTCTCGGTCGTTTTTTTAGCGTGTCCCTGTGTTGTAGAAACGTGTCGGCAATGCCAGCTGGCTCAGTACTGTCGTTGCAGGCGCGGGCTGAGGTCGGCGATGTCGTCGTCGCGGTGGTGACTCCGGCGGCTCCGACGACCCCGGTGACCTCGGCTCGCAGAGGCAAGTCAAGCACCAAGTCAGGGGTTCCCACAGCTAGTCTATAGTTTTATATAAATAGGCAAGTTGTTTGTATAGTGGCGGTCCAGGTCGCCGGAAAACTTCCGGTTTTTCTGTATTGCAACATAGCTCTTGTTCTTTGGCAATACAGTCTAGGGCTGACGAAACCATAGACAAATCTGTTACGGCCTCCTAGACCACCACTGTACCATTCTTGGCCCTGATGACGGCGGTGATTTACTAAAGACAAGCTCTTGCGTAGTGACACGGGTCATTATCGCATGAAAATAATACTAATGTAGAGTTATCATAGCAATATTTAAGTTTGTAAGCAGCAACGGAGACACTACAATCAAAATTTTAGACACGAAGCTACGATAATTATTATCGAACTACACTTCAGGTAAGTGCGTTTAATTAATAATCAACTCATCATACTCACTAGGCCCCTAACTAGGAAGAACCTAGGGCGTTTAATTCATTATCAATAACTCATCACACTCACGAGGCCGAAGAACCGTGTCTAGAGTACCCGAAACATATACACAGACGAAATATACACCCAGACCGGAACCAAACATCGATATTCATCTTAAAAATGATCGCCTTCAGAAAAACCGGAAGTGTTACGCCGTCCTAGACCGCCACTGTACGTAGTACATAAGGGATCCATGATGATAGTGTAATAATAGGCCTGAGTCTTTTTTTATGTTCACTTAATATCTTTGTCTTTCTGCTTTGAGTTGATGATGATTAACTTACCGGCAAGAGGCGGCGGTGACGGAGGAGTGACGCTCAGGCGGAGAGGGCCGCGCTGGCTCTGCGACCTGCGCACGCGCACAACGTCAGCCAACCGTCAGACGGACACGAGAAGGTACCACAGACACCAGTCACCACAGCCCGGCACGCACACAGCATTAAGCACACACAAAACTAACTAACAAGCCACACGGTGCGATACTAGGCGCCGTATCCACGTCGCATCTTATTCAATGTACGCAGAGGCTAACCGTCTTTTCATAAAGATACAGTAGATTTTAAGTAGCGTTACTGGAGGTCTAATTCTCTGGTTTGTTGTATGGTAAATACGTGACATCCAGTCTAAATTGACATACGTCAAATAACTAAAATGTTCTTTAACTTTTTATGAATAAGACGGTAAGTCTTTGAATAGTGCTAGACTGTTCGCGCATGCTTTTTTTTTTCATCGAGAGAATTTTTCAAAGTCAAAGTCAAATTGTTTATTCAATATAGGATACAAGATATCACTTATTGAAAGTCAATTAGACTACATCTAATCTAATTGCTATTGATACCTTATTTGGTAAAGTATCTGACCGGTCGAGCACTATTTTTGCAACCTAAACTTTACTAAGTCAAAGTTCAAGTCAAATTCTTTATTCAATATAGGATAAAGAATTTGACTAAACTACTTAAACCCGCATACTCCCAATGAACTCCTGATTATTTTTACGATATTACGGCCATATTTGCAATAATGCTTATCGTACTCTTTGCGTTTTTTTTTTCTTGTTTTTTTAGGGGAAGGAAAGTAAGTATTATACAAATGTGACCATAATAAACTGGCCTTATAGTTTGAAGTATATTTTCTTCTAATTAAAGGATGCAGAGTATGGAAACATTTATTTTAAGGCCCAGTGCACATGTGGCGAGGCTAAGCGAATATGTGGCTATCTTTAAGCAAACTACCCAATTTTGAAATAACCAAAATAATGGTTGCACAATTTATTTTGAAGCTATGTAAAAATAAATATGTATATCATATGTATGACCTCTAGCTAGCCTTCGCTGGCCTTCATCAAATGTGGACTAGCCCTTATATTATGCTCCATTTTGCATTGTCGATTATTAAAACAACCGGTTTTTGTATAGTTTGACTGTTTCAATGTAATAATAAAAACAAAACATTAATAAAAAAAACTTAAGTAGGTACTAAAATACTCCTAAAAAGGTATCATATTATAAAAAATCCCTCTACAATCGATTGGAAAGAAAGAATAAAAACACAAAAATAAAACAAACATGTACATAACAAAAAAGCGACAAATAGCGTGCACAACTAATAAAATAATACATATACTGATTAGCATTCTATTATTTGTTTATACTTTCTATACATTTGTTGCTTTGATTAACAAAAATATTATAATTGTTTTTTAATAATAATATTAGGCTAGCGACTGAGATCTGACAATTATTGAGACTTCGTCGGTGTGACATTGCCAATTTCATAAAAAGCAATAACTACCTACCTACAATAATAATTTGAATTTATTTAACTTTTTATAAACCTACATGTCTAATATATCACAATTTTATAAAAATAAAAAAACACTTAATGCTTGTTTTTAATTTGATAATAATAAAACATTATATAGAGATCAGTTTTGAGAACCATAATGTCGATTAATTTGGCTCATTACTGGCGATCACTAGCGCCGATCGCGGAAAAACGCATATCTTCTAAACCAGGGTAAATATCAATATGATATTGTATAGCTTAGTATTTTTAAAGCTCTGACATCAGTGCCCTAAAATTAGTAAGCAATATTAGCTTTTGTCATACAACAACTATATTTTTTGCCATACTTTAGTTTTCTTCTTGACGATTCCCGCTAATATCTGTGCATATTAATCTTAAACAGCCAAATTCAGTTTTTAATGAAACTTTTGAAAGATTTCAGTCTTTGATATGATATAGAGAGTTTTCATAAAGTATTCAGTCGATTTTAGAGCGGCTTCAAAAGCATGCATGTAAAGGCGCCACTAACGACTTCATATAAATTATGTATACTTCAAGCAGCGTGAAGATTTTTTGCATCTCTGTGAGATTTTTGACTAACGCTAGTGCCGTATTTTGGCCATGACGATAAGGACAATTTTGAGACGCTATACTCATAATGGATGTATTTTTTTATATTTAGAGCACAATATGTCAAAATTCAATTCACAGAACGGCAATTCAGCCTGTATATAATATTGCTAATAAATATTGAAACGAAAATTGAGGATTTCCTGTTGAACTGGCACTACAGTGAAATATACATATATCAAAGCTTTGTCTAGAAAATTTCAAGCCAGAAATAAAGGCACCAAATTAGAAAATATTAGTATGGCATCATTAAAGTTAAAAAATTTCGTACGTAAATTATGTAAGTAAGTAAAAAAAAGTAGCTACAGTACGGGACCAAAAAGAATGCACATCGGCATTTGGAAAATGGAAAATCAGCTGCCGATTGCCGAACCCACTGGTGTCAGTGGCGGTCATCATACAAAAAAATCTTATTACGTAAAAAAATATATTAAAACTTTTGTTACTTCAAATACAGGTTGTGTTTGTGAACGACATAATAATTCCTTACTCTGAGTAATAATCAAAAGCCGATTGTCTATTTTCAAAGGCAGAATGCATTCTAATTTCAAAAGAAAACAAAAACGTAATTCTCTAAGTTAAGAGGCATAGCACAGCTAAAGTAATATACCCGCGAAAAAAATTAATATATTCTAAAGCAAGGCAAATGGTAAAAATGTGAAACAGTATTCCACTAGATAATGCAGCCTAGTATTTTTAGGGCACTGTTGTATAGCTTTTAGTTAGGTTAGACAAATGAATCTACTTATTGTTGCCAAAAGTGGCAGTTTTTAGCAAAAATCAGATCGGTGGGTCGTTTTGGTAGCTTTTCTTTGATCTCTAACCTACAAGCTATATACAACAACAGTGCCCTAAAAATACTAGGCAGCATTATCTAGTGGAATACTGTTTTACATTTTTGATATTTGCCTTAGTTCGACTGCTCCGTGGCTCAGTTGGCAGTGTTGTGGACTGAGTAAGCGTGTGCACCCGGGTTCGATTCCCGGGCGGGGCGAATATTTATATGATGAATATCGATGTTTGTTTCCGGTCTGGGTGTGATGTTCGTCTCTGTGTGTGTTTGGGCACCCTAGATACAGGTTGTTCCTAGTTAGGGGCTCTGAGTGTGATGTGTTATTATTATTATAGTTTAGAAGATATAGATTTTTTTCGCGGGTGGCGCTACTTTAGCTGTGCTATGCCTCTTAAATCAGCCAGATTTTGTTTTAGACCAGTGCCGTGGTTGCCACAATGTGACAGTGTTACACGGCCGTCTCAAGCTGTACCTTAGGCTTAGGCTCATCAGAAGAACGTCTCCGGTCAGCCCGGTCAAGTCTGAAAGTAAAAAAGGACCTTTATTAACATAAGACTCTTTAAAATCGCCTTCAAGTCCAAGACCTCGGTTCGGCTAGCAAAATTTTGCAGGAAGTTTTTTTTTTAGATTACAAAAGATAAGTCGGGCATACACATATGTACTTGAACACAATTTCTATGAAACAAAATTGTAGCCGGACCATTTTTGGCACCCATTCCTATTATTGGCATGGTAAATTTATTGGCTGAATATAAGGAATCTTGGAATTTTACAGCATCAAAATAAAAACAATATACTGTATGGTGTTTTAATTCTCATGAATGCTAGTTATTCATTCAGTATTCATTTTCTAAATGGACCATGCCAATAAAAAGAAAAGACACAATTTCTTGAAAAATTTTGCTAGTAAGGGATTCCTGCCCGAGGTCAAGGGCTAAAGGCTTACAAGTAGCGGGTAAAATTAAGAATATTATTGTAATTTTAACAAATCACAACATTAACCATCGACGATACAAAAAAGTTGTTTTAGTATTTCGTATGCTGACGTCATCTCACGAACGGTTATACCTCGTCTATTCTCAAGATGACCTGGTTATGTATTTCAGATATAATTATTTACAATATTGGTTAGTAATTGCATTATAGAGAGTTGCCGGCCCATTAGAACAAGTTACAAAATGAATAAGTATAAAGTTTTGACAAACAATCTGTTTCATATTAATATAATATTTTTATCAAACATATCTTTAAGCGTTAATTTAGAATAACAGCAATTTTGCCCATTAACTTAGCCACTTTTAGACCACTAAGATGTCTGAAACTAAATAAGTTAATAAATAAAGATCAATATAAACTTTACTTGTCCTATAGGCAGTTTTCCCTCGTTAAGTTTTAAGATATAACTTTAAAGTTACCTTGATGGTTAATTCACTATAATGATAACATGCAACATGCAAACAATCCTTAGCTTAGACATCGAGTTCATAACTATATAGAGGCGAAATGTAATCCGTCCTTTACTTTTAAAGACACGCTGCACACTGTAAACTATCTCTTAATTTAGAATGCACAGCTAGAACAACGAATCGTTCGAAAACGCAGAGGATCGTTGACTGGGCCCACGAAAAGTTTTACGTTATGTCTGTTACATTATGCCCCGACACAGTTATGTACACGTTGTGACCAACATGCAACATTCAACATCAATATACGCACCTTGGGCTCCTCGAAGAATTCCAATCTTTCCACTCCAGATTCTCGCCTTCATCGCTTATTTCTTCTGTAAGAATCAATATTGTGCCTACAACTTGAGTGACGTCTTATGTTATTGTTGTTCAATGACAACTGGTGTTTCGTTAGTGTAAGATGTTTCTTTTTTTTTTTTTTTTTTTAATAAGCTTTGTTAGTAATTATTTTAAAGTTTGTTAGTTTGAAATAAAAAAAATGAGCCTATCTTGTTAGTCGTTATTTTATTAAAAAACGCATCTAGTTATGTTTGAGAATTAAAAAGGCAACACATCAACGCTGAACTAAATAACTGTAATGGTACGTGTCTCATAGTTTGTTGTTACAAAAATCCAAATTTAATTTTTTTTTTTTTTTTTTTTTTTTTATATTTTTTTTTTTTTATCTTCAAAAGTATTTGAACACTAACGATACTATCCAGATCTCTACATGGGAATCGACACTGCTAAAGTCTATAAAACAAAAACGAAACCTTGTGAAGTTGAAAGAAAAGCAAATTCTGTAAAAAATGGCAAAAACAAACAAGAAATACTGAATTCAAAATCTTATAAAACAGGCAAAACTTTGTGAATACTCCACTGGAATAAAACAGGAATAAGCCGACTAAAAATTTCGGAATGACAAAAAAAAAATTAGTATCGCGTACCTACCACTAATAGAGCAGGATGGAAACTAGGCAAAGAGCATCTTTTTTCAAAAATACAACACTATTTTGAAGCAACAGAACTATCGCCATACAGCGTGGCAACGCCGCTAGCGTTATGGGATCCTTCGAGCAGGGAGCTCTGAGTGGCGGTCTCTTCAATTAGGTATATTTTTTTTGGAAATAAATGTCTTTAGGTATTAATTATTTTATTTTTTTAAATTTAGTGTTCATGTGTATACTTTTAGACCTAAGTTTTTTTCAGAATGTTTTTAACAATTAATCATATATTGAATAAATAAACTGTTTATTAATAACTAAAAAAAAAGAACTATTTAACATGATATGTTAAATATGTATGTAATATGGGATATTATCCCAAGCCTTTGATAGGGTAGGGTGTACCTCGATGGTAAATATGTTCTTTATACAAAACCTTACGAAACTCAAAGGAAAATATTCCGCTATACGTATTTGCGTTCCTAAATAGTAGTATATTTATTAATAACATGACATTTTCAAAAAAAAAACGTACATTACGGAAGACAAATTGTCTGTCAGATCTTAAAAACCAAAGGGAGTGTCCTTGGACAGGTTAAACTTAACAGGTTTGGTTACACAACACAGTTGGTAACACTTGATACATAAAGCAACTTAACAGGCTCATGGTAACACAGCACGAACGGTAACAATTGATACACACCGCAACTTTACAGTCTCATGGTAACACAACACAGTTGGTAATACTTGATACACACGGCAACTTAACAGGGTCACGGAAACACAACACAGTTAGTAAAACTTGATACACACCGCAACTTAACTGGCTCATGCTAACACAGCACAGTTGGTAAAACTTGATACATACCGCAAGTTAACACGCTCATGGTAACACAGCACAGTTCGTAACTTGATATACACCGCAACTTAACACTCTCATGGTTACACAGCACAGTTTGTAACACTTTGATGAACACCGCAACTTTACAGGCTCATGGTTACACAGCACGAACGGTAACACTTGATTCACACCGCAACTTAAATGGCTCACGGTAACACAAAACAATTGGTAACACTTGATTCACACCGCAACTTAACAGGCTCACGGTAACCCAACACAGTTGGTACCAACCAACTAATACACACCGCAACTTAAAAGGCTCACGGTAACACAGCACAGTTTGTCACACTTGATACACACCGCAACTTTACAGGCTCATGGTAACACAGCACAGTTGGTAACACTTAATACACACCGCTACTTAACAGGCTCATGGTAACACAGCACAGTTGGTTACACTTGATACACACCGCGAATTAACAGGCTCATGGTAACACTGAACAGTCGGTAACACTTGATACACACCGCAACTTAACAGGCTCATGGTAACACAGCACAGTTGGTTACACTTGATACACACCGCGAATTAACAGGCTCATGGTAACACTGAACAGTCGGTAACACTTGATACACACCGCAACTTAACAGGCTCATGGTAACACAGCACAGTTGCTAACACTTGATACACACCGCAACTTAACAGGGTCATGGTAACATAGCACAGTTGGTAACACTTGATACACACCGCGAATTAACAGCCTCTGGTAACACAGCACAGTTGGTCTCACTTGATACACACCGCAACTTAACAGGCTCATGGTAACACAGCACTGTTGGTAACACTTGATACACACCGCAAATTAACAGGCTCATGGTAACACAGCAAAGTTGGTAACACTTAATACATACTGTAACCTTAAAGTGAAGATTTTATTAAATCTCAGCTAAGCTAATTAATTATATGGTGGATTAAAGCTAATGAAAGAAAAGTACATAATCCTTCCAGAAAACCATTATAATTTTTGACTACCTAAAGTGGAAAAATTGGGTACGTAGTCATTAGGCAGACGGTTTAAAATTAAATATCTGAGTTTTAAAATATACTAGAAACTTACCTGGCAGAAACAAATACTGACAAAGACTCCAAACCTGTACAGTGGGGTCTAGGACAGCGTAACAGATTTGTCTATGTTCTCGTGTGCCCTAGACTGTATTACGAAGTAACAAGAGCTATATTGCAATACAGAAAATTCGGATTTGTTACGCCGTCGTCCTAGCCGCCACTGTAAAGTATACAAAAAAGAAAAACTAGTAACAGTTGAGCGAAGCAGCTGAGCTTGGAGAAAAAACGATAGGTCTTTCAAGTAATTCTAAAACCCAATAGCTCAGCTGCAAAAGCAAATACTGAAAATCTTCAAAGATTCAAATCTAAGATCCGAGGCTCCTAAGAATGATCACAGATGCCCCAGATTATGGGACTAATAATTTATTCTACTTAGACTTGGATATTAAAAGAAAAGAAAAAATACAAGACAACTTTTATTTAGTAAAAAGATTGAATAAAAAATCATCCAAACCCTTGCACCACCTTACTTACAGGCGACTTAAAAGCAGGCAAGATATTTTTAACTAAATCTACGATCGTGAATAATCAAAATCAGAAAGTCAAAGTCAAAAATGAATTATTCAATATAGGATACAAGATATCACATAATGAAAGTCAATTAGATTATCTATCAAATTGATATTGATACCTTATTTGGTAAAGTATCCTATACTGCGAGAGGCGAGGGTACTTCAGGGTGCCCACCAAGCGGCTCAGGCAAACAAATGTTGATTGTCTTACGACAATGGTCGCCTGGAGACGCTCCCAGACGTGCCCTCCTCTGTCAAATAATTCTACTCCCTTCGCAATGATTTTACAGCGTAGAGAAGAAAGGGGTAACAAACTCTACTTTACAATTTATCCTTCTCTTATTTTTTTTTATATTAAAGCATATCAATGGACAATCATCACTAGAAACTTCAACTTCAATAGATCCGCCAAACCAATGAACCAAATGCCTATTTAGGCAAAAGAGATATGAAAAAAAATTAAACATTAATCGATACAACCTAGATAAAACAAAAATTACTCACTGACCCAAAAATGAAATTTATCAATAAACGATGTTATTTTTAGCGCAGGCTGGTAGTATCCTATGATTTGTAATTCTTTAAACGACTCACTGGGTGTGTTATTATGTATTAAAGCATTAGTATGTAATTATTTTTAATTTAATTGTAATTAAATGTTTTAAATATTTTGTTTTATTTGGAGGACCTTGTTGTCTTTTAATAAATAATTATTATTTTAAATATACGGGTATTTCTATAACTAAACATATATATGCCGCTAAAACACGTGATGAAATTCTATTACTTTTATAATTCTGTAAGTAGGTACTTTTACTGAATAATAATCATAAAATAGTTTAGATTTTCAGTGTTTCGTCGTACCATCTGAAAATGTAACGGAGTCAGTAGTTTTAGGGCTTTATTCCCCCCTTTTCAAGAAGTGGAGAGGTCGTTCAGCTTCCTCACTGGTGACTTGCTCGATCGACATACAAAATTGAAATTAAAATATGATCCTTTTGACAATACTTTTTTTTAATAAAAACTAAAATTTAAGTCTAACTTTTTATGTTCAACAATCAAATATAATGAATGGAAAAAGAAAGTTAATTGGATAAAACAAAAGAGCAAAAGAAAAAATACTTAAAGAAAATAAAAGACCGAAGAAAGAAAGATAGGTACTCACAATTTATGAGCTTTCTATGATTATAATTATAATTTCGATTATGTATCATAGACATGTTAGTGTTAAATTTCTATATGCTTTTCCAAACAGAAAATAAAACCAATAATGAAACCTTCCTAGACAAGACGCATTTCATTCCGTAGTCCGCTCCTTATTGTGTCGCCTAAGTTGGCAACAAGCGCTTGTTTGCGCTGGTTCGAAAAATGTATACAATATCTGTTTTTATCATATCCCTGGGACATTATAGACAGTGTTCTGCTGCTACTAGTGCTACTCTGTGTGCTTGTGGACTGCAAACCTTGTGTCTCGTATTGAATAAAATTAAATAAAACTGTAATTTTATTCCTTGCCTTTTATGTCTTGTAAAATAAATAAATCGCTTGACGAAATCGATTGTAACGATTAGGCCGCCCATTGCAATCAATGTAGTAATTTAAGAAAATTTTAATTATGTTTAATTCTATTGATTGCAATAATGGGTATTTATATTATATTCTTCTATTCTATTCTAACTGTCACTTTCATATACTGGGTGTTTCTGACAAGGCGGTAATAAATCAAAGAAGGGATTCTGCTCACCATAACTAACAACTTTCCCAAAGCAACATGGGTCGAAAATCTCAAAAAAATAACAGCTGTTCCATATATCGGTTCGACCAGCGGACGGGGTTAATATACGGGACGGCTGATTTTTGTTTTGTGATTCGACCAATGTTGCTTTGGGAATGTTGTTAGGCATGGTCAGCTGAATCCCTCCTTTGATTTATTACCACCTTGTCAGAAACACCTTGTATTTATAGTTTTCTCGTATGTTCGATTGTAGAAAATGCGTCTTGTCTAGGCAGACAGCACTACCAATCATCATTTGTGTGGTCGTTCGAGCCGGATCAACATTTTGTCTTTATATGAAAATATAGAGCAGAAGAAAATTTTAGGTTTAATTTAAGGAAAAAATCTATATTTATCAATATAAACTGTAGTTAGGCTAGTATTCGCTTCGCAGAAGAAGCATTATATAGCTTTGCAAAACTAAATTATGCGGCACATTGAGTCGTTTCTACAATCTCAATTGAGTCAGAAGACCATGTTAAAGTTCCAAGAGCAAGACCGGCTATATTGATGATTTATGAGCTTTGTAGAAAGGTTTTGCCCAGAAATAAAAGAGTTGATCAGAAAATGATGGTGATGATGATTAGTTACGACTGTTTTTCAGTCAAAAGGATCATTTTTTAATTCAAGAGACTTTATATAGGTACTACATTCAACATTTAAACATGAGCTTTACACTTATATACTTCTTAAACAACCATAACATAAGCAATAAGTATTCAATTACTCATTTTAATTATTTTAAAACTGTCAAGTTTTAATTCGAAAAGAAAAATTCTGATTCTTTGTATATATGTTACCACATTCGCGCATCTTTGCAGGGATAGAGACGTTCACATACATTCGCAAAGCTCATGTTACATCCAGATGTAACACTTATGTACTGGCCTACCATCTTTACTGTATCAAAACTGTACTGTACATCCTGTTCAAAAACAAATTTGCATTTTCAAGATTAACATACAGTAAAGTAGATGGGCCAATAGATGATTTGCTATAGGAAATGCTTGAAAAATAAACAGCCCTACGAACTGAAACCAAAGCTCGGAGGCGACTTTTTCCAATTCCCACTTTTTGCAATTAGAGCTACCGTTTATATAATTATTATATGTATTACTAGTAGACCCGGCGAACTTCGTATCGCCTTACCTATTACTATTTTGTGCATGTGTTATACATACAAACCTTCCTCTTGAATAACTCTATATTTAAATAAAAAGCGCATGAAAATCACTTGCATAGTTAGAAAGATAAAAGAATACATAGGGACAGACGCGGGAAGCGACTTTGTTTTATATTGATTGATATAAAGTTAAAAAGTTAAAGTTAAAAAACACTTTATTGCATACAAAAGATACAAAAGAACATCATACAATATATGATGATATGTGACCTAATAAAAGTAAAAACGATTAAATTCTACAGTGTCCATACATTGTTATTTCCAAAATTTCGCATTAGCTTCACAGCACATCACGGCAAAGATGGCTGAAAATAAAAGAGCGACCCTATACCATTCCCCATAAGGTATAATTTAGACTGAACGTGTTCATTTCTCAAGCATCTCCGGGGCCTCGTGCAAGGACACAACATACCCAAATCTTCGTCGAAGACCGACAGTTCGTCATTGGCATCCGGCTCGTCGACCGTCAGTTGGGCTTCGGAAAAGGATTCGCCTTCGGCCTCGTTCCCGGCGCCGGAGATGGATGAGTCTTCGGCTTCGCGCTCGACGTCGACATCGCCTTCGGTATCGCTGCGGCAACGAGATAGGGAGCCTTGAGTTTTTGGTTTGGCTACTAAACAGCTAAGTACCTTTTTTATTATTTTTTACTAGTCGACCCGGCGAACTTCGTACCGCCTAACCTATTACTATGTTGTGCATGTATTATACTTATAAACCTTACTCTTGAATCACTCTATCAATAAAGAATCTCATCTAAATTCGTTAGTTTTAAGATTTAAATTTTAAGCATACATAGATACGGAATATTGATATGATGAATATCGATGTTTGTTTCCGGTCTGGGTGTGATGTTTGTCTCTGTGTGTGTTTCGGGCACCCTAGATACAGGTTCTTCCTAGTTTAGGGCTCTGAGTGTTATTATTATTATTATTGTAGGTACAGACGCGAGAAGCGACTTTATTTTATTCCATGTATTGATTATACATTTCTTGTTTTAAAATAAGGTTAACAACCACAAAAACGTTTAAAATGTTCGTCTGTGGAATCGAATGAGTCTCGTACTCATACAAAACCAATATACCTGATATTTTAGGATTTTACTTAGGTATGGATTTTTTATTACATAAAATATCAGTTAAAAGTTGAGTCAAAATGCTTGTAGATTTGATTAAGTACAACGAAACTCGCATTACAGCAATTTATAGATATAACATAGTGAAATGTCAATCGCCCTGCAAATAAACTTTTCGTTATGCAAATCCAAGAATAAAAGGTCAACTACAAAATAGATTATATACAGGAAATTCGCATGGGATTATCAGAAGTTATTTAATAATATGTACAGTGGCGGACACGGTCGGCGTAACACTTCCGGATTTTCTGTATTGCAAAATAGCTCGTGTTCTTTGGTAATACAGTCTATGGCTAACGAAACCATAGACAAATCTGTTACGGCTTCCCAGTCGGTCACTGTACCAAATTTTTACTATACTTTGAATTTTCGCATTCGTGTAATATTTTGCTTGTCTAAATTGTTTTTGGAGTAAAATCGTAATTTTTTTTAGTACAGTGGCGGTCTAGGACGGCGTAACACTCCCGTTGTGTAAGTATTGAAAAATAGCTCTTGTTCTTTGGTAACACAGTCTAGGGCGCACGAGACCATAGACAAATCTGTTACGCCGGCGCCGTCCTAGACCAGCGTACGTAGCAACAATATCACAAATTACGCATAGCATTAATATACATTTTTTATTCCGCTAAAGTTAAGGTTTATGATGTTTAACATTTTATAAATTTCGCAGTAAATTAAGTATAGCAGCAGATCGCTTCTAAAGTTTTATCAAGTCTATTCGCTTTTGGTTTGTAATCATAAATCACGCTGCGAAAAACTAGCTATTCAATTATACAGTTTTTATTTCGCATTTATTCGCATAGAATTTAAAATTCACAGTAAATAATGTTCAGTTGTAATTTGGAATCAGAATAAGAACACGTTCCAAATAAAACTAATTTAAAAAAAAAAAAACACACTCTCACTTTTTTAATAACTAACACTGGCTGTCAAAAAGTAACATATATCTATTTCTTTTTTTTTTCTTAAAATGAACAAGGTTGCTTGGAAGAAACCTCTTTTAGCCTTCAGAATCCCTTTTGTCCCTTGCAGTTCCTAATAAACCTTGTTACTAACCTCACTATATCCTAGTACAATTAATTTTTCAATCGGTAATTCTTACACTGCCTCCGTGGCTCAGTAGCGTAGCGCGTTGCGCCTTTTATTAGGGCACGGAAGGTTGTAGGTTCGATCCCCGCAGAAAACACATTGATTTCTCACAAAAAATCACGTTGTGGTTGTTTTCGGTTGGATAGGACATTGCAGGCTTGAATCACCGGCTTGTCCGAAAACTAAGATGATTCCGTGCTTCGGAAGGCACGTTAAGCCGTCGGTCCCGGCCGCAGTAGTGGTCGCTGTAGCCGCGGCGACAAGCAGCCCCGCCTCGCGTTGGTAATAAAACATAAACTCAGCTAAACGTGGGACCGGCTCTTAAGCTGGTGCCTCTGCCTAACCCATCGGGGAATAAAAGGCGTGATATTATTTATGTATGTATGTAATTCTTTCATTAATTCTTCTCACCTGAAAAGCGACTTCCTGTACAAAGCATGCGGAGCAGTGTGCTGCGGGAAGATCTCCATATGATGATGAATGGTCCTCTTGACTAGCTCGTTCACCAGGTTCTGTGTGGTGACTTGGGCCCCGCCTCCGTCGGCGTAGGCGGCTAGCAGAGTTGGGCCCAGGCAAATGGCCAGATTCCATTCGTCCATCATGTTTTCCTCGCTGTGTTCTGATAGACTGGAAAAAAGGGTTTCATTTAGGGTGAGTTTGAAATCCTGCGTTGGATAGAGGCATATCCATATTTGCCTAGTTTAGATTTTTTTTTTCTCGGGCGCTACTTTAGCTGTGCTATGCCTCTTAATTTTGTTTCAAAATAATATGAAAAAAAAACTACTACTAGTTGAACAGGCAAAATTCGCAGTGGCTGGCGGTCTGGGACGGCGTAACAGATTTGTCTACTGTCTCGTGCGCAAAGAAAAACCGAAAGTGTTACGCCGTCCTAGACAGCCACTGTACCGCTAGCTCAAGTCTTTTTGTGAACGATATAAATTAAAAAAAAAATGTAGAAATATTTTTTCCAAAATTGGTCTGAAGTTTAGGTACGTACGATTCTAACAAACAAACTATCAAAATCGTTCTTCTTCATAATATCGCGCTTTTTTTCTATCAAGTGTGTCTAAAGACACTATATGAGTTTTGAAGGTTTTTTAAATCAAGTAATTCTCTTAATCTATAAGAGGTAAAGATCTGGAATTTTAATATAACGTTTTTGAGGTTATAACAAAGTTTTTTATAACTGAGAAACACTCGTGGAATCAAAAAACCTCGATACATTATTTCGTCAAAGATAACCATTCCAAAAAACGGGAATAGCTAGTTCTTCGAAATTACTAACTAGTTTTTGTTGAAACTACGTAGGAATAATTATAATAAAGTATATCAAATTCTGGTAATTCAAATTTGATTTAAAAGTAATAATTAAAAAGAAAATTAATATTTATTACTTTTTCCAATAAAATGTTGTTACCGATGTGTGCGACTGACATATGACTGTCCTTTTCCCTCAGTATGTATGAGGGAAAAGGACAGCCTTGGTTCCTCAGTCGTTTGATTTATTTCTCGTATATCGTCTTAAGGCGGTAAGTCACGGTATGGCGCGAAATTCAAAATTTTTCGCGTTTTTTAATTATTCTGGCGAAAGTATTCATTTTTAATAAAGTTTTAATGAATTCGCGTATGTAAAAAACCATTTATCACATTGTAATACAACGTTTTTCGAAGTGTCTTTTGTGTCTAAGGACCTAACTTGATTTTTGGCCTTTATGTCCTTAGGCACAAAATCAGTAGGTCTGTGTTCTAAAAACGTTGTATTACAATGTGGCAAATGGTTTTTTACATACGCGAATTCATTTAAACTTTTAAAAATATGTATACTTTTGCCAGAATAAATAAAAAACACGAAAAAAATTGAATTTCGCGCCATAGCGAGAGTTACCACCTTAAGGTCTATATATATACTTACTGGGACAGAAAAGCGAAGAGATAACGCAGCACGAGCATCCCAGAGCGGGGCAGAGTGAGCACGAGTTCGCGCATGCGCAGTACGAACTCCTCGTCCTGCTGCAGAGCTGTGATGCGCAGGAGTCGGTCCAACAGGTGCGGCGGCAGGATCGGCGGGCGAAGTTCGCGCAGGTACAGTTTTAGTAGCCCGGCCACTATGATAAGTGATAAGTAAACATAATAATCAATATATATAAAACTCTTCCGTTACTGACTGACTGACTGACTGACAGACAACGCAGAGCCGAAACTACTGGGCGTAGCGGGCTGAAATTTTGCATGTAGGTTCTTTAGGGAGTGTAGGTGAGCACTAAGAAAGGATTTCCCAAAATTCCCATGGGAACGGGAAAAAACGGGATTTTTGTGTTTATGAGAAATCTGCGCTGGTGAAACCGCGGGGCAGCCTCTAGTAAATATAATATACGTAGTATAAAATTAAGTCGCTTTCTGCGTCTGTCTCATATGTATGCTTATATCTTTAAAACTATGCCACGGATTTTGATGCGGTTTTTTTTTTATATAGAGTGATTCAACAGGAAGGTTTATATGTATATTACATACATAGTAAAAGGTAAGGCGGTACAAAGTTAACCGGGTCGACTAATATAACATACATAAAAAATACTAGTGAACAAGATTTTATGCACTAGGTAAAACTTTTTTTTTTTTTGAAAAAAAGGCTTACTTTAGAATATTTTTTTTCTAGAGTGGCGCCACTGTTCCGGTAAAAGGACTCTTAATTTAGGTCTTGATCGAAGGCTAAGTAAGTAGGCTACCAAATTAACTAACAAAATAATTAAATATTAACTTTTTTTTTAATAAAAGAGGCTTAAACGGAAATCTTAAATTAAAAAATAAAAGCGAAGGGTCTTTTTGGTAGTGGATAATTTCTGAAGTCATAGATTTAGAGAAATAAATCTAGTACCATTTTAGAGAACAACTCAAAGCTAACAATAAAACATTAAAAATAAAAAAGAGTATCTGCATTTTTTGTTGCAACTTTATTTTTTTTTTGTTATTTTGTTGGTAACTTAGATAGCCTAACTACTTAGATGAAGGTTCTGTGAGCCTTAGATTTTTAACTGTGAATTTAAAAGTAGGCGGGGTCGACTTTTGAAAAAAAAAATTAAAATCATCATACTGAGGGGAGGGGGGTTGAGGCTGCGACCCCCCTATATGGGTTGTTTTCGTCGATGAAATTGATCATAGAATACACCCTTAAAATTATGTTATAACTTCCCCGGACAAACTGTATATATTGACTAGGGGCCGCCCCGCGGTCACTACCCAAGAAACCCACGTGAAAATTTTCAGCCCTCTATGTCCAGTAGTTTCGGCTCTGCGTGGTCTGTCAGTCAGTAAGGGAAGAGTTTTATATAAATTGACTAGAGGCAGCCCCGCGGTTTCACTCGCGCAGAATTCTCATAAACACAAAATCCAGATTCCTCCCTTTCCCATGGGAATTTCGGGAAATTATTCCTCAATCCTCAGTGCTCCCCTACACTCCCCAAGAAACTAAGGTGCAAAAATTGAGCCCGCTACGCTAAGAATTTTTGGCTCTGCGTCTGTCAGTCAGTCAGTAACGGAATGGTAATTTATAGAAGTGGCGCTAGTATCGCACCCGTTCGCCTCTCCAGTTCTGCCATTGTTAGGGCTATGTCTTCTTCTTCTTCTTCTCTCTTAAGAGCTATGTTAGGGCTATGAGTCATACCTGAATTGATGTCCGAAGCGTCTCGCACGCGGGCCAAAGGGTCCTCTCCGCGCTCGAAGGCGGCGCGCAGAGATTGCATTTCCACTTGGGAGCCCGATACGCGGAATATGCCCTGATGACGGAGGCCTGGGAAACCGATCGAATTATTCGTGGTTTTTTCCATAAGAATAACATTATATGTGGCCACCAAAGAACAAGGAAGATGCTCTCTCTTGTATTCGTATTCTCTTTTCTGTGGAGGCCACCACTGGTTGAATCAGCCAACCAATTCGCCACTTAGGCCTTTCACAAACAGATAGTTTATTCATGGTCCTTGTGTCGGTTCAGATTCCAACACAACACAATTCTTCTTACATAATTTCTGAGACAAACTGAGATATACATAAACTGAGAACTTCCTATTTTTCGAAGTCGGTTAATATGGGTACTAAAACCTTCTCCTGAATGTAAAAAAATACATTTCTGAATACCGCATCAAAATCGGTTCAGCCGAACTCGAGATAATCGCGGACAAACACACATACATACAGGTCAAACTGATAACCTCCTTTTTTGAAGTTGGTAAAAACAGTCTTTTTGTTCGAATTTGAACCAGAAAAATACAAAGTGTTGCTAAAAGTGGCCACTTTTGACAACTAGCTGTGGATTATTTTTAACCGACTTCAAAAAAGGGGGTTATCAGTTTGACCTGTATGTATGTATGTATGTATTTATGTTTGTCCGCGCTTATCTCGAGTTTGGCTGAACCGATTTTGATGCGGTTTTCACAAAAGTATTTGTTACATTAAAGAGAAGGTTTTAGTATCTATTTTAACCGACTTCAAAGAGGGAGTTCTCAGTTATATGTATGTGTCAATTTATTGAAGGCGGGTCTCTTTTTTTTTTAAATAAATTATGTTCTATCTACTTAGGACTACTTAACTGTGCTCAAAAAATACTAAGCAACATTATCTAGTGTCATACTGTGTCACATTTTTAAATTTAAGGACATAATTTCTTTCGGGAACGGCGCTAGCTGCCGTAAACTGGCTCTAAAAGCCACAGCTACATTAAGAGCTAAGTGCTAAGCACTTCTCTAGCCCCTCAACTGAAGATGAAGATGAAGCCACAGCTCGTAGTAATTGAAGCTTTGCACAGTCTTATCTTACCATATGTAGCGATGACACGCACGCAAGAAGTCAGCACCAGAGGCAGCTCGCGGCCAGTGGCTGCCAGATGCTCGTCCAGCGGAGCGGCGAACTGGCCGCGCCCGCCCGACCCGCCGCGGTAACGACGGCTGACAAATATACACTCGTTATTAAACTGTTACCAAATCCGGTTTCACCGAAACCGATAAAAACCGGTTTTTGAAGCTAAAATTTCAAAGTTACCCTGTAGTAACAGTCTGTACTGTTCCTACAGGATGATTTCAAAGTTACCCTGTAGTAACAGTCTGTACTGTTCCTACAGGATGACTTTGAAATCAGCGTTTATTTTTTAACAGGGCACTCCGACTATAATACTGAATAGAAATAAATAGTTTAAAAAAAAAATCTGCGAAAAAATGCCTATTTGTGCATCAGTAAAGAATAAGAACTCAGTCTTGCTTCTTTTTAATATTAAAATACGAAAATAAAATAAAAAGTATTTAAAAAAATCACTTTTGTACAACAGTGTATTTTATGTTCAACCTCTCACTCGTCCTGGTCGCGCGCGTCTCGTGATAGTGACGTGGCTGTGAAGGACGTAGCATGTAACATCGAACGAAAAAACACTTTTTTTTTTTTTAGATGCGAACTAATTTCCTAAAATTTTTTTTATTTGTAATATGTATGTAAAAAGAAAAACTATATCCAAAAATAAATTTCGAATCCTGTAATAAACTTTTAATCCTAACTACGAGGTACTGTAGTGACGTGAAATCTAGTAAAATATTAAAAGCCTAGGCTCTATCGCTGTGGTTGGGTCGATTCTAAGATTGCCTAATAGTTCTAGTTTTGATTATCATTGTAATATGTATGTACTGTAGTATATGGAAAGCGACAGTGACAACGGAAGTTCTTACCTGTGAGAGGGTGTGAAGGTACTCTCAGGCAGCGGATCTATAGCGAGAGCCGGCGGTATGCGGGCTGGGGCCAAAGCGGGCAGAACCCGGCCACGTAATGCTGCAGCTTTGCTTTCTATACGGGCGAGACGACCCGCGGTGCATACGTAGGAGCGGAACTTCTGTTCGTGAAGGTAAAATAGGGTGTTAGTCGATTAAATTTGAAGAGGCATAGCATAGCTAAAAAAAAATTATATCTTCGAAAGCTACTAAACAAGGCAAATATCAAAAATGTGTAACAGTATTCCACTAGCTATATAGATAGATAGATAGACTCTTTAATACAATCAATCAACTTAAAATATTACAATATTCTTAAATTAAATTAAATTAAATCATTCATTGCAATGGGCGGCCTTATCGTTAAATGGTATTTCTTCCTCCAGGCAACCCATTGTTAAGATAAAATAAACAACAGAAAATGTACGGTGGGTTGGTAGTTAATGTAGCCTAGTATTTTTAAAGCACTGTTGTATAGCTCTTGGGTCAAACAAAGAATTGTAGACAAAGAAAGCTACAGATTTTTGCCGAAAGTGACCACTTTAAGCAACACTTTGTAGCTTTCTTTGGTATTTAACTTAAAAGCTATATATTATTTTAATTTGCCTTTAGTTTAGAAGTTTTTTTCGCGGGTGGCCCTACTTCAGCTGTACTTTGCCTCTAGCAAGAAAAACACAAAATAAAAGCATACAGGTCAAACTGACAACCTCCTTTTTTGAAGTCGGTTAATAAAACAGGTTAAATCGCTCTTAGCCGAATGGTCGTCCTCGGAGATCACTTTAGAGATAACCTTCTATTTTGAAGTCGGTTAAAAACACAGTACATTGATTGTCATAATTTTTTTTTTTTAAAGAGACTTGCCTTCAATTAATTGACACATACTTACATAAAACTGAGAACTCCCTCTTTTCTGAAGACGGTTAAAATAGGTACTAAAACCTTCTCCTGAATGTAACAAATACTTCTGTGAACACCGCATCAAAATCGGTTAAGCTAAACTCGCAATAATCGCGGACATACGTACATTCAGGTCAAACTGATTTGAAGTCGGTTAAAAAGGATAAAATAGGCATGTTCTCTCGGCGGAGAAGATGGTTATGATAATGATAATGAACTTACAGAGAGATAGTAGTCCTCTTGTTCCTTGCGCGGGGCGTCGCCAGCCTCCTCAGGAGGCGGCGGGTTAGCCAAGTTGACGCTCCAACCGGTGGCTAGATCACCGAAAGTGCCGCCTATGTCCCAATGTTCGTTTGAGCCTACCATCTGGTAAAAAATGATCGTATTTCAAGTTACTGTGCATTTATACAGGGTGTTTCTGACAAGGCGATAATAAATCAAAGGAGGGATTCTGCTCACTATACCTAACAACTTTCCCAAAGCAACATGGGTCGAATGCTCAAAACAAAAATGAGCCGTCCCGTACTTTGACCCCGCCAGCTGATCGAACCAATGTATGGAACAGCTGTTTTTTTTTTTTTGAGATTTTGACTCATGTTGCTTTGGGAAAGTTGTTAGTTATGGTGAGCAGAATCCCTCCTTTGATTTATTACCGCCTTGTCAGAAACACCCAGTATAAATCGAACGAATGATTTAACTTCCCCATTTAACGGCTAACACGGTACGAAACTCTTCCGATAAATAATTAATATCTTCTAAACCATGGCCGAAAACAAAAATATTCGTCTTTGACTCCCTAGATAATGTTGCTTAGAATTTTTAAGTTCCTGTTGTGTAGCTTTTAGTCTTCAATTCTAACCAAAAAACCGTTTGTTGCCTAAAGATAAAAAAAATATCCTAAGATCATTATCCTAGAAGCTACACAACAGAGCCTTAAAAATTAAAGCAAGATTATCTAGGGAGTCAAAGACGCATATTTTTTATTTCGGTCATGGTTTAGAAGATATTAATTATTTATTAAAGTGGCGCTAGTCTCGCACCTTAGCAAGCATTCTTAGACCAAGTTTCCACCTACAAGAACAAGAAAACTTCCAAAAGAATGTCTGCCATCCGCCATTCTGTCTTGCAAGTTGCTAGCTACTGTCGGACATTTGTCTCGGAAGTTATCTTAAGAGGTTAAAACGCGGCCTTGGAGCATACAAATTTTTGTCAGTATAAGCCGCGCTGAAAAAGAAACGATTTTAAAATGGCGGCCGACCGCCCGCATGCCATCTCGCGTATTTTAGTATGAGGGAATAGTTAAGAATAGAGACAGCCCATACAACGGCCGCAATTTTGAGATCGTTTCTTTATCTGCGCAGGTTATACTGACAGAACATTAAAGGAATGCTCTGCGTCTGCTTTCACTAAAATACTTGATGGAATGGGGAGAGAATATTACATACAGGTAGTGGCGTAACTACTAAGGGACGACCTGGGGCAGTGCCCCGGGGCCCTCAAGGTCAGGGGGCCCCTCAAGCCCTGACTTACAAAATCAACTAATGGATTTTTTAAAACATATCCCAAGAAAGCTACTTGAATAATGGAAACTTTGATAAAATAGTGATTTTTGCCCCAGGGCTATTGGTTACCACAGTTACGCCACTGGATACAGGTTTCTGACAAGTCAAGCGCAACAGCCAAGGTTCTCGTGAGTTCAGACTTCGTGGGCTATGAAATTTGACACTTCCAACCTGGATCGCATCTTCTGTTCTTGCTACTCCACTCTGACCGGCTGTTGAAGGCAAGCTCATAAGCTTGTGGTTGTGTGTTTGAGATGACTGCGTGTTAGTGTGAGTGAGACGACTGCGTAAGTGTCCCTGGAGGTATAAGGGCCGCGATTTCCAACTTGCCACGAGGCGTGCCTGCGGCGACTTAACTAATTGCATTCGTACTTCCAGACTGAAAGTTATACTGGAATTGCTAGCGGGTGATCGGGTCGGTATACCCCTGCTACGTCTTCATTAGTTATGATTTAAACCTCACCGCGTCGCGCGCACATAAACTGTGCATAATTGAAATGCGTTTGAGGGTAGGCAAACGGTCCACCGGGTAGGTACCTATATAATAAAGCAGCCCTATTTTCTTTGTTACCGCAGAACAGGAAAGCGGCTGAAACTGATTTCATTCATTAATTTTTGGAAAATTAGTATATATTGAGACAAATTAGGAAAGTTAAACAGAAAAGTTAGAAATAAATTGAAAGAAAATAACTTGCCCATTTTGTGTATGCAATTCACCATAAATCCCTTACCTCAAAAAAAGTTAGACACCGTCTAAATCGCCAATTTGGAATGACGTATTAGTGATTTAAATCAAGCCTAGTTATTGACTATTTAGACCAGGTTTAAGGACTCTTTTTGCGAGCCGTAGACGTAATTAGAAGAAATTTAAATTCGCAAAGTCAACTAGTTATAAAAATAGGGCCTAATAAATCACCTGTTGCACTAATTCGGCTTCAGCGGCATCCAGAGTCTTGGCATTTTCGCGGCATTCGGCGCGCAGGGTGCGAGCGCTGGCCTCGAGTTGGGCCAACCTTGCGGCCAACTCGCTACCAACTGTGTCTGCAGCTGCGTCGCTCTCGGGACCGGCTGCCTCGCCGAGCGTAGATGATATTTCGGCGTCCTGTTTGATGTTTCAAGATCAATAAAAAAAAACAAAAAATTCTTTATCTATATATATAAAATCCAAATACTACTGATCTACTCACGTACTCACTCACTCATCATCGCCCAGCCGAAACCGCTTAAGATAGAAAGATGAAATTTGGACAGTAGCTTCCTTACGTGACATAGGCACCCACTAAGACGGGATTTTGGGATAGCTTAACCGGTACGCCGTATAAAGGGTGTAACAGTTTGTATGAAACTCCTAAACTACTGGGTTTAGAAAGTTTTTTGCATCACCAACATCATAAATGGTTTTATTTTTTGCCCCTGAGTTCTTATACAGGGTGAAACAAGTTTATTGCTAAAATTATTTTTAATATATTTACTTTAATTATAAAAAAAAAGCGCTTGCGAAGCTGCGGGCATAAGCTAGTTCAATATTGGGTACAAGATATCACTTATTGAAAGTCAATTAGACTAGATCTAATCTAATTGCTATTGTACATTATTTGGTAAAGTATCCTATACTGCGAGAGACGAGGGTGCCCCCCAATTGGCTCAGGCAAACAAACGTTTGCCTTGCCTTACGACAATGGTCGCCTGGAGACGCCCCCAAACAAGGCCTCCTTCGTCAAATGATTGTACTTTAAGTTTAAAGATAGGATCTAAATACCCATTTTAGTTTCATAAAAGAATATTTCTAAGATCCTTATCCTAAAAGCTACACACAGATCCTTAAAAATTCTAAGCAAGATAATCTAGGGAGTCAAAGACGCATATTTTTGATTTCGGCCATGGTTTAGAAGATATTAATTATTTATCGAAGTGGCGCTGCGGCGGTAGCATGACGGACAATTTGTCGAATCTATCTGTCACTTTTGTCGATCATCTCCATCCATATTCCCGCATTTAATAATAATAATAACACATCACACTCGCCCCGAACTAGGAAGAACCTGTATCTAGGGCGCCCGAAACACACACAGAGACGAACATCAAACCCAGACCGGAAACGAACATCGATATTCATCATATCAATATTCGCCCCGCCCAGGAATCGAACCCGGGTGCTCACGCTTACTCAGTCCACATCACTGCCAACTGAGCCACGGAGCAGTCAATTTAAATGTCAAAAGCGCTTAAAAGTGACAGAAAGATTCGACAAATGGTCCGTCATGCTACGTAGGAGGGTATCGCATACCTCCTGCTCAGGCGGAGTGCCCTGGTAGGCGATGCGGCGCGGCAGAGCGAACACTTGCGAGTTTATGTCCAAGAAACGCTGCCTATCGACTACGCTGTCCATTGCCTCTACGCAATCTGGAAACAAATACTCATAGTTATAAACTTTTATTTTCTACTAGTCGACCCATACAACCTTACCCCAATTAATATGTTGTGCATGTATCAATACGTCAATACATAGTATCAAACAAAGTTACTTCCCACGTCTGTCCCTACGTATGCTTAAATCTTTAAAATTATGCAATGGATTTTGATGCGGTCTTTTTTAATAGCCAGAGTGATTCAAGAGGAAGGTTTATAAGTTTAATACATCCAGAAGAAAGGAATAGTTTAGGCGGTACGAAGTCCGCCGGGTCGACTAGTTATACATATAAACCTTCCTCTTGAATCACTCGATCTTTAAAAAAAACACATCAAAATCCGTGGCATAGTTTTAAAGATATTAGCATAAATAGGGACAGACGCGGGAAGCGACTTCATTTTATACTGTGTATTGATTAAAATTCGGATCGGAAATAGAAACACGAGATTCTGACTCTTGTATAATCAAACTATTGCTGGAATCTGCAATCGAGTTAGCGCATCCTACCAGCAGATTCTGTGCACGGCATATTGCGTAATATAAGGACGCCTGCAAACTGGACGATATAAGTCGTAACGATTATTTAGAAGGAAAAAAAAGGTAAACGGCACAGGACCGTTGTGCTTAGCGTGCAAAAGAACAAGGGGGCAAGTTTCTTAACTATAAACGATCGACCAATTATTGTCTTGTTAGCGACTTCGGTAATCATTGCCGCTTTAACAAAGGCAATTTCTGTTGCACGCTCAAAGAAAACAGCAATGGTTAACGAAGTCGCTAACAAGACAATTGCGAGTCGATCGTTTTTAGTTAAGAAACTTGACTAGTATTGGGCGCTTACAGGCTGATGATGATGATAAGGACACGAATATTATTTCAGTAGTTGCATCAATTATGAAAGCGCGATTGAAAATCGTACAGTCACGGACTAGGAGGCCGTAACAGATTTGTCTATGGTTTCGTCAGCCCTAGACTGTATTACCAAAGAACAGAGCTATTTGAAAATACAGAAAAACCGGAAGTGTTACGCCGACCGTGTCCGCCACTGTACAAACTTTTAAAATACTCCCAAAAAGTAATTCTTATCTATTGATCAAAAACTTATCAAGTGACGAACTATCACTGGGGTACTATTACGGCCATATTTGCAATATTGCTTTTGTTCTTCAGAGTGTCAAAGTAAGTCCAAAAAACGCAAAGAAGACGAAAAGCAATATTGCAAATGTGGCCGTAATACAGGGGCTAAAAGTCTCTGTCCCTCACAAAAAGCCCAGACGTCCTAGTAAAAGTTGGCGATGATGATTGAAAGGAGACAAGGTACGTTCCCATGTAAGCTTCGAAGCCGCACGATAATTTCAGCCAACATACGTGAGCCCTTAGCCAATCAGAACAGAGCACAATTACATTGTTCCTCTAATGAACACGCATATTCCTCCATGTAAAGGTCAACTGTCCCTCCCACATGTTTGTGACATTTCTCACGAATGAAATCTACATGGGCAATCATGGAAAGCTTGCGAATAGGCACACAAATGAACCATTTTGCTGAAATGGGGGCGTAAGCCACAACTCGGACACTTCATAGAAAAAGCCTGTTGCTTCGCGCACAGCCGAAACTCGTGTACGTGCATATCATGCTTGTGTGAGTGAGATGAGACGTGCGACACTGCTGTAACAGAGAGGTAACCGAGCGCGGGGCCGCACTTGCTGAGGGAGGCAGGGAGTGCCCATACTGTATGTACGATTTATTATAGTGTGGCTAAGCTGTGTGGCAAATACCACCACCCCGTCTCCTCCCGTACGTACTCCCAACGGCTAAGTAAAAGGCTACTAAGGAAGAAAGGACACTGGCCAAACACTATCTCCAACGCCGAACTATGGAGGGTTACAAACCAAAGACCTATTGCTGAGGAGATAAGGGAAAGAAAATGGCGATGGATCGGACACACGGTTCGAAGGGCTCAGGATCACATCCCCAAACAAGCCCTAAATTGGCATCCTGCAGGTGGCCAGGTCTAGGAGGCCAGGCCGACCAAGACACACCTGGAAGCGGTCCGTCATAGCAGAAGCTCGACAGATGGGCCACTCATGGGAGGAACTGCCGGACCTGGCCCAAGACCGATAGCGATGGAGACATCTTCTGACGGCCCCAGCCTCCACGAAAGAGTAACGGGAATAGAGAGAGAGAGAGAGAGAGAGAGAGAGAAGGAAGAACTAAGGCTATTGAGGTAAATTCGCTCCACAATGATTGCCCTAGTGGCAATCTTAAGGGCAGACCTATGTCCAGCAGTGGACGTTTAGCGGTTGTTATGATGGGGCGCTAAGATAATATTTGGTAGAATAACTTTACGTTTGCCTGAGTGGTCTAGGAGAGCCTACAGGTCTCAACGGAAGACTTGACAAAAAATTATCTATCAGTATAAGTTTTGGAATTATGGTTGACGGATGCAAGTGACCAGCGGACCTGAAAAATTTGTAAAATGATCTGTAAAAATCTGCCCTAAAGCAAAAAGTAATTACAACAGGCTTGATGAACTAAGTCAGTGAAAAATCTAATTCATGTTGACTTTAAAAAGACTAATAAATCTTGTTAATTACAAATTAAAAAAAATTATATAAAACTCAAAACAAAAAGAATAGAATAAAAGAGAGAATGATTATTTTTTTTTTTTTTAACCAAATCAACTTAATTCTATTATAAAAACAATGCTGCTGCAGAAACTATATTGTTTGAGTGCAGCAGCGAGCAGTCTTACACAATCTTTCTTACAACCATATATTATTTAAAATAAATAAGTTCTTTTCTGTACGATTCCAGTTACTAGCCAATCAACTTGGTAAACATCCTGCTGTTATAATATAATAATATAATAAGCCGGATTAACTGGAAATATAAGAAAATGATTTTTAAAGAAAATACAAGAAAACACTTGAGAAAAACAACTCATTTATACCCTTAATAACGAGCTGGCTGGAAAATAATAATGTACATTGAAATATGAAAAATAATATCACAAGTGGGAGATTACACACCTACACCACACCTACAAGGTTCTAAAAAAAAAAAACATATTGAATAAAATAACAAGTAAAGATTGCTATTTTGAGTTCTGTTTGAAACTGGCAAACCACGGAAATGATTCTATAGAAATATATGCTCATTATTTCCACTTATATATTTTCCATTTATTTCGCTAAAACGTCAAATTAAAACGTGACCCCGAACGTAACAGCAATCCGATAACAAAACATCAATACCGAGACGTGAAGATTATGTGCCTTATATAAAGTAAACAGGGTACTTTGTAGCACCGGCCCACGCGCGGTTACAAAAGCTTCTGCTTGTTAGTAGCCGTAGGTGGCGGGGGTGCCCTCACATAACTAAGTAGCATTTTACTTTTGCCATTTTAACAAGCGCCTTTACAAACCTAAATAAGTACGGATTATATTATTTTTCCACTCTAACAAAGTAATTTAATAAAGAATCAACGGGATAAACAACTTTCATAGCTGCAGCGGGCGGCCCTCAACCCTAACTACCTCCTACTAAACAAATTGAGCCAGGATATTGAAGATTTAAAAACAACTTTAAATTTTAGTTTTAAGTAACAAATTGAAAATGTTTACTATACTATTACGCTACGAACAATTTAAATGTCTCCTAGAAACAGTTGCATGTGGGTTGCCTGGAATAAATCCCTATCAGCGATAAGGACGCCCATTGCATGCAAATTTATTTCTGTGTCCCGTTAACTGTAGAATGTTATATTGTATCCTTAGTGTGCAGTAAAGTGTTTTTTAACTTTTAATTTTACTATTTTATACCAGTCAATAGTTTCCCTAAAAATGTTAAATCTTTCTTTTCATACGCTAAAACACTGCCTGTAAAGGTTAAAGAATAAAACACAACTGAATCTTTCCGCAGTTTGAAGCGAGGCGCGGTACCTATGCAAAACACAGGATACGCAGTACCTTCCACAGATAAAGGCGAGGCTTGGGTACCTATACATATACATAAAACATAAGAAGATGTTGTCTTACCAATGAGGGCTTCAGCGGCGGAGTTGATGGCCTGGGCGCGGGCCCGGTCGGCGGCGGCCGCGGTACGCATCACTCTGCCCACGCTGGCTTCGAACCCCACTTCCATGCACTGAAATAAATTCACTTCTTGATTGCCCCAATCGATACCCAATAAAGTCATTTTAAGCACTATACAAACCACAAGTAAAGCAATCATTTATTCATGCCCTGATTGGTGCATTCAGTTTTCAATTGCGGGGAAAATTTTGTATTTAACTCTTCTTGCGTAGTTGTAAAATTGGTTTGACATTGAGATTCGAAGTGGGGGTCGGATAGTGGAGTTTTATGCAGCCTGCTTTGATGCCTGAATTGCATTACGTCGTGATTTTAAAAAGAGCGGAATATTTTTATTTTTTAAACTCAATTATGCATTCGAGCAGAAAAGCTCGTGCATTCTGATGAGGTTAGTGTTTTTTTTTTTACGGAATATAATTTTCATGTTTTCAAACGAAATGTCGCGGAACGTGTTTCTAATTTGGATATTTTTTATTTAGTTGGATACCTACTCAGGCTAAATACCGAGGATTATTGGGAATTTGAGTATATCCTAAGAAAAAATACTTATAACATAATTTATAAAAACAAATCTGTAACGCAAATCCCTTTATTATCTCCCTAATTGGTACTATACCCGTTATTTTCAATTTAATAAAAAACACTAGAAAATAAGAAGATTAAAAAAAAGAACACAGAAGGCAGCGGCAGCCTCTATTTAAAAAAAAAATACAATAGAAAAACAGAAAGTAAACAAAATTGCTTTGCTTGGATTAGATTAGTCAAATTAGGTACCTAAAGTAGATTTATAGAAATACTGGCTGTACCGGCGAACTTCGTATCGGGGCGTTCAATTTTAAATGTAAAATTAAATTTTTTTTTTACTAACTTACCCTTAAATTTTCCAATTTTCTCACCTTTTAAACCTTCCCTGGACTACTACGAACACGATTCATTTTTATTATAGCGAGACTAAAACGAACCACGATTCATTTTTATATATATATAGTAGAAATATTAATTTAACTATAAACAATTGAAACGCGTATTTTCGCGATTTGCAGAATTCTCAGGCCAGCAATAAATTTCAACTCTTCAACTTACCAGCATTATATCAGCGATGTCGTCCAAATAGTAGCGGTGTAGAGTAGCATTGGCCGCTTCGAGGCACAGCTCGTAGTCCGCACGGGCTCGCAGGGCCTTGGCGCGCGCTTCGCTGTGACGCTGGCGACGCTGAAAGCGCACGCTCTTTTGAGAAAACTAGCATCAATATATATAAAACTCTTCCGTTACTGACTGACTGACAGACAACGCAGAGCCATAACTTTTTAGCGTAGCGGGCTGAAATTTTGCACCTGAGTTCCTTGGGGAGTGTAGGGGAGCACTATGGAATAATTTCCCGAAATTCACATGGGAACGGAAAAAAAAACGGGATTTATGTGTTTATAAAAAGTCTGCGCTGCAGCCTCTAGTTTAGAATAATACGGTAAAAGAAGGTTTTGGTCCACAATTGAGTCCCAAAAGACTGGTGCCTTATCGTAGAAACTTCCGGTGCTATGTTGAATCCATGTTAATCACATCATCATCTCATTACCAAAGAGCGTCGAGTCGACTGCCGAAAACAGGCACCTACAAATCTCTAAACCGACCGGTAGACTATACTCCCACTTCACTGTGTCGAATCTGCAATTTTCATCTTTATTAGTAGCGTAGCTATTAACATCTGAGTCACCTATGGCTACGCTAAAAATGCTAGCAATTAATCAAAAAACTCAAGTTTCGCGATTCCACTTCCTGGTGATTTGATAACCCTAACCACAAACCTTGTCAAGTTCTTTGTCCATGCTCTTTAGTTTCTTAACCCTGGGCGGATCGGCGCCTGCAAGGCGTTGTCTCTGATCGTAAGCGTGACGGAGCTTGTTGGCCGCCGCGCGCCATTCCGCAGCTGCGGCCGCTTGGGCCTTCCCAGCGGAACAGGCTTCGGCCAGGGCTCCACCCAACTCCTCGTGACGTTCTAGGACTGGGAAATTATACATTTATACATAATCTTCTCCGAGACACCAGCTCATTGATTGCCCATGAGAGGCATCGTAGAGTAGAAGCGGCATTGATTACCACCGACATCTCCTTGCGTGGGTATCGTAAAAGGAACACTTCGTTGAAATACATGAAGAGCCACACAGCGATTGAGAAACGGCTGCCAAACGTTGCGATTATGGCAAACTCCCTCCACAATGCTTGCCTTTGTGGCAATCTGTTGGAAACTTGTCATCCTGATATGATGTGTAAGTAATCCTGAACGTAATGGTTCCTCACCTATGTCTTTGCACTTGCGGAACAGCCGCAGGGCATCTTCCGCGGCCCGCTGCAGGCGTGTAGCAAGTTTGCCGCCATAGAGATCTGCCAGAGCGGCGTGGTCCCTGGCGAGAGAACGGGTGTTCTCCAGGGCAGCTTGCCAGCACGTAAAGGCGCTGGTCAGGGCCCATTGGTCGCGTCTGATATAGAAATAACACTTGAAATTTACTGCCGTGTATTGGCGACTTGGAATATTACCATTTACTACCTTGTGTGTCGTCAGAGACGACTAAGGGAACCCCCAAAGGACGGGCAGCAGTGTCCTTCGTTGAAAAACCTCCCTATAATGCTTGCCTTTGTGGCGATCTGATGGGTAGCCTATGTCCATGATGACGATGACTTCAAATAAAACACAAATAGAGAACAACACAGACTCGTGAACCAAAATGTTTTCCAAGTTAAATAGAAACCGCAGCCGATCTCTTTTCATTACAGAAAGACTTAGTACAAACTTCTACGTACCGACTTGATACACTCGCGCTCGAGCAGTGGAAGTGCATCGGGCGTGTCCGTGTCCGTGTATTTTGCTCACGTTGTGGCGACTGTCTATAAAAAGTTGAATACTCAGTAGCTGCTCGAGCATTTTAATGACTCGGTAACTACTCAGTCCGGGGTACGGTGGTCCTTACTTGTGTTTCTGGTCCTTGTGCCGCTGATGAGCGACTCTGGCGAGCTTGTCTAGAGCTCGCGAGTATTCGTTCTCGAGGTCGGCTCGGCGGCGGCAGTAGTCGTGAAGCTCGGTGGCCACACCCGCTGCTGCCTCCGCACGGGATTCTAGCACTCGAGTCTGTTCTGCTAGCTGGATACGTATGTCTGGAATAAAAGGGATATGTTATGGACTGTGCTTTATTATTTTGTTTGAGGATTGGAATGCATCCCATAACTTCCTATGGGTGCCGTGTTGTAAAAGGCGACTGAGGGAACTGCGATCACCCAACCCGCTTGCGAAACCCCGCAAATGTTTTTTTAGTCAAACCGTCGCGTCGCCACTAAGTGAGACATACATTTCAATAGAAATGTTAAGATACTTTAGCTAGCGACGTCGCCATGGCATCGCGGTGAGTTACCGGCATCTATTCTCCTTACACGAGTCAAAAGCTTGCGATGTCACCCAAATGTTTGTCTTTTTAACGGTCTGTGGGGCTCTCGTCTGAGATGGTGAATTAACCCATCACTGATCACACTCAGAGCTCCTTATTAGGTAGAACCTGTATCTATGGTGCCTAGGTTACGAGCACGTAAAGTAAAAAGTAAAGTAAAAAGTAAAAAATGATTTATTCAATACAGGATACAAGATATCGCTTATTGAAAGTCAATTAGACTAATCTAATTAAAATTGATACCTTATTTCGTAAAGTATCCTATACTGATAGAGGCGAGGTAGTTCAGGGTGCCCACTTATTGGCTCAGGCAAACAAACGTTTGCCTTGCCTTACGACAATGGGCGCCGACGTGTAACCGAAGTACCTTAGTCATAAAATCATCAACATCTTATCGTATTAATCATTGCTCTATGCAAGGTATAAAACATAAGAAGATTAGGTACGCGAATGTCGGGGCGCAATCAAATTAAATGGATTACAACCGGTCGATTGTTTTAAACAAGTGGTAGCCGTCGTTCCCTACTCGATTCGATCGGAATATTAGCATGACTCACCAGTCTCCGAATGTTCAGAAATAATACAAGCCGGATACACGAATAAAGTCATGTCAAGTCGTTTAATATTTATATTGACAGAAGCAAATTGGAAAAAAAACCCTCCCTGTGAAAGGATTTGCAGTTTTTTAGGGATCGTTTGCTTGGTTTGGTTTTGTATACTCGTTTGTTATTTTTGAAATTTCGTTTTCCTTTTTACTCAGATTTTTTTTTTTATTAATAACTACTTTATTATTGTGTCAAATTTTTAGTTTCTTACCCACAGAACTATAAAAATTTAAATGTTGGTTACTTTAATTCTTTAAAAAAAAATTAAAATGAAATTGACGGCCGAAAAATTCAGATTAAGTATTAAGTATTTATTTATTTAAATCTAAAGATGGGCACTATTATTTGTCAATAGTAAAATACCT
This sequence comes from Euspilapteryx auroguttella, assembly GCA_951802225.1. Taxonomy (NCBI): domain Eukaryota; kingdom Metazoa; phylum Arthropoda; class Insecta; order Lepidoptera; family Gracillariidae; genus Euspilapteryx; species Euspilapteryx auroguttella. Next base: position 1,075,937 of record OX637641.1, on the reverse strand, counting down.
AACATTGTCTAATTTTAATATTCAATTAATAAATTCATTAAATTTTCTAGACATGTGTCAAACTCGCACTTCGCCGTTTTTTTATTGGCTTCCATCAAAACGGATTTGAGTTCAATTAAACTGTCGCCGATATAAAGTCCCCTTATTCCCGCGATATCATCTTATTTGCTCACTAATGCTGGCTGACCCTATAATAGTATTATTCTAGCGATAATAAAGTTCACAATGGAATTAGTTTAATCCGAATAATAAAAACTAACCGACATGAGGTGTTAAAAAGGGGCACAGAGACCTTTATATACTATCTACTATATATATATATATATATATATATATTAAAATGAATCGTGGTTCGTTAGTCACGCTAAAACTCATGAACCGGCCGGGCGGATTGAGCTGATGTTGGTCTTGAAATGTTTTGCGTAGTCCATGGAAGGTTTAAAAGTTGAGAAAATATGGAAAAACGGGTGAGTAGTTTTTTTAAGAATTGTAAGGCGCGATACGAAGTTTGCCGGGACAGATATATAAAAAAATGTTTTTTTTGTCTAGCCCAAAACTCTGCAGCTCAAGTTTAAAACAAAATCGTACAAGTTTCAAGTAGTACTGACTCCAAACAAAAAGAAACCAAAACGAGCTTTTTAAAGTGGATTGGAAAACTTACGAATATCCTCTTTAGTAATTAAATTTGAAGTTTAAAACTTAATTTTATAGAGTAACCTATCTTTGATATTGAGATAGTGAATATTTCTTCATGTAGTCAAAGGTTTTTCATAATTGTTTTACAATATCAAGCTTTTAAAAAAGTTTTATTTGGCGCTCGCTCATACAATTTCATTCTACGTATTATTTTGTTCAGTCTTAGTTTTTGCATAAAATATTTTTTGAAATTTCTGGAAAAATGCTGGACAGAAGCCTCCCCCCCCCATAGAAAGCCACAGCGACCTCGCTTGAGCGCGCCCTTTACCAGGTTGTCTGACCACCTAATGTGGAGTCTGCCTACTCTGCGTCTTCTGGTTCGTAATCGCAACTCGATGGCTTTTCGGCCCCAGCGACCATCTTTTCTTCGAGCTATGTGCATTTCCCATTGCCATAGATTTCGCAATTCTTTAAGCTATGTCGGTGACTTTAGTTCTTTTGCGGATCTCTTAACTTCTGATTTGATCACGCAGAGAAACTCCGAGCATAGCCCTTTTGAAATTGACTTACGTAAATCTAATTAGTATTTAAAAATATGTGTTTATTTTGAAATCTCTTTGTCACTCAAAAATATTTAATATAGTCTAATTGTGTCTCACTGCAAGACAATTACCCTCCCCTAGCACTCCCCCCACTGTACCCACGTGTCCCAATCCTATGTGCCTCCTGAAATTAATTACTTAAATACGCATTCAATAATTCGGACCAATTTGCCAAATGCACATTTACGGTCGAGCGTTCACTTATAAAGCTAACCGGCTCTCCTCTTACGCTAGGAGTGGTCCTTTTAGGTATTCTGTACTAGAGAATCACGTTACAGGATTTATTTAACTAAATCATTTCCGTTACTAAACTAAAAACTGCTTCAAAATGAATTTAAAAAACCCTACTCCGACTAAATGTTGTAAAGGTTATCTTTTACCATTTTACAGGCAGCTTTGAGCTTGGTTCGAGCATATTTAATAGGGAACTTTGTTAGTTAGGTGAATGTTGTAGTTGAAAATAAAAGATAATATGAAAGTTCTGCCTTTGACGTTAGTTAAAAGGTAAGTTAAACTTTACCTTACTTTAGTTAGACTTTACTTAGGGAGCTAGTAAATTATTATAATATTATAAGGAAAGCAAGGAGCCCAAGGTCGTAGTACAGACTACCTATCTTGGGTCTTCGAAAGCAAACAAACAAGGTTCTTCAAGTTATGAAATTCGTCTTACAAATTATTGATAACTGAACTGATAAGGATCGGTCTAACTTTTTTGTGGTAAAGCGGACAGAGCCAGGAAACAAACATCCATATCCAATAACGATGTTTGTCTTCACTGCGGATCTAACCCGGACTTTCACAAGTAACTATTCCCCAATCTGTGACAGTCAAACTCACACGCCATACAGACAGACTATTACGCAGAGGCAGAGAGTAACAGGCACGCGTCTCGTGATACGAGCTTCAAAGTTCAGCTCGGGTCAAGCGAGGAGCGAGGCTTCAATCACAACAATCTCTTTGCGACTTCATTATCTGCCGGCTTCGATGCAAAGGTCAGTTATAGGATCTATAGGGCCGCGTTAATGACTGCTAGTAATCAGTGTCGTGCGTGGTTGCCGGCGGCGGCGCAGTCTGGCTGCTGAGCGAGAAACCAAACAAATGACTATTACATTTGAACATCATTACGCTACCTACAAATATGGGGAGACACATAAAGTTTTAAAATAAAGTGTGAAGTAATCCTTCATTTTGTTGATCAATCATTGTTTTAGCAGCTGTTTGTGAACTACTTAGGCAGGTCCACGAATTGACCGCATAAGTTGCGCACACGTGCGGTCCGTCTGATGTCAACCATAGAGCCCCTGAACTTTAACTTTTAACTTTTCATACTAAAAAAAGAGATAAATTGTAAAGTAGAGTTGGTTATCCGTTATTCTCTGCGCTGTAAAATCATTGCGAAAGGGAGAAGAATCATTTGACAGAGGAGGGCTCGTTTGGAGGCATCTCCAGGCGACCATTGTCGTAAGGCAAGGCAAACATTTGTTTGCCTGAGCCAATTGGTGGGCAACCTGAACTACCTCGCCTCTAGCAGTATAGGATACTTTACTAAATAAGATATCAATACCAATTAGATTGGTCTAATCAATATATATAAAACTCTTCCGTTACTGACTGACTGACTGACTGACTGACAGACAACGCAGAGCGAAACTACTGGGCGTAGCGGGCTGAAATTTTGCATGTAGGTTCCTTAGGGAGTGTAGGTGAACACTAAGAAGGGATTTCCCGAAATTCCCACAGGAACGGGAAAAAACGGGAATTTTGTGTTTATGAGAAATCTGCGCGGGAAAAACCGCGGGGCAGCCTCTAGTTTACTTTTAAAAAGTGATATCTTGTATACTACATTGAATATTTTTGACTTTTTATTCTTTGAAGTAAATTCTTTGATCGCTATTTTTAAGGGTTTCGACAAAAAGGGCGGATAAAGCCCTATTAGACACTAGTAAAGTTATATACGTTCACGAATCATTTGACCTGGGTCAATAACACATAAGAAAAGAGTTTAAAAAAAATTGCAAAAGCCAACCAATATGCTATTCCGATGTAATCTTACATATTGGAAAGTTTTGTAAAGGACATAAAATCCACATCCAACCACACATCCTCACAGTTTCGCATTTAATAATATTATAGTTTTGTAGAAATAGGATGCAGCAATTAAACTAACGAAGGCAGAGAGAGACGGAACGACTTTCTTTCACAAAGGAGACTCAACATAAACTTGGGGTGATATAAGGAACCCCACATGCCACATGCGGCGGATTAGGGCCGGCGCTGACTAACGGCGGCGCGGCATGGGCATGACATGGAGACAGGCTGGCATGGAGCGCTCCGGTCTCTTGAAATTGTTTATCATGCAAAGGCATGTAGTTGGGTTTATTAAAGTTTATTTGATTTTACTCAAAGGGTTGTTTGGAATAAATCGCTTTATGCGATAACGCCGCTCATTGTAATCCATTTATTAATTGTGATAAGTCGGTTGATTACAATAAAGAGTCTAAGTATCTTATTTATTGGTTAACATATTTATTAAAAGAAACAGTTAATGATCACAACACAACATTTACAACATAAAAAATAAGATGAGTAAACAAACACAAAGATAAAATAAAAAGGATAAACATTAATTTGGCACTCTCGATACAATTTTATAAGTGCACTATCTATCTCTTAATCCTGAAAATCCTACGAGAAAGGAAAATTGGGACTTTGCGGTTTGAAGCAAAATCACGCTAGGGCGAAGCTAACAAAAGGAAACGTTTCTAGTGCCATGCTAAACTGTTAGTCAGCGCCGGCCTTTAGACACACAACTAGAAGCGTGCAGTACGATCATATAGAATTTAATTTTGAACTTCCCCTAATAGCTACTTCCGGGTGTTTTTTTTTATTTCTGTTTTGCTGCATCGATCGCCCTCAAAGCTCATTTTGGTAATATTACTGCAGTGCTGTTATTCAGAATTAGAATTATTTTTTATTATTATAATCTATACCAACATTATAAAGAGGAAAGATTTGTTTGTTTGTTTGTAACGAATAGGCTCCGGAAATACAGAACCGATTTGAAAAATTATTTCACTGGTCGGAAGCTACATTAACCCCGAGTGTCATGGGCTATATACGATTTTCAAAAAAAATAGGGATCCTTACCTAAACTCAAATAATGTAACCCAAGGTGCAATTTTTTTTTGTTGTTTAATTATTTTGACAGGTGGTTTGTCTTTTATTCGGCCATTCTGGGCAGTCTATAGAGCCAAGTCTTTTGTAGTATCTTATATTCTATGGCGTAACGAAGTAAGCCGGGAAAGCTCGTAAAATATATATTAATACTGTAACATTTTATTAGCCGACTTAAAAAAGGAGGTTATCAGTTCGACCTGTATGTATGTTTATATGTTTGAACAGCACTGCAGTTATGTTTGTCCGCGATTATCTCAAGTTTGGCTGAACCGATTTTGATGCGGCTTTTCACAGAAATATTTATTACATTCTCAGTTTATTTATGTATGTGTCATGTCAATTGAATGAAGGTTTAAAAATAAAGAAATTATTTGTACTCTTCGAACAATATATAGTCTGTTTGTACTTAAGAGCCAGTTTACCGCGATGCTAGCGCCATTCGCGAAAAATATTAATATCTTCTAAACTAAGGCAAATATCAAAAATGTGGCACAGTATGACACTAGATAATGTAGCCTAGTATTTTTAGGGCACTGTTGTATAGCTTTTAAGTTAAATACCAAAGAAAGCAACAAAGTGTTACTAAAAGTGGCCACTTTTAGCAACAATCTGTGTATAATTTTGTTCTTTTAAGTTAGGACTACTTTACCGTCCTCGAAAAATACTAAGCAAGATTATCTAGTGTCATATTATTACTATGCCACAATTTTGATATTTGCCTTAGTTTAGAAGATATATATTTTTTTCGAGAATGGCGCTAGCATCGCTGTAAACTGGCTCATTAAGAATAGATAGCTATTATAGTTATCTATTCGCAGTGTAATTTGATATGATATGATATTATTATTAATGCATGACTGACGATCGGTTCCGGAAGCTGAGCTCAACAATCAGCTGCTCTTGCATTGTTTGTTATCTCCAGGACCCGTATCACTTATCTTAACAAATACAAACTTGTTGTTTTATTAGTTGTTTTATTTATTATCAATATTATATAAAACTCTCTGACTCTTGCTGACTGACTGACAGACAACGCAGAGCCGAAACTACTGGGCGTAGTGGGCTGAAAATTTTCACGTGGGTTCCTTGGGGTGTTTAGAGGAACACTAAGGAATATTTTCCCGAAATTCCCATGGGAACGGGAGAAGATGGGATTTATGTGTTTAAGAGAAATCTGCGCGGGTGATACCGCGGAGCAGCCTCTAGTCAATATATATAAAACTCTTCTGTTACTGAACTGACTGGCTGACTGACTTGACAGACACCGCAGAGCCGAAACTACTGGGCGCAGTGGGCTGAAAATTTTCACGTGGGTTCCTTGGGGTGTTTAGGGGAGCACTAAGGAATAAATTCCCATGGGAAAGGAAAAAAAACGAGATTTTAGTGTTTACTAGAAATCAGCGCGGGTGAAACCACGGGGCAGCCTCTAGTTTTATATAAAATGTAAAATTGCACGTTCTGTAAGTATCGCTGTTGTAAGGTAGGTAAAAATAACGAGCGTAGCTAGCTATTATAAGTCGTGGCTCGCCAACATCAAGGAGTGGACAGGAGTTGCCAGCGTAGAACAACTTTTTTGACTGGCAGGAGAGAGAGAAGCATTTGCGGAGCTGACGGCCAACCTCCAGTAGTGGAGAGGCACCGGAAGAAGAAGAAGAAGCTATTATACTATAACAACGTATAGTAGAGCAAGTCAAATGCGCCATTACAGTGATGGAGGTCTAGGAAGGCGTAACAGATTTGCTATGGTCTGGTGCGGCCTAGACTGTATTACCAAAGAACAATAGCTAATTTGCAACACAGACAAATGGGAAGTGTTACGCCGTCCTAGACCGCCACTGTACAGTGAATGTCAAAATAAGATCATTCCTAGCGGCGGTTTCCTACCTCTCCGATAATTCCGTCCCGAATGGACTGGTGCAGTTTGATGCTTGTAAATCACAGATGGCGCCTCGTTGGCAATTCTCTCAATGAAGAAGCAAAGTTCTCCCCTGATACAATCCGCAGCAGCTGCGGCAGTGACTACCTGCAGTCGCAAACAACCCGCATCTTTCGCACGAACTCACACAATACACAATAAAATAAAATGTACACAAACTACTTTTTCAAAGAAGGCGCACTCATACCTACATCATTCTCGCAAATGCCGTGGAAAACAACAATCGCATTTACCCTCAGCATTTACCGCTCAAAAGCGCAGTTATAATTAGTTATTGGCACTTACAGCTCAAGAGTCAGATCTCAGAACTAAGCGGTTTTTTCGTACAATAATAGATCATAGCACGCGTCGCTCTTCCTGCCGGCTCTCTGATGTAACGGATAAGACGTCTCCCATCACATCGTGGGCTTGCCATTCATGATTCATGACAGAACGTAGTGTTTTGGACTTGAGAAAATAGAGCTTCAGCGTTCTTTCTGTTATAATGTAGGAAAAAATCGTACCAGTGTTAGCATTGGCGTCGTCTAGCGGCCCCCAATCCTGTCGCGGCTGCACGATGCAGTGGAACATGTCGGGGCGGCACGGCGGCGGCGCGAGACTGCCGACTCGGAGCCCCGAGACACGAGAGGAGTCGCCGAAGCCCTGCCCCAACCGGCGACCGGCCGGCCGAACAACCTCCGAACGGGGATGCAAGCCCCTCGCCTACCCTCTCGACACCCGCGACCGCGTACCCAACAGAGACGTACACAAACAAAGACGCGGCACGGGGTTACGGGATAAGTCAAGGGCTCAAGGGTCTCTCCGAAAGTAGAAATGTTTGTTGAACGAGTAAATCAAATAGAAATCTCCCTTAAAATAATGAATTCGCTACGATTAAGTGTGATATAACGAATTATGCAATAGATGCTGAAGTAAGGTGTTACAATGAACTTGAACTTTACGAAGAACTCGCATTAGTGCTCGTAAGTTCAAAACCCGATCCAGTTACCTAAGAGTAGCGTAATCTTGTAAATAAATCTCGGGATCTCGAGCTCTCCATGTTTGGACATAGCTGAACTTGGAGCACCATAACCGCACATGTCTGGTTTCTCCAAGACTTATTTAGTGATAGTGAAAACAGTGCGTTCACCCCGAGAGCGTCCGACAATCGTACATTATTTAATAGTACCTATTTTAATAAGACCTAAGGTAGGTCCAGTCAATGAGCTGGTGCCTCTGCCTAAATGTTCAGGGAATATAGTCGTTTCTTATATACCATAGGTATTAGAACTAAAAGTCGCAAAGAACCGGTCATTGTATAGAATCTATACAATGACCGGAATCTATACTATAGATCATAAGGGAGCATTCGACTAAGTCAGGTCTAGCTTAGATGACGTTGATGATGATCTCATGTCATTCAGACTTTTACTTTTCATATAGCTTCATTTACATTTCATATAGCTCTAATTTTAAATTTAATTCACCCTTTACACAAATTCCCTATTATAAAAACGAAAAATACAAGTGGAGCTGCTGTGAATACCAAAATGTATTTTTTTGGGGAATCGCTTGAACAATGTAGAGTAATTACAGTCGGATACTGCAACCGCAGTACGAAAACCATTTTCCGTGAATCACGAAATCCAGTGTGCATTTACGCCAAACTAGCTCAAAATAACTGATCCTCGTGTCTAACATGCTTGTAATAATCTCGCGTTAACCTGATGCTTCACTTAGCTTCACTGATTGATATTAACACTAAAATTAATAACCCTATTTTGTGTAATAGATAATTTTAACCCGAGTGTTCTTAGCCCTGTTTCACGAAAATCGGATCAGGCGTAGGAGATTATAAGCTCGTTGATTGTTACTACGTAAGTAGAGCTGCTATGAAAAACCAAATGTATATTTTGGAAGGAATTACTTGAACAATGCAAGGATTATATTCTCTGTGACAATGCAGAGTAATTGAAGTCGGATAAAGTTAAAATTAAAGTAAAAAAAAAAACACTTTATTGCACACATAAGATACAAAAGAACAACACAATTAGTGGTGACAGCTTATTATCTATCAAACAAAACAGATCTCGTAATTTCCAATCTTAAATCTTCAACAAACGAAACTATTTGTAATTAAAAATATCTCAGCAGCCTTTCAGAGCGCCCCCTGTCGTTAATGTTGTCCATTAAAAAGTCCTTAAGTTAATTTTAAAGACAAAAAATATCTATCAATATATATAAAACTCTTCCGTTACTGACTGACTGACTGACTGACTGACAGACAACGCAGAGCCGAAACTTCTGGGCGTAGCGGGCTGAAATTTTGCATGTAGGTTCCTTAGGGAGTGTAGGTGAGCAATAAGAAAGGATTTCCCGAAATTCCCACGGGAACGGGGAAAAATCGGGATTTTTGTGTTTAAGAAAAATCTGCGCGGGTGATACCGCGGGGCAGCGTCTAGTTTAATATAGGATACATAACTAAATTTGCATGCAATGGGCGGACTTATTGCTGAAAGCTATTTCTTACAGATAACCCAGGAAATTGCAACCGAAGTACTTACAAAATTTTATGCTATTGATCTCATTTAACTAATTAGTTACGTGATCAAGCAACTACACGGCTTCTTTCTTACCACAGCAGTCTGGAAGAGAAAGATCCCGCGTTCAGATTCCCCAATAAGATTATCAGGAGCACAAAGCAGAGAAGGGGGAACCGGTCCCGTTTGGTGCGCTCGAGGTTTTTTTATATAGTTAGGACGACCGGCTGGAAGTTTGATTTTTCACTTGATAGGTACTGCACAATATATAGGTAGGTACAAAATGTCTATATGTACTTGCTTATAAATCATCAATCAATACATAGTACAAAACAAAGTCGCTTAACCTATTACCTATTACCTAGTCGTAACCTATTAGTATTTTGTGCATGTATTATACTTATAAATTCCTCTTGAATAACTCTCTATCTATTAAAAAACCGCATCAAAATCCATTGCGTAGTTTTAAAGATTTAAGCATACCTAGGGACAGACGCGGGAAGCGACTTTGTTTTATACTATGTATATTGATTCTCAAATATGTGTAATTAATAAACTGTTATCTTATATTGTACGTAGTAGTTCGCTGTGGCAGCTAATATTTAATATTTGCAAAATGAGAAACTAGTTCTAAAGAACCACTAGTGGAATCCATAGCGACTCAATAAAGGATTTGAATTTTGTTTTTAATTTCTTGACCTTTGTTTTTTTGTATGTTGTAAAGCGTTTGTACTATAATATATCGGAACAGAAAGCGCGTAGCGATTGCATTGTTTACTTTGTACATTCAAAAGAACACGATGATAATTTTTTTAAAGGATTTCTATGAACAAAATATATAGGTTTCCATTGTTTGTTTCAAACACTGAACCTTTTTTCTTTTTGCCTTTCAAATGTGTAGAAAGAAATGCCTTACCGCAACGAAAGCTCCACGTTCGATTCCAGCATAGCATTGAAATTCGAACTATTATTAAATTAAATCAGGTCTTCTTGAAGAAATAGCTTTATGCGATGAGGTAATAACATAATGAAACTTTAATTTGAGCGTTGTGGCGGTCTAGGACGGCGTAACAGATTGGTCTATGATCTCGTGTGCTCTAGACTGTATTACCAAAGAACAAGAGCTATTTGGCAATTCCTTATATTAAGTTTAGTGTAATCTACTAATATCTATTGTCCTGTGCTGCCTGCTTTGAATGAATAAATAAATAAAATAAAAACAAAGAAAAACCGAAAGTGTTACGCCGTCCCAGACCGCTACTGTACGTGATGCAAGTAAAAAACTTCAAGACTCATTTCATGTTATTTTGTAACTATATTTTGTTTGTGATTTTATCGAAATCTTTACCAAAGATTTATTCAAAATTATACTCGAACCTAGTGTGTACTCATTTTTGATCATTAATTCATATGTGATGGTAAGTAAGAAACTTCTAGACTGTGTGACTCATTTCATGTTATTTTGTAACTATATTTTGTTTGAGATTTTAAAGAAATCCTTACCGAATATATACTCGAACTAAGTAACTACTTATACTCGAGCCTAGTGCACTCATTTTCCGTGTCGGCAAATAAAGTGAGGCTCTCGCCGTCACCAGCAAACACCTACTTTATGGTAAGGGACCCGCGCAGGAAGTTCGCTTTATAATGCTATATCAGCCTCCGGCTACTTGCAGATAATTGGTTTGGTACTGCAGCTCCTAACTTGTCCTGTCATCTCGGTCTACAGTTGTGTACTTAAGAGCCAGTTTACAGCGATGCTAGCGCAATTCGCGAAATAAATTAATATCTTATAATCTAAGGCAAATATCGAAAATGTCGCACAGTATGACACTAGATAATGTAGGCTAGTATTTTTAGCGCACTTCTTTAAAGATTTTAGGATGAAGACCAAAGAAAGCTACAAAGTGCTGCTAAAAGTGGCCACTTTTGGAAACAATCTGTGGATTTTTTGTTCTTTCTGCTTAGGACTAATTTGCTGTGCTCAAAAAATACTAAGCAAGAATATCTAGTGTCATACTGTGCCACATTTTTAAAATAGGCCTTAGTTTAGAATATTTTTTTTTTTCGAGAATGGCGCTAGCATCGCTGTAAACTGGCTCTTAAATCTTGCTTTGAGACTGCGTTAGAGAATACTCTATTATGTTTTTTTTTACTTATTGCAGTTTGTTTATAAGTAAACTAGTCGTACCGCCTAACCTATCTCGTGCACGTTTTAAACTTATAAAACTTCCTCATGAATCACTCTATCAATATATATAAAACTCTTCCGTTACTGACTGACTGACTGACTGACTGACAGACAACGCAGAGCCGAAACTACTGGGCGTAGAAAGCTGAAATTTGGCACGTGGGTTTCTTGGGGAGTGTAGGTGAGCACTAAGAAGGGATTTCCCGAAATTCGGGAACGGGAAAAAGCGGGATTTTTGTGTTTATAAGAAATCTGCGCGGGTGAGACCGCGGGGCAGCTACTAGTCTATTATAAAAAAAAAAAAACTCGCATCTAAATACGTTACGTCTAATATAAACTTTAAAGATTTCATCAATGGACAGACGCAGGAAGCGACTTTATTTTATACTATGTATTGATTGACTTTTTATATAGTTAATTGATTAGATACGAATTACCCTAGGCGAAATAAGTCCTCTGCTGGACATAGGCATCCCCTACAAAGTTTTTATGAATGGAAATTAAAAAAATATTTATTCAATATAGAATACAAGGTATCACTTATTGTAAGTTAATTACGACTACTTAAATTAGTACCTTAAATATTGTTAAGTACCCTATACGGTAACAGGCGGGGTGGCGGTTCAGGGGCGCCCAAATATTTACAATTTTCAACAATTCTCGCTCGGAATCGAAACCCGACCTACGAAATCACAGTCAACACCACTGCCAACTGAGCAACTGAAGTCAACTACATTTACCATCACGCAAGTTTAAAACTTGTTTTTGAAGTAATTTAAGCTTTAAGGTACCGATCATTATAGTTTATAATTTCTTTTTTTACAAAAAAGATACCCGCCTTTAATAAATTGACACATATATAAACTGAAAACTTCCTATTTTTGAAGTCGGTTAAAATAGGCACTAAAACCTTCTCCTGAATGTAACAAATACTTATACTTATACTTATATAATATATACTTATTTATGTTTAATATTATGTATTTATATTATAAATATGTATATAAGTTAATTTATTTTATAGTATGTTGTAGGTATTTAATTTTGTGTAAGTATTTTATTTTACAAACTATGTCATATTGTTAATATTATTGCACTTCCTGCCATACCTCTGTATTTATTTTGTCTATAGTTTCAACTTTTAAAAACAGGTTGCTTGGAAGAAATCGCTTTAAGCGATAAGGTCGCCTATTGTCACCTTACTTTATGCTGATTGTTAACATATTATTAGATTTGAGTACAATAAAGTGTATATTCATTCATTCATTCATTCATTCATACTTCTGTGAAAACCTCATCAAAATCGGTTTCGCCAAACTCGAGATAATCGCGGACAAACATTAATACATACAGGTCAAACTGATAACCTCCCTTTTTGAAGTCGTTTAAAAATTGGTCGGAGGTGAAAACTCTAAGTACACTAGGTTATAGGTTAGGAAGTTTTTCCACGAGCAACAAAGCATCACAGGCACGACACCCCGTAAGGAGTTTCATTTGTTTTAACCACATTCAATTACTTCTTCATTCGATCTCTACACGTTATAAAGCGAATATGGCTCTTATATCCAGTAAATTAATCAGCAGGGCACTAATCTGCCCTCTCACTCGGTGCCTCGACCTTGCTCGTTAAAGCGCATGTTCTAGAGCTGTAGTAGCGCCACTCTAGCAAATTTTAATCTTGTAACCAAGTTAATAACAAACATTATTTTTACAACATTTTTGTTCTAAGATATACTATCTTTGCCTGGGTTTGTATTTAAATTCAATTTGTCTGCATCTTTATTTAATAACAAGAGGCTGCCCCGCGGTTTTTCCCGCGCAGATTTCTCATAAACACAAAAATCCCGTTTTTCCCGTTCCCGTGGGAATTTCGGGAAATCCCTTCTTAGTGCTCACCTACACTCCCCAAGGAACCCACGTGCCTATTTTCAGCTTTCTACGCCTAGTAGTTTCGGCTCTACGTTGTCTGTCAGTCAGTCAGTCAATCAGTCAGTCAGTAACGTAAGAGTTTTATATATATTGATGTACTTTTGTGTCTCTTACTTTGTATGCAATAAAGTGTTTCTATTCTATTCTATCTTTTAAGAAGAATTGTTCAAGAGGCCTATTGTCTCGTCGGTAGACCGTGTCTAACCCCAAAGAAATATGTGATTTCTCTCGATTGACGCCCTTACCCTGTTACCACAAAAAATTTGGACCGGTATAAATCGCCAATTTGATTGACGAATTAGTGATTCAAACCTAGTCTAGAGATTTAGACCAGGTTTAACTCTTTTTGTGTTAAACCCTTTAAAGTCCTAAGTTTTGCAAAATCTTTAGAATTTGAAAGATGCCAATAAATCTTAGTTATAACTTGAAGTGCTTACTGGCCCATACTTTTCTATATTTGTCAAGTTTTAAAGTAATGAATATTAATCGAGAGTGGCGCTAGTGCTACGCTTGTTTTCGCAAAGCAAGCCGCCCCGTCGAGCTCCTAACTGTCATCATTTAATCCTATAAAGGTCGATTTGTATCGTTTTGTCTCCTGTAATGCTCCCTGATCAATCTCCCATTTGCGTTGATAGACAATTGCAATATCGTAGATTGAATCCAATATGGAAACCACATGATATTACGTATGTGAGATGTTCCAAAAGGCCTGATTGTTTTCAGATCAGACCAAGGCTTCCTATAGATTATCACTCAACTAGAGTGCCTGTTTCAATGACATTGCGAGAATAAAGCGAGGAAACATACATCAATATTCATTCTAGAAATGTTAACCACCACTGGGAATAGCATCTTGTACTCGTGAAGACAGACATTTTACTGGTTTATACAAAGTTGTAATCACTGCCGTGCCGTGCCGTCGGTCGACGTACTGGTTATCGAAAGAATCGCCATAACCGCGGTTTTTCTTTTCACGCAATAACAAACAACCTATCGGATTTTACCAGATAAAATTATACACAGGCGTAAGTGCACTGGTATTTGTTGTAAAAAAAAAAGGTTTGTTGCTAAAAAAACGCAAGCTGCTCCAACGCAGATTGTATTGTAACAGGTAAGGAGGTTGGACAAGGCAACTCGCGAAAGTGAAACCCGCGACGCACGCAAATTTGAGATCTTTTACGTATACCAACAATTTCAGCTTCGGAAAGGACAGCAAGTCAGGCACGTATTGACAACAAATCAATACATAGTATAAAACAAAGTCGCTTCGCGTCTGTCGCGTGTAGTATGCTTATATCTTTAAAACTATGCAACGGATTTTGTTTTTTTTTTATTAGATAGAGTGATTCAATAGGAAGGTTTATAAGTTTAGGTTTAAGGCGGTACGAAGTTCACTGGGGCGACTAGTATTATATAAGACAAATCCCGAAGGTACGAACTCGCGTATACTTTACTAGCTGTGCCCCGCAGTGCTACTGGCTGTTTATTACCGCAGTAAAAAGTAGCCTATATGGTAATCCAGGGTATCAGCTAACTCCATACCGAAATTCATTGAAATCGCTCCAGCCGTTAAGACATGAAGAAGTAACAAACTTCGCATTTATGCTACTACTACTAGTCGACCCGGCGAACTACGTACCACTTTACTTATTTCTATGTTGTGCATTTAATATGAAACCTTCCTCATGAATCACTCTATCGTTTAAAAAAAACCGCATCAAAATCTGTTGCATATTTTTAAAGATATAAGCATACACAGGGACAGACGCGGGAAGCGACTTTGTTTTATACTATGTATATTGATATTGAAGTGTGATACGCGCGAGTTTACAATCATCTCAAGCCGATGGGCAGCCGCGGCAGGTGTTCGACCCTAAAAACCAGTATCTACGCATTGGTTCTTGTTATCGACGAACAAGCTGCTTCATGCAAAATCTCAGCCTTTTTATTTTTTGGTCTTCTTTTAGTAAAGTTATTATTTAGAAATCTCAAGTAGGTAAGACAAGATATTAGTGAGATGCCTTTTTTAAATAATATGACAAAATATAAATTATTTTTATGTAATATATAAGGCAGGAATTACAAATCTCCTACAGCCTAGCCCTAGGTTAGCTTTAAAGCCTTGCGGTGTCGGCACTTGGCATTTACGCTAACGTGAGTCAACTTTTATTTTATTTTCTTACACTTTGAGATTATCCAGGTTGCATTTCAACATTGCAACGCGACACGGAAACTTATTTGAAATAAATTCAGAAAAATTCATAGCAACTTACTAACAACCTAGTTCTAAACTTCATCTCGCTGCTTGTTAAATTTGTTATTCGTGCAGCAGCCAGTGTTGCTAACTTGATAAATTTGCCGTCACATTTTAGGATAGTCAGGAGATGGATATGTCGTAGTAAGATTTGATAAAAAGGTTTTTTGCAAAATCTAGGGATTTTGCGAAAACCCGGATAATTTGATATAAGCTTTACTTTATTTTCAATCATCCTGACGTAATGCAGATTTTTTGCAAAAAAACCTAGTATAATTGAAAATTTTCAAACCTGCCTTAACTCTGATTGACTAGATTTATTACTTGCTGGTAAACTTCTTTATGTACAGGATGATTGAAAAAAATGTAATGCTTATATCAAATTATCCGTGTTTTCGCAAAATCCCTAGTTTTTTGCAAAAAACCTTTTTATCAAATCTTACTACGACATATCCATCTCCTGACTATCCTAAAATGTGCACCTTAACCTTAAACCTTAGCAAATCTTACTACGACAGATATAACATTTATTTTCCAGATGCCTATAGTACAAAAAACCCACACTTATATAAAATGCTAAAACAAAAGGAAATAACAACTTTTAATTTAGCATTTAGCGAATCGAAAACGTTTAAATAATCTTCTGCAACAGTTAAAAAAAAAACTTTATATATATTTAAATCAGCTTAATGTTAATTGTAGGTAATTTTTTTGAACAGAGCTTTTGATTCAGAGCTTCGCTTATGCTATGAATAAAAATAAAAAACTTTTCATTGTATAATTTATCTCTCACAAATCTACAATTATACGTGAGCTAGTAACAGAGTTGCAAAGAGCACCTTTTTATTATAAAAAAGCTGTGCAAACTTTTGAAATCCCTCCCGAGTGTTCCAGTACCTAGGAATTTCTTGTATCTAGGAATTCCGGTTTTCAAAGGACCTGCGTTGCATAATTTGTTTGAACCGTAGTTTGTTCCTATATTAATTTATGTCAAAGCATTCTATCTTATTCGTTGTTAGTAGTTTCAAGAATGTTCTCGGATTCTCTCTGCACAACTTTAACTAGTCAAAGGGCGTTGAAACCACCTTTGCTTCGAAGCAGGATGTTTTGTATAGCCTGCGCACATATAGAAACGGTCCCAAAATGGCGGCCGTTGTATGGGCAGTCTCTCTTCTTAACTCTTCGCTCATACTAATGAACGGAAGAGAACATGCGTTCGGCCGCCATGTTCAAATCGTTTCTTTATCTGCGCGGCTTATAAAGAATTGGCACCTAGATAATCAAGTTAGATAGACAGAGACTTTATAAAACTTAAGTTAGATACAAAAGTAACACAAAGTACTACAAAAACGCGCAATTAGAAACATTTATCAGCTTAAAGCTCGCGAGTCCCTCAGACAAAAATTCAAAGAAATTGATATTTTGACGCTTCCGTCCCAGTACATCTTTGAAATTATTATGTATACTCGTAAAAACTTACTTATGTTTGATAAAAAATGTGATAAAATTAAAGACCTTAGAACGCGTAGCAAAAACAAACTAAGTATTCCACAGAACAGACTAAAACGGACAAACAAATCCTTTATAGGAAACGAAGTAAGATTTTATAACAAGATCCCAGAAGAGATTTTGATCCTGAATGATAATGAGTTTAAAACTCGTATCAAAAAAGGTTTGATTAATGGCTGCGCCGTATTATTTATAATTGATATTTATTTCACATTTATTAACAATATTCAACGCTACACACTCACGCACGCATTTTATATATTTTTTACTCTTGCAACACTGTTCCTTCCTTGCCCATCCCCCGCACCTACAAAAAAAAAAAAAAAAAACTCCTACGCAACGCTTCGAAAACTCAACCGCGCGCCGCGCTTGCTCTTAAAATAATTAACTTAAAAAACTCGAATAAAACCATAAAAATAAACTCGTGAACTCAGTTGGCCGTACATTCCGCGATCCTGGACTCTGAACTATCTAGTGCCTGTGCTAGTGACCTGAAGCCTGGATTTTCGGAAACCACACACCGCAAGCTCTGGAGGAAAACGTGTTCCCGCAACAAGGTAGGTTCCTGCCCCTCCAAGATTTGGTCCTTCTACCCCGGATCCTTCCTACATTCCCTATTATCCTCCTCTCAATTTACTCACACGCTACTCATTTTACTTTCAACGCAAACTCACAATTATCAAACGCACGCCCCGGCCAACTTAGGTACCTACGCAACGAATCGCGATTCATCGCATTTATTACCTATTATTTTAACGCAACTCAAGTAAAAACGCAACTTATAATAATATACTTTTTGTTTAAATTTATATTTCTCTAAAAAACATTCATTTTCGTACTAGAATCTTATTTAGTTTTCAACGCATCGGAAAAAATATCTACCCACGCATCGCCATTTTTTTATTGCATTCAGAAAACATTTCGCTTCGTTTTAGATTTCAAACTCGCAACAAGTTCTCTTTCCTTCACGCTTGTTTAATTGTTTTTCATCATGTCCAAAGGAAAAAAGAAGGACGATGAATGCAAAGATTCATGCAGTGATGAAAACGCCTTAATTAGTTTTCTCGAACATAAAAAACAAAGTTTGTTTCTTATAGCTCAAGAAGTTTACAATCTCGGCCTAAAGGTTTCCGATGATTTCTCACGCAATAAATTTTTCGCTAGAATTCATTCTATTGACAAAATACGCTCAGATTACCTCGACACTTTAGATAAACTCTGTATCGAACAATTCAAAGTAAACCCTGACGCTCAGCCGAGTTACTCCAGCGTCAACACATTTGACGAGCTATATTGTTTAATAAAGCAAATTGAAACTGGTATGAGACAAGAGCTAGAGGACAAACATAAGAATGATAATGTAAACATTAAATTACCTCCGCTACAACTCACAAGTTTTGATGGTACTCCTAGTAGGTGGCCAGTATTTTATGAAAACTTCCGCAGTGTTATACACACCAACACACGCTTATCCAACGCTGAGAAAGTTCAATACCTAATAGGATGCCTATCGGGAAAGGCACTAAATGTCTCTTCAGGTATCACCGCTACCTCAGAAAATTATCAAATATTATGGCAAGCGCTTTTGGACAAATACCAAAATACTAGAGTACAGGCATCTATGTACCTAGATAAACTCCTTCACCATAAGACCGGCCAATCAGCAGAAACAATTCTAGATAACTTTTGTTCAGCCGAAGCCGCTCTGCAACATTTAAAATTAGACAACTTGTCAGATTTCATTCTAATGCATATTGCACTAAGCAAACTAGACAAACCCACACTTGACTTATTTGAACAAGCTCATAGACATGTGGATATTCCCACATTCAATGACTTGAAAAAATTCCTACAGGAACAAAGTAAACTCTCAAATTTGCACTCTCACTCAAACGCTTATAATTACAACACTCGCACTCATACTCAATATAATAAAATAACGCCTAACGCAACGCCATTTAATAATAAAACTAAATCATTTCACACTCAACACTCTGAACATGCACCTACAACGCAAATTTCATCCAAAACGGTTACTCAGTTTCAACCATCCGTTTGTAAGGTGTGTCAATCTGAAAACGCGCATCCACTCTATAAGTGTGAACGTTTTATAAACTCAAATACTCAAGCCAGAAACGACATCGTTCGCAAATATTCTTTTTGTGTAAACTGTTTAGGTTTTCATAATATATCAACATGCAAATCTAACAACAAATGTTCTATTTGCAACCGCAAACACCACTCGCTATTACATTTCGAAAGAAACTATTTAAATTCTTGCCGCCAAGCTGAATCCAATGCTAACATTGATAACACGTCGTATGACAAGCCGCTCGCGCCGTCCCATAACCAACCCGATGTCTATTACCCGTCTCACTCGCACTCGCACCCGCAGATAGCCGCCACCGCCGTCGCTCCGCATCTCTCGTTCGCTTCCGCTCAAACTCATCTTACCGATTCTCGCCCGCCTTTGAACTCGAACGGCGCTGTTGATAACAACCGTGCACATTCGGTTACAATTCCCGCGCGTATTTCAAACAGTGATACAACTGTTTTGTTACCGACCGCGACTGTTAAGGTCTACAATAACAACAAAGAAAATCGTATTCGTTTGTTCTTAGACACGGGATCAATGAGTAATTTTATTACAAAATCTTGTTGTGAACGCTTAAATTTAAAAATTACTCCTGCACACTCAATCGTTAAGGGTATAGGTCAACTGGAAAATCCATCGATTGGTGTCACACAATTTAAAATATATTCTCGCTTCGACTCGCGCTGCTCATACACAGTTAATGCTAGAGTAATCGAAACAATAACTGACTTCTTACCGAACACGGAAATTGATATGAATGACTTAATTCATTTACAAAATTTGCCAATGGCCGACGACCATTATTACTCACCGGGTGAAATAGATTGTTTGATAGGCAACGAATTATTCCCGCTTTTACTTGGTTCTCACAAGATGGCGTCACCTACCTCATCGGTAGTCGGTGTTCAAACAACTCTCGGTTATGTCGCTATGGGTAAAGCCCAATGCCGCCCGCACGCTTCGCTCTCTCTTCACGCAACTACGCACAACTCCGATAAAACTTTTTTATGTCAAACAGAGACGGTTTCACTCGAAAAAATGACTCAACGCTTCTGGGAAATAGAAAATGTTCCAGACAAAAAACATTTAAGTCCCGATGATGTAGCTTGTGAACAAATATTCCAAGATACATATACTCGCGAAGATTCCGGTAGATACACAGTTGCTCTTCCGTTCAAACACTCTCCTGAAAATTTGGGACACTCATACTCTATAGCTAAACGCCGCTTATTAAATCTAGAAAAGAAACTTGACTCCGCTAATTTACGCACCGATTATAACGCAACGATTCAAACATACATTGATCAGGGATATCTCACTAAAGTTCCCAACTCATTTGAAGACTCTCGCTCTTATTACATGCCGCATAGGGCCGTTTATCGTCCCGACAAGGAAACGTCAAAAACACGCGTTGTTTTAGACGCTGGTTGTAAAACGGCGTCTGGTAAATCGCTTAACGATTTATTATATACGGGTCCTATTTTACAAAGCAATATCTTTGAATTGCTTCTCAATTTACGCATGTTTTCAATCGCTATGACCGCAGACATTGAAAAAATGTATTTTCAAGTCAAACTTGATACAAATCATCACTCATTTCAACGCATTCTCTTTCGATTTGATTCGAACGTTCCCATTGACATGTACCAATTCAATAGGGTTTGTTTTGGCGTGTCTAGCTCGCCTTACCTCGCTATGCGCGTTGTTCGTCAGCTCGCCGCAGACAGTCGCGACTCTTATCCGCTCGCCGCGTATGAAGCTGAAAATCATATGTACGTTGACGACTACGCTGGCTCAGTTGCCGACATAGAAACCGCTGAACTTACCTATAAAGAAATGACCGCAATGTTTAAGTCTGGAGGTTTCAATTTAGTAAAATGGATCTCAAATGATACTCAACTCATGTCACGCATATCAACCGCGCATAGAAGTCCGCACGCTATTAATTTTGACGATGACCCCAACGCCGACACCAAAATCGTAGGCATGCAATGGCAGCCTACGGACGATACCTTTCAATTTAAAATTAATATAAATATGCCAGAGATTTGCACGAAACGCTCGATGCTCTCGGTAACCGCGCGCTTATATGACCCGCTAGGTATCATCAGTCCCGTCATCGCTTATATGAAGCTTCTCATTCAGGACTGCTGGAAGTTACAGCTGGACTGGGATGACGAAGTACCAGACTCTATTCACTCAAAATGGACTAAGTTCCAAAAGGATCTACCGCAACTCTCTAAATTAAAAATACCGCGCCATATAGGTATAACCTCGAACACTCGGGTCACTCTAATCGGATTCGCCGACGCCAGCGAGCAATGTTACGGAGCTGCCGTCTACTTACGTGTCGACTCCGATGAAAACGCCGCCGCTCACTCTGTCAGACTACTCACCTCTAAATCAAAAGTATCCACTACGAATAAAACGCTCGCACGATTAGAACTTTGCGCCGCAGTGCTGCTGGCAAAGTTAATCGACTCTGTCCGCTCTGTTCTTAGTAAGCGCTGTGATATAAATAAAATATACGCATTCTCGGACTCAACAGTTACTCTTACCTGGATTCATTCTCCCGCGTACAAGTATCATACATTCGTAGCTAACCGCATCGCTCAAATAAATGAGTACTTACCCGCTTCTCACTGGTTTCACGTTCGTGGCGTAGAGAACCCCGCCGACATCGTTTCGCGCCCTGTAACACCTACGGAGTTAGTAAATAACACTCTATGGTTCCATGGTCCGCAGTGGCTGTACGCACCAATAAACGCCTGGCCTGTGAAAAGATATATTGTTAATCACAATGAAAATACGGAAACACAAGAAATTAAAAATGTAGCTTTTCTCGTACAAACATCAGCTACAACAACCGTTACTCACCCCATACATGATCTCGCAGAACGCTGTTCCACATGGAATAAATTTATTCGCGCATTAGTATACGTACTCCGTTTCGCAAAGGTAATCGCTACCCGAGGTTCTATCACGGTAAATGATTTAGAACACGCTGAACTATATGCACTTCGCTACGCACAAAATGAGCATTTGTCTCACTCGCTCCACGCTATAAAAAATAATAAAGTTTGCCCTAGCAAAGCAATTCTAAAACTCAAACCTTTCATAGATGATCATGGTCTATTACGCGTAGGTGGTAGACTATCTCACGCTGACCTGGATTTTGGACAAAAGCACCCGATATTGCTGTCAGCCAAAGGTCGCATAGTATCGCTCTTAGTTGATCACTTTCATGCATCTAATATGCACACAGGTCCCGCTTTAGTACTCTCGCTCATTCGCCAAAGATTTTGGATTCTTGCAGCAAGAAATCTAATTCGTAACAGGGTACACAAATGTAACATCTGTTTTAAACGCAATCCGCGCAACACTACCCCTCCGATGGGAGATCTCCCCTCCATAAGAGTTTCCCAAGTGAAGGCTTTCGTCCACACTGCTGTCGATTATGGAGGTCCCTATTACGTAACGCATATCCGCCGCCGTGGTATAAAAAGCCATAAGGCTTATATTTGCCTTTTCGTATGCTTGACGACAAGGGCATTACATTTAGAATTAGTATCGGATTTAAGTTCTGATCTCTTTCTCGCCGCTTTCAAACGCTTTATCTCACGCAGAGGCCCCGTCTCTGTCCTTTACAGTGACGGAGGTACCAATTTCATTGGAGCAAAACGCAAGCTCAATGAAATTTATACATTAATACAGTCCACTGATTATAATCAATATTTAACTGAGTATCTTGCGCAACAAAAGATAAAATTTATGCACTCCCCGCCGTTTGGTCCGAATTTCAATGGTCAAAGCGAAACTAATATAAAATCAACAAAAACTCATTTAGCAAAGGCCATTGGAAGTCAGATTCTCACGTATGAAGAATTTAACACAATTCTCGTCCAAGTGGAAGGCTTGTTAAACAGCCGACCCTTGTGCATTTTATCCTCGGATCCCGCTGATCCATCCGCATTAACGCCTAATCATTTCTTAAATGTAACGCCGCTGAAATTTTTACCCGCTGAAAATATTGATAACGCTCTCCCTGATAACAGATTAACTCGTTATCAGCTTCTGAATAGAATAGTACAAAGTTACTGGAGACGCTGGAGCATGGAGTATCTTACTTCACTCCAACAACGCGAGAAATGGAACTCACCATCAAATCCTGTGAAGGTGGGAACTGTTGTAATAATAAAAGAACACAACTCTCATCCAATGAATTGGCCGCTAGCTATTGTCTCAGAGGTTTTCCCGGGTAGGGATCAAATAGTTAGAGTCGCTAAAGTGAAGACTTCTTCAGGAAGTTATATTCGCCCTGTAACTCGGCTTTGCCCGTTGCCCACTCAATAACTCTTTTTACATAAAACTTTTTTTAATTTTAGTATATTTAACGCAATGTAGAGGAAACCTCTAGGCCCCCCGAAGTTGGCTGCGCCGTATTATTTATAATTGATATTTATTTCACATTTATTAACAATATTCAACGCTACACACTCACGCACGCATTTTATATATTTTTTACTCTTGCAACACTGTTCCTTCCTTGCCCATCCCCCGCACCTACAAAAAAAAAAAAAAAAAACTCCTACGCAACGCTTCGAAAACTCAACCGCGCGCCGCGCTTGCTCTTAAAATAATTAACTTAAAAAACTCGAATAAAACCATAAAAATAAACTCGTGAACTCAGTTGGCCGTACATTCCGCGATCCTGGACTCTGAACTATCTAGTGCCTGTGCTAGTGACCTGAAGCCTGGATTTTCGGAAACCACACACCGCAAGCTCTGGAGGAAAACGTGTTCCCGCAACAAGGTAGGTTCCTGCCCCTCCAATTAAGAAAGCTTATTACAATGTTGATGATTATGAAAACGACAAAGACGCATGGAAGTAGTCTAGCTCTGCACGATATTTTCATTATTTCATGTATGTACTTTAAATCTTATTAATTTATGTTATTTGTATTGTAAATTAAATTGTAATGTCACATAAGAACAAAAAAAAAAGAGAGAGATAAATTGTAAAGTAGAGTTTGTTACCCCTTTCTTCTCTACGCTGTAAAATCATTGCGAAAGGGAGTAGAATCATTTGACAGAGGAGGGCTCGTTTGGGGGCGTCTCCAGGCGACCATTGTCGTAAGGCAAGGCAAACATTTGTTTGCCTGAGCCAATTAGTGGGCACCCTGAACTACCTCGCCTCTATCAGTATAGGATACTTTACGAAATAAGGTATCAATATTAATTAGATTAGTCTAATTGACTTTCAATAAGCGATATCTTGTATCCTGTATTGAATAAATCATTTTTTACTTTACTTTACTAAATCAGCAATGGTACAAATAATTGAATTTGCATGCAAAAGCAAAGCGCATTTTTCCAGGCGACCCTCATGGCTTTGCATTTATATGTAGAGTGGCGGATCTGTGTATGGTCTCGTGCGATCAAAGAACAAGAGCTTTTTTGCAATATAGAAAAATCGGAAGTGTCACGCCGTCCTAGACCGACACCGTACCAAGAAAAGAAAATTGCATTTACAGTACCTACATTTCTAGTTCTTAAAGTGCCCAGTAATTATAATACTTAAGTATCTATTACTAAATTTTGAAGTTATACCTGGAGCAGCACTTGTTTTTGTTGGGGCCGTGCCTTCAAGTGAGGGTGGGTGCCTTGCCTAGATAACATTGTATGTTTTAAAAAGTGTGTGTATAAGTCAATCATATAATCATACAAATAATATTATATTTGTCAATAACGTCTGGCAACTTTATTTATATATTTAAAGCTTTAAGCTTTGAAAAACAGGTCATTAAAATTATATAAAGGTTTCTATTTTGATTTTTAACGAGCATTTAGAATTTGCATCCTACACTGTCACAAAAAGGCATTACTTTCACAAAGGTCTAATTTTAGTTTAATAGATACGAGACTTTAGTGTCATATTTCCATTTATAATTTTATCAGTCCACGCCTCAGGTCCACGCATTCTTAGCTAAGTTTTATTTGACGTTTATTTTTTACTAATGAAAAAGCACTGAGACTTATAACAGAAGTTTTTCTCCGCAAAACTCGAGACATGGAAGGTTTGAGCTCTACATAACGTTTCTATATAGACTGACATTTGGACAAAGTCGACGTAAGCTTAAAAGGTTCTATCAATCAGACAACTACTTATATCTTCTAAATAGTTGTTAAAATAATAATATGATATAGAAAATTACTTAGTACACTGGCGGTCTAGGAGGACGTAACAGATTTGTCGATGGTCTCGTGCGCCCTAAACTTCATTACCAAAGAACAAGAGCTATTTTGCAATACAGAAAAACCGGAAGTGTTACACCGACCTAAACTGCCACTGTACTACCAGGAAGCATCTTACAGAGAAACGAGAGGTTTGAAAGTCTCTCCACCGAGAAGAGTAAAGCTCTTAAATAAAAAAAAGTAGAAGGATCTGATCCACAACATTTGGAAAATCCATAAATTGAGTAAGTACTTACATATTATATTAGTTATGTAATAGATGAACATGAAAATTCTGTAATGACATCCGCAACGTATACAAACTCATTGTACTTGCGTGTAGTTTACTTTTACAACTATTGTAGATAGAACATTTCTGCAACTAAATATTAGTCACCAAACAAGCCCCTCATAATATATATGTCGTAGGAAAATTTGATTTAGTATATTTACAAAAAAAAAACTAGGGATTTTGCGAAAACTCGGATAATTTGATACAAGGAATCCTTTTTTTTTTCAATCATCCTGACCAAAAGCATTTTTTTTAAGGCTTCAAAGTTTTTAATTATTAGTATTTTTGCAAAAAAAACTGCTTTTTGTCAGGATGATTGGGAAAGAAACCTTATATCAAATTAACCGGGTTTTCGGAAAATCCCTAGTTATTTTTTTTTTTGCAAAAAAAAATAATTATCAAATCATCCTACCACATATACATGATACACGAAACGTTTACACGCTACACTCATACTTTTATGGGTGGTCACAGTCACAGATCATCAGCCGACCTCGGGAGCTCATTAGCTTGCGCGTGAGTTCCCTCGCCGAAACCGCGCTAGTCCAGCGATCTTCCATTGTTTAATACCCATTATTCTTACTTAGGTCATGTCCTGATTTGGTAACCAGTGACTGGTTGACGGTTTGCCACCCTTACCAAATTGTAAACCCAATTATTATAATAATCCTTCAAAATAGCATCACCAAAACATTAGCATTCAGAAGGTAAGTAAATTGGCGTTATCAATGAATGGATATCAATTCTTATAGATTTATATTTATACTAATAATGAGTATCACATGTCAAACGGTTTAATTTTCATAGACATCAGTCGTTCCTGGGATCTTTGAGTGCTTTTCGTACTCGGCCGCTTTGGCCAATTTAAAAACAACCGTTGAATCATGAAAATAATTAATTTGAGTTTCCGTTGATTCCTACTTTTTTGTATGGAACCTGTTGCCGTTCTTGCCGAGTACTTTCGTTGTCTCGTTCCTGGCTATCTATGACGTTATTTCCGTTGCAATAGTCCCCCGGTAAAAACTTTTCAATATTTTTATCAATTTAACTAAAAAAAAACTCATTTATCAATAAAACAAAATATCAATCAAAATTTGATTACAGACATTTTTGTACCTTTACGGATACAAATTTGCAATAATGCTTTTCTTGTTGTTCGATTTTTTTTCTCTAGACGACAAAAAGCATTATTGCAAATGCGGCCGTAAAAGATGCTTTGTACGCAGTTTAATATTATGTTTCGTTAGCCAATCCATTCAGACGGAGGCAGATCAACAATAAAGCGGCATTTGGCGGACTAAGTCGGGCATCAATCGAATCAGCTGGCTAACATAACAATCAGCACACTGTGATGCGAGCTCAATGATGCCAAACCTTTGCCAAAGTATAATAAATAGTACTACATACAGTACGGGCACTCCCTGCCTCTCTCAGCAAGTGAAGCCCCCGCGCTCTCAGTTACCGCTCAGTAGAAATAAAGCAACGTCGCACGTCTCATCTCACTCACACAAGCATGATACGCGTTCACGTACACGAGTTTCGGATGTGTGTTCGAGGTGTGGCTTTACTGAATTTGTAACGCCTAATTAATCCGGTGGTTTGTTTGCTTAGCAGGTCCAGAAGCAAAGGTTCAGCAATGTTCGTTTGACAGTTGTTTGAACTAGCAAATTCGACCGATGGCAGATTCTCAGGACCCGAAGCCAGTTGCTACTTCTATTTGCAACCCTTACAAATATGCATGGAGGAAGCTATATCAGCCTTCAGTTAGGAAGAGTCACTCTTTTGTCATATTGCGATTGTTTGAATAATAAATTTTAAAACAATTTAGAAGCTTTATCAATATCAATATCAATACGTTACTATAAAATAAAGTCACTTCCCGCTTCTGTCCCTTTGTATGCTTGGTTTTTTTTTAAAGATAGAGTGTTTCAAGAGAAAGTTATTATAAGTATAATACTTACATGAGCAACATAGTAATAGGTAGCCGGTTAGCCGGGTCGACTAGTAATGAATCATTTGAATAACCTGGCGCATAGTAAAAAGTGTCTTAAACTAAATGTAAAATATTATGGCTTCACTTCACGCCATCATTTTAATTTACCAAGCTAGCCCAGTTAGAAAAACGCGTGCCTGTATGATCAATGACGAAACTTAATTTTCTAGTTTTTCAAACTTTATTTCTATTCTAACTAACCAGCTCGCGTTTAATAAGAATTTGCAGTTGAAGGGATTCTTGATGAGGAAAGTTAAACTACAAACAAACATTGGTCGAAAGTTCAAACATCTGGCAATTTGTAATGGCCACCAATGTTGCGATTCCTTATAAATTTGTAATTTACTTGGAACTTGCAGTAGGTTGTAATGTAAAAAACTGTATTAAGTAACGAACATAATTATAATATGTAGAACTAGAGGCTGCCTCGCGGTTTCACCGCGCAAATTCCTCATAAACACTAAAACTCCTTTTTTCCCGTTCCAATGGGAATTTCGGGTGTTTATTCCTTAAGTGCTCCCCTACACTCCCCAAGGAACCAACGTGCCAAATTTCAGCCCGCTACGCCCAGTAGTTTCGGTCCTGCGTTTTCTATCAGTCAGTCAGCGGAAGAGTTTTATATATATTGATGCTATATCAGAATTAGCAGGTCCCCGAGCACGAAGCTGATAGCAGCAAAGCGTGGGAATGACTTCGGACGCTATAATGCGTGGTTCCCGGGGTTCTTCCCAAAAGCACGACCGCCGGGGGGTTTTAGTGGGTGCGATAGGCATTTCCCGCCGTTACAAAAAAAAAAAAACAAAAAAAGGAAGGATTTCGAATGCGCCAGTCAATAAGTATTTTTAGAGAAACTATTAATAATAAATAACAATGCATTGAAAGATATTTTTCAAGAAGAACATTGAACAGGTATTTATCGACTTATTACTTATGGCTGCATCTTCCTACGCTTACTTTTCAATGGCTGAAGAATAAAACACTACTTATTTCTATTTTCATCATTAAACCGGCTTGGTTGTTAAATTACGTTAAATTCAGTTGAATAATCAATATTTCCTGGACCTCGACCACACAAATATTGCATCCCGAAATGACCTAGTTACATCAGCACAGTTTCAAAGAGACAGCGAATACCCTAAATTCAAATCCGTTATTTAATTATTAATACCTAGTCTCTGTGTCTAGGTAGAGTGTATTTCTATTAAAGTTTTACTGGTCAACCGCAGATTAAGCGCTAAATACTTGATAAAGTTCTACTGTCAGTTAAAGGACACGAATAGTTTGAAGGGACCTTCACTGAAGTGCCAATTTCAACTATTCGGATCCCAATTAGAGACAGCATTCCGGAAACCCCGACTCGCGTCCACGGTTTTAAACAATAGGTATACTCTACTAATGATTATTGGAAGTGCAGAGGTAAATTATGACGAATGTGAATGTGAACTTGACTTTGCATGCACTGGTTTACGAAATTACTAACATCAATACGTATTGTAGCAGGCCGATAATAAAACGTCGATCGTCATAAGTAGGTATAGAGTATAGAGGTGTATTGTTAGTGGCTTTGCGACCGCATTTTCCCATCAAACCACAAAAGCAAAATCCAATTTTTCCGTTGCATGGGATTTGCGGGATAAAAATTAAGTCCATCTCGTGGTTCTAAATTCTAAGCTATCGACCAACCAATATGTAGCCATATCGGTTCAGTAGTTTAGTTTAGTCATGATTGCGTAACATTCAGCAAGACAGAGTTACTCTCGCATTTACAATTATTATTCGAAGTAAGGAAAGAATGGAAAATATTAAATTTCAGAATTAAATTTGTTAAGGAACTTTGTTTCCGAAACGAGAAGTTTTTATTCCGCACTGAACATTTGTGACTAACGTACAGTGGCGGACACGGTCGGCGTAACACTTCCGGTTTTTCTGTATTGCAAAATAGCTCTTGTTCTTTGGTAATACAGTCTAGGGCTGACGAACCCATAGACAAATCTGTTACGGCCTCCTAGTCCGTGACTGTACCATCGAATTATCCGCGCCACGTACATATCACTCCAACGAACTATGTAACCAAACCACACGTAACGCTGTAGATCTGTTTTGCGGATCAATAACTCAAGACCGATGAGAGGTGAATTGCAGGCTTACACAAACAAAATTCGGAGAAAAATCTACAAATAACGTAAGCTAATTTATACACACATTCTGAATAACATTAAAGTCGAAGCTAGCTGTGAATGGTAATGAATTGACGTTTTCGCATATTTTTAGGGTTTCAAAAAATACGTGTTAACGTCTGCACAAAAAGCTGTAGTACCTACTTATATTATGTAGAACTGTTTCGTATATAGAAGGGTTCAATTTTAGGAAAGGATTGAAATGACAAAATCCACAAAATCATATGTACTAAGCCCTAAGCAAGTGGCAGCAAACACAGGTCCACCGGCCCTGGAAACAATCTTAGAATCAAAGATAATTTGCACAGCAATGAGGGTAAACAAAATAACCATCAACAGTAATTTGTTTATTAGCGAAGAAGAGCTTATCTACCATTAAACAAATACAACATAAATTACTCTATGCTGAGATAAAGAACTCAATTCTCATCAGTTTGTACGATAACAAAGGATAGATAATCCAGGGTTATCGCATTAGAGCACGTTCTGGACGTTGCTGATGCTATTTACTAGAACAATTGATTGTACATAATAATAATTTGATCAGTTGATTCAGCTGCATGCATAAGCAAGCACGCTGATTATGCATTATTATTCCGAAACGCGCGAACCTCTCTAAAGGACCTCTAAGAGTTATGAAGTAGGAAACGATTTATCAATTTATATAAAACTCTTCCCCGTTACTGACTAACTGACTGACTGACAGAAAACGCAGAGCCGAAACTACTGGGTGTAGCGGGCTGAAATTTTGCATGTAGTTTCCTTAGGAAGTGAAGGTGAGCACTAAGAAATGATTTCCCGAAATTTCAGTGGGAACGGTAAAAAACTGGATTTTTGTGTTTATGAGAAAAGTGCGCGAGTGAAACTGCGGGGCAGCCTCTAGTACTATATATGTATTGATTGATAATGTTGATGATTCTTTAAGAAAATTTAACACTTACACAAACCGAACCGAAATAATTAGATCGAAGCGGTTGTGGTCAGGTGTCGCTTTAATTGGATTAAAGTGGGAAGCAGCAGTGCCGACCACAAACTAACTTGCTTGTCAGCTTCTAGTGTCAATGGGACCGCAGACAGACCGACACGACTGACAAAGCTACATTGATTTAGGAGGTTAAACCTGCCTTCGGAATCTAGGAAGATAAACACATGGCATCGTGTCTAATACTAGACACTACTACACTACATAGTTGTTTTTATACCTAACTGAGGTCGATAAGATGCTCCAATTCCAGTACTCCGTATGATGAAATCGAAACATGTACCTGAGGGTAAATTTATAACATTAGATTCAAATTTATAATAAAATGAATCGGGAAATTACAAACCATTGCTTTTGTAGCGGCACTAGATACCTTATTTTCAAACGAGGTGGTTCAGGGGCACTCCCCATGCGGCTTCAGGTAAGTGAATGTAAAAACATCCGTTCATAGAAAGAAAGACCAGCCCGAAGAAGAACACTGTTCAAAGACAGCTGATGTGACAAAACAACGCGCCAAGTTTCTGACGTAGAAAATAAAATGATTTACCAATGTAGATGCATCGGCAGAGATTAGCCGGTACCTATTTTCACTGCTCCATCTTTATTCAACCAGCTTTTTATTATTTGGTATTGCAAATGCTTCAATAGTTACTGAATACTAGAGGTAAATTGAAAGCTGTTTTCAATAACACTAAAGGCACTATGTTCTCTCTCAACGCTCCAGCTATTCAAACTGTTCATATAAAGCACTGCTACCGCAAACCTGCACTAAATATTTCAATTTCAATTCGAATCTACGCAAAAGCAATACCGAATATTCCTTTATACATTTTACACTACCAATATCTTAATTAAATTATTTGAAGGTCAATTATTAATTATTGAAATCAGTAATTGAGTATGGGTTTTCTATATGGATTAAAATGATTAGGTTGTTGGGTACTCATTTTATTAATGGATAACCTATGGCTAACACACTACACAGTACAGCCACACCTCGGACACTTTATAGAAAAAAGCGCGTTGCTTCGAGCACAGCCAAAACTTGTGTACGTGCACGCGTATCATGCTTGTGTGTGTGAGATAAGACGTGCTACTGTACTGAGCTGAGAGGTAACCGAGAGCGGGGACTATTATAGACAATTTTGTCTAAAATCAATATATATAAAACTCTTCCGTTACTGACTGACTGACTGACAGACAACGCAGAGCCGAAACTACTGGGCGTACAAAGCTGAAATTTGGCATGTAGGTTCCTTAGGGAGTGTAGGTGAGCACTAAGAAAGGATTTCCCAAAATTCCCACGGGAACGGGAAAAAACGGGATTTTTGTGTTTATGAGAAATCTGCGCGGGAAATACCGCGGGGCAGTCTCTAGTTTTGTCTAAAATAAAAGAAATTAAATATGCAAAATGTGCAAAATACACTATAACTCCAACGCAGCTAGTGATTCTTTTGTCGTCCGTTTCACAAAAGCCTTCTTCAAACTTACCGAGTCAATATCTATTTTTCTTGGGAACAATGATATACATATACTTGTATAAGTCTGAAATAAAACCCTTTTTGTTATCACTAATTTTTCTAGGTTCATCGGAAAAGGACTGCCCGTTGCAATCAATGTGGTAATAATTTAAGAAATTTACGTTCCCATTCAAAGTTTTCAATTACAATCAAAGTGTTGTTTTTGATTGTATTTCTCTTTATCTTCAATACATAGTATAAAACAAAGTCGCTTCCCGCGTCTGTCCCTATGTATGCTTAAATCTTTAAAACTATTCAACGGATTTTGATGCGGTTTTTTTAATAGATAGTGATTCAAGAGGAAGGTTTATAAGTATAATTCATGTACAATATAGTAATAGATTAGGCGGTACGAAGTGCGCCGGGTCGACTAGTATATAATAAAGTCTAACTTTCGAGTAAACACTTAAAGCGTTGAAAGCAACTAATATAGTTAACATTTGCATTATGAAATTTGCCCATCATATCAAAGCAACAATTAACTCTATCAAATCAAAAATGTCAAAACGGAACACCTATCGCTATACCCACAGAACAAGGAAGATGCTCTCTCTCTGCTATACCAATACAAAAGGGCGTAACGGCAAATCGAAATTGGAATTCTAAAAGAAGTCGGTTAATAAAAAACACGAGCTAAATGCAATTTTATTATCAGTTAAAAAAATAAAAACTGCCTCTTCCTAGGACACTACTCGAGCGTCTCTCCAAGAGTTATTTTCATTTTAATATAGTTTTTAATATCTTTTTATTACACAAGCACTGTAAACTGTAAGCACAGCTCGAAAATCTTCGTGGTTAAGTAGGCAGTAATAATGATGGTGGCTTAGGAACGATACCCGGCGGGGGCTGCTGGATAATGCAGATCGTTTTCCGCATCAAGGAGTGTTCTTATGTTTTTGGCCTTCGGGCACCCTAGATACAGTGGCTCTGAGTGTGATTAGTTATTATATTAAAAAAAAATGCTTTTCTGGGCGATCGACGATATTAATGCGCAATTAATGTAATTTACTATTTACTACCTTCTCATTCATCATTCCGATGTAAAAAGAAAGGGTACATCCTTTTTGTCCTTATTATGTGTCGCTTGTTTGAAACAGTAAGCCAAATAAATCTAAATTAGTCTTTACGTCGTTGTAGGAATTGAGATGGTATATTGTTAGGTACATTATTTTATTGCGATCGCAGGGTTAACCTTTAGACATATCACATAGAAAAGTAAAAGAAAAAGCTGTTTTACTATGCAAATGATGCAGATAATTAAAACTGAAAGAATTTTAATTTCTGTAAAATACTTGAATACGTTCTTGAATAGGGAGTTTTTTTAAAACAGGGGTATTTTAGCTCGTTAGTAAGCTGGAGCATAGAGATTTCTTTGTTCTATACTTTTGAACCGGTCAAAAGGAATATTAATTATACATATAAGTAGCTAAATATTTCCAAAAATCGTAAAGCCGTCCTACGCAAAAAAAAGCGACTATGTCGATAAAAAATCATAACTTCTAATCACAAAGAATGTCTTGAGGAAAATTTCATATAGATTCGTTAAATTGATTCGAAGAAAAGTCCATTTGACAGATGGGAAGACGATATAGCCATATAAAAACGTTCCGTGATGAGTTCCGGGTTCCGGGATGAGTTCCGGGTTCCGGTAAAAAAAATCCCAATAATATAAAAAAACTTCGATTTTTAAATGATGGTTTGGCAGACTCAAGCAAGATCTTGTCAAGATCATTGAGAAGGCGAATGCTAGGTCCGAACGAGACAAACAATGTGCTGAAAAATGCTAAGTATCTGTAGCAGTCAGCACAGAATACCTACTACACACATACAGTACCAAAGGTATCAGAGCATGATAATAATAATAAATAACACATCACACTAAGAGCCCCTAAATAGGAAGAACCTGTATCTAGGGTGCCCTAAACATGTACAGAGACGAACATTACACCCAGACCGGAAAACAAACTTATTCATCTTAACAATGTTCTTCCCGCCGTGAATCGAACCCAGGTGCACCCGCGTCTCAGTCCACATCACTGCCAACTGAGCTACGGAGCAGTCGAACGAAATAACACACAAATTAGTAGATTTTGGCGAACGTGGTCTTATGCTGAAGTTGTCGCGGGATGGACACAATGTACCGCAGGAAAGACGAAAGATGGAGCAAAGCCGTCCTTGAATTGAAACCTAAAGAGAGTAAAAGAGGTGTAGGCATAACAACCGAATGGACCGATGACATAAAATATTATTGTTAGGGAGAAATCGATGAGACTGTCAGCGCGCCGAAAGAGCTTACTACTAAAAAAAATTAAGAGGCAAGCCCCGAATGGGGCTCATATGTTTTACTGAAGAAGTAAGTAAAAGAGTCTTAGTTATTATTTATTTGTAGCTAAAATTCGTGCAGTATTTTACGGTTATTTATTAGGCGCACCCGCTTATTGCGATAGTGGCTGTTAATTAGTTGATAGGGTGTGACAGGCTGAGGGTGTGAGGGTCAATCACCCTCCGCCTCCGCTGTCCCCACGTATCCGAAATATGCCAGGTGTCCGTCGTCGTCGTGTCAGTCCGATAAACTAACACTGTAACCTAACCTAATCTGTACTAGCCTCGAGATATATGGGACAGGCAGGAGCTTTCGTCCGACTGGAAAACTCAAGTAATATTCTCTCAAAAATGTTTTCCAAAAACGGGAGCTTGGTGGTTAATTGTAACAACCGATTACCTACTTATTTCTTTCGTGAAGTTTCATCTTTAAATAGTTATAACCCAAAAATAAATATGTTGTAATTTGTAAAAGTAAATTGTTTTGAATGATGCGTAGATATTTGTCTGCCATTAGAAACTTATCGTGTTTCCTCAAGAGGCGATATCGGTCGTGCGATAGGGGCTCGACCGACAGCCAATAGAAATCGCTCGTACATCCACGAAGCCTGCCTGATTGGCTGTCGAACCCATATCGCACGACCGATATCGCCTCTTGAGGAAACACAAAGGTCCCGAAACGAGACATCTACGATCAATAAATTGAGAATGAAACAAAAATTTCAAGGGACTAGTTGGTTATAAATAAGTATGCAAGGTATTGAAAAGTTACATAGCGGTTCGAAGTATCGCCGAGAACGCCGAGAAAGAACGCAAGACCAGTAAACAATATTAATGCCGGTTAAATCGCTGACTAACACAAAAAAAAACTGTGGTTGGAATAGAACATGGAACTATGACTGAGGAATAGAACGACGAACGACGACGCGACGGGTTATTGTTTTTATTTTGTTTTTATATTGAACGAGTTGTCCCGGCTAACTTCGTTACGCCATAGAATAAAAGATACTACTAAAGACTTGGCTCTATAGACTTTGTTCTTTTGACTGCCTAGAATGGACGAATAAAACAAACAATCAACAACAACAAACCATCTGTCAAAATATGTTAACAACGGAAAAAATATTGCAATTATTGATCCCTATTTTTTTTTTAAATCTAATATAGCCTATGTCACTCCGGGATAGTGTAGCTTCCTACCTGTAAAAGAATTTTTAAATCGGTTCAGTATTCACAGAGGAAACACTTTAGTGTAAAAAGGTCCCGAAACGAGACATCTACGATCAATAAATTGAGAATGAAACAAAAATTTCAAGGGACTAGTTGGTTATTAATAAGTATGCAAGGTATTGAAAAGTTACATAGCGGTTCGAAGTATCGCCGAGAACGCCGAGAAAGAACGCAAGACCAGTAAACAATATTAATGCCGGTTAAATCGCTCACTAACACAAAAAAAAATTAAAAAAAAACTGTGGTTGGAATAGAACGAGCGCCACGGCGAACGACGACGCGACGGGACAATGTTTTTATATTTAACAAGCTGTCCCGGCTTACTTCGTGACGACATAGAACATAAGATAGTAAAGACTTGGCTCTTTAGACTTTGTTCTTTTGACTGCCCAGAATAGGCGAATAAAAAATCAAACAACAATATGTAAACAAAGGAAAAAAAGCTTAGCCTATTATTTAAGTTTAAGTAAGGATCCCCAATTTTTTTTTTAAATCTTATATAGCCTATGTCACTCGGGGATAGTGTAGATACCTAACAGTTAAAAAATTATTCAAATCGGTTTAGGATTTCCGGAGCCTATTCGATGCTAACAAACAAACAATCAATTTTTTCCTCTTTCCTTCGTCTCCTTCTTTCCTCTTTATTGCTTTGCATTTATATAAGTTTACGTCAACTACCTAGATATAAAGCACAAGTGAAATAGATCAAACTATGTCCAAAGTCAGCACATAACACATTAATTTAGTGTACAGTGGCGGTCTAGGACGGCGTAACACTTTCGGTTTTTCTGTACTGCAAAATTCCCTTGTTCTTTGCTTATACATGGATTGATACAGTCTAGGGGGTGTGCGACTGAATTTCGAAAAGTTTTTATTTCGAATCTAGGCCGCACGAGACCATAAACAAATCTGTTACGCCGTCGTAGACCGCCACTGTACCAACTAAGCCAAGCAGGGTATCCCTTGTTATACTGAACTGGACTAGGGTTATTTTCACATGGTATGTAGAAAAAGTTTTTCTAATACAAATAAATTATGAGGGATGGAACATGGAACAAATTATGATTATAAATTTTTCTGAGTCTGTAAAATTGTGAGTCAGAAATCAGAACTAAATACGCTTTGCAACTGCAACGGGAAAATTTGCTGGGGAAAATTCCCTGACTCTCATTTGTTTGTTTTTGTTGGATATTGAGATTTGAGATCAAAATGCCTTTGATCGGTTTGTTTTGACCATATCCTGTTGATGCAAAAACTATTGACGACGGGAATAAGGGGTGACTTGTTTATATGGCTCTCTTCATAAGACGTAATGGGAGGATGTGCCACCGTAGAATAATAGTGACCGTGAAAATATAAATTTCCGATCGTTTAATTATTAAAATAACAAACCTTACCTGCGCAAATATTTGAACCTACGTCACTTAGACTATATATTCGAAGCTACGTCACCTTATACATCTGATTGACTGAGATTTACCTGACGGATGCACGAATTTAAAGTTACTGTTACATATATACGGTATGGCGTTTTCCAGGGACCTCTTCTGGGATCTCTTCTTTATGATTTTCATGTAGGGTTAGTACATATAAAACACTATTTTTCATATCACAGTGATTAAATTATGCCAACCCAGGAATTAATCAGTAACGAAAACGTTCTATGTGTATCAATTAAAAGCGGAGATCGAATTTAAGTAACATTTTGACACTTCGCAGTGCAAGTTCGAGCTGCGATACGTCTGTGAATGTCAGCCTTAGTTAACTAGCAAACTACTCTATAACAAGGTAGTTTTAAGATTTTCCTCAATACATAGTCAATACTCAATACATAGTATAAAATGAAGTCGCTTCCCGCGTCTGTCCCTATGTATGCTTAAATCTATAAAACTACGCAACGGATTTTGATACGGTTTTTTGCTATAGATTGAGTGATTCAAGAGGAAGGTTTATAAGTATAATACATTCACAAGATAGTAAAAGGTAAGGCGGTACGAAGTTCGCCGGGTCGACTAGTATAAAATAAAGTCGCTTTCCGAGTCTGTCCCTATGTATGCTTATATCTTTAAAAATAAGCAACGGATTATGATGCGGCTTTTTTTAATAGATAGAGTTATTCAAGATGAAGAGTTTATAATTAAAATGCATGCACAAAAAAGTTATAGGTTAGGCGGTGCGAAGTTAGTAAATGAATAAAATAACAACTACAACAAAATTTGTTTTATTTGGTTTCACGGCTAGGTGACATTCGCCGGTATCCAATAGGTAATCAGCGTGTAATGTTCTTGTTCTTATATAAAAAGCATTTTGTTGAGTAGTATTCGGCTAATCAAGTAAGTATGTTTACTTAAGGTGTAGACTCTATAGCCTCTGGTAAAATAATTGTTTAAGAGGCATAGCACAGCTAAAGTAGCGCCACCCGAGAAAAAAAATAAACTAAAAGCTATACAACAATGCCCTAAAAATACTAGGCTGAATTATCTAGAGGATTGCTGTTTCAAATTTTTGATATTTGCCTTAGTTTAGAAGATTTTTTTTTTCTCGGGTGGCGCTACTTTAGCTGTGCTATGGCTCTTAAGGGTTCGGTTCGTTAGACTAACCGTCTTATTCATAAAGATACAGTAGATTTTAAGTAGCGTTACTGGAGGTCTACTTCTCTGGTTTGTTGTATGGTAAATACGTGACATCCAGTCTAAATTGACACATGTCAAATAACTAAAATGCTCTTTAACTTTTTATGAATAAGAGGGTAACTCTTTAAAGGTCACCGCAAGCGCAAGAATCCTTTATGCAACAGTTGTTGTCTAAGTCTGAGATAGCGTATTGTCTTGGTCGCGTCCTAGACAGCAATCAGTCGGGCTTTAGGTGCATATTGTATTAAATTGTTTGTTTACGTTACGTGCAAGACAGACTTATCTATACCAATATTATAAAGAGGAAAGATTTGTTTGTTTGTTTGTTTGTTTGTAACGAATAGGCTCCGGAAATACTGAACCGATTTGAAAAATTCTTTCACTGGTAGGAAGCTACCAGTGAAAGAAACCCTGAGTGTCATAGTCTATATTACACTTTCAAAAAAATTTGGGATCCTTACCTAAACGTGCAATATTTTTTCCGTTGTTTACATATTTTGACAGGTGGTTTGTTGTTGTTGTTTGTTTTTTATTCGGCCATTCTGGGCAGTCAAAAGAACATAGTCTATAGACACAAGTCTTTTTTTTGTATCTTATATTCTATGGCGTAACGAAGTAAGCCGGGAAAGCTCGTATATCATAGGAGTAGATTGGCAATGACCGAGAGCACAAATGCTTTTGTATGTACCTGCTACTCCTTCTTCTACTTCGAACTTCGTACCGCCTAACCTATTACTATGTTGTTTTCCCGGTATGTAATATTCGAATTTTCTCGCCGTAAAACCATCCGCGGACTTTAAAAAAAAAAGAATTGGTAATATTGGTCCAGGCGTTGTGTAGTTATGCGATTAACAACACGATTTTGCGATTCATTTCTATAATAAAGATGTGAAACGTCTGTATGTT
The DNA here is from genome assembly GCA_951802225.1 of Euspilapteryx auroguttella. Taxonomy (NCBI): domain Eukaryota; kingdom Metazoa; phylum Arthropoda; class Insecta; order Lepidoptera; family Gracillariidae; genus Euspilapteryx; species Euspilapteryx auroguttella. The sequence goes on along the minus strand of OX637641.1, from coordinate 1,036,800 downwards.
CCTTTGAGCTTACTTCTTTCAATAGATTTACGTGAAATTTTGTCAGAAGGTTCCTACTTGATACGAATTTTTGTCGTCAGTTTTAAGAAGTATTTTAATATAGAGAAGCTGACGGGAACATCTGAATTGAGAAAAAGTGGCAGAGTGAATTTTCATTGCAAACTGTTGCAAGTTGCAAGCAATAGAGATTGCGCTCCTTAGTGATTTAAGAGCCAGTTTACAGCGATGCTAGCGCCATTCGCGAAAAAAATATATATCTTCTAAACTTAGGCAAATATCAAAAATGTGGCACAGTATGACACTAGATATTGTAGCCTGGTACTTTTAGGGCACTGTTGTATAGCTTTTAAATTAAAGACCAAAGAAATCTACAAAGTGTTGCTGAAAGTGGCCACTTTTAGCAACAATCTGTGTATAATTTTGTCCTTTTAAGTTAGGGCTACTTTACTGTGCTCAAAAAATACTAAGCAAGATTATCTAGTGTCATACTGTGCCACATTTTTGATATTTGCTTAGTTTATAAGATATAATTTTTTTTCGAGAATGGCGCTAGCTTCGCGGTAAACTGGCTCTTAAGAGCTTACACGGTGCGAAACTAGCGCTACTTCAGATAAATACATTCATTACCGACATAATATGGAAAATAGTAGGTTTAAGAGTAATTAGGACCGAATCTTTCATCATCCAAAAATACATAGCTCAAGATTTATGACATGCTTCTTGTGTTGATCATAAATTAGTTTTTGACGCTTTCGTTTCTGCTTTCTAAGAAAATACACTTTTGTTCCTAAGAATAAGAAACACTGATTCAATAATTTCATATTTTTAATATTTTTATAGATCAAAGATTGAAGCCAAAGAAACGTTTTTTTTTTTTAATCAAAATGTCTGCTGATTATAGTTTAATAAGAAGAGGAACAGGAATCATTACAAATTTCTTTACATTCGTATTTTCTAACTAATTAAATTTTATCAATCTTCTCGTCTGAGCTTTTTGAGCTTCTAATATGATTTTGAAAATGCCTCGACTTTCGACTTATAAAAAGTAGCAAAAAGAATCTAATAGTCATTTGGCAAGTAATCTTATGTCATATTTAAACTTTTTTTTAATTTACTTAGTTTTAATTTGAGTACGGTATACCTAAAATAGTTTAAATTACATAACTCTCTTCCGAGTCCACTTTCAGATAGTTTTATGAAAAAAATATTATGCGAAACCCTATAACTGTCCACTTTAGTTAAAGACGATTTTCTTGATTAAATTCTTGTAACTTAACAACGTTTGAACTTGCAAAGATTATAAAAAAAAACTTTTATTATTTTGTAAATATAAAAAACTTTTTTTATAAAAAATAACTGGTTTCGTTTAAAATCTGTGGTTTGGCAGGAGCGGAATTTCCAAAATCTCCTATGTTAGTTTGTTTTTTTTTCGAGCATAACCCCAGTGCTTGCGTAGCGTATTTACTTCATCAAAATACCAATCAACTATGCCCTTTAGCGCAAAAACCAATTTGGCGCTTCATTCAACAACTATACGCGGTTCGCACGCTTCCCCATACTGGGAGAGTAGGTGCAGGGCAGTCTCGACACTCGCTCATTGAGGCGGTTTGGTCGGTCCCACAAGAGGGAAGCTAAATATAACTCGCTGGCGCCAACAGCTGAATCATTGCGGACGACACACAAAGCTTATTGCAACTGTACTCTCTGGTCCCAATTATTGGGCGGGTAATCTCCATTTACACAGTATAAACACTATAGAACAACGATGCGACGATCACTTTACATTTTAGTGCAAATACATCGAACAAAGTTTGAGCAAACACAAAACTTAATGACCGTAGACTAGAGGACCTTGGTCACGCAATCCACTTCATAACTATAACTAATTTAGAGACATCAGAGTTAATTTTTTAAATGAATGCGCGCCATAATCCGAACAAGAGGCCGGCAGTCATCCCGGGACAATGCTAAGCGGCCTATTAGTATTCGACAAACGTGAAATAGTAGAGCAGTTGCTAACAATAGGCATCGATTGAGTAAACGTTCGAAATTTGTCTTAACATTTATTATTGATACTGAAGGAAATTCGCTAACTGTTGGTGAATACGTAAGTACTACGGGAGATTTTAAAATAGATTTCATCGATATTATTGGCATAGAGAATAATAAACAGCGGGTAGGTATAAACAGATCGTGTTCCAAATAACTAATAAATCGAAGGTTTATCTGCAAACAGCGTATTGACGACGAAGCCGCGCCGGTAGCGTGTTATAACAACGTGCCCACTTCACATGATTATTGCTCGCTCCTCATTGTGTCCGACAATAATTATTTCGGGAGACGAATCATCCGTGACTCCTGTAGGACTAGGCAGGCATGTGTGCAGTGGAACCACTGCACAGCAATAAACGTTTTGTTAGCTGGAGCGTCGCTAAAGCACATAACGCCGTCAAAGGGTTCAGCTTAAACGTGGCTTAATTACTGCATCCCAAATATTGACAGTTTACTGTTCACGGATAAGGTCAAGTCCGGGCCCCGGGCTCCCGGGCAGCCGCACCATTTGCTCCACACGTGTGATGCACGCACGAGATAATGTGTCATTAAAGGTTTAATTACAGCAGCTTTGTGAAGCTTAGTGTTTGCCTTTCAGGTTGTTTGCTACACTGAAATGAGATAGCCTTTAGAGTAAAGTTGTGTTAACTTTACAACCCCTTAGCTAACACATGGCCTGGCAAGCTAGCAAGGAAAGTAAATGCAATCGATGGGGCCCCAGTTTCGTATCGAATATAGTGAAGCAACAAGTTGGAAATGTAAATCTTGTATTAAATTTTCAAGTGCAGACAGTGGTCGATAGCAATACGTTATGTATGTGCATAATAAGCAGGTGTCTGTAGCTGCTAGCAAATGCATATTGCAGTGAGAAATAATCAGTTTCGAAGGTACAATTGGTTATGCGGACGCGGCCGGCCGCAGGGGACTACTCGCGGAATAGGTAATGAATATCGCTCCTTATTGTTATTCCAATGGTAGTCTGAATCAATAGCCTGGAGAATCTATTAGGTGTTATTGACTGAAGATTAATATTACTCTAGTAGATCATATTGCTTGGAAACTTTCCGCTTGGAAAAAAAGATAATTTTAAATTGCAGTTAGAAACAAATTAAAAAAGGGCTGCCAATAAAGGAATTACGTAGGTAATCACCGAAACCTTCGTTTAGATTAGCTGTTTGTTCGTCTTTCTGGTCACAGAACCTTTTAATCATCAATTGTTAACAATTCTTATGTCCATGTTCTGTAGCTGGCATTTTTTCCTACAAGCACTTTAAGCTATTTTTAATGCATCAATTGAAATTGCTGTTCTGTACACAACACTTATGCTGGGTGACCTTATTCCGTACGATAATTTGGCTAATAAGCAATGATTGTCAAACCAAAACGGCAAGCTAATAAACAGTGGGCACCAAAGTGGTCAGTCGCACGCAGCCAGAGCTAATGCTGCATTCCATTTTGACTTCATACAGATTGATAATTTAATTCTTAATTGTTGTCGCGACAAACTTAGTATCACGCCTTACAAATTTTCATGGGAAAAATAAATTATTACTTTTTCTAACTTCTATTACGAACTTTTTAACACCAAAATCAGCTCAATCGGCCCGGCCGTTCTCAAGTTTAAGCGAGACCAACGAACCACGATTCATTTTTATATATTGTAGTATTGAATTAGATAGATACTAAAGTTCGCAGTAGATGAATAACCAGTGACGTAAACGACCCAGTATCCAGATCATTATAAACATCAGAGTGACGTCCAATGATGGACATAGACCTCCCAATCAGATCGCCACAAGGAAAAATGATTTGTGGGAGGGGTTGCGGTTTTGGCATTGCAGATAATTTTGGATCCAGATAATTTATGAACTTCAGTATATATAAATACCGTAATTTCAAAAGAAGTAGTATCATAAAACAGTCAAAAGTGATTTATTCAATATAGGATACCAGATATTAGTCAATTAGACTAATCTAATTAATATTGATACCTTATTTGGTAAAGTATCCTATACTGCGAGAGGCGAGGTAGTTCAGGGTGCCCACCAATTGGCTCAGGCAAACAAATGTTTACCTTGCCTTACGACAATGGTCGCCTGGAGACGCCGCCAAACGAGCCCTCCTCTGTCAAATGATTCTACTCCCTTTCGCAATGATTTTGAACTAATTTTAATTGATATAACACTATTTCCGATTCATGAGATTCCAGTCTATTGTAGTTGTAAAGCGAAAGCAATTTCAAATGCGAAATTACATTTAGAGGAATGTTCCTCGCAATGTGCTGATACGGCGTCAAAGAAATTTTCTATCTGAGTAAACAAGTGCTAGTTTGTAAAATTAAAAGCGCCAATGGCTGGTCTGGTGCTATTGTATAGCGTGGGCGATCTGGCAGAGCTGGCGAGTTGCACGCTTTGTCAGAAGGTAACGTGTTTGTAACCAGGGTACAGCACATTTAACATGATGCTAGACACCTCTGAAAAAATCTTATTAGAGAAAACCAGTTGTAGATAATTTTATCATAATCAAAATAATTCAGTAAGACCAAGCTTTCTCTTATTGAAAGTTTAGTAAAAATGGACCGTAAATTAATTAAAAATATAGTGGCCTTTTTTTTTTTCATAAAACGAAATGGTTCAGGTTCAAAAGTTCAGGGTGGTGGAAACCAATCAGTTGCCATAGTGGAGATATGTACAGAGGCGGACACGGTCGGCGTGACACTTCCGGTTTTTCTGTATTTCAAAAAAGCTCTTGTTCTTTGGTAATACAGTCTAGGGCTGACGAAACCATAGACAAATCTGTTACGGCCTCTGTACAATAGTAAAAAAGCTCTAGTTAAAGATACCATACCATCATATAAAAAGTCCCATGGCAGGCATAAAGCAAGGTACGAAACACGGGACATTATCGTGTTTGGATCGATCAGAGTAAGGGGAGGTGTACGACCGGCGTAGGCGCACCGTGCGTCGGGGAGGAAGTCGCCAATGACCATCGTCACCGAAGCCCCAGACTAGCGTGACTCCACTTCGCGGCATTACATCATTATTCATTACAGGACGTGCTTACGGAAACACTCATTTACTTCACGACACAGGAGCGTTTTGCCATTGGAACATAGCAAGTGCTTTATTCGCCTACGCTTTCCCTATTGACGCGATGTAATTAATTGGAAGAAGTCTTTCATCTACAATTGATTCTGAATGTTCTGATATTTCGTTCTAAATTGGCAAACTCGAAGGAAAAGCACAACTTTCGAAGGTCAATTATTGAACGTAAAGCAAAGCACTGAAGGCTTTCTTACATGTGCAGGAGTTGGCCTTGTACAAGGGCCAACAGTTTACGAATGTCAAAGCAATTCAAACGCCCTTCAATAACGATTGAATACGAACTTTTCCCTTCGGACCAGGGCACGAGCCTCACGAGCTTCACGTGCTGGAATATTGCGCTTTTGTATAGAAACTCTTAGAAACTGTTTTAACGCTTATTTACCAACCATTACATGCCGCAAATGAGGCAAAAAATTTAAGTGAATATTTTCTCACTTTTCTCGTCTTTTAACTCGTGGGACCAATATGTATATAAAGTCTCATTTCTCACAATACGTTACAGCGATGCTAGCGCTATTCGCAAAAAAAAAACTACTAAACTAAGGCAAAACTCAAAAGTGTGGCACAGTATGACACTAAATAATGTAGTCTAGTATTTTAAGGGCATTGTTGTATAGCTTAGGTGAAAGACCAAAGAAATCTACATAGTGTTGCTAAAAGTTGCCACTTTTGGCGACAATCTGTGAATTATTTTGTTCTTTTCACTTAGGACTACTTAACTGAACTCAAAAAATACTAAGCAAGAGCGTGTTATACTGTGCCACGTATTTTGTATTTGCCTTAGTTTAGAATTTTTTTTTTTCGAGAATAACTTTAGCATTGCTGTAAACTGGCTTTTGAGTCTACGGTCTAACACTACTCAAATATTACTGTAACAACACGTTAGGGATTTAACGTTGAGGAATATTGTGTTATGTGTGAAACGGAGCATTTGAAGTTTGCTTCTCCCGCCCCGCCCCGCCCGGCCACCGCCTTCACCCCCGCTCGCGCAGAGTCCAGATCTCCGTAAACACTGGTGAATATAAGCGGGAATATTGTAGATCGCTCTAATAACTAGAGTTGCGAAAATCTCAGCTCATATCCAGCATCCAGCTGTGGGTTGTCAAAGAAATCGAACTGTAGCGGCATACGTTGACGCTGCTCCGTAAGTTTTGGTTACGTTACGTCTCGTAAGATTCTAAATAAAGTTTGTTTGTACACAAAGCAAAGAAGCCAAAGAAGTTATTTTTTATGGATATACTTTAAGGTTTTTTTTTAAAGTATGAAACTGAAAAAGTTTTTTATTGATCGTTAATTTATAATCAATATATATAAAACTCTTCCGTTACTGACTGACTGACAGACAACGCAGAGCCGAAACTACTGGGCGTAGCGGGCTGAAATTTTGCATGTAGGTTCCTTAGGGAGTGTACAAAGGATTTCCCGAAATTCCCATGGGAACGGGAAAAAACTTGGATTTTTGTGTTTATGAGAAATCTGCGCGGGAAATACCGCGGGGCAGCTTCTAGTTATAAAATAAAGTGTGAACCTATCAAATCCAACCTATCAAATCCAACCTATCAAACCATATAACATAGTCAAAAGGTCAAAGCTTTATTAAAGTTCTGAGATCAAAACGAAATAAAAACTGAAAAAATCGGAAATACAAGTCTTTCGTTGACCGTTTTATATTTATAGGAAGTAGTATAAAGTCAGTTCAAAATGTCAACGTTTAAATAAACCGACATGAGCACGCTTGTACTTGCTGTTATTGAGAGTTTCCAACGTTTTCAATATAAAACCGTTTCATAAAGGTTCCATATTACTACACGATCAAAAAACAATTAAAAAAAATAAAGGTCACGCTCGCTACAGAGAGACCACACAAACGAAAAAAGGTAGTGCAAGTGCAAAATAAAAATGGCTGTTAAAATGTGTATCAAAATAAAACACACAACATATTCTACACTTTAATTCTATGTTAAAATTAAGTTGATATTCTTCTGTTTCATACGTCTTAGAAACCTTTGAACTCTCAGTAGGTAACTGTTAATTAGACACCATACTTTTTTTTGTATTTTAGATTAGAGGAACCCCTTCACAACCTCGACAAGTTGCATCATATTTCGATAATTAGATAGACTACACGGCCCAGGTTGTGTCGCTAGTTGGTCCGATACCACAAAGAGATCCTGGACGCAAGCGACATGAAGCCCACACAGCCTTTGACCGGGTTTAATAAGTAAATTAATTATATTATCGACCCTATCCCTGTACCCCAGAATAGACTATGAATTTCAAAGAAGCCCACGGTGTAGGAACGTTAGGAGGACATCAAATTATCAGAGTAAAGGCGCAGAAGCGTAGCGTTCGGTTTTTCAAAAGGCCTATCAAGCCTAATAAAATTAGTAGCAAGAGCTAAATAGTCACAAAGGATTTAAAAAAAAAAAAAATTGGATAGGTTGTAGGAGATTTTGGATTTTCGCTAATAGTGTCGGCGGCCTCTCAAGCTTAGATTTGCTTTAGATAATTAAAACAACAACAAAAATACTTACAATAATTATCCCGAAATGATTTTTTATGTAGCGATTCTGGTCTTAATTTCTTCATCGGCACTACGTGTAGCAATAGCACAGGTACATGTTTGATAGACTAATAGGACACTAGATAAGACTGAAGGCGAAGAATATTTAGAGACGCATTACATGGTGTTTGCAAAGCGTCTTAAGCCTTATCTAATGATACCAGCTGTTTATCATGTGACAGTAATTTAATCAGAATCTTTGCTCATTTTTTACCGACTTCAAAAAAGGAGGTTATCAGTTTGACCATGTATTGTATGTTTATCCGCGATTATTTCGCGTTTGATGTGGTTTTCAGTAAATCTATTTGTTACATTCAGTAGAAGGTTTAGTACCTATTTGAACAGACTTCGAAATATGGGAAAGTTCTCAGATCGTTTTTTTGAAGGCGGGTCTCTTTTTAAAAAAAAAAAAAATTATATTCCAAAGACTTGCATTTAGTGACCGAGCGTTTTCGTTGCAGCTTGGCCAAAACGATTTACTATGGTTGTCCAGCCGGCCTAGGCTTCGTATTTCTCGATGGGTCGCATTTTTTGAGAAGGTTTTCAAAATCTGAAATTATGAGTGCTTCCCGTTATCGCCCACATTTGACGCCCGATTTCCGTTATCGCCCGAAGAATAATATTTTGTTAGGTTGAATATTTTCGTTCTCGCTCAAAAATTTAAACAAAAAAGTACAGTTAGTCAAATTAAACATTTTTTTTTTTTTTTAGAGTTTATCTGTTTCTTCAGTTTTTGGAAATTTATGTTTAAAAGTGAAATAATAAATAAACTGTGGATGCTGCGGTTTGCGCAATATGTTTAAGGGAAACTTACATATTCCTATACGTTCCTATAGTAATGTTTACATTAGAGCTCAAAGAGCCAAATAAATCAATATATCGATCATGGAAATGCCAATTGTCGTAAGGGACATTTTTCGAAATTTCGTTTTTGATGCCATTATACTCAGTTTTTCACGCTCTATCGAATGGTATATTTGAAACCTCTCTAGCTTCCAAAGATTCTCAGAAATTTATTAAAAAAAAAAGCTTTAAGGGACATTTAATTTTTCCATTTTGGCGTAAGGGCCAATAAATTAAAATATTCTTGAGGATTTTTAAACGGTTTTGTCAATATGTCCTTTACGACGTAAAAAAATTTGTTGCAGTATCTAAAGCTGAAGGTCGTAAGGGTCGTAACTTAATGTTATGTTTATAAAAAACTCAGATTTTAATTATTATTTTGTATGAATTTGTTAAAAAATAATGTTTTAAAAGTACCCATTCGTTGATCTATTTAATCAGCCAATCAAAATGTAACTATATCTGAGTGGGTACGACGTCAAATGTCAATATGTATTGATTTCTAGCACTTTTTGTTGTATTCCTTAATCTAAACGTCACGGTGGGTTTTAACTTGACTCTATAGTAAAAGATAACAACTGACGAACTCACCATTTCTCTTGATGCCTAGTTCATTCCTGTCCCGAGTCTTGAAGATATACTCGAGTGCACAGCGGCTGCGGTGAACAGTTTTAGGGATATAACATAACCCTTTCTGAACCCAGTCCTAAGCAGCCTTCGAGGTCTGATCCTGTAGCCCAGCTGACATAGTGGCGTTTTTTTTACAAACACTTCGATATAACCAGTACTACCCAGCTTCAAAGGCTTTCCAATAGTTCACAAATGCTAGGCAAAGAGGCAGATTATACTTTTCCGTCTTCTATATTACCTGCCTTAAAGCATGTATGTGATCCATGGTACTCTGCCTTTACGAGAAACAGCTAATTCGTAGAGCGAAGAGCTCAAACCTACGCGCGAAACGATTCTTGATGACTTTCAAGAACAATTTATAAAGGTGGCTTAGATGTTCTTCAGCTGATTTTATGACCTGAAGAACAGTACTAACAAACTTCTGTTCCACACTTCTGGCGTTATCCCGTCGCTAATATCAGAATTTAACCGTTTCGCATTTAAATCTCTTATGTCAACTGTGACGTAAGTTTTTGAGCTATGCATAACACGGGATACATAATCTCCACTTTGTCGTTGGACTGTATTGATATGTAGCAGCGCATACTTGTATAACTTTTAACAAATACTGCTAGATTCATCGACGTACAAGACACGCTACCGTTGCCGTGATAATATCGGTATTTACAATGCTGTGAAGGGAATTGTTCACTATACACCCGAAATCTTCCTGGGATTGTGGTTCTCTCTCCTCAACAATAATGTTTTACCGTAACGAACTCAATTCCTGCTCTAGCTTCGTTGGCCCGGGATCAACTTTAGTTAGTGCTCCTTGCCCCACATTTTCCTGACCGCTACCAAAGAGCAAACTAGGCCAATTTTAGCTAAATTTATAGGTAAATTTTAGCCATGATCATACTAGTTGGTTTGTCATAATTGTCACACTTGGCAGGCAGATTGGAGATCGCAGTATGGCTGTTGTACTAAGCTGTTGTAGGATCATCGATGGACTGCCCGTGCTTCGGTTTTTTTCCTTTAGTCGCCTTAGCCATACATAAGAGATGGGGTGCTGGTATTCTATTCATACATTACGTTACATACCAACAATAACAAAAAAGCTTTTTATGTAAGACTTGTGATTTTTTAATTGGTCTAACTGAAGTATTCATTCCTTTACCGTGTTAAAAGCTAAACAACTTTAAACTTGTGCTATAAACGAATTACTACCTATCTATCTTTTTAAAGTGTTGATTTTTATTGTAGAAATTGAAGATTAATAACTTAAATTTCTTTTAAATCTTACCAGGGCGCTATTGGAATTCCTAGGTATTTGTTATTTTATAAAAATTATGTAAGTACCTTATTTTATTTTTTTATTTCAATAATTAATATTAAAACTTTAATGTTTGTACTTCTTATTTGAGACCTTTTATCAATTTGGTTTACAAGGGTAACCAAAAAATAACATTTCACACTATAGACGCAATAAAATATATTTTTTTTAGTTTCATCAGTACTAATAACAACACACTAGTTGGTATTTTAATTCCTTTACGCCCCTTAAATTTTACATAGTTATTTTAAAATTAAATATTATAATAGTCATACGACTACATTGGAAAAACACTTATGGGACTTACAACCAATTATTTTATAAAGTTAAAATGATGTTTAGGTCGTAAGGGAAAAAGTTGAAAAAAAGCTCAGCGTAAGGGACAATGTTGCTAAAATTGGTAGGGCGTAAGGGACAAAATCTTCTAAACCATTAGTTGTAGCGTATTCAAACTAAAATAATTGAAAAGATCTTCAAAAATTAGCACTGGCCTTCTTTTAAATGATCGCTGTAAATCAAGGCAATCAAAAGTTACAAAAGGATTTGTAAAAAAAAAAATGTTTTTTGGCTCTCCTGAAAAGTCGTGCTTTGTCCCTTACGACAATTGGCATTTCCATGATCGATATATAAAACTCTTCCGTTACTGACTGACTGACTGACTGACTGACAACGCAGAGCCGAAACTACTGGGCGTTGCGGGCTGAAATTTTGCATGTAGGTTCCTTAGGGAGTGTAGGTGAGCACTAAGGATTAAAGATAAAGGATTTCCCTAAATTCCCTTGGGAACGGGAAAACCCTGGATTTTTGTGTTTATGAGAAATCTGCGCGAGTGAAACCGCGGGGCAGCCTCCAGTTTGTAATAATTTTCGAAATTTACTTTGCTTCTTTGTATGTATCCTAGATCCTAGTTTCTATGTAGTACTTACCGGTAACTATGATCTAACTAAGGGTGCATTCACGTACAACGGTGGTAACAAGCGCTTGTTGGCGCTGGACCGAAAAATGTATAGAAAATCATAGAACTATAGTAGAAAAGAAAATACCTGCGCTGACATAGACGCAGGTTTTTTCTTACATTTTTCGAACCAGCGCAAACAAGCGCTTGTTACCAGCTTTGTACACCCCTCTTCACCTTGTATTGCTATAAACTCTATTTAATTTTAGAAGGAATTTGACAATTCATGGTTAGGAATCATTAATTTATTTCACTTGCGCCTCTAAAAATGTTTTGCAAAGGAAAACCCCCGCTTGCTTGTAATGTGGAAGGATGTGGAAATTTTCCTCACTTGTTTGTTTGTTTTGGTTCAGATCTTCGGAAGATCAGGAGGTAGATGCCAAGAAAGATGCTATTTTGATTCAATTATTTATTCATTACTAGCTGTCCTGTCGAACTTCGTATCGCGCCTAACAATTTATATGGAAAAATTAGATTACGATTTTACTAACTCCCCTCAATTTTTCCATATTTTCTCATCTTTTAAACCTTCCCTGGACTACTGCGAACATTTTTAGACCAAGATCAAAATCGGCCAGGCCGTTCTCGAGTTTTAGCGAGACTAACGAACCGCGATTAATTTATATACATATAGTAGAAGATATGATAGAAGTAGATAGTAGATGAAAAGAAATACTTAGTCAAATCTTTTACAATCAAAAGTAATCAATGCCGACCCTGCATGCAAGCGCTGATTAATCGAAAACAAAAACCTAACCAAAAAAATCAGGGCGCATTGAAGTTTCTTGAAATACCTCCTAGGAAAAAAGCAAACTGTATAAAAATTGCCTCGTTACTGCGCACATCAATCGCGGACCGTGGTCATCGCCAAACACCACACAAAGGAAACTATAGTTCCCTGAAAAAACAAAAACAAGTTCCCGTGAAGGACAAAAATGGCCTGAGCGCATTACAAATTCGTTCGCAGTGTCGGTCGCCGGGCAACGAAATTTGGCTTTACAAACAGTACTTACTTTATATGTTTTTTAGTAACCAACTCCACCAAGAGGCTGATTTTGATGTGTTTTATAATAGGATTATTTCTTCTTTATCTTTGTACGCCGTCTGCAATACTAGCGCCAATCAGAATAATAAAATATGCTTAAATGATGCATGATTGATTATCTATAATGCACTATTGGGTATTCTGTGCTAATGCCTTGCTAATGCATAGAACTTATTATGGCATTGTTGTGCAGCTGTCAAGATAAAGATTATAAAAACATAAAGTTAGTAAGTAAAGTAAATTCCTTAGATATATATATAACTAGCTTTTGCCCGCAGCTTCGCAAGCGCATTTTTATAATAAATGTAAATTACTTGTTCATTTGTTTTGTTATACTCTCTAATCTGTGGTTATACTCAGAAATATCAGGAAATCATTTCTAATTTCTAATCCAAACCCCTAAAGAAATCAATATCTAGCAGTTTCCTTTACAATACAAAAATCTTTAGCTGTTTGGGCTGCAAGCTTTAATATCCGTTTTTCTGAATACACAAACTAACCTTAGCCTATATGCATACTCTGACGCTTCAAAAAAAAAACCCAGTTCATCTACCCGGTATACTCCGTTTACTTTCATCATCATCGTCGCTCGCTACCGATAGACGTTCACTGCTGTATATTGGTCTTGCGCGACTCTTATCCAGCATACTTAAACAACCATTTTTATTTTCATATATACAAACTGTTTACCCCTGTATCAGCGTCCGCATTAACTAAGAGGACGCCCCTTTATAATTAAACTTTATGTCCACCATGTTGGATTTTAAAATTTCTTACTTTTTCGTAATCAGAACCCCCAATATCCTTAAAAAACTCCACACATATCGATTTACATTTTGCGTTTATAAATTAAATGATGATGTCTTTTTTGTAATAACGATTTCAAAAACCTAGAAACATCACCCATTTCGATTTGTAAGAAAAATAATAAGCGGTTTCGGTTTTTCATAAAAACTTTGTATTAAGGACTCCAGTAACTATGAAAACAGTTATGATAACAAATTTGATGTTTTAATATAAACAGGAACTTATTTAGAAAATTTCAAGTTTCTAGTGTCAATAGTTTAGATTTTAGCGATAAACTTGTTTTACCCTGTATATGAACTTAAGAACTCAGGGGCAAAAAAAAACTACTCATGATGTTTTTAATGCAAAGAGAATTTACAGTGTAAATTTCAACATTCTGAATCCAGACATTTTAGGAGTTTCATACACACTGTTACACACTGTATACGGCGTCCCGTTTGTTTTTCGTAATTAGCGCCCCCAACAATCTAGAAACATCACCCATTTCGAATCAAAGAGCATCTACAGTGTAAATCTCTAGTTTCTAAATCCAGACGTTACACCCTGTATACGGCGTCCCGTTTTTTTTTCGTAATTAGCGCCCCCAACAATCTAGAAACATCGACCATTTCAATTTCTAAGAAAAATAATGAGGGGTTTCGATTTTTCATACAAACTTTAACACCCTGTATCAAAGCTTTCAGGACTAATAAACGCAGTTTTGATATCATATTTGATGTTTCAGTATTATAAGGAACTTATTTTGAAAATTTCATGTCTCTAGTATCATTAGTTTAGATTTAAGCAAAAAACATATTTCATCCTGTATAAGACCTCAGGGGCAAAATAAAAAAAAACTAAATCATTTATAATGTTGGTGATACAAAAAGAATCCACAGTCTAAATTTCAACATTCTGAATCCAGACGTTTAGGAGTTTCATACACACTGTTACTGTCATACGGCGTACCGTTTGTTTTTCGTAATTAGCGCCCCCAACAATCTAGAAACATCGCCCATTTCGGATCAAAGAGAATCTACAGTGTAAATTTCAACTTTATAAATCCAGACGTTACACCCAGTATACGGCGTCCCATTTGTTTTTCGTAATTAACCCCCCCTAACAATCTAGAAACATCTCATTTCAAATCAAAGAGAATCTACAGTGTAAATTTCTACTTTCTAAATCCAGACTTTACACCCTGTATACGGCGTCCCATTTGTTTTTCGTAATTAACGCCCCCTAACAATCTAGAAACATCACTCATTTCAAATCAAAGAGAATCTACAGTGTAAATTTCAACTTTCTAAATCCAGACGTTACACCCTGTATACGGCGTCTCGTTATTTTTGTAATTAGCGCCCCTAACAATCTAGAAACATCACCCATTTCGAATCAAAGAGAATCTACAGTGTAAATTTCAACTTTCTAAATCCAGGCGTTACACCCTGTACACGGCGTCCCATTTGTTTTTCATAATTAACCCCCCCTAACAATCTAGAAACATCACTCATTTCAAATCAAAGAGAATCTACAGTGTACATTTCAACTTTCTAAATCCAGACGTTACACCCTGTATACGGTGTCTCATTCTTTTTGTAATTAGCGCCCCCAACAATCTAGAAACATCACCCATTTCGAATCAAAGAGAATCTACAGTGTAAATTTCAACTTTCTAAATCCAGACGTTACACCCTGTATACGGCGTCCCGTTTTTTTCGTAATTAGCGCCCACAACAATCTAGAAACATTGACCACTTCAATTTCTAAGAAAAATAATGAGCGGTTTCGGTTTTTCATACAAACTTTAACACCCTGTATTAAGGCTTTCAGGACTTATAAACGCAGTTTTGATATCATATTTGATGTTGTAATATTATAAGGAGCTTATTTTGAAAATTTCAAGTCTCTAGTGTCATTAGTTTTGATTTTAGCAAAAAACATATTTCATCCTGTATAAGACCTCAGGGGCAAAATAAAAAAAAAACTAAACCATTTATGATGTTGGTGATACAAAAAGAATCCACAGTCTAAATTTCAATATTCTAAACCCAGTAGTTTAGGAGTTTCATACAAACTGTTACACCCTGTATACGGCGTCCCGGTTAAGTTATCCCAAAATCCTGTCTTAGTGGGTGCCTACGTCACGTAAAGAAGCTACTGTCCAAATTTCATCTTTCTATCTTCAGCGGTTTCGGCTGGGCGATGATGAGTGAGTGAGTGAGTGAGTGAGTGAGTGAGTAGATCAGTGGTATTTGGATTTTATATATATAGATTATATATATAAATATTATATAAATATATAAATTATCTAGCTAGTACATACATCATTGAAGCATATTTTTGATTATTTTGGCGCTAGTTTAACCTATTATGAAAGTATTTTATAATATTAATAAAATAAAAAGAATAAGTTGAATTAAAATTTAGACAATCTAAAAAACAGTTATAATAAATAAAGTGTACTTATCCTTTATTGAAATTGATAAATCTTAAAAAACCGCTTCGCCGTCGCCGATCATCCCCCACTGCTACGACGTCACAACGATAGGGCTAATTTTGCAGTGACCTAGAATATTATTTTAACATGCAATGCAAGCAATTCCAAAACTAAGCAATATCAATGAAAATATCCTTGTCTAGTGAAGAAGTAAGCACATTAGAACGAGCCGAGCAGGTCGGAGCAGGCCGCAGCGTTCGCCCTGCAGTACCGGGCCGAAGAATAGGAGACTGAGGTATCCCCTGCCTGTCGTAAGAAGCGACTAAGAGAGGAACCTGTGGTGCACGCGGCGGGGGCCTCGTGTAGTCACATAACAGCCCCGGGAAGGACGACGGAACACGGTGTCCCGATTCCGTCATCGTGTTGGGAAAGAGATCCACGATGGGACGATCCCTATGTTCCCCCGAGAAGAGGCCAAAGAGCCAATGCTGGATGGGGTGGCGGATTTGAACATAAAGATCGAAATTTCTGCCGTGATCCATTTTTTTTTTGTTGTAACGGGGGGAAATGCCTTTCGCATTTACCGACGCTCGGGGGAGCGTCTTTGGGGGTATGTGGGGCTCACACCCACTAAAACCCCCCGGCAGCCGTCTTGTACTTATCCTTTATTGAAATTGATAAATCTTAAAAAACTGCGTCGCCGTCGCCGATCGTCCGTCATGATCATCATCCGTCTTGGCGCTTTAGGGAAGGACCCCGGGAACCACACATTATTGGCGTCCGAAATTCTTCCCACGCTCAGCTGCTATCAGCTTCGTGCTCGAAAAGGACAAATTCTTCCCTCCCCGGCTCGCCTTTGGAGCTGCGGCGGCACAGTGCCACAAGCTGTGCCGCCGCCCATCTCGGGGCCGTTTGATGAGTGTGTCGGGTCCCCGACTTTTACACCCACGACCCCAAAGACCCCTGTTAGTCGCCTCTAACGACAGGCATCTTCGTGAACCCCTTGTTGACGGGGCGCAACGGGGCAGGACGGGCCGCAGCGCAGCGCACCGGCGGCGGCGGTGGCGCAATGATGCGATGCACTGCGGCCCGGCATAGTGTGCGATAGTTCATATGAAATGATGCGTGCGGATTTTTGCGCTGCGATCTGTCCCGCTGCGGCCCGTCATAATGTGCGCGTAACTTTAACAATTGCAAAATGCAATTTAAAATAAAAATTATGGCTGTTGGCACCAATTTTTTTTTTTGATACATAATGGGTAGGTATATTTCCTTAATTCTTTATATTATTTTTGTATGTTTTTTTTTTATTAAAACAGGTCAGGATCAGGGGCCTTTTTCTGTACTTATCTGTCTGTAAAAACAAAAAAAGAAAACATCAAAGCGTCACACCATTCTACAAACAAACTAAGTTGGTACTCAAAAACACAGTAATGGCATAATTTTTACATTTTGATAAAAGCTTTTTATCTTTAACTTGTATCAATACATTATACCTAATACAAAATCGAAAAAAAGCATCCAATATGCAACAGTCCCTGTTCTTGTTATTTATTCTTATATATATATATATGATGATAAGTTCAAGTTCACTTTGAGCTTAAATAATAAGTTATTTAGAATGTCTTTGTATCCTAATACAAAATTCTCAAACATTTCTTTTGTACTATTATTTTTCTAAAATTTGAAAAATTAAGAAAATAACTGTAATTTTTTTAAAATTCTAAATGGTTAGGGGAAAAAAAACCTAAAATTCATTAATTCTTTAAAAAAACACAAAAACCTCTTAAATATGGTCAGTGGGTCATTTTGAGCTCAACTTGGCTAAAATTTTCAATAAATTAATTCTGTATTGTAGAAGTATACTTTTTTTATAACTTAATTTTTTTTCTTTTAAAGTTTAAAAGCTTTTTTGTCTTCTAGGTACTAGAATTAAAGGTTTTTTGAAATAAAATAATTAAAAATTATGATATTATTCTCTGCCAGCTTATTGCATTATTAGCTTCAAAACTTTCAAAACACCGAGCCGAGCCAGCTGGGTCAGCGGATAAGCATAATAAGATTTGAATCCGAGACCTACATTATTTATTTTTCTGGTTGTGAACTCTAAACTAGGTAGGTAGTTAGCTAAACTGCTGTTTTGGCAAACAAAACAAACAAACATTCAGTTTTTTTAAACTTTCAAATATTAAACTATACAACTAAAATCTGTAGAGCTGCGTAACTAGGTGGGGTGGGTACCTAAGTACCTACTTGGTTTTGTTTGTGACTATTTATAAGGGTGTTAATAATAGTCCCATAATCCCCAATAAAACATCACAGCGCGCTACCGCACCGCAGACCGGAAGTCTGGGCTAAATACAACTTTGGACATGCTTGTTTAGAAGTTGTTTTATTTTTAGAATACAGACAGGTCGGTAGTCATTTGTTTTAAAGTAAGAAGGTGCAAAAAAAGCGTGCAAAGCTTACTATTATATGCAGCAATTTTCCGTGTGGAACCAAGCCGCTTCATCGGCGCCCGCGGCTCGGCGTCCCGTTCGTCCAGGGACAGCGCTGATAGCTGCATCTCTGCTCCTGAGGCTCCTGATGTTCCAGCCATCTTCACTCCACTTCTTTCAAAAGTTTCTTCTTACATTACAACAAAAAAAAAAACAAAAAACGAACAAGTTAACGAGCCGAGATAGCAAGTTCAAAAGTGCTTTTTCTTTGTGTTCAATGCATTTACGGAGTCAGAAAGTTCATGGGATCACTGGATTTTAACGGAAATTTACTAAAGTTCATACTAAAGTTGAAAAAAATTAAACTGGAATATAGATTTTATTTCGTAAAACTACTGAAATTCACGCGGCGGATCGAGAAACGAGCTCTCGGTTGAAAAACAGAAAAACAAATGAATGATTTGCAGAGAGTGAGTTGAATTTATTTTGTTCGGTCGGTCGACGTTTGGCTTGGTGCGGTGCGGGCGGGTTGCGGGGCCCTGCGCAGGAAAACAAAGCAAGCGATGCGCTCCATAGACCAATGAGAGCTGTTACGATAAGCCAATCATGTGCGAGTAATTTTTTTATCCAATAGTTAATAGATTTTGAATATCTATCAGCGAATAGGAACTAAAAAGTTTTAGTTTTAAACGAATGAGAACTATTTTTGGTTTACCAATGACCAATAATTATGTTGAAACAAATAATGTAGGTTTAGCGAGTTTTTCTTTTCTGAAACGGCAACCCTGCAAATAAAAATATGATGGCGCTGGCGTTTTCGTTTTCGTTTGTCGAGATTTGGCCTCTTCGCCACATTTCTTAGTGTTGCCAGTATTTATTTACCTATTTAACTTTAAAATGGCTACCCATAGAAAATCTTAGCTTCTTAGCTTTGTAAAGTGACTTCCCATTTCACTAAAAGTTACGGACTAAAACGGACTACTAACTGTACAACCTACCTACCTGTACCCTTGAGATAAGTAGGGTAAGCAGTACTAATGTTGGCCCCCTTCCAATGATTGGCCCCTTCAATGAAAAATCTATTTATTAAGAGTTGTATTTATATACCAGAAACGAAAAAATATTTATATTTTTCTTTATTTAAAACACTCTACAACGAAATTAATAGTTTTTGAATGCAACAGCTAGCAATTGATTAAAAAAATACTTTGTGTTGGACTACAACAGAGGGTGTGTTTTCTTATGAAAATCGTAAGAAGTACGTAACTTTTAGAATGGTTTTACTCGTTTTCTTCTTGTTTAAATTGCAATATATGTTTCCATATATGTTTATTACACTTCAATTCAGGTTTATTTACGGTAATTCGTGAAAAACACTAAAGATTAACCTCAAAAATAGGTAGGCCAACATTAGTACCTGTGGTAAGTATGAAGTATCAGTTGATTGGCATCTATGCCAATCATTGTATTTTTTGCTTTTTAATATTATTTATATTTAAATATTAAATTAAATCTTATCAACAATTGCGTTTAAAATGCTAAATCTTTTTATTTAATAAAATCAGAGGAACTAGATTTTAGCAGGGCCAATCATTGTACTTTTGTGTGATTGGCCATGCCAATCATTATACTTTTCCCTATGCCAATCATTGTACTAAATTTGTAGTTAAATAATACACCAATTTGATTATGTTCTTTTTATTTTGTCTTGTTTATTTTGTATTATTATTTCCGAAAGATAATCGTGCGATTTTAGGTATATGAAGGGTACCTTTCAGTTTTTGAGCTCAAAAAAAAATTGTCTGGGCCTCATTATTGAATAATTTAATGGATCAGTATAGTCATTGGCCTAGGAAAGTATAAAGATTGGCCATGCCAATGCCCAAAAAGTACAATGATTGTCATGCCAATCATTGTACTAGGGTATGCCAATTTTTGTACATACCCTGCCAATGACTGTACTTTTCGCTACATTTTTATATTTTTATTGATAAAGTTGTTTATAAGCTAGCAAATAACGATTTCTGTGGTTTAATCTTATTCTCAGATAAATGAGCTACCATCCTACATTAACAGTTTTTCAATTTTGAACCTTATTTGGCACATAGAAATGTTCAAAGTCAAAACTTTTCTTAAGGGGCCAATCATTGTACTGCTTACCCTATATAACATCTTCTGTTGAGTTAATTAAGTATTATTGAAATGAGTTGAGCCCTTTCTTAATACCGCTAATAACACTACTACCTACTGTGCTGCCGTACCGCAGTCAGAGACATGGTATACTAACCGCAGTACAGTGGCGGACTAGGAGGCCGTAACAGATTTGTCTATGGTTTCGTCAGCCCTAGACTGTATTACCAAAGTACAGTCACGGACTAGGAGGCCGTAACAGATTTGTCTATGGTTTCGTCAGCCCTAGACTGTATTACCAAAAAACAAGAGCTATTTTGCAATACAGAAAAACCGGAAGTGTTACGCCGACTGTGTCCGCCACTGTACATACTCTTTAGGCACTTTTGCAAAACAAAAGCACTAAGTTAGTAACTATGGTGGGAAGGTAGATGCTAAATTACTGCGCTGATCGCTCCGTGAAGTCCAATATTTATTACGAACCACATGGTATCTAACGTCTTGTCATAATTATCAGCCGACAGACGTCCACTGGTGTACGTAGACCTCTTCCACAAATTACTATGCGACCCTGGTCTTGCTTGAGCGACCCTCTCGTCTAGTGTAGGTAGGTTCATACAGTCACGGTCTAGGAGGCCGTAACAGATTTGTCTATGGTTTCTCAGCCCTAGACTGTATTACCAAAGAACAAGAGCTATTTTGCAAAACAGAAAAACCCGGAAGTGTTACGCCGATCGTGTCCGCCACTGTACTCTAGCAGCCTTGACGGCCGTATTCATATGACCCGGTGGTCCCATCGAGGTAAAGAAGAAACGTAATCGAGGTATTGATATTTCGAGGTACCATCGAGGTATAGACATCAATGTAACGAGCATAGAGGTAAAGGACGAGACCCGGTCATGACCACCTTTTGGGCAGAGAGTAGGGGTAAAATTTACCAGAGTACAAGAAAGAAAGAATATATACATTTATATTTATATGCACTACGACTTGGCGGCAAACTGGATTAGTGGCCGGCGTAAAATAAAAAAGTGGCAGAGGCGATATGTTTTTTTCCTACAGTACCTATTGAACCCAGTTTTTCTTTTGCCCCAAAATTTTTCCTGCTAGTGTTGCTATTTTCCCCAAAATTCCCAACTTTCAAGGAAAATTAAAAATAAAAGACGCTTTACAATCTTTACAGATTTTTATTAATTTTATTATTATATAATATTTATGAATAAAGTCGCATAGTAGAGTCGGCAGCGGCCACTAGAAGCCATGGCTGGGCTGGGTGGAAGCGGAGGTCGAGAGAACACAACGCGTCGCGCTTCGGAGGCCCGCGTAGCTGCTTCAGAGGCACTAACAGCGGATTCTGGAGTAGGTCACTGCGGAGAAAAAATAAACTTTTAAATATTGCTCTTTTAAAATTTATAAATTTCTGACAAAGAAAGGAGATTTATTTATTTATTTATTATTGCTAATACAGCACTAGACAAATTATGTTACGCTGTCCTAGACCGCCACTGTACCCACACTGCTTGAACAAAAAAAGGGTATATATCAAACAATAATCAAGTCTATATCAAAGTGTAAATTCCCTATAGAAGCAACATTTCTAATGTCAAGTTTCTGTCTGTCGGTCATAGATTTTTGCTCGATTTACGATATCAAAACATAGTTTAAAATAAAGTCGCTTTCCGCGTCTGTCCCTATAGGTAGGTTAAAAGGTTTATAAGCATAATACATGCACAATATAGTAATAGGTTAGGCGGTACGAAGTTCGCCGGGTCGACTAGTATAAAATAAAGTCGCTTCCCGCGTCGTCGCGTCCCTCGTCGCGTCGCGCGAGTCGTTACCGGAACGGACTTTGATTTCTTTAATAGATAGAGTGATTCAAGAGGAAGGTTTATAAGCATAATACATGCACAATATAGTAATAGGTTAGGCGGTACGAAGTTCGTAGTGTAGAATATTAGCAACTTACTTATAAACCATTCCATGGGACACAACAATGTAAGGGTCGTCGCCGGCCGATGCGAAAAGGGGGTAGCGCTTATGAAAAGCTACTGCCCTAACCGCCCCGCCGTGCAGACGAAGAGTTTGGTACGGCTTCGAAGACAAGTCTAGGTCGAACCTGCAATGGAAATTATTACAATTAGTTCAATCAATCAATTATAATTCTTTATTCAATATAGGATTCAAGATATCACTTATTGAAAGTCAATTAGACTACATCTAATCCAATTGCTATTGATACCTTATTTGGTAAAGTATCCTATACTGCGAGAGCGTATCATAGATCAAAGCGCTCAAAACAGGAGAGCCTGGGTAATACAACGTTTTTGGAAGACAGACCTACTGATTTTGTGTACCTTTATGTCCTTTACGCGAATTCATTAAAACTTTATTAAAAATGAATACTTTCGCCAGAATAATTAAAAAAACGCGAAAAAAATTGTTAAAACGTGAATAAAGAATTTCGCGCCATACCGTTAGTTACCGCCTGAGTAAAACGCCTTGTCACAAAGATATTCAAACTTCAAATTTCGCGGGTGGCGCTACTTTAGCTGTGCTATGCCTCCCCGTTGAACGATTGACTACCCTCAAACGCATTTAAATTATGCACAGTTTATGTGCGCACGACGCGCTGAGGTTTAAATAGTTAATTTTTGACTTTTGACCTTGACAACCAACTCACCAGACACACTTCCTGTCGTAAGAAGACACGATGAGGTTATCCCCGGCCGGGTGGACGGCCATGGAGCTGATCCACTGAGCTCCCGTCAGTAGCTTCTTCACTAGTTCCTGTTTCACCAGATCGTAGATTCGGACCACGCGTTGTGTCTGTAATAACGTTTAAAAGTTATCAACTATACTTACTAGGGTTACCTATTTCCTACCCGAGATCCCGGGATCGGGAATTCCCGGGAAATCGGCCGGGTAAAAATCTACAGAAAATTTTGTCGAACTTCGTACCGCCTAACCTATTAGTATTTTGTGCGTGTTTTATACTTAAAAACCTTCCTCTTGAATCACTCTATCTATTTAAAAAATCAAAATCCGTTGCGTAGTTTTAAAGATTTAAGCATACATAGGGACAGACGCGGGAAGTGACTTTGTTTTATACTATGTATTGATTATCTTATAGCGTAACTGTATTGGACTATTCAGACCTTTTCTGAATTCTGTTATATCCACAAAAATAGATCGATTATGTACTTGAAATCAATATTTTATTGAACTTTTCATTAAAATAATCATACACTCGACGGCAAAAAATGTGGCCCGGGCAACCTATAGGAAAGGGGGTTCCATATGAAACAATTTAACATTCCCGTTATTCCCGGGAATTTTTAAATTTTTTCCCCTTTCCCGAGAAATTAAATAATTAAATTTCTTTTTTTGAAAAGTTTTTCCGCCGTCAATACATTGACACATAACATAAAACTAAGAACTCCCTCTTTTCTGAAGTCGGTTAAAAAAAGTACTAAAACCTTCTCCTGATTGTAACAAATACTTATCTGAAAACCGCATCAAGATCGGTTCAGCCAAACTCGAGATAATCGCGGACAAAAATACATACATACAAGTCAAACTGACAACCTCATTTTGAAGTCGGTTAATTCAAAGTATATATTAATAAAGGTACTCACAGCAACAAAAAGGAATGGCCTAACAGGATGGAACAAGGCGCACTGCACCAAGCCCTTTGCCTTTGCGAAAGGTATCTGAGACCTTCTGCGGGACAGCTGGTGGACTAAAACAGCGCGGGAGGCGCCATCTTGAAGCGTCACCGCTATGTAGTCCCCTCGGCCGTGCCATGCCACCTGTGATACGCAAAATTAAAATAATAGTAATAACACATCACACTCGGAGCCCCTAACTAGGAAGAACCTGTGTCTAGGGTACCCGAAACACACACAGAGACGGACATTACACCCAGACCGGAAACAAACATCGATATTCATTATATCAATATTCGCCCCGCCCGGGAATCGAACCCAGGTGCACACGTTTACTCAGTCCCACATCATTGCCAACTGAGCTACGGAGCAGACAATAAGTAATTTTTTTTTCTTTAAAAGGAACCCGCTTTCAATAAACTGACACTCACATCAACTGAGCACTCCCTCTTTTTCGAGGTCGGTTAAATTAGGTACTAAAACCTTCTCCTGAATGTAACTAAATCTTATCTGAAAACCGCATCAAAATTGGTTCAGCCAAACTCGAGATAATCGCGGACAAACATACATACATACAGGTCCAACCTCCTTTTTTGAAGTCGGTTAAAAATGTGACGTTGGTTTTGAAATCTACCGACTCTTATGCATATGTATGTCTCAACGCAGCCACAGTTCCTACTCACATGTATGACAGGCTTGAAGTGGGTGACTGCGACCCGGATGCCTCTCACCCACTCCTCAGGCTTCACCTTGTCCCAGGTGACAGCTGTCACTGTTCTCTCGTCCACTGTTCATTAAAAAAAAAAAGTAGAATCATTTGACAGAGGAGGGCTCGTTTGGGGGCGTCTCCAGGCGACCATTGTCGTAAGGCAAGCCAAACATTTGTTTGCCTGAGCCAATAAGTGGGCACCCTGAATTACCTCGCCCTACCTCGCCTCTCGCAGTATAGGATACTTTACCAAATAAGGTATCAATAGCAATTAGATTAGTCTAATTGACTTTCAACAAGTGATATCTTGTATCCTATATTGAATAAAGAATTATTTGATTTGATTTGAAAAAAAAAAAAAAAGAGTCGGATCATGCTAATATAAATAATTTAAAAAATAACCTAGACTTAACTTCGATACTAAGGCTGACAATGACAGGCAGTGTTTGGAGCCTACTCGGTCGAGTATGATACTCGGACAAGTAGTTCCCGAGTACTGATTATTTTGGTTTGAGCCGGCTTATACTCCGTCGAGCATATGTTTCACTCTCACGAAGTCGGAACACTCTCACGAAGCTAGAACTAGACTCTGTATATCAATTTGTAGCGGAGAAGGATTTAAAGTTCCATTTTGAAACTTTGAGATGAGACGTGCGACGCTGCTTCACTTGTACTGAGCGGTAACCGAGAGCGGGGGAGCTGCACTTGCTGAGGGCGGCAGGGAGTGCCCGTACTGTATGTAGTACAGTGGCGGACACGGTCGGCGTAACACTTCCGGTTTTTCTGCATTGCAAAATAGCTCTTGTTCTTTGGTAATACAGTCTAGGCCTGACGGAACCATAGACAAATCTGTTACGGCCTCCTAGTCCTTGACTGTACTATTAATAGACATAAAAAAAAACCTCAAAATCAACTCACTGACAACATCGTGGCTGGGCGGCGGTTCCTCCAGCAGCTGATCGGTCACCTCGGCCACTTTATGAGCCCCGATGTCAGACCCTGGGTTGAGGAGCAGCAGCCTGTTCCCTGCAGCGGCTGCGATCAGACTCAGACCCTGGGCTGGGGTCCAGGCTACTCGGGCCACTGGGGTTCCTAGGTCTATTGTGCGAAGACAACGTGCGGTCGCTACTTCCCATACTGGAATTAAAATCAATCAATATAAAACACTACCGTTACTGACTGACAGACAACGCAGAGCCGAAACTACTGGGCGTAGCGGGCTGAAATTTTGCATGTAGGTTCCTTAGGGAGTCTAGGTGAGCACTAAGAAAGGATTTCCCGAAATTCCCATGGGAACGGGAAAAAATTGAATTATTGTGTTTATAAGAAATCTGCGCGAGTGAAACCGCGGGGCAGCCTCTAGTACACAGTATAAAACAAAGTCGCTTCCCGCGTCTGTCCCTATGTATGCTTAGATCTTTAAAACAAAGCAACGGATTTTGATGAGGTTTTTTTAATAGATAGAGTGATTCAAGAGGAACGTTTATAAAGATTATACATGAGCAACATAGTAACAGGTTAGGCGGTACGAAGTTCGCCGGGTCGACTAGTTAAAAATAATTTGTAAAGTTACGCGTTAAACGAGTGAATGCTAATTCATTTTTTGTTACAAAATTTTTGAAATTAATTTTTTGTATCTTAATTTGTGTGCGATAAAGTGACTTTTAACTTTAACAGACTTCAAAAAAGTTGGTTATCAATTTGACCTGTATGTATGTAAGTATGTTTGCCCGCGATTATCTCGCGTTTGGCTGAACCGATTTTGATGCGGTTTTCAGATAAATATTTGTTACATCAGGAGAAGGTTTTTGGTACCTATTTTAACCGACTTAGAAACAGAGAAAGTGCTCAGTTGATAAGTCAGTTTTTTGAAGGTGGGTTCCTTTTTTGTAAATAATTTCTTTTTTACAAAAAAGGAACCCGCCTTCAATAACACATATATATCAACTGAGCACTTCCTCTTTTTCGAAGTCGGTTAAAATAGATACTAAAATCTTCTCCTGAATGTAAATAATACATTTGTGAAAACAGCATCAAAATCGGTTCAGCCAAACTCGAGATAATCGCGGACAAACATACATACAGGTCAAACTGATAACCTCCTTTTTTGAAGTGAAGACCTTACAAACTAAAAAAACATGATGACAAAAGTACAATACCTTTAACAGTTCCATCTTCGCTACCAGAAACCGCGTACTGTCCCGAAGGGTCAAAGTCGCACGACCTGACCAGGCTAGTGTGACCTTTGAACTGCAGTACTTCCGTTGTGGGAAAAGGTTGCAGATCCCTGGGCGATGGGAGCTTGGGTACCAGGTCTTCTGGGCTTATTGTTAGCTGTTATAGGTATATAATAATTCCTTATAATTGCATAAGATAAGATAAGATCAATACATAGTATAAAATAAAGTCGTTTTCCGCGTCTGTCCCTATGTAGGCTTAAATCTTTAAAACTACGAAACGGATTTTGATGCGGTCTTTTTTAATAGATAGAGAGATTCAAGAGGAAGGTTTATAAGTATAAAACATGCACAAAATAGTAATAGGTTAGGCGGTACGAAGTTCGCCGGGTCGACTAGTATAGTATAAAACAAAGTCGCTTCCCGCGTCTGTCCCTATGTATGCTTAAATCTTTTGAACTATGCAACGGATTTTTATGCGGTTTTTTTTAATCGATAGAGTGATTCAAGAGGAAGGTTTATATAAGTATAATACATGCACAATATAGTAATGGGATAGGCGGTACGAAGTTCGCTGGGACAACTAGTAATCTGTAATTTTTTGTTAAATTTGTGAAAGAAAAGTAATCAAGATTTTACTAAAACCTTCAAAGTTTGAAAGCACTTTGATTGGTGACTGAGGCTACGAAATTTTCCATATTTTCACACCTTTCAAACCTTCCCTGGACTACTACGAACATTTTAAGACCGGCCCGGCCGTTCTCGAGTTTTAGCCAGACTAACGAACCACGATTCATTTTTATATCAATACACAGTAAATAAAGTCGCTTCCCGCGTCTGCCCCTGTCCATGTATGCTTTAATCTTTAAAACTACACAACGGATTTTGATGCTGCTTTGTTAAATAGATAGAGTAATTCAAGAGGAAGGTTTATAAGTATAATACATGCACAAAATAGTAAAAGGTTAGGCGGTACGAAGTTCGCCGGGTCGACTAGTACATAATAATAGTAGCAGTAGTTTTTAAAGGGCAAGAACTCACCCGCATTTTGATAGCCCTCGGTGCAAGGTAAAGGTCGAGGCAGCGCAGAAACCTCTCCCTTATAAATCTCTCGTAGGAAGGGACTTGTCTCAAACTGGGATACTTTGTCGGCAGGAAAGTGTATTTGCGTTTCCACGGCTGCTCCGATAGCTTGTTCCACTCTTTCATCTAAGAGAAATTAATTTTTATTAAGTAGGTTTTTTTTTTTATTAAATAACTAGAGGCTGCCCCGCGGTTTTTCCCGCGCAGATTTCTTATAAACACAAAATTCCCGTTTTTTCCCGTTCCCGTGGGAATTTCGGGAAATCCCTTCTTAGTGCTCACCTACACTCCCTAAGGAACCCACGTGCCAATTTTCAACTTTCTACGCCCAGTAGTTTAGGCTCTGCGTTGTCTGTCAGTCAGTCAGTCAGTCAGACAGTCAGTAACGGAAGAGTTTTATATATATTAATTAATATCTTCTAAACCATGGCCGAAATTAAAAATATGCGTCTTTGACTCCCTAGATAATCTTGCTTAGAATGTTTAAGGCCCTGTTGTGCAGCTTTCAGGTTCCAAATATAAGAAATAAACCGTTTGTTGCCTAAAGTGGCCACTTTAGTTTCATAAAGGAATATTTCTAAGATTATTATCCTAAAAGCTACACAACAGAAAAGAAACCTGAAAAATTCTAAGCAAGATTATCTAGGGAGTCAAGGACGCATATTTTTGATTTCGGCCATGGTTAAGAAGATATTAATTATTATCGAGGTGGCGCTAGTTTCGCACCGTTTTGCCCCTAAAAAAAAAACATATAAGAAACGCAGATAAAGTAACGATTAGAAATTGGCGGGCGAACGCATGCTATCTCGCGTATATTAGTATGAGGGAAGAGTAGGGACGAGAGACAACCTATACAACGGCCGCCATTTTGAGATCTTTTCTTTATGTGAGCAGATTATACCTCTTTCTTGTCCAGTAAGTATTCTGGCGGCGGGTTGTAGCTCTCGGCGTGGCCCGGCAGGGGGCGCTTCGGTGCGGGGATGTGCTTGTGGATTCCGCGTATTTTCTCTTCCTCCTCGTTAGTCGTTGAGCCCCAGAGGTTGTAGAAGTTCTTCTCCTGAAGTTTTGAATTATTGAGAAACTAGAGGCTGCCCCGCGGTTTTTCTCGCGTAGATTTCTCATAAACACAAAATTCCCGTTTTTCCCGTTCCCGTGGGAATTTCGGGAACCTACATGCAAAATTTCAGCCCGCTACCCCCAGTAGTTTCGGCTTTGCGTTGTCTGTCAGTCAGTCAGTAACGGAAGAGTTTTATATATATTGATTATAAAGAACTAAAGTCAACGACATAGCCATAAGTGATAAATAGGATAAGTAAAGATAAATAAGGAGACAAATTCTTACTTAAAACATTAAGTTACTACTAAAGGCTTCCCCGCGGTTTCACGTACGCAAATCAATACATAGTGTAAAACAAAGTCGCTTCCCGCGTCTGTCCCTATGTATGCTATAACACTATTCAACGGATTTTCATGCGGTTTTTTGTAATCGATAGAGTGATCTAAGAGGAAGGTTTATAAGTATAATACATGAGCAACATAGCAATAGGTTACGCGATACGAAGTTCGCCGGGTCGACTAGTTTTTTATAAACTACTATTACTTTATAAACACCAAAATCCCGTTTCTTCCCGTTCCCATGAGAATTTCGAGAATTTATTCCTTAGTGCTCCCCTTCACTCCCTAAGGAACCCACGTGCCAATTTCAGCCCGGTTTTCCCAGTAGTTTCGGCTCTGCGTTGTCTGTCAGTCAGTCAGTCAATAACGGAAGCGTTTTATATATATTGATTTACCTTCCTCTTCTTCCGTTCCTGGGCCAGTTGTTTCCTGGTCTTCAGCCAGCCCATCTTCAGCGCATGCACCAACTTGCTGATCTGCTGCTGGTCAGACCTCGAAGGGAGGAAGGAGCGCTTGTGCTCGGGGAAGGCCCTTATTGGAGTCGCTAGGACTTCCCTGCTGAACCATTCCACCCATGGCTGGTCGGGAATAAAGTTGTAGGTTAGGTTTAATTACACAAATTAACCGACTTCAAAAAAGGAGGTTATCAGTTTCACCTATATGTGTGTTTTTCCGAGAATTCGCTTTTGGCTAAACCGATCTTGATGAGGTTTGCAGATAAGTATTTGTTACATTCAGGAGAAGGTTTAAGTACCTATTTTAACCGACTTCGAATAATAGGAAGTGCTCAGTTGATGTATGTGTCAGTTTATTGAAGGCGGGTTCCTTTTTTGTAAAAGAAATTAAAATATTTTTTTTTTACACTTATTTTTTATTTTACTTTATCAGTTTTATATCTGGTGGTTTTTTTTATCTGGCTAAGAACCAAATATATCTAGATTTTTCCATTATTTGGAATATTACTTAGCATAGTAACATGGAATATTTGTATATTCTTATTTGCCCCGAAATTATACAGAGGTTTCCAAACAATGCTCACTGGGTGGGCTTTTAGGCATCAAACGCACAGGCGGATTTTTAGCCGCGCGGTTTTTTCGCCGCGCGGATAAAAATCCGCTGTTGCGGTTTTATTTCCGCGCGGTTGGAAAGGTTGTTATTTCATTTTCAACCTTATTCATAGGCCACGAAGGTACAGGCGAATTTTTAGCCGCGCGGAAATAAAACCGCGACAGCGGATTTTTAACCGCGCGGTTTTTTATCCGCTGGTGCGCACACTTCCATAGGTTTCAGTATGTTACATAAAATCCGCGCGGCAAAAAACCGCCTGTGCGTTCGTAGCCTTAAACTCTTTATATCGTCCATAATTATAATTAACTATGAAAATAAAAATAGTTATCTTACTGATGAGCTCAGATGGCTCAAACAAATGTTGGAAATTGTGCAATGACCAAACATCTGACTGCTCCGTGGCTCAGTTGGCAGTGATGTGGACTGAGTAAACGTGTGCACCCGGGTTCGATTCCCGGGCGGGGCGAATATTGATATGATGAATATCGATGTTTGTTTCCGGTCTGGGTGTGATGTTCGTTTCTGTGTGTGTTTCGGGCATAGATACAGGTTCTTCCTAGTTAGGAGCTCTGAGTGTGATGTGTTATTATTATTGTTATTATTATCTGAGCCAGTTCAGGCACTCCTATACGACCACAACAGAAATAGATAATAATAATAATAACACATACCACTCAGAGCCCTAACTAAGAAGAACCTGTATCTAGGGTACCTGAAACACACACAGAGACGAACATGACATCCAGACCAGAAACAAACATGGATATTCATCATATCAATAATCACCCCGCCCAGGTATCGAACCCAGGTGTACACGCTTACTTAGTCCAAATCACTGCCAACTGAGCCACGGAGCAGACAGATTAAGAAACTGACCTCATATTCCTCATGCTCAGGGTTGGGCACCCGGGACTCCTTGATCCTGGAGATCAGCTCTAGGTCGCTCTTGCTGAGGACCACATCCTGGCCCGTGCTAGGGTCCCGTACAGTGCGCCAGAAGTCTGGGTCTTCACATTTCCTGGGATTTTATGTATAGTTATACTATATCTTATAATTTTTTTTGTTTTTAATATAAAAAAAGAGATAAATTGTAAAGTAGAGCATGTTACCCCTTTTTTTCTCTACGCTATAAAATCATTGCGAAAGTGAGTAGAATCATTTGACAGAGGAGGGCTCGTTTGCGGGCCTCTCCAGGCGACCATTGTCGTAAGGCAAGGCAACTTCCGATAATTAATTAATATCTTCTAAACGACGGCCGAAATCAAAAATATGCGTCTAGACTCTCCAGCCACATAATATTGCTTAGAATTTTTAAGGCCCTGTTGTGTAACTTTCAGGTTCAAAATCAAAACAAAATACCGTTTGCTGCCTAAAGTGGCCACTTTGGTTTCGTAAAAGAATTTCTAGGGTAATTTTTCTTAAAGCTACACAACCAAAAAGAAGCCTTAAAAATTCTAAACAAGATTATCTAGGGAGTCAAAGGCGCATATTCTTGATTTCGGCCATAGTTTACATTTAGAAGATATCTATACCAATATTATAAAGAGGAAAGATTTGTTTGTTTGTTTGTAACGAATAGGCTCCGGAAATACTGAACCGATTTGAAAAATTCTTTCACTGGTAGGAAGCTACATTAACCCCGAGAATTAGATGTTCAAAAAAATTAGAGATCCTTACCTAAACTCAAATAATATAACCCAAGGTGCAATATTTTTTCCGTTGTTTACATATTTTGACAGGTGGTTTGTTGTTGTTGTTTGTTTTTTATTCGGCCATTCTGGGCAATCAAAAGAACATAGTCTATAGAGCCAAGTCTTTTGTAGTATCTTATATTCTATGGCGTAACGAAGTAAGCCGGGAAAGCTCGTCAATTATATATCGAAGTGGCGCTAGTTTCGCACCGTTTCGCCCCATGATACAAAAGAACGAACTTGAGGAACTCATCGATCTGATCCCTCTGCGGAGGCTTGATGATCTTGCGACCGTCCAGATCGTAGCCAATGTGGGGGTACTCGTTGTACCACCACATAGGAATGTTGCCGACCGTGTTACGTCGCTCTTCTTCGTCCGAGGTGTCCCCTGACTCGTACTCGTCTGTGGGGAAGAGAGTTTATTATTAAGAGCCAGCTTACCGCGATGCTAGCGACATTCTCGAAAAAAAAAAACTTCTAAACTAAGGCAAATATCAAAAATGTGGCACAGTGTAACTGTTGTATAGCTTTTAGGTTAAAGACAAAAGAAAGCTACAAAGTGTGGACATCAAAATCATTGTGATTTGCTAAGATTTAGGTAGTGAAAAACGTTTCTACCTAAACACAAATTTCATAAAAAAATTAGCTCTCTCTCTGTGGCATGGTTGCGGTTAGGGGGCGACAGCATGAGTTTTTCTTAATATTTTTGCGTTCTGTACTGTCCTCTTAAAGATTTGCGATTTCGGTTCTTTTATATGTAGTAAATTTTTAATTATACGCAAGAAATTTAAGCCTTATCAATATCAATACATAGTATAAAATAAAGTCGCTTCCCGCGTCTGTCCCTATGTATGCTTCAATCTTTAAAATTACGCAACGGATTTTGATGCGGTATTTTTTTCATAGATAGAGTGATTCAAGAGGAAGGTTTATAAGTATAAAACATGCACAAAATAGTTATAGGTTAGGCGGTAAGAAGTTCTCCGGGTCGACTAGTTGTTAATATGCATAGAAACTATTTTGGAAGGAACGTTTTTTTTTCCCTATAGAAATACCTCTAAAGGAAATTAAAATATATAAATAATGAAGACATCAAATTAATAAAAAAAACTGAAATCGGACCACAAACAAAGTGCTATCTCCAAAAATTATTCAAAATCCAACAATACAAGCATTAAGAGACTACCCAAACGTCTTCAACTCACCTTTACCATCCCCAATGTGACTTTCATCAATCTGCTTCTGCAACTTTTCCAGTGCCCCTTCGCTCTCACCTCTAACCGCATCACTTGCTTTCTTCATTTTATCTTTCGTTTGCACTTTCACTTTATTACTTTCTTTCTTATTCTTAACTTGTTTGTTTTTCTCTTTGATTTTCTTACTATCTTCTTCCTTGTCAGAATCGTCACTAGAATGCGTTTGTCCTAACCCCGACTCCTGTCCACTGTCAAGTTTGTCGCTGTCTTCGTCTGAGCTCGCTTCGTCATCCGTGCCGTCATCAGCTTCCGAATCCTCGTTGTCTGCTTCCGAATCTGTTAGATCCTGTAATATTTAAAATAACATAAATGTTTGTATTTTAATGCTATCAGACCCTGTATTACCGGCCTCTTTTGCAATATTGCTTTTCGCCCGCTTTGTGTTTTTGTTTGTATTGACTTTAGCACTCTAGACCAAGACACACCTCGGACACTTCATAGAAAAATGCGCGTTGCTTTGCGCACAGCCGAAACTCGTGTACGTGCACGCGTATCTTCTTTTGTGAGTGAGATGAGACGTGCTACTTGTACTGACGTCAATGAGAGGTAACCGAGAGCGCGGGAGCCGCACTTGCTGAGGGAGGCAGGGAGTGCCCGTACTGTGTGTAGTACTATTTATTATACTGTTCTCTAGAGGACGAAAAACAATGCTGTAAATGTGGCCGTAATAGTACAGTGGCGGTCTAGGACAGCGTAACACTTCAGGTTTTTCTGTAGTGCAAAATAGCTTTTGTTCTTTAGTAATACAGTCTAGGGCGCACGAGACTATAGACTAATCTGTTACGCCGTCCCGCCGGTGTACCTCCTCTGAGCAGATGGACTAAAGAAATGTCATCATTTTGTAATTTAACAGGGAAAAACAAGTTTTATGAAGTTATGCTGTTTTAGAAAAGCACTATGAATATTTGTAAAACTACAGAGATTGGTCAAAACGGACATCTACCTTCTAGTTGGAAACTGACAGTATAAAAATCAGTTTCCTCAGAGTTTAAAATTGGATTGGCATGCTAGATAAATAAATTAAAGATCAAATAAAAAATTGTAAACATTTGCTTACGGAAGACTGATCAGAACCTTCCACATCCTCATCGTCACCAAGCGTTGAGTCTGCATCATCCTCAAACAGTACTCCCTGAAAATATTATGAACTATATTATTCAATTTTTTTTTTAAACTGGACTTAGTCGACCAGGCGAACTTTGTACTGCCTAACCTATTACTATGTTGCTGTATTATACTTATAAACCTTCCTCTTTAATTTGGTACTCTATCTATTAAAAAAAAAACGCATCAAAATCCGTCGCATAGTTAGATCAGGGATGTTCCGAACGTTCGCATTCGCATTCGCATTCGCGAATGATTCGCATCATTTTAACATTCGCTTCGACATTCGCATTCGCATCAAAAAGGTGCGAATGTGATGCGAATGCGAATGTGCCGCTATTGGCACCAAGTTTCTTGTGTGGAGATCAATTACTTTATGGGGTTACGTCATGGTCCAGCGCGAAATTCAAATTAATTTGCGTTTTTTATTTGTTCTGGCAAAGTTATTTGTATTTAATAAATTTAAAATGACTTCTCGTATGTAAAAACCATTTCCCACATTGATACAACCTTTTTGGAAGACAGAGTTACTGATTTTGTGTAATGTGTTAATCTTGATTTTTGGCTTACAATAACTACTGAGAATTAAACTAATACTATATTCTTAGTAGTTTGAATTGAATACCTTCGCCATAATAAATAAATTAAATAAATTATGGCGAATGTATTCATTTTTAATAAAGTTTTAATGAATTCGCGTATGTAGGAGGCCATCTCCCACATCGTAGTACGGCGTTTTTTGAGGATGGACCTACTTTTTTGATTTTGTGTCTAGGTATACATAAAGGCCAAAAATCAATTTATGTCCTTAGACACAGAATCAGTAGGTCTGTTTGCTGAAAACGTTGTATTGTAGTGTGGGGGATGTTTTTTGCATGCGCGAGTTCATTAAAGCTTTATTAAGGGTTAATACTTTCGCCGGAATAATTAAGGAGCGCGAAAAAGTTTGAATTTCGCGCCATACCGAGAGGTAGATTGTCTGTTTGTTTGTGGAAGAAGTCTACTTTTTTTATTGTATTGTTTATTTTTCTATACCTAATTTTTTTTTCCCTGACCTTGTCCGACATTCGCATTCGCATTCGCATCATTCGCATGCCTATCATTCGTATTCGCATTCGCATTCGCGAATGTCTAAAATTCGACATTCGGAACATCCCTGAGTTAGATACAAGATACAAGATGTTTATTGCAAACTAAGTGTAGGTACATACACTAGTTTGCAATAAACAGTAGTTTTAAAGATTTAAGCATACATAGGGACAGACGCGGAAAGCGAGTTAATTTTATACTATGTTTAGATGAGAGATTGATTCGCATCATTTTAACATTCGCTTCAACAATCAAAAAGATGCGAATGTGATGCGAATGCGAATGTGCCGCTATAGCCACCTAACTAGAAATGAGAATTATACATTTTTTAAGTTATACTTTTTTGTTATCATTTAATTATTAATCATGGTCAAAAAAAGATGTATTGTTGTATCTCAAAAGTAATAAGCATTTAATATGTTTAAATTTGCGAGTGAAGAAGAATAACAATCAGATTTTTACAATAACTACAAAGATTTGAGTATATACATTTGTATGTTTATGTTTTTTTGTATTTGAGTAACGACATTAGAGTAGATAATAGATTATTGCATAAAATAAAAGTAATGCTTTTTCTATACCTAAACTCTTATTACTGACCTTTTCCAACATTCGCATTTGCATGTCTAACATTTGCATTTGCATGTCTAACATTCGCATTTGCATGTCTAACATTCGCATTTGCATGTCTAAAATTCTACATTTGGAACATCCCTGCTGATTATATTAAGTTTTTATAAAGTAACAGTTTCTTTCTCTTAGTGGTTTGGACTAGAGATGTTCCGAACATTCGCATTCGCATTCTCGAATGAATTGCATCAATTCGACTTTTACTTCAACAAGCATTGTCATCAAAAAGATGCAAATGTTATGCGAATGCGGATGTGCCGCCATTGACACCAAGTTTCTTGTGTGAAGATGAAATTTTAAGTTTACAAAATCTACAAGAATTAAGTTTATTGATTGTATGTTGTATTTGTAGGAAGTTTACTTTTTTTAAGTTATAATTATTGCATAATAAACCTTATGATTTACTAGAGGCTGCCCCGCGGTTTTTCCAGCGCAGATTTCTCATAAACACAAAAATCCCGTTTTTTCCAGTTCCCGTGGGAATTTCGGGAAATACCTTCTTAGTGCTCACCTACACTCCCCAAGGAACACACGGCTCTACCACAAAAAGTGTTAAACCTGGTCTAAATCACTAGACTAGGTTTAAATCACTAATTCGTCATATAAAATCGCTATTTAGACCGGTCTAACTTTTTTGTGGTAAGGGGGACATGTGCCAATTTTCAGCTTTCTACGCCCAGTAGTTTTGGCTCTGCGCAGTCAGTCAGTCAGTCAGTCAGTAACAGAAGAGTTTTATATATATTGATATATAGCTTAACTTAGTCATTTCACTGACCTTGTCCAACATTCGCATTTGCATCATTGGCATGACTAACATTTGCATTTGCATTCTCGAATGTCAAAAATTCGACATTCGGAACATCCTGGTCTGGACAAGAATCCAGCATCCTGGATAGTTTGAAAAGCAGCCAGATAGGCTGTTTACCAGATGGTGGCTGGATAATCACTATATCTCTAATAGATGTATGTAAAGGTATTGTCTGCTAATCTGACTGGTCTCTCCATCTGTAGTCAGTTGATTTTATATTAGTTGTGTATTATGAGCACTGATAAACCACCTCACCTCTCGCAGTACAGGATACTTCAATACATAGTATAATGTATGTATGCTAATATATTTAAAATTATGCAATGGATTCTGATGCTTTTATTTTTTAAAGATAGTGATTCAATAGGAAGGTTTAAAAGTATAATACGTTCACAAGATAGTTATAGGTTAGGCGGTACGAAGTTTGCCCGTGGACTAGTTACTAAATAAGACTTATTGACCATTAAGTGATCGTATGTCCTATTTTGAATAAATAATTTTTGATATTAATTTGATTGAATAGTTAATAAAAAAAAACACTTACATCCTGTTCATGATCAGAGTCAGCTGCACCAGCACCCTCTTGCTCAGAATCTGTATCATCAGCTTCATCGTCCAGCCCGCCCTTGATCAGGTCCTCGCTATCTGAGCCACTCAACTATAACATACAAGGGTCATTCAAGTCAGTGGGTACTCTTGGTGGCGAAACACGCAGCAGTTCTGGGAGTTCCTGAGCTGGGAGGAGCGTTAAACTACCTACTATCATCAGTATCATAATGTCAGGCAAAAGACGTCCACTGCTAGACAATTGAACATGCCCATGCCTACCCAAGAGATCGCTTTACCGACCGGTCTTGAGTGACCCTCATCCAGGTTACACCAGCACATCAACCTCCTTTAGATCGTCTGAACACCTTGTGGAAGGTTTGCCTACTCTACGCGTTCGCCACTCGAGGATCTATAGTGCTAAAGTACATTAGAAGCTAAAATAACAAAGCGCAACTTACACTTTGGTCAGACTTCGATTTCTCGACAGCGGCAGATGTAGACGCCGCACCCTGCTTTCTTTTCAAAAGACCAGCTTTGAAAGGCGGCATTGTACATGAACTTTATAGCATTTCTTTTGATATTTAGAAGGAAAACGAAGTTTTAATTTTTATTCCACGTGCGGAAGACACAAGCATGAAAGAAACAAACGTGTTTTTGACATTTTACATAATCAATCAATCAGTCTTTAAACTTATTTTTTTATTCAAAGCAGGCAAAGGAACATAGTCCATCAGTGTTCAACATTCGTGGACAAAAGGCCTTAAAATGTTTTTTTTTTGTATTGATGAGCACAGAATAGCGATATGATATTATTTTATTCTGTCCTGTCCTGTCCATGATTTGAGGTTATGTCTATTAAATAAAAAATAGGTTATTATTTTGATTCTTTAAAAAGTAAAAATTATAATGTGTAAAGGTTTTTAACTCAACTAAAACTAATAAAAAACATAGAAAACTGTGATAATAAATTATTAAAATGTTCCGTCAGTTTCGTAATGTTTTAGAACCCTACAGAGTTCGTTTGGTAAGAATGCATTTTTGCACATCTTAACTCCCCACCGACCCTGCCCTCTGACCCAGTCTGCTTGCCTGCTTTATTTATATTAGTGGATTCTCAAAGCTCGAATCCTATACAGTCACATCCTTTGAACAATAGTCTCAAGTTCACATCGCATACAAAAGTCAAGAAACAGAAGAGTATGTGCCTATTGATTTGCAACATTCAACCTTATAACTCAAATGTTGCATACATTCTAGACTAGGCATGATGATAGTAGTCAAATTGCGTAAATTTGCCTGTATACTAAACTAAAATATTTATTTTAAAACAAACATTTTACTAAAATGTTGTTTGTTCCAGTTCCGAGCTGTGGGAAGCACTGGTGGTGCCGCAGGAGGCGATAGCTCGTTCCCAGGCAACACTGTGTCAAAGGAAGAACAACTGACTAAAGTATTAAAGAAATCGCTTCCCGGAATTACTTATATCAGTGTGGAGGATATATCAGGTGGATGTGGTGCTATGTTTGAGGTGAACGATAATATATTTTGCCTATTGAAGGGTTACACAATATAGTTACTCAAGTGCTAGTTTACAGTGATGCTAGCGTGTATTTGCAAAAAAAAAAAAACTTCTAAACTAAGGCTAATATCAAAAATGTGGCACAGTATGACACTAGATAATGTAGCCTTGTATTATAAGGTAACTGTTGTATAGCTTTTATAATTTAAAGACCTAAGAAAGATACAAAGTGTTGCTATGGCTACTTTTAGCAACAATCTCCGATAATTTTGTTCTTTTTAGTTAGGACTACTTTACTGTGCTTAAAAAATACTAAGCATGATTATCTAGTGTCATACAGTGCCACATTTTTGATATTTGCCTTAGTTTAGAAGATATGATTTTTTTTTCGAGAATGGCACTAGCATCGCTGTAAACTGGCTCTTAAATATTGTTTTATAGCGGGGTAATAAAGCATATGGTTCCGGAAATAAGATAAAAACCACTAACCCTTTTAATCATTAGAATTAATTCATTATTTAAAATTCAAAATTTGGCAAATACAGCCTGCTTACAAAACATGTGTTTCTGACACCTATATTAAAAGTATAATATCCCAGTCATTATAATAAAAAAAAATACATTAGAGGAATTGTATAGGCTGCTGACTGAAATCTAACTGAATTGTTTTTCTGATATTAATATACTTATTTACCAATTTTTGTTTACAGGTCAGTGTTGAAGCAAAAGAATTTGTAGGCCTTTCTCGTGTGAAACAACACCGTTTAGTAACCGAATCACTGAAAACGGAAATAGCAGAGATGCACGGAATAAGAATACACACAAATCCAACTCAACTAGAGAAAAAATAAAATAGATCCTTGATTCAAATTAATTAATAATCAAATAGAGAAAGAATAAAAAACACAGTAGTGTAGTACCTCTACCGCAAAATAACAAGTGACTATAACATGAAGATGTCATGTGAAGTTATTGTGTTCCTATGTTGCCATTAATTCAGATTAATTTAATTGAGCTTATGCTCAATTCAGAGCATGGTTTTGCAATGACTAGGGGGCCAAGTTTCTTAACTAAAAACGAGTGACACGTAATTGTCTTGTTAGCAATTTCGTTAACCATTGCCGCTTTAACAAAGGTAATTTCTGATGCACGCTCAAAGAAAACGGCAATGGTTAACTAAGTCGCTAACAAGACAATTACGAGTCACTCGTTTTTAGTTAAGAAACTTTGACCCCAGAAAAAATTAAACAAACTAGTAATAATAAAAGGTATAATTAATTTATTGTTACAGAGAATCCTTATTGTACTTAGTTCAAATTAGCGAAATAGTAAGTCTATGGTTCAAATAGTGCATTATGTACCTACTTACAACTAGGTACCATACCACCTATAATAGGTCTGCCGTCGTAATTCCTAAATAATAATGATTTTAAATGTAAAAAAAAAACACGTATGTATGGTATTTTTGCTGAACCATTTCTCTGAATTTTATTTTATTGTGTTGTTTTTTTTTGTTAATTTGTGACATTAATAAAATCTTAGATTTTTGTTAGCGTAGTACTGACTACTCTTATCATGTTCATTTGTGATGCTGATTTTCTTTCTGTGTGATTCTTAGTAGGTAACTTGTTGAACTTGAATAAATTGTTGTGTTACATAATATGAAATTTTTATTTGGAACCCTCAAGGGTACTACTAAGGGTACTAATCTGAGGGTACAGAGAGTTGTATAACTGGACGAAGGGATGTGATTGTGAATAATTAAGAGTAAAATGTCAGGTATTTTTCGTAAAACATATTTTATTAATTTGTATAGAAACAGTTTATAACTAAAATATACACTAAAACAGTTGTTTATCATTTAATCTAGTTAAACTTTAAGAAGTAATCATAATAAAAATTAAAAATCATAATATTCGAGCAAATCAATACCTATATTAAATTGAAAATAAAGACATTTTTCCTTAATTTTTGGTACTTATACCTAGTTAATCTTGAATCGCCACGCGACAAAATAGATTTTTGTATCCCATCTGCTAGAAAAGTGGACTTTTTGATTACTGTTCTCTAGTCCTAAATTTCCTCATTATTCACATGCGGTTGGTCCGGTCAATAATTAGTAAAAAGAAAGAAGATGAAAAAAAAAACACAATGTTTTATATTCAGTACACAAACCCAAATGTGGATTTTGCAGAATTTTGTTAAAATTTTTAGTAAATAATTTTGAATTAGAATTTTTTTAAAGTATCTAATCTGGGTAGAAAAACTTAAAAAAACAAACAGGGTTACGACCCTTGTTGCTTAGGGAAAGTTTTGGATTTTATAGATATACTAGTCGACCCGGCGAACTTCATACCGCCCAACCTATAACCATGTTGCTCATGTATTTTACTTATAAACCTTCCTCTTGAATCACTTTATATATTAAAAAAGACCGCATCAAAATCCGTTGCTTAATTTTAAATATTTAAGCATACATAGAGACAGACGCGGGAAGCGACTTTATTTTATACTATGTATAGACATAGATTTATACGCATTAATGTATATTCTACCTACCTATAATATAAAAGTGTTAGTTAGTATCAATAGGACTAGTAGTACGATAGTTCTTCGACACTAGTATCGCTTGTCGAACCTGTTTGCGAAGAAACGCAGCGACGACGGAAGGCTCATAGTTTATCGAGCCGGGCATCGGGTGTATGCCTTTAGATTAAAGAAATATAAAGATAAGACACCTAATAGGTAAGTAAAAACAATGAGAGGTTTTCAATGAGCGGTTTTCGAACTGTCACTTTTTGTTGCAGAGACAGCCTTAAGATGGCACTAGCAATCAGGTTAATGTCAAATTCTATATGAATTCAATCAGTCAGGTCAATCAGATTTGACGTTGACATTACACTCTGCATACATTGGCTATATAGTGCCATCTATTAGCATTCTCCTAGAACCATTAAAACTGTCAAAAACGAAAACCCCTCATTTGACATCTCAGAAAAGAAAAAAAGTTTTATCACGCCGCTATCAGAGGGCGCTAGCACTAATCTCCAGAAGTTGAGATTAATCATTAAAAGCTCAAAATAAAACTGGTACTCGTGATGCGCCAGTCAAATAGTTTTTGTTTTGTTTAAAACTTAAGTAAATTGGAACTGATTTAAATTACTCAAATATGTATCTTACGCCATATAACGCCATCTACGGGCGTATTACGAAACTATTTTTTTCAATGTAACTTTGAAAACCCCTCATTAAAAAACAGGAGTCCTCTCTAAAAACACAGAACTCTGAGAGACTAGTCTTGATTGTGTGTCTAGAAAGATCATAAATTACATAAACATAATCTCACGCCCTTTATTCCCCGAAGGGTTAGACAGAGGCACAAGCAGCTCAAGAGCCGGACCCACGTTTAGTCGAGTTTATGTTTTATTACCAACGTGAGGCGGGGCCAGCTTGTCGCCGCGGCTATAGCGGACACTACTGCGGCCGGGACCGACGGCTTAACGTGCCTTCCGAAGCACGGAATCATCTTACTTTTCGGACAATCAGGTGATTCAAGCCTGCAATGTCCTATCCAACCGAAAACAACCAGAACGTGTTTTTTGTGAGATATCAATCTGTGGCGTTTTCTGCAGGGATCGAACCCACGACTATTTTTGACGACAAGATTTATTTTCTTTTGAGGATTGTGAAATCGGATTCCGTCCGATTTCAAAGATGCAATGCATCTTGGTTTGTTACAAAATTTGCCGTTTTAAACCTGATATTAAAATAAACAAGCCTTACCTGCAAGCGCAAGGGCATGCATCGGTCCCTTCGCGCCGCCAAGTACTACGTGCTTGGCAAACAGCCCCAATGGCTCAGCGATTAGTTGGAGCCTTGCGACTACTGTCTGCGCATCGGCTCCGACTTCCTCCTCAGCTGAGGCGTCCGCCTTATCTATCGCTGCCAGGGCCACCGCTACGTCTTTTTCATCTTGTCAATGAAAAAGATAGATAACATTAAAATATAGTTTAATTTAACAATTTTGCAACCCGTCCCAAAATATCAATGTTTATCTCGGATACGAGAAAATCGAGCATGTGTATAAGAGCGGTATCAGACGAGCGTTTTATACGCCCGTATAGCTCGTTTTTGGAAGCGCACACGCGCAACTCGAAAGCACGAGCGTTGATGCGCTTTTTTGCTCGTATAAGCGCGAGCCACGAGAATCTATGTTGATACTTACTACACTTACAATATGGCCTAATACGCGAGTCTGGTTTTATGAAGCGTATGCGAAAACGACCGTATACGCGCAGAAAAAAAACGCTAGTCTGAAACGAGCCTGATCCTATATTTTATTTTTATTTAAATGAATCCAGTAAGTAACCTTATCATTTAGAGACTGAATTTTAAATATGTAGTCAATTAAAGTGGAGTGAATACGACAGTGTAAGGGCGTGTACGCACTATGCGATGAGTCGCACGAGTGATAATATTAATAATAATAACGCATCACACTCAGAGCCCCTAACTTGGAAGAACCTGTATCTAGGGTGCCCGAAACATAAACAGAGACGAACATTACACCCAGACCGGGAAACAAACAACGATATTCATCATAACAATGTTTGCCCCGCCAAGAATCGAACCCAGGTGCACACCCTTCTCAGTCCACATCACTGCGAACTGATCTCCGAAGCAGTAAAATACGATCAAT
The DNA here is from genome assembly GCA_951802225.1 of Euspilapteryx auroguttella. Taxonomy (NCBI): domain Eukaryota; kingdom Metazoa; phylum Arthropoda; class Insecta; order Lepidoptera; family Gracillariidae; genus Euspilapteryx; species Euspilapteryx auroguttella. Next base: position 993,060 of record OX637641.1, on the reverse strand, counting down.
CCATCAAATGAAATAAAAATGAATTTTTCATGAACGTAAAAGCACGTAAAGGGGAAGCAGTCATATGAAATTTAGCGCGGTTAAGTGAGTAAAACGCGCGGCTAACCGCATAGTGCGTACACGCCCTAAGCTACCTCTAGCTGCGATGACCCTTGGCAGTACATCCACTGGTCCGCGAACAGCTGGTGATTCTGACAGAACCATAAACATGATCATGTAAAATGGAGTGAATAAAAGATGAAATTTATAAAAGTGTTTTGTATATTGTGTACATTCACAGTCAGGGTTTGGAGTCTTCTTACTCTGTCTGTTTAAGAGGACCATATACCCTGAACGACTGTCTAATGAAAGGTTTTCAATTTGACATCTCAGAAAAAATACAAGTTTTGCCACGCCGCTACCAGATGGCGCTAGCAAACTTCTATAAGTCAAGTTGAAATGAATCATTGATACTCAAAATAAAATTAAAACTCGTCACGCGTAAGTCAAATAGTTTTTGTTTTGTTTAAAACTTTTCAAGTTAATTTGAATTGACTTGATTAACTTACCGTCTATTTACTATAGACAACGCATCTACAGGCGTATTACGAATATTGTTTTTAATTGTCTCTTTGAAAACCCCTCATTAATATAGATAGATAGTCTAATTGACTTTCAATAAGTGATATCTTGTATCCTATATTTAATAAGTCATTTTATGCTATACAAAATAAATATCTGTATAACCACACCTCGGACACTTGATAGAAAAAAGCGCGTTGCTTCGCGCACAGCCGCAACTCGTGTACGTGCACGCGTGTCATGCTTGTGTGAGTGAGATGAGACGCGCGACGCTTCACTTGTACTGACGTCACTGAGCGGTGCCGAGCGCGGGCCGCACTTGCTGAGGGAGGCAGGGAGTGCCCATACTGTATGTAGTACTATTTATTATACTGTGGTATAACTGTAAAATACCTCTTGCGGCAATAGCTTTCGGTAGAGCGAGATGGTATTCAGCGATGCGCTGCTCTAACGTCCGATCGTCAACGCCAGTATTTTCCTTTGTACCGGATAAGCGCTCCTTGTACTCAACATAGCGCTGTAATGCGTACTGGGTTAATTGCTCTTGTTTCTTTACCTGAAATTAATTGTACATACTAATATTGTAAATGTGACTGTCTGTTTATCTCGTTTTGGCGTACAAAAGTATATTTGGTAACGAAATAAGTGTAGAGCCTGAGAAAAGACAAAAAATAAAATTTTATGGTATTGTACTGTTTCATTGGAAATTGCGTTAGCGAAGTAACTTTTTTACAGAAGGTGTAAAGAGAATAATATTAAGCCGCGCAGATAAAGAATCGATTTGAAAATGGCGGCCGAACGCTTGCTATCTCGCGTATATTAGTATGAGGGAAGAGGTAAGAAGAGAGACAGCCCATACAACGGCCCCATTTTGAAATCGTTTCTATATGTGCGCATGTTATACTTATTATAAATTTTGAAACGTGTACGCATGTTAAAACCCGGAATAATATCTTGAAACTTGAACATGCAAAGGGGTGTTACAGAACCCGAATCAGAATAGCTTTACACCCACGCTGTATATAGAACTTTTCATACCAACAATCCAACGGGAAAATGCTAAGAAGAAAAAAAAGTGTAGTAAGTAGTACATAAGTGAAGGTAATAATAACCCTATCAATCTCGGCTTGCTCAGGTGGCTCGTCGTTCAAATGGCAATACATCAACTGTGCGGCGGCTTGGCGGGCGGCCTTCTTAGTGGCGCTAGAGGCTTGGCGCTCCGTCGCCCCTACTGTTACCGCAACTGTGAAAATACGCGCGTGCGGCGGCCCTGTTTCGTCCACCGGCGAGTACTGCGGTCCAGGCAATCTGTCAAATTTTGCAAAAAATATTTGTTTTCAGGTCTGGGTGTATTAGTCTCGTCATTGTATCTGTTTTGGGCAGCCTAGATACAGGTTTTATTCTACTTTAGTTAATCCACACCTCGGTCACTTTATAGAAAAAAGCGCGTTGCTTCGCGCAGAGCCGAAACTCGTGTACGTGCACGCGTATCATGCTTGTGTGAGTGAGATGAGACGTGCGACGCTGCTTTATTTGTACTGAGCGGTAACCTAGAGCGGTGGAGCCGCGCTTGCTGAGGGCGGCAAGAAGTGCCCATACTGAATGTAGTAATATTTATTATACTGTGGTTAAACGCTATGACTATGATAATAATATGTAAGTTACTGCCATGAAGGTGACAAAAGTTCACCTTATCGATGAAAGCGTTTTTCCGGGCAACCTGTTTGTCGCATATCACCTGCAAACGCGTTACATACAACTAATTGATTTACAATTTAAAATGAGATTGACAACAAAGCGATTACTTACCTCTTTTTCTCACAAAATTCCCTGAGTAGATTCACATAAGGGGCACCAGGAGGGTATTGAGTGGCGAAGTGCGAATCTGCGGCGGAGGACGAAACGGCGGGCACTTCGGTGCTTAGATTCACAATGGGCGTATCGAAGTCAGGTTCGACGCAGGGCTGATTGTGGCCGCCGACGTTACGATGACGTGACGATGATGATGTTTCGGGTAGATTGGCTGCAGAGCGCTTCGTGTTGTAGGATAAGCCAGGAGTGGCGGCGTCGGTGAACGAAGAATCGGGGGGAAGATCAGCGTTGAAAGTAGCGGAGGGAGGCAAAGCGGCCTTTGCGGGCGCTACGGAAACGCCGGGAGCGGAGTAACCGTGGGATACATTGGGTAACGGCGGCGAAAAGCTAGGGGAATCACTATGCGGCGTAGGCTGCTCAGTAAGGGAGGAACCGGAGGAAACGTTGAGAGGTTGAGGGACGGACTTAACAGGGTAGGATAAGTATGTGCGGGCGTTGAGAGCGACGGGCAAAGCGGCAGCGGTTGCAGCCAAGTCCGGCGGTAGAGCGTTTGCTGCGGCTAACGCGAGTAGCGTGCGTCGTGCGGCTTCCTGAATTAATTAATTAATGTGTTAAAACTTTATTGTATTAAAGTACAGTGACTTATGGTAGTGCATTCACATCAACTGAAGGAATACTCTTTTCGGTGGAGCCTCTTCCATTCTTCCTGTTTACCGCCAACTGCTTCAACTCGTGATACCAGTCTTGCCTCTTAACGGAGGCTCCACCGATAAAAATTAAGCTCTAAGTTTGAAGAAGAGAAAAACTCAAATACGCCACTTTAGCAAATTCTTTTAGTGTATATCTACGGACATTCTTTTGCTGTTCTGTAATTTCTAATATGTCAAGAAAGAATTATCTTTGATAAAGTGGGGATAATAATAATGACAGTGCATTACACTCAGAGATCCTAACTAGGAAGAACCTGTATCTAGGGTGCCCGAAACATATACAGAGACGAACATTACACCCAGACCCGAAACAAGCATCGATATATTAATCATAACAATGTTTGTCCCGCCGGGAATCGAATCCAGGTGCACACGCTTCTCAGTCCACATCACTGACAACTGAGCTACGGAATAGTCATGATGCAATGAGCATTCGCTCAGTTGATGTAAATGCAAGATAACAGAAAGGTGACTAGGAGCGACCTGTTTGGCGTCCTTCTTGGAGCGCGCCCCTCCCACAGCGGTCACGCCGAACGCGTTGCACTGGTACTCGAAAATGGGCATGTGATCTGGTCCCGTCTAAGAAAATAATACGTTTACATAGTATTCAGTAAATTGTATGTTTAACTCAAAGAGAGGTTATCAATTTGACATCTAAGAAAATAAAAAATAAGTTTTATTACGCCGCTACCAGATGGCGCTTTGTAAAAGCTTAAAGGTCAATTTTAAATGAATTATTAAAAGCTCAGAATAAAATTGCAACTTGTCACCTATCAGTAAAAAAGTTTTTGTTTTGTTTTGTTTTAAACTTTTCAAGTTAATTTGAACTAATTTCAATTACTTACTTATGTCTATTTATTTAGACAGCGCCATCTACGGGCGTATTACGAAATTAATATTTTTTTTGATGTCATGAAAACCCCTCATTAAAAATAGGACTATACAATGACCAAATAATAGGTGCTAGATGAGCTAGTAAGTACATAGTTTAATTAAAATACTTTTTCCTTTTTGTAATAATTTTTTTTTACAGTATATTAGACACAATAATATACAATTACATTCTATCTGCAATGCAGAGAGGATAAGCACTAGTGCTATGCTGATATCACATAGCATAACGTATCATAATCTCACACCTTTATTCCCCGAAGGAATAAGTAGAGACACCAGCTCATAGAGCAACGCAAGACCCATGTTTAGCACATCAATACATAGTATATAATAAAGTCGCTTCCCGCATCTGTCCCTATGTATGCTAACTCTTTAAAACTATGCAACGGATTTTGGTGAGGTGTTTCTTTTAATAGATAGAGTTATTTAAGAGGAAGGTTTATAACTACAATACATGCACAATATAGTAATAGGTTAAGCGGTATGAAGTTTGCCATGTCGACTAGTAGGCTATAATTTATAAGTATGATAACTTTTTTCAAGCGTGGCAATTAGGGCAACACCCTCCGCCATGTTTGTCCTTGCAGCAATCCGTTGAGAAAACCTATCTAGGGGCCGCTCCTCTTATTTCAAAATCTATTGTGTTGAAATTTAAGATATAAGTATATGTACCTATGCCAATTGTAACATTTCATGTATTTCAATTCTCCTAACAAAAAATTCATAGAAAATGTTTTAAGGGACCTAATGACAAAATATGATAAATAAGTACCTACATAGCGGTTGTAATAATTATGATGAAAATAAATTATGTTTGAAAAAATAATACTGGAACATTAGAATCAAACTGACCTCAGTGATGACATCATACTTCGGTGGCATCTCGCACCGCTGCTGCGCAAGCTCTTGCAGGAGACTCACTGCGGTCTTCATGTCAGGTTGATGCAGAACCTCCCACTATAAGTACCGACCGGACGGAAAAATAAGGTAAAAAGTAGGTACCTAACCAGGATTAGTAACGCGTAGAATAAGCTATGCTAGAGCAACGTAGCGCGCCAAAAATTACCCACTTACCCGATAGGTAAGTGTTTTAATATGAATATGTTTTAACAAAGAGGATAAAACAAAATAGGTAGATACATACCTACCTCGCAAACCAACTACCTAATACTTATAACCGGTCGTTTGTCTCGCTAAAAATTAAGAACGGCTGGGCCGATTGGTTTTAAGATGTTTGGGTCGGTGGGTCGTTTTAGGGGCGGGAAATACGGAAAAATTCTAAAGAAGTTAAGCTAAAACAACTTTAATTCAGCCACCCCGACCAGCAATCTAAACAAATATATTTGTTGTTTTCTTATCAATCAATCAATATCATCATCGTCAACCATCAATATCATCAATCATCAATTTTAGTTTAGAACTATGTCGCGTCAAAGTCGCGTAGGAAGCGTAGCGGCGGTTTCCTTAGGTAGGTATGTACAGTGGCGGACACGGTCGGCGTAACACTTCCGGTTTTTCTGTATTGCAAAATAGCTCTTGTTCATTGGTAATACAGTCTAGGGCTGACGAAACCATAGACAAATCTGTTACGGCCTCCTAGTCCTTGACTGTACTCTGAGCGCGTAGGTTACTACGGAAAATGGAATCCTCAGTAAGTCCGCATCGTATCTTATATCGTCCCTATGTATCGTATCTTACCAGTATCTTACAAACTTAGATCTATATACCAACGAATTTTGATGCGGTTTTTTAAAGGGTAGAATAATTCAAGTGGAAGGTTATTTAAATAATTTATGCACAACAATATAGGCAGTTTATACTAGTCGAGCCGGCGAACATAATATGTTTAGGTAGTGAAGTTTCGGGCCAAAGCGGGAGGGTTGCTCTAGCTGTCGTGATAGCCCTACTAGGGTTGCTTCGCGGACTTGAAAGAATTACTACTTGCACTTTTAGTATTAATAGATTTACAAGATTTCAAGATACAAAATATTACAAGTAAGCTTAAAGTTGCTACTACTGCTACTGGTGAGGACGCTGGAGGCTTATATATGGTCATCCTTATCGGAGAGGGAAACAAAGAAACATTACGAGAACGGTCGTAAAATCTTTTTTCTAAAAAGTCACGTACATACGTAATCGATAAGCCTTCAGTTTTACTAATTATTATTTTTTTTTTATACATGCTGGTGGCAACAGAATGTGCGATCGTAAAATCTTAAGCTTGAAATGTGAGGGTGGTCACATTTCATTTCAATGTTCACACCGACTACTTCACGGGACATCGATCCGAATGAGAGGTTTTCAATTTGACAGCTCAGAAGAAAAAAACAAGTTTCACTAAGCTGCTACTAGATGGCGCTCTGCCAGGAGCAATAGGTCAAGATGAAATGAATGATTCAATAGCTCAAAATGAAACATAAAAATTTAAATTTAACTGAGGCAGTGACGGAGTAGGTGAAATTAAGATTTATACTTAGCAGAAAATGATCCAATCCAAAGATTCAGTCAATATTCGATTTCCCATTTCTCTTATATAGCTTTAGACACCGCCATCTACCGGCGTATTATGAAACTTTTTTTTTTCTTTTCTGTCACTTTGAAAACCCCTCATTATTCGGGAGCGGCAACCTTTATTTCTCACTTCACTACACAGTTTGCCATAAAGGGCACATTATTACACTAATTTCACCACACTAGCACAATAATAGCCACAAAACTAATTTAGCAAATTGACAAAACAAAAGCACGACATTTTCCTCACGTTTCCCGCTAAGCAGTCCTGCCTGCCTGTCCTGTCTAGCCTGAACCTGTTTTATTGTTTGAATCTGTCAAAAGTAGAATCAGTCTTAAGTAGAATCTGCCTTACATAAAATCTGTCAGAAGTAGAATCTGTCGTATGTAGAATTTGTCCAAGGTCCATACATACAAAACCATGTGTCAAAAGCAGAATCTGTCAAATGTAGAAAAAATTTAGGCTTCAAACGCACAGGTGGATTTATCCGCGCGGAAAAAAACCACACGGATGTTGCGGTTTTATATCCGCGCGGTGTTAAATCAATCGACCGACTTTGCACCCGAGACCCTCCATGGATCTTCAATCACACAAGAATCAATCACACCTTTTTTCTCCTCTGTGGTCAGTCAGTCATACTACAATATAAATCTGTGCCGTTCCGTTCTTCTCGCTGCCTGGCTGGCGGGGCTGAAAAAAGCTGATTGATTTGTTTTCCTTCTTTCTGTTCCAAAATGGCGTTGAACTTGGTGGTAAAAATCCACCCAGTGGTTTTATTCCAAATCGTTGATGCGTACGAACGCCGAAATGCTGATTCTCAAAGAGTTATCGGCACTTTACTGGGTAAGATTTGTACTTTGTTTCGTTGATCATCAGAGTGTCGCTCCCTAAATTAAGTCGTCAATGTGGCATGCCTTTGCTTACAAGCCGGTCTTGCTTCCGTTTTATATCTTTCCTACGTTTTCTATATACACTAAAAACCTATAATTTGTAAAAATTACTTAGATCTCTTGTATTCTTTACTGTGTTTAAGTTTTCAAAGTAGTAATTTGAGGTTATATTAGTTGACCACAACAAGGGTGTTTGTTTCAGGCACGACATCAGACAAGGGTGTTGTAGAGGTCACAAATTGCTTCTGTGTGCCCCACAAGGAGCATGCGGACCAGGTGGAGGCAGAGCTCAACTATGCAATGGATGTTTATGAGCTGAACAGACGCGTCAACGCTAACGAAAATGTTGTCGGTGAGTGAAATTGGCGTAAAGACAGGAGGTGGACAGTGGACGACAGCGGTCACAGAGTGGTGCCCTAGAAGCGGACGACGTGACTAGGCAGACCACCAGCCCGATAGTCTGATGACATAGTAAAAGTCGCCGGTCGGCAGTGGATCAGACTGGCGCAGGACCGTGGTGCGTGGCGTGCGAGAGAAGAGGCCTATGTCCAGCAGTGGGCTCTTACAGGCTGATGATAATAATAATAATAATAATTATTATTATATTTTAAACAGGCAGCTTTATAGCTGATGTGTTCAAATCTTGAGTGTCTAAGTGAGTGTGTGATAATGAGTCAAATTACTTAGAAAATAAGATCACTTGCACGATTACCAGTGCCATAGTAGTGTGCGGAAGTACACTGGATGAGGTTAGCTCAAGACTGGTCGTTGTGGCGCTTTATGGGGTAGGCCCATGTCCAGCAGTAGACGTCTTTTGGCTGAAATAGTAAACATAGGTACCTACCAGTCCCAACAAAAGTAAGTTACGTTACGTTAGTTAAGACTATTTGCAGTTACAGTGTAGTTCTTGGGCTAGCAATAATCATAAAGCATCACATTCAGAGCCCATAACTAGGTTGAACCTGTCTTATTCATTCAAATTTAAACTAATTTGCATGAATGCAGGATTTTGAATTAAAGATAGAATGAAAATAAAGCTACATTAACCGTTACTAGGTTGGTGGGCCACAGGCAACGAAGTCACAAACCATTCCTCAGTCATCCATGAGTACTACTCAAGGGAATGCCGTGAACCAGTTCACGTGACCTTAGACACATCCCTGCAGGGTGCCCGCATGGGGCTCCGAGCATATGTCTGTGTCGCCCTTGGTGTGCCGCAGGGCAAGCAAGGCTGTATGTTTACACCTATAGATGTGGGGCTAACCAGTTACGAACCTGAGGTAAGTTTTAATTAATTAATAGAGACTGTAATCAAAAATTGGATTTTTATAACTTGGTCTCTAAAATAAAAACTTAAAAAAAATTGTTAACATTTTTGTTTTATACAGTCAATTCTATGGTTTAAGTACAGTAGAAAGTAATTCCTTAGCCATTCTTGAAGAATTTTTTTTTTCTAAACTAAGGCAAATATTAAAAATGTGCTGCCAGATAATATTGCTTCGTATTTTATAGGCAGAGTTAAGTAGTCCTTTATAATCCATAGATTATTGCCAAAAAGTGAAAGTAAAACTTTTAGCAACACGTTGTAGCTTTCTTTGGTCTTTAACCTAAAAGCTATACAACAGTGCCCTAAAAATACTGGGCTACATTATCTAGCTAGTGTCTTATTGTGCCACATTTTCGATATTTGCCTTAGATTAGAATTTTTTTTTTCGCTACAGGCGCTAGCATTTGAACTGGCTCTTAACTTAATACCTTTTCACCCAGTCCTCTAAAATAAATAAAAATTTAACCTGAACTTGTCTGTTCCAGATTGTCGGTATGCAGCTGTGCCAGAAGACGATGGGCCCCGCAGGTCGCTCGAGACAGGTTCAGCCAATGCAGGACCTCTCGCAGGTGGCTGAAGCTGCCTCCAAGCTGTCTAGTCTACTTGATCAGGTATGCTGGTGGCTATAAATGCTTGTCATCATTATCATTTCAGCCGAAAGACGTCCACTGCTGGTCATAGGCCCGTCCCATAAAAATGTTTGTGAATTTAATAAATTGTAAAGCGCTTGTTGGCGCTGGTTCGAAAAAAATATAGAAAATACCTGCAGGGACAAAGACGCTTGTTCCAGCGCGAATGTCAGCGCAGGTATTTTCTATAAATTTTTCGTACCAGCGCTTGTTACTTGTTACCAGCTTTGTACGTGAATCCACCCTAATAGATATTTGTCGAATTTTGACACAACAATCGTTAAAAATAAAAACCCAGGTACTGCAGTACGTGGACGACGTGATAGCTGAGAAGGCGGAGCCGAACAACGATGTTGGTCGCCAACTGTTGGAGCTGGTGAACTCTGCTCCAGACCTCGCCACGGACGCCTTCGCTGATGCTTTCACAGCCAGCATCAAGGATCTGCTGATGGTAAGAACTGTGGGCATACTGGCCTTTTCTTCTTATTTTCCTGTTATCCCAAGCGGGGCTTCAAGAATTTTCAGCGGGTAACTCCTCCACGCCTTCGGGTGACCCCTTGTGTTTTCCGGAGGGCTGCCACAACAAGAGCTTCCCTGCAAGGTCGTCCATCTGCTCTTCTCAGCGAGTGTCCTATCCAACGCCACTTTCTAGTTCGGATTTCCATTTCAATTGGCCTTTGCTTTGTCAGGCGCCATAGCTCTGTGTTTGTAATAATGTGTTAGCATTGGCCTTGTACTAGTAAAAAAAAAAAAACAATATAGGATACAAGATAGCACTTATTGAAAGTCAATGAGACTACATAATATTGTTGTATTGATACCTTATTTGGTAAAGTATCCTATACTGCGAGAGGCGAGGTAGTTCAGGGTGCCCACCAATTGGCTCAGGCAAACAGATGTTTGCCTTGCCTTACGACAATGGTCGCCTGGAGACGCCCCCAAACGAGCCTTCCTCTGTCAAATTATTCTACTTCCTTTGGCAATGATTAGTATACAAGATAGAACTGTTTAACTGACTTCAAAAAAAGGAGGTTATCAGTTTTACCTGTATGTATGTATGTATATAATTATGTTTGTCCGCGATTATCACGCTGATTATTATGTTTGGCTGAACCGATATTGATGCGGTTTTCATAGCGAGTTTTTTTTAATATTATAAAACTTAAAGAGCCTGCCAAGCGTGGCGATTACGCCTAAATAGAATGTTTGTCCTTGTGGTCACACCTCGGACACTTCATAGCAAAATCGCGTTGCTTCGCGCACAGCCGCAACTCGTGTACGTGCACGCGTGTCATGCTTGTGTGAGTGAGATGAGCGCGCGACGCTTCACTTGTACTGACGTCACTGAGAGGAGCCGAGCGCGGCCGAGCGCAGCCGAGCGCGCCCGAGCGCGGGCCGCACGCCCTGAGGGGTGCACGCGTGTCATGCTTGTGTGAGTGAGATGAGCGCGCGACGCTTCACATGTACTGACGTCACTGAGAGGAGCCGAGCGCGGCCGAGCGCAGCCGAGCGCGCCCGAGCGCGGGCCGCACGCCCTGAGGGGTGCACGCACAGAACAAGAGAATACAATAGAAATAGCATCATGAGTTTTTAGTACTAAAACCAGTGTGTCCAAACTCACACATATAAACCAAACGCTCACTATGAAATCCAAGCTACCATTGGTGATTAACGACAAAGCCGAAAAGATCTACATCACAAAACTTTGAAGTAGACTATGAACCTTTTTTACAAATAAACAAAGATCAAAATCAAATAACAATTATGAAATACTTAAGATAATGATGACATACATATGATAAAAGAATGAAATTAGGTTTTTCCAAAGACATGGTAGAAAGATAGCTTTCTTCTTCCTCTTTGCTTTAAAATCCTCACGCATTGTTCCTAGTTTTACTATTCGACGCTAGATGGAACTACAGCTTTTGTACTACCGCTACTAAACACTAGGTGGCTACGTCGAAAAATGAAAAACTAAGCTAGGGATGTACATATTGCGGGAGAAAGTTTGTCGATGAGAAAAACCTATCGATATACAACTTTCTTTCATATGGCTACAGTTAACAATTACTTTTTTTTACGAAAATCTATGTGTATTCTACGCAAACGGCCTTCTTGGTGATTGGCGATGTAATGGTATTATCATATGAAAAAACCAGTCGCTCATAGAACAAAGTTTATTTTAGTGTACAGTTTAATTTTTATTTATTTCCAATGTCGTTTTGTATTCAACAGTTATGCTTCGCATAAATAGAGATTCAGAAATAAAAATGTGTTTAGTTATAAAATTGTATATACCTACAGTACTGCAAAAGTTATAATGCGCATAGAAATCTTCGTCACTGTTCGACAACGGTCGTATTCCCAAGCGACGGAAGACGATATGTATTTAAGGAGGTTAAGTGCATTTACTGCATGCGTAATTTAATAGAAATAGAAATAGTTTATTATAGCGCATTATTAATTTTGGAGTAAGTACTGTACTTTAAATAAAGCTTTATGTTAACCAAAGTAAACAATTCAGGTGGATGGGTAGATAGACCAATAAAACAAGATGGGTTTTATATTTATATTATTTTATCTTATTTAATATCGAAGTACTTGCTCATTTATCACTTGCCTTAAACTCTTAACTAATCTTGGTTTTTTTAATACATAATATTTAGCATTTTTTCTTCTCTAGGTAAAACTCCTCTTAGCTTAAGAAGCTTTCATGATGGCTCCATCTTCAAGTTTATGCTTAAGTGTATTAGGTTCTGAGCTTGGCCCAAGGTGATCCAGTAAATAAATGAAAAGAAAAATAAAATAAAGCACACTATAAGAGTGACGACTTGTCTTTATACAATACTAGTCGACCCGGCAAACTTCGTACCGCCTAATCTATTATTAGAACGTGATGGTTTTATACTTATAAACCTTCCTCTTGAATCACTCTATCTATTAAAAAAATCCGCATTAAAATCCGCTGTATTTTTAAAGATTTAAACATACTTAAGGACTGATGCGGAAAGCGACTTTATTTTTTACATATTACAACATTATTGTAATATGATGATGATGCTAATATAATTTCATTCATACGCAAGAGTCTAAGTTGAAAGATTCATTTTCATTCGTATTCAAGAATTTAACTTTAAAGTAAATCACATTTTAAACCGAAAAAAAGGGAGAGTTTTTCAAGTCGAAGCGAATACCTATTTTTTTTCACTGAAAATTATTATTATCGATAGATTTTTATCATAGAAAATTATCGATAGATTGTCATCATGTTGAGCAATCTCTAACCGATTTCCATTAAACTGTTGTCAAAATGTTCTAGAAAAAGTCATGAGTCTAATACCATAGATAAAGAAGAACGCTAAGAAGGTACAGTCACAGTCACAGGCTTCAATGAAAATTCAATTTTACTGCTCCGTAATTAGGGTGTTTTCATTTTCTCACTTATGGTTTTGTTTTCTTGTTCATGTATAATTTCAAATTTATTTAAAAATACAGTGAAATATTACTTACCGATGTAATGATACGGCATAATTAGTACTTTTAAGTCTCCAACTTTAATTTTTGCATTCCAACACAGCACAATATGGCATTTTAGTGGTTTTGTTTTCATATTTTTCCTGGTGGTTTGTTTACAAGAAGCATAAAGCAACTGAGCTTATCAAATCTGTCAAAAACTACTCATTGGCACTGCAGAGCTAATGATCGGCACGCGGGCTCCGCCTACTCGCGATTTCTATTTAGAGAGAGAGAGCATCTTCCTTGTTCTGTGGGTGCACGCGTGTCATGCTTGTGTGAGTGAGATGAGCGCGCGACGCTTCACTTGTACTGACGTCACTGAGAGGAGCCGAGCGCGGCCGAGCGCAGCCGAGCGCGCCCGAGCGCGGGCCGCACGCCCGAGGGGTGCACGCGTGTCATACTTGTGTGAGTGAGATGAGCGCGCGACGCTTCACTTGTAGAGGTGGTCGTTATTTACAATCGCATTTAAAAACACTCGTTATTTCATGGCAACGAATCGCATTGCTATTCACAACGAATGTATAATGCGATCGCGTTTTCGTTGCCGTCGGCAACGATCGCGTTCTCGTTGCCGTCGGCAACGATCGCGTTCTCGTTGCCCTGCAACGATCGCGTTCTCGTTGCCGCCGGCAACGATCTCGTTGTCGTTGCCGTCAGCAACGAAAACGCGATCGCATGTGACAGCTTGTCATTAGCAAAGCAACGAAACGCATTGAAGCATTGCGATCTCACTCCTATCGAATTAATATGAAATGTACTAAAAATACATTTTGCTGAAAAAATTTTTTATAAGGTTTTGTAATATCGATAAAATTGCTGCACTACGATAAAAATATCCATATTAACATTGATATTAGAGCAAACTTGCATGTCTAGTTACATCCTGCGTTTTCGTTGTCAATCGCATTTTCGTTGCCGATCGCATTTTCGTTGCCGATCGCATTCTCGTTGCCAATCGCATTCTCGTTGCCGATCACATTTTCGTTGCCGATCGCATTTTCGTTGTCGATCGTATGATATGCGACCCGGCAACGAAAATGCGATCGCAGTTTAAAATCGCAGTTGTTCGAAAATAGCATAACAGCGATCGCATGCGATTGAAAAATAGCAGTTATTCTCACCTCTATTCACTTGTACTGACGTCACTGAGAGGAGCCGAGCGCGGCCGAGCGCAGCCGAGCGCGCCCGAGCGCGGGCCGCACGCCCTGAGGGAGTGCCCGTACTGTATGTAGTACTAATTATTATACTGTGATTTGTGGGGTAATACGTAATGTTCAACAGAGACAGAAGTTACATTGGAAAGTTTAGGTCTATAACTATAATTCTTTTCCAGGTGGTAACCCTGGCCCAGCTGATCAAAACCCAGTTGCAGCTCAACGAGAAATTAACTCTGCTTACCTCCCAATGATGACGTCACTTAATAAAATGACGTAACTAAATATTATAATGACGCTGTATTCTAAGCACCTACAAGTGTAATGTTAATATCTGGAATAAATGCAGCAACAACCCCAGATTATTGTTTTTTTTTACTTTTTGATGTTGGTGTAGAAAGTTCAACTTTTTTTTTCATTTATGTTGTATATCATCAATATGAATTACTTAGTATATAACTCAAATTTAAAAATTTAAAAACCCCCGACCCAGTCAGAATCAACTTAAGTAGAACTAGAGCTAATCAACTTAAAAATATCATGGTTACCTTAACATATACTTTCATTGAAGTAACACTGTACCAAATTTTTAAGTGATAGGACTAATCGAAGGTGGTTAGATCCTCTCATCCATTATTCAAGAGCTGATCATCTTCAAACGGCTGATCAGGTAATGGTTACCTTACCATATACTTTCTATATCATAGACGTAACATGGTACCAAATTTCAAATCGATCGGACTTAAGGAAGCTAGTTAGATCCTCTCATCCATTATTCAAGAGCTGATCATCTTCAAACGGCAGATCAGGTCATGGTTACCTTACCAAATACTTTCTATACCATAGATGTAACATGGTACCAAATTTCAACTTGATCGGACATAAGGAAGCTAGTTAGATCCTCTCATCCATTATTCAACAGATGATCATATTCAAACGGCAGATCAGGTCATGGTTACCTTACCAAATACTTTCTATAATATAGAGATGTAACATGGTACCAAATTTTAAATCGATCGGACATAAGGAAGCTAGTTAGATCTTCTCATCCATTATTCAAGAGCTGATCATCTTCAAACCGCTGATCAGATCTTCATCAGACATGGCTAAGAACACTCGGCCTGAAATTATCTATGATACAAAAAAAACTAAACGAAAATCGGTTCAGCCGTTTGGGCTCTACGTTGCACAGACAGATACACAGACAGACAGATACACACGTTAAAATTATAACACCCCTCTCTGAATTTTTCGTTCGGGGGTTAAAAACAAAGTCGTTTCCCGCGTCTCTCCCTATGTATGCTTAAATCTTTAAAACTATACAAAGGATTTTGAGAGATTAAAGAGGAAGGTTTATAAGTATAATACATGAGCAACATAGTAATAGGTTAGGCGGTACGAAGTTCGCCGGGTCGACTAGTAAAGTATAAAGTAGAATTAAAGTAGTAGGTAATGAGTAGGTATAAAAGTAGAAAGTTTACTTGGCGCGTTATGTTGCTTAAGAGCCAGTTTACAGCGATGCTAGCGCCATTCGCGAAAAAAATGTATATCTTCTAAACTAAGGCAAATATCAAAAATGTGGCACTGTATGACACTAGATAATGTAGCCTAGTATTTTTAGGGCTCTTCTGTACAGCTTTTAGGTTGAAGACCAAAGAAAGCTACAAAGTGTTACTAAAAGTGGCCACTTTTGGTAACAATCTTATGTTTTTTTGTTCTTTTTACTTAGGACTACTATGTTGTGCTTAAAAATACTAGGATACCACATTTTTGATATTTGCCTTAGTTAAGAAGATATAAATTTTTTTCGCGAATGGCGCTAGCATCGCTGTAAACTGGCTCTTAAGAAATGAGGTTTTTAATTTGACATCTCAGAAAAAAAAAAGTTAATCACGCCGCTTCAGATGGCGCCTGCAAAATTCTATAGGTCAAGTTCAAATGAATCATTGAAAGCTTAAAATAAAACTTAATCTCGTCACGCGTAAGTCAAATAGTTTCTGTTTTGTTTTATTTTAAACTTTTCAAGTTAATTTGAACTGATTTGATTACTTGCCTATTGTCTATTACGATAGACAAAGACAGTAGACATAGAGACAGACTCAGAACTCCTTATTGTAGAACTGCATTATTTACAAAAAACAGTTATCGTATGGTTATTGCTTTGTATAATAATTTACCAGACTTTTTGCATGGCTTACCATATAATATGTTTTAAAAAAAATTATACGAATGGTTGTCCGAAAACTGCTTTTATAAAAAACAAGAGTACCTTAACTTGCGTTAGAAATAAGATACTTACCTTTAAATTTTCCATATAAATTTAGATATAAAGTTGTATATAAAATAATATACATGTCAAAAATAACTAATTTTAAGTACTTACACTATACAATTATTTGCTTGTCAAATGTTTGGCGGAGTGTGTGAGACATAATTTATATATATATTTTACGTGTAAAATTCCATCTTTGTATACCATATTCCTTGCAAATAAATAATTTTCATTTTCATTTTCATTAGACGACGACATCTACAGGCGTATTACGAAACTTTTTTTTTTTAATTTTCTCTTTGTAAACCCCTCATTGCGCCTTTGCATTTATGCAGGTTGTTTCTATCCTACTGTACATAACTAATTTTATAACGAACCTAACAGGCTCTAGGACGGCGTAACACTTCCGGTTTTTCTGTAATGCATAGGTTCGACTAGATAGAGCATCTTCTGATTTCGTGTACATAATTCACTCAGGCTTGTTCACCTTGGTTCACCTGGGTGCTTAAAGTCTACCAAAAAGTATACTTGGTTCACCTGGCTGCTTAAAGTCTACCAACAAGTATACTTGGTTCACCTGAGTGCTTAAAGTCTACCAAAAAGTATACTTGGTTCACCTGAGTGCTTAAGGTCTACCAAAAAGTATACTTGGTTCACCTAGGTGCTTAAAGTCTGCCAAAAAGTATACTTGGTTCACCTGGGTGCTTAAAGTCTACAAAAAAGTATACTTGGTTCACCTGGCTGCTTACAAATACAGTATACTTTCTTGACCTTGGAGAATTTAATGTTGCATTTAGTTTAAGAACCTATACTTGAATCACAAAAAAAAACTAAAAATAATCGTCATTGTATGTAGGTGCCTACATTATGCTATTATTACTTCCAATATGCTATTATTCTCCTGCCACCGCGGAAACGCTCGCAGCTCTGGAGAGTAAGCACCCTCCACCCTCAGCAGGGTCGTGCCTGCCGGACCCGCCCGACCCCGCCGCCAGCACGCCACAGACAACAGCATCAGAGGTGCTAGCAGCTGTGATGTCGTTTAAAAATGGTTCTGCCGGTGGCCTCGACGGTTTAACCCCACAACATCTTAAAGACCTTGTGGGTGGGACCGTCGGTGATGCCGGCAATGAGCTTTTAAATGCCCTCACACTGCTAGCAAACCTCATGCTGGCAGGAAAGGTTGACGCCGAATCTACGGATTTGCTATATGGCGCCAACCTTTGTGCTTTAAAAAAAAAAGACGGTGGGATACGACCGATCGCGGTGGGTATGACCATACGGCGAATGGTATCCAAAATCTGCTGCAAACACATACTTCCGAGTGTTTGTAGCAGGTTTCAACCGATCCAGTTAGGTTTTGGCAGCAAGGGCGGTTGCGAAGCTGCTGTACATGCTGCCAGAACCTATCTGGAACACGGCAGCCCCGACGTTCTGCTGAAGGTGGACGTCAAGAACGCTTTTAACTCTGTCGACAGAGGCGCTCTGTTGACCCAGATTAAAGACCAGACCCCAGAAATTTATAATTATCTATGGCAATGTTACAGTTCGCCCTCCAAATTAACCTACAAAAATGATCTTCTACATTCGGCGGTAGGGTGTCAACAGGGCGACCCGCTCGGGCCAGCTATTTTTAGTTTGGCAATACACCCTATAATTTCAAAAATTGAATCAAAATTTAATGTGTGGTACCTGGATGACGGAACCATTGGAGGCGATGTGACCACCGTTTTGGCTGACCTATCTAAATTAACTTCCAGTTTTAATAATATTGGTTTAGTATTAAATTTTTCGAAATGTGAACTGTTTTTATCCGACTCTCTAAATTCCCTTAGTAAAAATGAAATTATTTCCAAATTTAACAATCTAGCCCCTAATATTAAAATTTTACACAAAGAGTCACTTCGCCTTCTGGGAGCTCCTCTCCTCTCCGAGGCAATTCCCGACTTCCTCGACGAACAGGTTACTAAATTCAATAACAGCTACGAACACCTTCTGAAAATAAACCCCCATATGGCTTTCTTTATTTTAAAATTCTGTCTTTTTGTTCCCAAATTAACTTACGCTCTACGTTGTTCCCCCCTTTTTAAATTTAAACACCTTTTAGAAAAAATCGATGATATGATTAAACTAACACTAACCGAGATTCTAAATTGTCCGTTTACTGAAAAAGCTTGGTCTCAGGGCTCTCTACCTGTTCGTCTCGGCGGTTTGGGAGTTAGGAAAATTTCAGATATAGCGCTCCCGGCGTTCCTATCCTCTGTCTCGAGTACGCACGTCCTCTACGGTAAATTAATTAACCCGTCACTCGGTGACGTTGAGGCGTCGTACTCAGGCGAGGCAAAGACCGCCTGGAGCGCAGCTTGCCCGAGCGCAGATTTTCCACTAAACCAAAACTCCCAGAAGCAGTGGGACGAGCCCATCTGCAAGATAATCCAAAACAAGCTTATACTTTCGGCCGGCGATCCTGCAGAACGGGCTCGCCTACACGCAGCATTTGATCCGGTGTCAGGTTACTGGCTGCAGGCGCTACCATCGGCTAACCTGGGAACCCTCTTACACAAGACCACACTTTCCCTGGGGGTGTGCCTGAGATTGGGAGTCAGGACGTGTGCTCCTCATCGCTGCCACTGTGGAGATATGGTCGATCACCTCGGCCACCACGGCCTCTCCTGTATGCGCAGCGCTGGTCGCATGGCTCGCCACGCCAGTCTAAATGACATTATCCGTCGGGCCCTTACCACTGTCAACGTGCCGGCCGTTCTTGAACCTAACGGTCTGGCGCGAGACGACGGAAAGAGGCCCGACGGTATGACTATCGTCCCCTGGACACGTGGCAGGCCGCTAGTGTGGGACGCCACGTGTGTTGACACCATGGCGGCTTGCCACGTGCAAAGAACATCAGGTGAGGCTGGCGCGGCGGCCGCAGCTGCCGAAGACCTCAAACGGCGCAAATACGCGGCAATTAGTCAGCAGTATGAGTTTGTGCCGTTTGGGGTCGAAACTTTAGGGCCTTGGGGGCCAGGGGCGCGTCGACTATTTAAGGAATTATCGACGCGTCTGATCGACCATTCCGGTGACCGGCGGGCTGGCTCGTACCTTGGCCAGAGAATAAGTCTGGCCATTCAGAGAGGTAACGCAGCCAGCCTGCTAGGCACCGTACCTTCCGGTGGCAGCGATTTGGAGGCCATTTTTTATTTGTAAATATGTCTTGGTTTAGTTTTTTTTTTTTTTTAAAGTAATATTTATAAGAAAAACTCAGAAGAGAGAGATATGTTATACATTTTGTAAATAAATATAGTTCAATGACGTATATATTCTTTTATATTGAAAGTATAAATCTTCCAACACATTAAATATCCGAGAGATGAACTTAATTCTGAAGAAATATTTAAACTGTGAGGAAATACCATAATTTAAAAATTATTTCTGAACTAACGGATTTAAATCTGAGTTAATAAAAAAATCGTACGTTTTTGGGTAAAGATATAGCACCAACAACTAAAGGATGGCGTAATTATCCGAATAATAGAAAGAAAGAAAGATTCCTTGCGAAGCAAAATACTGGTAAATGTTGAATTATCAAAGAAATACTGAGGCGTCTGGCTCATTATTTTTTTTGCTTTGTGGAAAAGGACATACTTAATTTAATTTTTGAAACAAAATTTTTGGGTTGGATAGCCCATTGCAGCTGTCTAAATACTTAGATATATATTTTATATTACTTATAATATCTATAATCCACAGCTTTTAAGGTTCACCCACAGAAAAATAAAAGAACAAGGATTTACACTTAATAATCATTATATTAATGTTAATAAGTTGAAAAATACATTAATACTTATATTACTTAATTTGAATAAAATACATTTTTTAAACATTCATAAAATTTTAAAATTAACATAAAGGGGATTGAAAAATAAGGTTATTTGTTGGTAAAGCAAAACACAAAGCCTAGGGATAAGTTAAAAAAAAGACCAAATTATTTTTAAACAAATTAGGTAAAATTGCACTAAGAACCTACTTAGATTTCTAAGTAAGTACAGTGGCGGACACGATCGGCGTAACACTTCCGGTTTTTCTGTATTGCTTTTGTTTGACTGTACAGTCACGGACTAGGAGGCCGTAACAGATTTGTCTATGGTTTCGTCAGCCCTAGACTGTGTTACCAAAGAACAAGAGCTATTTTGCAATACAGAAAAACCGGAAGTGTTACGCCGATCGTGTCCGCCACTGTACAATATAACATAGGAAGGATCATATTTTTTATATTGGTCATGTTTTTGAATTTTTGTTTCACGACTGGCGTAAGGTACTGTCGATGTAATATTTCATGAAACAGATGATGGAGAGCATTTTTAACCTGGCCAACCCCCGCAGCACGACGGACTATTTGTCGAATGTAACTGTCACTTTTAATCGCTTTTGACATTGAAATGCGGGAAAATGTATGGAGACGATCGACAAAAGTGACAGATAGATACGACAAAGTCGACAAATTTTCGTCATGTTACCACTGCAGTTTTGAAGTTTTTAAAATGTATTGTTTTAAAATATATTGGTAGGTAGGTAAGAAAGTTAGGCTTCTAATACAGTGCATTTGCTTTGTTTTTTTAAATTCTGAAGTACTTAGGTACTTAATAATAAGGAAAAGTAGGGATTTACTTACTTATATTGGCAGAAAGTTAAAAATAATGAGAAAAGTACTTAAATGCTAACCTAAAAAATATTAATTGGAACTGATACAATAAAAATGATAATCTAAATTAAGTATAGTACATAATAAATCACAATACTTAGCATTACAGCTGAGACTTAAGACAGAAATATTTTAAACAATGATATAGTGATTTTTTTTGTGTGTGGCCTCATATTTTTATGTTTAAAATATTCAGGCGAATTTTGTTAAAAGACTGGAATGGCGCAATAAACTAGGTAATTTTTATGGTAAGTTAACACATACTTTTTTGAACATTAAATGTGAATATTATTACTAATATAGGTATTTAATTTAATTACATTAAGGTCGTCCCTCTCAGTATGTCGCGAAATTCAAAAATTTTCGCGTTTTTTATTTATTCTGGCAAAGGTATTCATTTTTAATAAAGTTATAATGAATTCGCGTATGTAAAAATCCTTCTTCCACATTGTAATACAACGTTTTTGGAAGATAGACCTACAGATTTTGTGTCTAAGGGGTAATAGGCCAAAAATCAAGTTCCTTGAATATACACAAAATCGGTAACTCTGTCATTCAAAAACGATATATCACAATGTGGGAGATTGGTTTTTACGTACGCGAATTCATTTAAACTTGATTAGAGATGAATACTTTCGCCAAAATAATTAAAAAACGTGAAAAAATTTGAATTTCGCGCCATACCGTGAGTTACGTTACGATTTTTTTACACAGGTATGTAACAATTTCATAGATGAGAATGAAACGATTTTTCTTTAAATTAAATCTAAGTAATTATGTATGACTGTTTTTTTGGATACAATCTTAACAACAGGCATGGTGTGTTTTCTGTAAATAAACGAATTCATATATACGTGTAATTTAATTTAATAATTGGCACAGTACTTATACCTCCGTTTATACCTAATTTTTGAAACTAATAGACAGATAGGTATATTAAATTGTTTTTTACCTAAGTATATAATATATTTTATATATCAATATTATACTATACATGATATAAAATATTTTCAGGATTTTGAAGCAATTCTGACTTTGATTTGACATCTTGAATATATACTTAAGTTGAATTTTAATAGTACTTTACTATAATAAAAAACATGATACAATGTTGTATTAATTCGTTATTTTTTATAGTTATTAGGCCAGTGATTAATTTTTTTTATGAAGTACGTGTACGTGGTGGAATAAACAACAAAATATATATACTACATATAATAGGATAAAGATTAATTTACAAATGTATACATTTTCCCTGTAAATTTTGTATACACCCTGCATCATAAATATGTATAAAGATTAAAATACTATGTTTGGAATAATTTGAATAACAATAGTTTGAAATATAATATAAAATATTTGGCATCGAACTGTTCCAATTAATTAAAAATATTACCTACAATAGAAATGCTTGCCTGTGTGTATAGGTAGGTATTATGTGTTGTGTCGTCTATCTATCTATGGGATTAAAGCACATCCAGAAAAAGCGACAAAATTCTAAATTTGTGACAATAATTAATAATATTAATAGACATCAAATACAACAAGTAGTTATAGACGGCTTTTTAACTGTTTAATTTTATTTAGTACTCTGTAGGTGCTCTGGTAATTTTTTTGGAATTCCATTTTAAATTACCATTTATGTAAGTAAGTACCTAACTTATTGTTTTTTTTTTGTTAATAGACACAAAAATACACTTCTCTGTTTTTCTGTTTTTTTTTCTTATTTGTATATTTTTTATATAAAGAACACTGAGACTTTAAATATTACTGGACCTTACTCTACCTAAGTAATTATGTTTAAGTACTAAATGAATATATTGTTGTGGATGCAAAGGTGCCCTTTGAATACGCACATGCACATTTATTATGTATTCGGTAAGCTCAGATATCTCCTGGTCTTTGAATAGGTAATACCTTTTCTTTATGTTATATGTATATATTAAAATAGTATATATTTGTAGGGGGTATAAGGGGGCCCAAACAACACCCTAGGGCCCCAAGTCAACCTCACCTGCACGTGGTATACCCTGCTAAACTACTAACGAGGCAATGGCGAACCCCCACCAACACGCACTGGACCAGCGTGGTGGGTACACGGTCCAAACCCCCCTCATGAGAGTACACTCACTACCAAGGCCCCTAGTGCCCGGCGTCTCCAGCGCGGCTCCCGGTGACGACGGTAGCCGGGGCGGCGCTGGAGCTTGGGGTGCGAAGAATCCCCGGGCGGAATCGATATCCCGTCAAACAAAACTGGCTAGCAAAACGGACTGCGATAAACTTAACGTCATGACCTACAATGTGCGCACTTTGATGAAGGATGAGCGACTCGTGGAACTTGAAAACGCTCTCCTGGAAACACAAAATAATATATTTTACCATTTCGGTGTCACCAGTGGACTATATGGTGTAGGGTTTATGGTGGCTAAGAAATGGAAAAATAATATTATTGAATTTGTAGGATGCTCGGACAGAATTGCTGTTCTGAAATTCAAATTAACAAATAATAAAACTATTTCATTCATCCAAATTTATGCACCAACAACCACACACAGCGACCATGAAGTCGAGGACTTCTACGATCATCTTAATAGAGTCTGCGATGAGCACCGAGGAACATGGAACGTTGTCCTCGGTGACTTCAATGCGAAAGTCGGCTTACGGCAAACCGATGATAGTGGAGAAATACTCGGACCACACGGGCTTGGAATACGAAATGCTCGAGGAGCACGCCTACTTCAGTTTGCTTTTGGCCAAGGTCTCAAAGTAAGCAACAGCTTTTTCACAAAAAAGACAAATCGTCGATGGACCTGGTTATCACCTGATGGTAAAACAAAAAATGAAGTAGACTATGCACTATCTTCAGATCAAGAAATTGTTCAAGACGTTTCCATCATCAATCAATTTAAATTCAGCTCCGATCATAGACCACTTAGAATCAAATTATGCATTAATTTTAAAATATATAGAAAAAACCTTTTTGCCTCGCAAATCAAGAACATAGATAAAATCACACTAATTAATAATAAACCAGCCTTTAACTTAGAACTTAGAAATTACTTTGAACCACTCCAAATTGATTCAAAAGACACAGACATACAATACAAACACATTAAGAAATCGATAGAAATAGCAAGTAAGAAAATTAAACCAATGAAAAGACACGACAACAAACTGAGTTCCGAAACTAAAGTACTGATTGAAGAAAGGGAAAAACTTGTTAAATGTTCGAAAGACTACTACATATTGGACAAAAAAGTCAAACGCTGTATTCGAAGAGATATTAGAGATTATAATACAAAGTTAGTACAAAACGCCATCCTATCCAATACTTCGCTCCGCGTAGCCAAACAAGGAATAAATAAAAGTAAATCTTGGATAACCAGACTCTCCGACAGCGAAGGCGTCAAGCAAGGCAGTAGAGACAAGGTTGTCGAGATTTGCACAAATTTTTATAGAAATCTTTATTCTGACAATTCCAAACAGCCCTCCACCAAAAAATATATACCTCCAGATGAAAGCACTGTCTCACCTGTCACTGGTTACGAGGTTCACGTAGCTTTAAAATCTATGAAGTATGGTAAGAGTCCCGGGGAGGATGGTATTACAACGGAGGCTTTAAAAATAGGCGAACCCGCACTTTTGCCCCACATTACCAATCTCTGTAATGCTATCCTGTACACTGGAAAATTACCAGAAGGACTCTGCCACGCCAACATCATACTTTTACATAAGAAGGGAGACAAGACAGATATTGGCAATTACCGCCCAATAAGTCTTGTATCCCACGTCTACAAAGTATTTATAAAAGTTATACAGAACCGCATTGCAGACCAGCTCAATGAACAGCAACCACCCGAACAGGCAGGATTCAGACCACGCTTTGCTACAACGGATCATCTTCAAGTAGTAAACCAAGTCATAGAAAAGTGTACAGAGTTCAACAAGCCTCTTTACCTAGGGTTTGTTGACTACTCGAAGGCATTTGACAGTCTAAATCACTCCGCCATATTTGCAGCCCTCCGTAAACAAAACATTGATCACACTTACATTAATATAATTGAAGCCATCTATAAACATAGCACTGCAGACATAAAACTTCACCTACCTGGTCCATCTTTCCAGATTGAACGTGGAGTAAAGCAAGGAGACCCCCTTTCCCCAAAGCTTTTTACCTGTACACTTGAAGAAGTGTTCAGGAGTTTGGCGGTCGCATGGACAGATAAGGGCATTGACGTTGGCGGAAGAAGGTTAACAAACCTGCGCTTCGCTGACGACATTGTCCTGTTTGCCCCGACAGCATCAATTCTGCAGCAAATGTTAGAAGATCTGAGCGTGGCAAGTCTCGAGGTTGGATTGAAGATGAATCGGTCGAAGACACAGGTTATGACCAACAGCACGAAACGTAGTATTGAGGTGGATGGGCATACGATGCAATATGTTGACGAGTATACTTATTTGGGCCAGATTGTCTCCTTTAGTAACGGGCAAAATAAAGAAATAGATCGACGGATCGAAAATGCCTGGAGGAGCTTCTGGTCCATGAAGGAGCTCATGAAGGGAAAGCTTCCGCTTTCCCTGAAGCGCAAACTCGTCAATATGTGTATGTTGCCCATCCTAACCTACGGTGCTCAGACCTGGTCTTTGACTGAATATCAAAAATCCAGACTCAAGATTTGCCAACGTGCCATGGAGCGTAGCATAATAGGGGTTAAATTAACCGATCGCATCCGGAACACCGAACTACGCTCGAAAACAGGAGTTGCAGACGTTGGTGTTGCGATTGCTAAGCTTAAGTGGAGCTGGGCTGGTCACGTCTGCCGCATGGGCCCGGACCGGTGGGCGAAAATCGCAACCGAGTGGGTGCCAACTGATGGAAGACGAAAGCGTGGCCGGCCGAGAAGGAGATGGCGGGATGATATCGATTCCTACTTATCCGATTGGACTCAGGTGGCACAGGAGAGAGAAACGTGGAAACGGGAGGGGGAGGTCTTTGCCCAGCAGTGGGACACAGCCACAGACTATTTAAAAAAAAAAAAAAAATATATTTGTATAGGGGAAAGGGGAAAGAGGCCATTGCCGAGCAGTGGGACGCTACAGGCTGCAAATAATATATTTTCGTAGAAGGTAAGTAGCACAAATAAAATAGAGATACGCAAGTAGGTACTTACCGGAAATAAACCCTTATGGAAAATTAATTCAACGTAAAAACAAATTTAAAACCTAGATACGTTAAAATTGGTGAGTGCAGTAGTGAGGGAAGACTTTTAAAATATGATAACTATACTTTTGTTACTATTAATTAAAGGTTGATTGATAGAAATTTAGTGGCAGTTTGTCTCTGTGTAAATTAAGTTGGAAAGGGCGGTCTTAATAAAAACTATGATAAGTTGTCAGACTATGATAAGTTGAAATTAATTAAACACTTTTTTTTTAAACGAAACATAACGTAAAATACAAAAAAATAGCATTACTGTTATTTTAAGATTAAAGATTAAACATTTTTGTGTGACCTACCTAAAAACTTACGGCTCTACCACAAAAAGTGTTAAACCTGGTCTAAATCACTAGACTAGGTTTAAATCACTAATTCGTCATACAAAATCGCGATTTAGACCGGCCTAACTTTTTTGTGGTAAGGGGGTTAAGTGTTACTTACTTAAGTACTTACAGTACTAACAATAATCATTTAACAACAGATTCTAACACAGCACGAACAACAATACATTAATTTCAAAGAAAGTAATTTGATTACTTTACGTAAGGGTCGAACGGGTGCGATACTAGCGACACTTCGATAAATAAGTAACTAATATCTTCTACACCTTCTAAAAATGCGTCCTTGACTGCCTAGATTATCTCGCTTATAATTTTTAAGGCCCTGTTGTATAGCTTTCATGTTCAAAATTTAAGGAATACTTAAACCACTTGTTGCCTAAACTTTAAGTTTAGTTTCAAAAGAAGATCATTATCCTAAAAGCTGCACAGCAGAGCAGATCCTTAAAAATTCTAAGCAAAATAATCTAAGGAGTCAAAGACGAATAAGTATTTTTGATTTTGGATATGGTTTCAAAGATATTCATTATGTTTTGGAAGTGGCGCTAGGTCTGCATCGTGTGGCCCCTTAACAGGTATGTATAATATAAATTTAGTAAGTATATAATTTAGTAAACACACAGTTAAACATTTAGATTTATAATAAATTATATGTATTTAGCAATCAATATATATTTTTGTTTTTTAAGTCTTTTTCCTCATACAGTTTCGTTACACAATATATTATACTCACTACCTAATCCTTCACTTTACTTCAATTTAAAATATTTTTTATAAGTTTCCAGCATACCTTTTTTTATTCGTATCGATTTTAATCAAAAATTTCTTCAGATGTTTATTAATATATATTTTTTTTCTTTTAGGACAAATACGAATGTTAAAATACTTAAGAAAATCTTGGAGTTTATCAAAATGACAGAAAAACTATAAAACAAAAGGTTGCTTTGCGTCGTATCGTTTTAATCTTCGATGTACTGGACACATTTTTTTTGTACATTAAGTTTTGGAAGAAAAACAAAAGATAAACCTCCTTTAATAATATTTATACAAATATAAGTATTATTTGTTCAATTAAAAAATATCAAATTTTGTTTAAACCTGGAGACTCATTTTAAAATTGTTAATGATTAACAAAAAAAACTTTACATATATACCGAATTATGCAGCTATTGAAAGCTAGGCGAAACTTTACATTTCAAAAACAATTATATATAGGAATTTAATTAATGTTAAACTAAGTAAGTAGGTACATATATTTTTTAAACTGCGACAGTGAGAACCGTTCTCAAAAACCACCCAAGTGCCTATTCACAACCAGGTTAATAGACCGTTCATTTCATTCATAAAGTAAATTCAGTCTCACACATTATCTTACCCCTTTAAATCAGCTAATTTAGATAAATTCACGATTTTTTAAAACACTTATTAACATGGCCATTACACAAAATACCCTAAAAATTAGTGTCCTTTATAATATCGCTAGATTAGAAAGAGACAGCATCCTTTTTTTTTTAAGTATTTTGAATATAATCAAACGTCGGTGCGCAGGCACAACACGTGCCTTAGCAATATTAGATTCAATCCTATAGAACGAGAGACCGCGGAGATCAGGCTTTTCCTATTTTATAAAACCTTAGTAAATAAGTACGTTATATTTGTGGTAGTAAGATTTGATAATTAGGTTTATTGCAAAAACCTGGTATAATTGAAAAATCTGAAACCAGCCTTAACTCTGATTGGCTAGATTATTGCTTGCTGGTAAACTCTCATTCTGATTGGTTTTCTGTAGCGTCAAAATATATTTTAACGAACCAATGAGAATAAGAGTTTACCAGCAAGCAATAATCTATCCAATCATAGTAAAGGAAGGTTTCAAAGTTTTCAATTATACTAGGTTTTTTGCAAAAAAAGTACTTAATGCTTATATGAAATTATCCGGGTTTTCGCAAAATCCCTAGTTTTTTTTGCAAAAAAACTAATTATCAAATCTTACTACGACATATTCAATATTTATATATCCTATACTGAATAACAAGTAGTCTGACCTTCGTTACCTAGCGTTAGTCTACTTAATTCAGTATACTTTATGCACCTGGGTGAACTGCCTCGGTGCATTAAGTATACCAAGGAGTTTGGTTTGCTTAGTACAGTGGCGGACACGATCGGCGTAACAATTCCGGTTTTTCCGTATTGCAAAGTAGCTCTTGTTCTTTGGTAATACAGTCTAGGGCTGACGAAACCATAGACAAATCTGTTACGGCCTCCTAGTCCGTGACTGTACCTAAGTACTACTTATTACAATAAACTTTCAGGTTTTATTTAGGTATACTTAATAGGGCTAACGCCTGATCGTCGCGGTCTCGTATCTACATAATAACCGGTTATTTAATTATCTTACAACTAGTTATAAATCTACATACTAAGAAATAAAACATAAACAAGGCCATCCAGAAACCATTTCTGCTTTTAAAGGGCCAAACAAGTACAAAGACTCAAGTAAAGCAGCTATGGTTTTTGATTATGTCCATTTCGGTAATAACATACAGCTTTACAGAATCTGCAGTCAAACAGTATCTGTCACTATCTAACTTTATAAGAATAACAGAGACAGATAACAACATGACTTACCACAATATTCTGTAGCACATCAAAGTTGCATATCCTACTACCGGAAGAGCGACACAACTCAAGCATAGATAATAATATTTATTACAATTAATTTGGCAAAATGCTATTTCTTAAATCCTAAATGTCATAAACCCGTATTCACGTAGCCTTTTCAAATCTTTTACCAACTCTCTAGCTCAAATAGAAGCCTTCTTTTAAAAAAACAGTAGTTCAACCAAAGAGTTGTTAAAGTTTAAAATGGTCACGATTTACAAATTCAAACCACGCTGACATGATCAAAGAAGATTGTGGTCCTAGTTATACTCTGATTGGCCAAAGCGTTACATGTACCAAGGTAATTAAAGCAGAAAACCTTTTGGTCATCTAGAGCATAAAAGTCAGTACAAAAAACAGTTAGTTGTACGAAAAGAGTTCCGCTTTACACGGTCTTATTACAGCGACATAGGGCACACAATCAAAGTTGCCATTAAACTAGACCTTTTCGAAAACTCTCTGATCGTCTTAACGCGGCTTGAAACGGAATTCATCATCCTTAGTCTAATCTAACATGGTCTCAGTCTAAAGTGTCGGTTGACACTATTAAAGTAGCCATTTGACAGAGTTTAGGTACTCCCAGATCATGTCAACGCGTCGGGTTGACACGATGAGGGCAGCCATCTTCTTACTCTGTCCTATACATATAGTCTAATTAGACACTGCCATCAAAGTGCACTCTGATTTTCAAGTTGAAACCAAAGACAAGAAGTTACTCCCAGATCATGTCAACGCGTCTTAAAGCCGGATTGACACGATAAGTACTCTGAAGCGACCTTGACATTGTCAGATTGCACTTAGACGACAGTAGCCCATCATAGTAATGATTTGACCCATCGGGTCGAACAAAGTAGCAAAATAGTTCATAAAAGTTACTGTAATCGTATCAAAACGAATCTTTTAAGCGGGGTTTTAACAATAAGCGTATGCTGGACCGAGAACGCTAGGCTACGATGAGATGACTACAGGAACGTTTCTTGTATACTGTTAAAACACGTAATACAAGCGTTCTTTTCACAGTACGAGTAGCGTCCGAGACTTAGTCATGAGAGCGCTATCGGTCCGAGCATACTCCAATTTTGAAAACCCCGCTTTGCCAGTTTGACACAATCAGGGTAGCCATTATTCACATCAGAATGAACAGCTTCCCAAATCGTGTCAACCCAGCTCTTGTCATATTTAACCCTGTAGAGGATGATCAATGTAGGGATGCAATGGATTCTCGATGACATGCATAGCGATGGGAGATCCAGCATCGCGGCCCCGGGGCTTCACGCCTAAGCTTGACGCCCTGCGCGGGTGTTCATGTTCAAACACTCCCCAGAATGAGGAGCCCCCTGTCAGTGGTTTAGATTCAATGTCGCGATCCTTTAAACGCAGCGATCCTCCTAGGTCTGCTGAGCGAGCCTTTGGGATTTAAATAAAATTTTAGCCAGTTCATTTTATCATATTTTAGAGGTCTAAGTAGTTTTTGTTAGGTAACCTAACCGACCGGCAAACGTTGAATCTCAATAGATGGAGATAGATCCTTAAATTAATATAGAAAAAATTATAGGCTGCTGCTCCTGAGCTGGCGCTTAGGGCAAACATCCTCCACTATGTTTGTTCTTGTGGCAATCTGTGAGAGAGACCTTATCTCTAGCAGTGGACGTATATCAGTATATCGGTCGTCATAAAGTTGATGAATTTTAGCAAACTGTGAAAAAAATTCCAGACCTGTAGGTACTCTCAGCTACTAAAAAGTACAAAAAGCAACTTAATGATCGTCTTCTTGTCAAGGAAGAACTGGACTCAGTGGACATCTATTTGTTGCAATGTTGATGGATGATGTAATAAGACTTTTTGACTGTTTATAGCAATAAATTAATTACCTTGTTCCCCAATAGCGACATGAGTGCAGCAGGCGGCATAGAGTCCGAGTCGGCTAAGGAAACGGGACGCTCGAAGCGACGCAACACGCGCGCACGCACCGCGCTCGCTACGCTCTCGCTGCTCGCCTTCATGCTCAGCTCCGAGATATTGTTCTCTGAAAATGTTGTTTTGAAGAATAAGTTAGGTCGCAGACCTTTTTTTATCTTCACAACAGCTTTAAAGACATTACATATATAGATAATTATATAATTTTCGCCTAAAGAGACTTTAAGAGACAGGCGCTAGAGGCGAGCCCGTAACGCGCTCGCTACCGTTCTCCCTGCTCGCTTTCATACTGCGTCTCGAGATTTTGTTTCCTGAAAATTTTCTTTTGTGAAATTCGTTAGACCACTGTTCCCAAACCCTTATTCAGCTTTATAGAAATTTCATCTAAAGAATTCTGTATAATATTCGAATAAAGAGACGACGCTCGAAACGGCGCATCACGCGCGCGCTCACTGCGCTCGCTACGCGCTCTCTGCTCGCTTTCATGCTGAGATCTAAGATTCTGAGATATCGTTCTCAGAAAAAAATATTTAATCGAATTAGGGTTGTTAAAACCCTAGCTAAGTAGCCTAATCAAAACTGACACGAGTGCAACGTGCGCCCGCATATGTTGCACTGTACAGCTGTCCCCCTGATGAAGGTGTAGTACAGTGGCGGACACGATCGGCGTAACACTTCCGGTTTTTCTGTATTGCAAAATATCTCTTGTTCTTTGGTAATACAGTCTAGGGCTGACGAAACCATAGACAAATCTGTTACGGCCTCCTAGTCCGTGACTGTACTAGGCTGCTAAGAAATACCCCTAACACTAGTGACGTACCTTTAGGTATAGAAGGTCTGGGCGAGGAGCCTCCAGCAGCGTCCTCGTCCGCATGGGACTCAGCCAGGGTTTCCAGAGGCCCTGTACGGCTGGGGCCCGCCTCGTCTTGCGAATTGGGGGCCCGAGTACTGTCGCCTGAGGTCGACGTTGATGGTGATGGGTCCTGGGAGGGCAACACAAGCTAATGATTTGTCTGCACCAATTGGTACCAGCTACCATGTACCTAGACTACAATACAGCAACACAGCCTTAGCCGTGGTCTGAGAGCCGCTTGTCCGCCATTTTGTTCCGCCATCTTGAATTTGTTGACAGCAATTTTGTCAGTACCCCACAGGTGTAGGGTCGGAAAATTGAAATTCAAAATAAAGACCTAACTAATGATGCGTCTGCGCTTCCAAAGAGCATGTATACTACTTTAAAAAAGTACTTAGTCCAGATGGACCCCTGGGGGTCCACGGGAGACCCGACAGGAGTTTAAAGTTAGTATTTGAGAGTACAAGTCGACCCGGCGAACTTCTTACCGCCTAACCTTTTACTATATCGTGCATGTATTATACTTATAAATCTTCCTCCTGAATCACTCTTTCTATTAAAAAAAACTTCATCAAAATCCGTTGCGTAGTTTTAAAGATTTAAGCATACATAAGGACAGACGCGGGAAGTGACTTTATTTTATACTATGTATTGATATTGATAAGGACCATGCCACGCCCATGGGTCCACTATGTTCTCCCATGGGCGTCATAAACGGCGACTAAGAGAACAGCCTGAGGACGGACAGTAGCGTCCTTCGTTGGAGTTATGCTGCAATAGCCAACCCGCCTGCCAACATCTTTATGGCAATCTGTGTCGGAAACCTATGGCCGCATTTAGGGAGTCTCCGCCGCGGGCGCCGACACGTCTTCTTGTACGATATCGAACATCGGCCTATGTTTTGATCTTGAAGAGTTAAACGACGCGGGCTCGCGTCGGCGAAGCCCGCCAACGCGTATCCGCTAAACGGTCTCGTACAGTGGCGGACACGGTCGGCGTAACACTTCCGGTTTTTCTGTATTGCAAAATAGCTCTTGTTCTTTGGTAATACAGTCTAGGGCTGACGAAACCATAGACAAATCTGTTACGGCCTCCTAGTCCGCCACTGTACATTGCTATACGTTTGATTGAATCGCAGCACGGCCCGCACGACGCCCAGATTATAATGATTACCAACAGTGGACGTTTTTCCGTTGTAATTATGATGATGAAACTTATAAGTATAGAAACAAAAGGGTCAAACTTACAGCATACATATCCGCAGTATGAATGACGGGGTTATCGCCCATCCCTTCAAGGAAGTAGGTCACCATGTTGCCTTTGCCCTTAACGTCGACGGTGCCGCGACAACGCAGACGATAACCTCGTGTTGCCAAAATGTCGTACACTTCTTGTGTCACCTGTAGGCAAGATTAGGGAGACGCGTGGGTACATGGATCAAATATGGCGCGTGAGTGACATTGACACGGGGGCGCCACTGTGGCCTTGGGGCGTACAATACGTAGCAGAGGTGCAGGATGACGCTTATGGTTCCGATTTTTGCCACGCGCCATATGATCCTTGTAGCTATGTGTCTCAAAGAATGAAGGAGCTCCCATGATATTTCGGTGGTCCAGCCTGGTTTTTGGCTGTATGAATGTAATTCTTTTTTTTTCCAAATCGGGTAAGCCTAGCATATGTCCACATAGAGAATAGAATAGAATAGAAATACTCTTTATTGCAATCAATAGACTTAATATAGGTGATTACAATTTATAATTACTACATTGATTGCAATGGGCGGCCTTATCACTTAAAGAGTAGAGACTAACCGTCTTATTCATAAAGATACAGTACATTTTAAGTAGCGCTACTGGAGGTCTACTTCTCTGGTTTGTTGTATGGTAAATACGTGACATCCAGTCTAAATTGACATACGTCAAATAACTAAAATGTTTTTTAACTTTTTATGAATAAGAGGGTAAGTTTATAAGGATTCCTGACAATCTTCAGCATTAAAACATCTAAGTACATATAAATAGATTTTGTTTTTAATGCTGTAGCATGCCAAGAATCCTTATTGTTTTCGTCTATGGGGCCGTATGATTCTGTACCAATACTTTTCTTAGAATAGAATAGAATATTTACATACAAAAAAAGCCCTGTCTAGGATTGTTTCAACTGAGATTTCGCTTTATTTATACATTGAGGGATAAACACTAAGCATAGAAGGTTCCTACGAAAAAAAAAACAGTCGCTCGCATCGCAAGAAAAAAAAAACATATTGCAAGAACAATGAACGAAACGCAACAGCTCACTTATACAGCTAGGTAAGTATTAAGTTACCTGAATAGTGTCAAGTAGTCCAGTCGAGTCCATTCTCGAGGCAACGTTGACTGCGTTACCCCAAATATCATACTGCGGCTTCCGGGCTCCAATAACGCCGGCCACAACGGGCCCAATGTTGATTCCTGGCGGCAGAAGAGGAAAAACACATTGCAAAACGAGAAAAAAACAATCAAAACGAAAAATACAAAACTGATATTAATGAAATAAAATTTTAAAGGGAGTGTTTTAAACCAATGTAAAAAAAAAAGTTAACTTCAAGACAATCAGATTTAGCTAACTTAGAATTAGACTTCGCTGTTGGCAAAATCGCGTTGCACAGATTTTTATTCGCAATGCCTCTTCAAAAGTTAAAACAAACAAAATGGCCGGCCAGCTAGCAAACTACCCGCAAAAGAGGTTATACCTATACGGATACGGAAATTGTTGAACGAGTGCTCGTTGACGTATTGCAGCTGTTCGCGCAGGCGCAGAGCGTAGTCCGCCATCGCAGTCACGTGGCGGAAGCCGCGCAGGTCACACGTCGATTCCGTCAGTCCTATAAAAGATAAAGGCAATCGTTTATTTAGGTACTAGCCGACCTAAAATAATAAACCTTCCTCTTGTATTAATCTATCTCTGCAACGTATGTATTAGATCGAAGCTATTTTAGCAGAAACGGAAAACAAACTAATCTAAGAGAGACAGAGACGAACTCATAAACTCTATATAGCCTAAGAATGCACGCGAGCAGCATTTAGCATTTTCTTGTCTATCTTTTTGCTATTTTGCCTACTATTATGAGTCCAGCTGGACTCAAAACCATACAACTTATACACACAAACACATTTGATGACAGCTCGCATTCAGGTTCTTCTATGTTCCGTCTACAGGAAGCGCAGCGTTCTACTTTGCCTTGACTCTATCTATTAAGAAAAAAAAAAAGTAGTAGACGACGTGGGTTCCCACCCTTAAACCTTAAAGCGTAAAGACAAATTTAGCAACAAACCAGAGGCAGCCATATAAGTGGCCCCAGTGCTCTTAATCTTCTCGATGTATCTAAAGTTCTCCTCAGCCAGGATCTCGTCGAAGTCAGCGATGATCTCGTTCAGGAGGCGAAGGCACTCCACACCTTCGTTGTTCCCCTCGAGTTCGACGTAAAACTCGGAGAAGTTCGGAATGGAGGCGAACATAACGCAGACTGAGTCGCATTGCTCGTGGTACAGCTCCTGTGGTGATGAAATAAATTAATATTATTTAACGGACTTCAAAAAAGTTCTCAGTTTCACCTGTATTTACTAATGTTTGCTTGTCCACCGAATATCTCGCGTTTGGCTGAAGTGATTTTGATTTTGTTACATTACGAAAAGGTTTTGGTGTTTTAACAGACTACAAAAAAGAGGAAGTTCTCAGTTTAGTATGTTTGTCACTTAAAAAAACGGTAGAGACTCGATCTTACTTGGAGTGTTTTTTTTAGGCTGGGAAACTCCTAACGAGGTCCCTGCAGCCCCGGGGGGAGCCGCAGGGTTATGTGGGGTTCGCACCAACTACAATCCACCGGTGTCCATCTCGGCTGTTAGCAAGAGCGTCGCGGGTGAGCCTGTGGAATTCTCCGCGACCCCCCCCAGCATTGGCTGTATAGCCTCTCTTTGGGAGACATAATGGTTGTCCCCCCGGAGCGTGGTAGCTTACCCAACGCTCAACGGCGGAAACGGGACACCCGCGTTTCGCCGTCCTTCTCGGGGCCGTTATATGACTACACGAGGCCCCCGCCTCGTGCACCCAACGACAACTCTTAGTCGCCTCTTACGACAGGCAGGGGATCAGTCCTATTCTTCGGCCCGGTACTCCCGGGTGTAGTGCAGGAAACCCTAGCGCAACGCTATAGAGCCGACTGTATCAATAGGTAGACATCGTAATCCCAAGATAACAGTTCTCTTGAGTTTTTTTCCTTTGAGCTTGGGTAAAACAGGGTTACAGTGTAAGTACTAACGTCAATATTCTTGTCACAGTTGAGGAAGTGCTGCGCGACGTGCTCCGGCAGGATGTTGGCGAGCAGCTTCCTGTTGTACGCCTCCAGGTGTTCCATTTCCTCCTTCTCCTCTGTAATAACATATTTAAGGTACGGTTAGGGCCAAATTCATATTCAATCATTTCAATATTCGAATGACCATAATAGACCAATTAAGGACTTATAGGACCAAATTATTTTATTTTCTAGAAGTGAAAACTTGTAAATGGCATTGTAACCTTCTAAAATTATTTTTTTCTCTCTCTATGCTGTAAGTTTTCCGAATTTAATAAATAAATAAATAAATAAATTAGTGATATTCTCGTATTTGACGCGTTTGACAAACAATCTACGTGTATGATGCTTTTGTTGAAAATTTTCTTTGATGCCATTTTGATGCCTTGTTTGATAGTACAGTGGCGGTCTAGGAGGCCGTTACAGATTTGTAACGCCAAAGAACAAGAGCTATTTTGCAATACAGAAAAACCGGAAGTGTTACGGCGACCTAGACCGCCACTGTAGGTACCTATTTGACAAACAAGTTTGATAGTGTATGGCGGCGTTTCGTTTAAAATACCTACAAGTAGACTTTTGAGAGCAAGGCTACGAACGCACAGGCGGTTTTATTTCCGCGCGGTGTCAAAGTTTGTTATTTAATTTTCAACCTTATTCATAGGCCCCGAACGCACAAGCGTGTTTTTACGGTTTTTTATCCGCTGGTGCGCACACTTCCATAGGATTCATTAAGTTACATAAAATCCGCGCGGCAAAAAACCGCCTGTGCGTTAGTAGCCTAACAAACAATCAAACATTTTGTTTCATCGTTTGATGGAACATCTAATGAAAGCGTAAAGCTTTATCGATTACAGGCCACATGAGCCACTTACCGTTAGCCTGCAGTTTCCATATAAAGTCAAGACGGTAGGTGCTCTCAGTCTGATGGGAGTGTAGCAGCAAGGCGACCACCGCAGCCAGGGTTAGTACCATGTCCACATACCACAGGGTCCACTGCTGGTTGAAGTGGGTGCCGCACACTTTCCTGTTAGTATTAGGGTAATCATCATCAATCAATACATAGTATAAAACAAAGTCGCTTCCCGCGTCTGTCCTTATGTTTGCTGAAATCTTTAAAACTATGCATCGGATTTTGATGCGACTTTTTTTAATAGATAGAGTGATTCAAGAGAAAGGTTTATAAGTATAATATACGCACAACATAGTAATAGGTTATGCGGTAAGGAGTTCGCCGGGTCGACTAGTATAAAAAGATAAGTCTCACAATATCTCCTTATCTTAATTTTTTTTAAACTTAAGGTCTTACACGGTGCGAACTAGCGCCACTTCTGATAAATAATTAATATCTTGGAAACAATGGCCGAAATCAAAAATATGCGTTTTTGACTCCCTATAGTCTAGGGCCACTAAAAATTCTAAGCAAGATTGGGTAGGGCCTAGACAATCTTGCTTCGAATTTTAAGGCCTATTATGTAGCTTTCAGTTTCAAAATTTAAGGAATAATAAAGTTTCATAAAATAATATTTCGAAGATCTATATCCTTAAAGCTACACGACAGAGACTTAATAATTCTAAGCAATATACTGTCTTGGGGGCAGAGGAAATAAGTTGGCGTCCAACGTGGGGCCCAAAAATAAGACCTGAGGCTCATATCTCATACTCTAAAGACTGTTTTTTTTTTTAATAGTTCCACAGTTACATACTTAGCTAATTATAAAATTTGGCTTTATTTAAAAATAATTTAATATCCCCGTACAAAATTGAAGCGGGACGCTAGATTGTAAACTGCATTGATAAGTTAAGGTTAGCCGACAAGAAATAAACAATCAATATATATAAAAATCTTCCGTTGCTGACTAACTGACTGACAGACAAAGCAGTGCCAAAATTACTGGGCGATGCGGGCTGAAATTTTGCACGTGGGTTCGTTGGGTATTGTAGGGGAGCACTAAGGAATAAATTCCCTAAATTCCCATAAAACGGGAAAAAAACGTGATTTTGGTGCTTAAGAGAAATCTGCGAGCCTCTAGTTAAATTATAATCTTCCTGCAAATTCTAAAAGCTCAAGAAACCAAACTTACTTGAAGAGATCCCTTGAGGCGGTATAAAAGAAATGCTCGTAGACAGTGATGACCAGGTAAGTTGCGCTGATGAACAGCAGAATGACGGTCTTCATCAGGGTGATGAGGATCTGGTGCACGGCGCAGATGAACATCGCCAGCAGGGTCAGTTGGAGGTAATGCTGTTAAAACGTAAGACTATGATGATCCAAACTGGTATCTACAAAACTATGAACATTTTTAATCATTAGCTGACCAGCCTACGTAGCATGACGGACTATTTGTCGTTCTGTCACTTTTGATTGCTTATGACATTTAAATTTGGGAACATGTATGGAGAAGATCGACAAAAGTGACTAGATAGGACAAATTCGACAAATAGTCTGTATACTGTAATAAGTAGGCTGGTGAATTTTGTTACTCTCGTAACGCCATCTAGTGGTGAAAGTCAAATTGGGCAAGATTTTATTTTTAAGTTTCTGTACTAATTTTTCTTTCCGTACAGAGCGGTCTAGGAAGGCGTAACATATTTGTATATGGTCTCGTGTGCCCTAGACTAGACTGTAAAACAAAAGAACAAGGGCTATTTTGCAATACAGAAAAATCGGAAGTGTTACGCCGTCCTAGACCGCCACTGTACGTTCACTCTACACAGGTGGAATCTTACAATAAATAACGAATTTAATGGGTTTATATTGGGAATGTTGTAAACAGAAGAAACTTGTGTTAATTTTTATTTAGCATTAACAGATTGATCCAATTTTCGCGATGCCTGTTTCGTTCTAAAAACGCAATGCCACGAAAGCTCTTGCTACAGTTGGCAATAAAAAAATTCTAAAAACTCCAAAGTTCAAGAAGAGATACGTACCTCATTCATAGCATAAGGGCAGTATCTGCTGTCTAGCTGTGTAAAGTCCATGTTCTTGTCGGTGTGGTTGAACGCACTCTGAATCTGAAAGACGAACGAGCAAATTTTTGGGTAAAGAAAAAATTATAGAACAAGGTAAAGGTGAAGTAGAAATCATCATTGCAGCCTAGAAGACTTCCTCCCCCAGAGATACTCCACCACTAGGGCAAACCTTGTGGGGGGAAGGGGTTGCCACAATCGCCACGCTTGGCAGGGCAGGCTGGTTGGCGATCGCAGTATTGTTGTTAAAAAATAAGCAAATGGGCTGCTAGAATTCTATGCACCTACGACACGGAAACTTGATGTATGAGTCATGAGATAATGTTGAGGATTGATCTGATGATGAAGACAATGCTCACCATGATGACCTGGATCTGGAGGACGATGCAGCTGACGACCAGGAGCGAGAACATCTGGGCGGAGGTCCGGTTGTTGTGGATGCGACGAGAGAGCCTGATCAGCTTCTTGTTCGGCCACTGGGAATTAATAGATTTAATATAACATAACATAATCTCACGCCTTTTATTCCCCGGAGGTTTAGGCAGAGGTACTGGCTCATTTAATATAGACTACTAATATAAAACTGTAACGTAAGAGATTATGTTTATATTCCTGTGATTATCAACTTCAAATTTGACAGGAAATGCAGCGACGAATTTCATGAAGCTGCAGCTACCGCAACTTCGAAAGGAGATTTAAGTTTTGTATTATGTAATTCTACCAACCTAACTACTTTCTATGGGTACTAAAAAAATCATACCTCAAAGTCGATGCAGAGGATGATGAATGTGATGCAGCAGACACAGATTCCACTGATCACGATGGTTCCGATTGCAAGTGGGGTCCTGAAAAAATGCATAATACATAAATATGCATTTTGCGCCCTGGTCACCCAAAAAAGATGTGGAGCGACGAGGTGGGTGTATTAGATATAAACTGGTGGTAGACTGTGCAAAAAGTCAAGCAGATGACAGGTAAACAGGAATATTGCAAGAGGTATGAATTGTAAAGTAGAGTTTGTTACCCTTTTCTTCTTTACGCTGTAAAATCATTCCGAAAGGGATTAGAATCATTTGATAGAGAGAAACGAACCCTTCGTTTCGGGGCCCCTCCAGGCGACCATTGTCGTAAGGCAAGGCAAACATTTTTGCCTGAGCCAATTGGAGGGCACCCTGAACTACCTCGGCCTCTCGCAGTATAGGATACTTTAACAGATAAGGTATCAATACCAATTAGATTTGTCAAATTGACTTTCAATAAGTCGTATCTTGTACCCTATATTGAATAAATCGTTTTTGAATTTAAATTTGAAGAAGAGAAGAACAAAGTATACTTACATGAAGAAAGCCATCATCTGCACTAAAGAGACGGCCACGTAGACGATGATGGTGCAGATGTAGTAGACCTTCAGCATTCTATCTGGTTCAGCTTTGTACTAGATTAAAAATAATGCAAAGTAGTGGTTAGTGCTAAAATATTCTGAAAAATATTATGCATTTAAATAGATAGATATTCTGCTATGTCTGAAGGAGTAGAATTTGACGAAACTAATAACATATTTTAAATCGGTTTTGCCGTTCTTGAGTTATAAGTGGTGTAGCTGGCGCTGTGTCCATGAGCGAGAAAATTGTCTACACACGGCGATGATAGGGATTGCGGCGATTCTCTTTTAGACTCGCTTTTGGATACGGCCCCTAAGACGAGAGTCGTGAAACAGAGGTTCTTCTGTATTGATTTAGGTAATAATACCTTTTTCTCCATTTTCTTGTCCCGGAACGTGAGCACGAAGGGTAGGCAATGCTCAGCGCGGAGGCGGTCGGTGGAGCGCGCGTCGATGGCCTTCATCAGATAATCGTTCACCTCGTCTTCTGGCTTCTTGTTCTCGTTGGTGTCCATTGCGACTCTGGTGCAAAAATAAAAACGTTTCACACACAGAGCCCCAGGAAGAATGTACCTAGGTTGCCCGAAATACTCACAAAGACGAAGAAACTGGAAAACATATATTATTATGTCTCGCTAAATACAATTTTAGAAAAATGAAAAAGGTGACAATAAGTTCTAGTATGTGATCTACGTATAGGCCTTGCCCCCTAAACTAGACTGAACTAAGGTTTAAGGGAAGAATTTTGGGGTAGGTATAATAGCGAAAAACGCTTTGCAAGAAAAATCATAAAAAATACTTTCGCTTTATTTATTGGCCTGAAAGAAATATATGTTTAACGAGCTGTCCCCGGCTTACTTCGGAACGCTATAGAATATTAGATACTACTAAAGACTTGGATCTATAGATTTTGTTCTTTTGACTGCCCAGAAAATTGTAAACGGAAAAAATATTGCACCTTGGGTTACATTATTTGAGTTTAAGTAAGGATCCCAAATTTTTTTGAAATTCTGATATAGCCTATGTCACTCGGGGATAGTGTAACTTCCTACCAGTAAAATATTTTTTTAAATCGGTTCAGTATTTCCGGAGCCTATTCGTTACAAACAAACAAACAAATCTTTCCTCTTTATAATATTGGTATAGATGAAGGATATTATCTAGGGCCCTTATAAGTTTGTTTTACGATTAGACCAAGACTGGATAATTCCTGT
The DNA here is from genome assembly GCA_951802225.1 of Euspilapteryx auroguttella. Taxonomy (NCBI): domain Eukaryota; kingdom Metazoa; phylum Arthropoda; class Insecta; order Lepidoptera; family Gracillariidae; genus Euspilapteryx; species Euspilapteryx auroguttella. The sequence continues at coordinate 951,205 of OX637641.1, read as the reverse complement.
CTTTATCTTTACGTTACTACGTCGCATTATCCAATTTCCTAGACTTGATACGTGCAACCTACAAATTAAAGAGACCACGCCTTCCTTGTCTTGTCTAGACTTGGGCTAAAAGCATTTTATTATTCTCTAGTTGACCCGGCAAACTTCGTACCGCCTAACCTATTACTATTTTGTGTGTGTATCATCAATCAATCATCATCAATACATATATAAAATAAAGTCGCTTTCCGCGTCCGTCTGTTCCTATGTATGCTTAAATCTTTAAAACCACGCAACGGATTTTGATGCGGTCTTTTTTAATAGATAGGGTGATTCAAGAGGAAGGATTTATATGAATTAAACATTCACAAAATAGTAATAGGTTAGGCGGTACGAGTTCGCCGGATCGACTAGTTATACTCAGAAACCTTCCTCTTAAAACACTATTATAGAAAACCGCATCAAAATCCGTTGCATAGTTTTAATGATATAAGCATACATAGGGACAGACGCGGGAAAATACTTAGTTTTATACTATGTATATTGATTTCTGTTTTTTTTCAATAGTTAAATAAATACTTGAGTACCGTTATTTATAAAAAGTTAAAGAGCATTTTAGTTATTTGACGCATGTCAATTTTGGCTAGATTTCACATGCTAACCAAACAAAAACCAGAGAAGCAGACCTCCAGTAACGCTACTTGAAACCAAGTACTGTATCTTTATGAATAACAATCTTACTGTTAAATTATATTATTAAGTGTCCTAACCTAATTTATATCTTTGCGTGCAAGAGCCGCACCGGATGAACTAATCATTTGATCGGCTATATGTTTTTAATTATTATATCTAGGTAATTAGGAAGATTATTGTAAGCAGTTAATAAACTTACTTGCTTTGCTGCGAGGTGTGACCCATCATGCGCATTTCCTTTGAGACGTTTCCATTACCGGCGAGGGCAGCAGTTGGTTTCTTGTCCTGAATACGATTTAATTTTAAACCAATGTTTAAAAGAGAATCACCATACCTAACAACTTTCTTAAATTGAAGTAACAAATGAGTCGAAATCTCAAAACAAAAATCTGCTGTCCCTGACATTGATCCCGTCGGCAAACCATAATAAATGTCTGGACCCTGTTTTTTTTTAGATTTGATGCATCATGATCTATTTTTGCTTTGGGAAAGTTGTTAGGCATTATGAGCTACAACACGCCTTGAATTTATTTCCAACTTATCAGAAACACACATTTATACTTTTTTTATTGGAGATATTGAACCGAGAAAACATTTATTTGGCGTATGGGACCTTTAAAATTCGGAAGCATACATACCGCACGGCAAGTGTCGTCCGGCACTATAAGGTACGTCTCGATGGTGTGATCCTTTAGGTAAGCGTTGCGGGAGCCCCCATTGCCTGGCTCCACCTTGTACTCGTCCCCGAGGCATTTAAGGGTCTCCTTGGTGATGTGGACGCGGCTGAAAATAAAACTCTTACTAATAAACCAAACAAGAAAACTTCATACTTTTAAGAGAACTAAATTTTCAAGATAAATACTGATTGATATCTTTCAATTTATACTTCTCCAGTAATTATAGCTAAAAAATAGCTACATAAAGAAATGTTTTTTTTTTTTTTTTCTTATTTAGTTTAGGATCCTGTATCATAACACCCTGAGAAGAAAGAAATATCTAGCAGTATTTTTTGGCTTTGAAAAGGCCTTTGACAGAGTTTGTAGTATTCGTTTCTATTATCGCTACAAATACTGATGTCACAGAATGAGATAGTTTACGTCTCAAATTATTTATTGATAACCTTTTGAAACTGAAATAAACAGTCAGGATATTATTAAGTTATTAAGTAACGAATGCTAAATAACGGTGTTCCTCAAGGCAGTGTACTCGGTCATAATCATTTCTAATTTATATCAACGATCTTTGCGATTTAAATTTTATTTTACAACGGTAAAATTATTCTCATATTTCTGGAAAATCTTGAAAAGTTATATGGTATCGAGCTTAGGAAATGTTTTTTGAAAAATAAATAATTTCTATGAGACATGGAGGCGCCAAATCACAAAAAAATCAAATTAATAAAATTTCTATCTATCTGGTTAGAAAATTAATTTACTTTTGAAGCTGTGAACACGTTGACTTGTGAAAGATTACTCACGATGGATGCCTTTGCAAATGATAATGTACCTAAGCCAACGGTGAGCCTGAAATGAAGTTCTGACACATTAAATAGAACAAAGGAAACCCTCGTCAGAAACATGACAAGACCTAGAAAGTTATTATACAACTGTTTTTTTTTTGCCTGTTTAGGCTATTTTAAAATGAATGTGAATTAGGTGTCATAAACAACAGTACATAAAATTAAGTTAATAATCACATTACATATGATCAAAATAATATACGTGTCGCTTGAATTTACCTACCTACCTCCTGAACTAAATTTCTTTATATTACAATGTATTTTGTATCTTGAACTTTTCTTAATTAACTCAAAACATTTACCTTTGATTTTAGAAAGGAACAAAAATAGTCCAGTTTATAGTTTATAACATTATTATTCATTAATTTTTATTTATTTTTCACTATTAATTATTGGATGGACTAACTACAAAAGTGCAAACAACACGCTAACAGCTCGAAAATAATCTCTTTTTTTGATCGTTTCTGCTCTTGATTCTGACTAAAGACACAGGTCATCGTTTTGCGTTCGAACGAAACAAGGTCTCCTTCAAGCAGGCGCACAATACGATCGCGTAAATATATACGAAAGCTGTTTTAAGGTTTTTAAGTTAAAGTAACTTCTTTAATTTTTAACCAGCTTGTCACAAACCCTACCCCTATATGTAAAACAACACATTTGTAATAAAACAAGCATTGTACTATATTCAATTCGTAAAATAAAAGGTACCTAATAAGAAATAAGTAGGTAACAGACTTAACATATTCTCGAGATGATTAAAGTAAAGTAAAACAGTCATGTTCCCTTAAAAAACAGCACAAACACAGAACCGAATACAATGCAGATTAAACAGGACGCTCGAGGCGATTAAGCGGTACTTAAGTGAAAGCCAGGTACTTACCTCCTTAGCCCTTTGAAAAATCAATAACGGGATAGCGTGCTAACAGCCAACGTAAAAGATCTTAGACAATTCTAAAGTTGTTGAACTCCCGTTTACCTCATCTAAACTTTTATTATATTTTTTATTAAACCAGTTGACTCCATCAGCCGTTTTATTAACTTGACACTAGGAGGTAAAATCTAACTGCTAGATAATAGATAGTGGTTTTGTGGTAAGCACATCTCTGCTGCTTTTCCAATGTTTTTCCATTTCACCTGACCTAGTTGTAATGATACTGATGGTCGCCATTTTTAAAAAAGGATAGCCCTTCATATCTATAGGTATAATTTACAGCTCATCCATTCATAGTCAAAACTTTTAACTAGGTATAACGGCAAAAGTTGCCAGGTTAAAATTGAAAAAAAAAAACCGGACTATTCGCCCAATTTTGGAGGACAATTGAATGAAAAGGCCCGGAGAGTCAAAAAGTCGATCCGAATTCCATTTGAATACGAATAGGAATTGAAATACGAACAGGTTAGATCCGCCGGAGAGCCTGTAATTTATCCAAAAAGAAACCTGATCATCCTGCACTAGTTTATAAAACTCGAGTATACAACAAAGAAATCTGACCGCTGGTGAAGCAACGCTTTCCATCAACGTGAGTACTTAGACGAAATATTGATACCGTTGTGCGTTTTTGTTAAAATATAATAAAAGGCTATTTATTTCACAGAACAAGGAAGATGCTCTCTCTCTCTAAATAGAAATCGCGAGTAGGCGGAGCCCGCGTGCCTATCATTAGCTCTGCAGTGCGTATGCGTAGTTCTTGACAGATTTGATAAGCTCAGTTGCCTTATGCTTCTTGTAAACAAACCACCCGGAATAATATGAAAAAAAAAACCCACTAAAATGCCATATTGTGCTGTGTTGGAATGCAAAAATTAAAGTTGGGGACTTAAAAGTACTAATTATGCCGTATCATTACATCGGTAAGTAATATTTCACTGTATTTTTAATTAAATTTGAAATTATACATGAACAAGAAAACAAAACCATAAATGAGAAAATGAAAACACCCTAATTACGGAGCAGTAAAATTGAATTTTCATTGAAGCCTGTGAGTCCTGTGACTGTGACTGTACCTTCTTAGCGTTCTTCTTTATCTATGGTATTAGACTCATGACTTTTTCTAGAACATTTTGACAACAGTATAATGGAAATCAGTTAGAGATTGCTCAAGATGATAAAAATCTATCGATAATTTTCTATGATAAAAATCTATCAATAATAATAATTTTCAATGAAAAAAAAAAGTATTCGCTTCGACTTGAAAACCTCTACCTTTTTTTCGGTTTAAAATGTGATTTACTTTAAAGTATAATTCTTGAATACGAATGAAATTATATGAATCTTTCAAGTTAGACTCTTGCGTATGAATGAAATTATATTAGCATCATCATCATATTACAATAATGTTTATCAATATCAATATTAATACACAGTAAAAAATAAAGTCGCTTTCCGCATCTGTACTTAGGTATGTTTAAATCTTTAAAACTACAACGGATTTTAATGCGGATTTTTTTAATAGATCAAGAGAAAGGTTTATAAGTATAAAACATGCATGTTCTAATAATAGGTTAGGCGGTACGAAGTTCGCCGGGTCCACTAGTATTGTACAAAGACAAGTCGTCACTCTTATAGTGTGCTATATTTTATTTTTATTTTTATTTTTTTACGACCTGTGTAACTGGATAACCTTGGGCCAAACTCAGAACCTAATACACTAAGCATGAACTTGAAGATGGAGCCATCATGAAAGCTTCTTAAGCTAAGAGGAGTTTCAATAAATAATATCTAGAGAAGAAAAATGCTAAATATTATTAAAAAAACCAAGATTAGTTAAGAGTTAAAGGCAAGTAATAAATAAGCAAGTACTTCGATATTCAATAAGATAAAATAATATAAAACCCATCTTGTTTTATTGGTTTATGTACCCATCCACCTAAATTGTTTACTTTGGTTAAAATAAAGCTTCATTTAAAGTACAGTACTTACTCCAAAATAATAATGCGACGGCAGATTCGCTAATTGTCGATTTCACGGAAACACCCGAATCAAAAAACATAATTCTACAAAATTACGCATGCAGAAAATGCACTTAATCTCCTTAAATACATATCGTCTTCCGTCGCTTGGGAATACGACCGTTGTCGAACAGTGACGAAGATTTCTATGCGCATTATAACTTTTGCAGTACTGTAGGTATATACAATTTTATAACTAAACACATTTTTATTTCTGAATCTCTATTTATGCGAAGCATAACTGTTGAATACAAAACGACATTGGAAATAAATAAAAATTAAACTGTACACTAAAATAAACTTTGTTCTATGAGCGACTAGTTTTTTCATATGATAATACCAATACATCGCCAATCACCAAGAAGGCCGTTTGCGTAGAATACACATAGATTTTCGTAAAAAATAGGTAATTGTTAACTGTAGCCATATGAAAGAAAGTTGTATATCGAAAGGTTTTTCTCATCGACAAACTTTCTCCCGCAATATGTACATCCCTAGCTTAGTTTTTCATTTTTCGACGTAGCCATCTAGTGTTTAGTAGCGGTAGTACAAAAGCTGTAGTTCCATCTAGCGTCGAATAGTAAAACTAGGAACAATGCGTGAGGATTTTAAAGCAAAGAGGATGTATAGCTTTCTACCATGTCTTTGGAAAAACCTAATTTCATTATTTTATCTTATGTATGTCATCATTATCTTAAGTATTTCATAATTGTTATTTGATTTTGATCTTTGTTTATTTGTAAAAAAGGTTCATAGTCTACTTCAAAGTTTTGTGATGTAGATCTTTTCGGCTTTGTCGTTAATCACCAATGGTAGCTTGGATTTCATAGTGAGCGTTTGGTTTATATGTGTGAGTTTGGTCACACTGGTTTTCGTACTAAAAGCTCATGATGCTATTTCTATTGATTTCATATTTGATTTCATGATTCTCTTGTTCTGTGATTTATTTGATTTTAAGTACTTACCTAAAGAGAGGGCAGGATAGACAGAGAGGAAGCTACTTAATCTCTGATAAAGGAGAAAGTAAAAGTGGAAAATTATAGGGACGTGAAGAAAAGAGTGGAGAGACAAATGACGTGGTGTAGGGAGACACACAGACAAGAGCTGAGCTCTTAAATAAAAGAGTAAGAAGACTTACGCCCCATTCACTCGGCAGTCAAGTTTTTTTTACAGGATCTCGTTTTAATGTGAATGTGTTTAATTGTATATGCGGGATACTCGTATGAACGTTAGCATCTCGTTAGCATATACATAAAAGTAACTGACGTAAGATTATCAATTCCAGTCAGTCAAATGACATTAAATTTCCAGTATTGCCTACCAATTACTAAATACCTATAAATGACATACCTAAAAAAATAAAGCATGATGACTAGTAATGTCTCTAAGTCTATTGATTGCCGACCAAAACTATTGTAGCGGGTCATCCTTTTTTGTATCAGAGACACGGAGAGAGTAGTTGCACTTGAATGAATAAATGTACTTTAGAAGTTTAATAAACTTACCCTGCAACGCCGCCGCTCTCCATACAGTTGGCAAGAGTGACGTCATTGGACCAGACGTCGAACTGCCACTTGCGGAGGCCTAGCACCACGCAGTGGACGCGGCCCGTGTGGATGCCCACGCGCATGTTCACGTTCACCGACATCACGTCACGCACCAGTCTGGATGGGAGATAAATTGCATTTAATATTTTCCTGTTATTAGGTAAAACATGGCCGCTCCCCAAACGACGGAAGGTGCGTCGGGCATTTCCGGTACCATTACAAAATAAGTTAAAGGTTAAAAACCTTTTTGAAAACAAAGCTTTTATTTCGATAAAGTTGTTTTTCGAGTTATTTTCAGCAAGGCCTTTGATTTGATACCCATATTTAAGTAGTACACAAAAAACAACTCGACCGCCATCTTGATTTTTCTGCCATGTTGGATTATAAATAACGTCACATTAGCTTAATATGTGTTGTTAGGCTCCTTGAACCTGTAGGTATACAAAATTTCAGCTCAATCGGCTAAAAAAATCTGCTTCAAAATGGAGTTGCAAGATTTCAGCCGAACATCATACATAGCAAGTTAAAAATAAGCTTTTAAAAAAGGCATCGCCTTGTCTAAACTCTAGGACAGATAAACAGGTCGATTTTTCATCGTACCGGTACTAATACTATCTTTTTCTAGGGCGTATGCGTTGGACTATTGCAATCAGTACGTGCGTTCTATTTTCCTGCTAAAAAAAATCAGTCACCGATTGTCGGGCGTGGGCGGGCACCCTACATAGTTGCAGTAACTGATACTATAAAAGAAACCTATAATAATATTCCTAAATGTAAAACCGGCAGCTGGAAATTCTATCTCAATTTATAGAATTGCAACGGAGATATCCTAGAATTGTCGGTCCGGCACTGCTCTGCAGTTTCAGATTTCCATTTCGATCCAAATGGAGTTTGCTTACACAGACCAAGTCTATCAAAGCAACACGATACTTATTGAAATGAAATGAAATATATAATGTTTACAAAATAGGTTAGCTCCGAACGTTCTGCTGTCGTCGTCGGTCGGACATAGCTATATCAATGCAAAAGAATTCGTATAATGTAGCGCATATGGTTAGCTACGCACGAACAGCTATGTTTGCAAAGATAGCTAAGTACGTCCCACCGTTTGCAAAGATAGCTAAATACGTCCGACCATTTGCAAAGATAGCTAAGTACGTCCCACCTTTGCAAAGATAGCTAAGTACGTCCGACCGTTTGCAAAGATAGCTAAGTACGTCCGACCGTTTGCAAAGATAGCTAAGTACGTCCGACAGTTTGCAAAGATAGCTAAGTACGTCTGATCGTTTGAAAAGATAGGTAAGTACGTCGGTCGAGCACTTTTTACTGACTTTGAAATGATTAATTAGATTAGAGTAATTGATAGTACGATGTGACGATATGGCCAGCTTAATCTATTTTATAAAAATGAATCGTGTTTTGTTAGTCTTGTTTAAACTCGAGAACGGCCGGGCCGATTTAGCTGATTTTGGTTTTGAAATGTAATGTAAAAAAAGTAAAAAATTATTTATTCAATACAGGATACAAGATATCGCTTATTGAAAGTCAATTAGACTAATCTAATTAATATTGATACCTTATTTCGTAAAGTATCCTATACTGATAGAGGCGAGGTAGTTCAGGGTGCCCACTAATTGGCTCAGGCAAACAAATGTTTGCCTTGCCTTACGACAATGGTCGCCTGGAGACGCCCCCAAACGAGTCCTCCTCTGTCAAATGATTCTACTCCCTTTCGCAATGATTTTACAGCGTAGAGAAGAAAGGGGTAACAAACTCTACTTTACAATTTATCTCTCTCTTTTTTTTTTTGTTCTTATATGACATTACAATTTAATTTACAATGTAAAAGGTGAACGAAAATGGAATAGGTAGCTAGTATTTATATAAAGAAAACGTTCATAGCTCCGTTTAAATACGATTTATACAGCTGATAGCATAATTTGAAACTCGGAATAGAGCTTAAAAAATCTATACTTAGCAGTGCAACGTCGAATATCTATTTGACTCCACTGTACATACATCTAAATTAAAATATGTATACGAAGAATTAAAATAATCCACCTATTAAAACAAAGTAAATAAACATTCATGTTAAATTGTAAAACTAACCTTTAAAACAATGTCGTCTTCAATTATACATCAATACATAGTATGAAACAAAGTCGCTTCCCGCGTCTGTCCCTATGTATGCTTAAATCTTTTAAACTATTCATCGGATTTTGATGCGTTTTTTTTTAATAGATAGAGTGATTAAAGAGGAAGGTTTATAAGTATAGTACATGTACAACAAAGTAATAGGTTAGGCGGTAAGAAGTTAGCAGGGTCGACTAGTATATTTATAAGACCTACCCTATATGCATAGTTTATTTCATCAAATTTAGACGGCCGAATGAAAAAAGTTTTATATAAATAATATATCTTTGTAAGTTATATCTATTTCTTAATTAAAACACAGACTTGGAAAATTAATTAGGAACAGAGAAATTTTCGGGCTGCCTCTCTGATAACAATTTACAGACGGGGCCTGAAAATATTATTCCCATTTTCAATTTTATCGACCGACCCTCTTTGTCTTCAATTCTTGGCAGTTATTTCTATGAAAAAATAAAATAAAGTTGTTAAAACAGTTCATAACTAAACCCATGTTATTATAAAAGTTTTCATAGGTACTGCATTATCAAAATTCCTATGTACGGATAAAGTAGTTTTTCCGTGTAAGTGGAACAATCATCCAATCATCCTTAAAAAAAAAGACTAGTTCTCCAGACAAACGTTGCCCTTTCGACTAATAGTGTAAAGTTACAAAATTGAAAAGTTAAATGGTCTTATTTTTTTAATATCACGCATAATTTCCATAAATTTTCCTTGTCGCTGTCTGTTGACCAAACGCATGGACCATCTCTTTTTTTTTTTAATGAGATTTTGACCCACTTTACTTTGTATTGGTAAAGTTGTAAGATATGGTGAGCTAGTTATGCTAGAATGAGATTGTCAGAAACACCCAGCTTTTTTTTAACAAACTTTTTGCGTCTGTGTCCCAATGCTGGGCAAAGGCCTATCCCTCCCGTCTCCAATTATCTCGATCCTGAGCGATCTCCGGCCAATCCTTTCGATATTTTATTTCAATACATAGTAAAAAACTAAGTCGCTTCCCGCGTCTGTCCCTATGTATGCTTAAATCTTTAAAACTACGCAACGGATTTTGATGCTTTTTTTTTAAATAAGTATATAGTTTGATTCAAGAGGAAGGTTTATAAGTATAATACATGCACAAGTTACTAATTCAAAACAAAAGAGACTCACGCAATAGCATCGATCATGTCGAGCCCCATCTCGACGCAGCAGCGGGCATGGTCGTCCCTCGCTTCAGGCAAGCCTGACACGCAGTAGTAGCAGTCACCGAGAAGCTTGATGCGCAGGCAGTGGTGCTCGGCGGCTAGGCGGTCGAATCTGATGGAAAGGGTCTGATCAAACCATAGACTTAGGTTGGTTTTAGGCTGAGATTAACAGTCTGTTTTGAGGCTACTCGGTCGAGTATGATACTCGGAAAAGTCGTTCCCAAGTGCTGAGCTGACTATCCTGGCTCCGTCGAGCGTATGCTTCACTGTCTTGAAGTCGTAACTTGACTGTGTAATAACAATTTGCAGTGAAGAACAATTTATATTTATTTTTTTTTACTATAGAGTGCGAGTTCCACCGACCACTCGCTGAGCCTCATAGCTGATAGTCATTAATATACCAATATTATAAAGAGGAAATATTTGTTTGTTTGTTTGTTTATTTGTTTGTTTGTTTGTAACGAATAGGCTTCGGAAATACTGAACCGATTTGAAAAAATCTTTCACTGGTAGGAAGCTACATTAACCCTTTAAGTGTCATAGGCTATATTAGATTTCAAAAAAATTTGGGATCCTTACCTAAACTCAAATAATATAACCCAAGGTGCAATATTTTTTCCGTTGTTTACATATTTTGACAGGTTTGTTGTTGTTGTTTGTTTTTTATTCGGCCATTCTGGGTAGTCAAAAGAAGTCTATAGAGCCAAGTCTTTTGTAGTATCTAATATTCTATAGCGTAACGAAGTAAGCCGGGAAAGCTCGTAGTCATTATAATATGAAAACGTCCGCGGTGATAGCTACGCGTTATTCAAAAACTATTCCAAGAATTGGCAATCAGCGCAGTTGGTCGACAAATGGTCTGGTCAGCTTAAAACCGTATGGCACGCTGTATTTCAGAAATTTTTTGTGTGAAACACGTCAGGAGTCAGGGGCTGGTACTCCCGATAAAAATGTTGGTGATCGAGGTTTAAAGTTTTGAGTGCTATCCCGGTATTTTAAGCTTAAGTACTTTACCAAAATTCTTAAAAATTTTGACTCCCAACATTATCCCTGACCAACATAGGCTATAGAACTATCTCGAACTTTCAAAAAAAAAAAAAAAATTGGTACGGTATGGTAAATTTTATTGTGTAAACTATCTCATTAAGGCACTACGAATTTGCAGTGTCAGCTCAGCTAGCTATTTAACAGTTCAACTTTATTAAAATACGGACACCTTACGGACACATTTGAAGGTGCCACGATAAAAACTCTAGTTACCATAAGATAACTACAAAAACCGTAAGCAAATAAATACACGTCACTACAGCCGACGCCTTTACATCCAACTAACACGGGAAAGCACTCGGCAAGCGAATCACATCACATTTTTTATACTGATAAGCCGGGAGTATCTTTATGTCGTTATCCGATCGGGGTAGTAAGTAACTGTGGAACCACAGTATACTAAATAGTACTTAAAAAAAATACCAAAAAAAAAAGAGAGAGATAAATTGTAAAGTAGAGTTTGTTACCTCTTTCTTCTCTACGCTGTAAAATCATTGCGAAAGGGAGTAGAATCATTTGACAGAGGAGGGCTCGTTTGGGGGCGTCTCCAGGCGAGCATTGTCGTAAGGCAAGGTAAACATTTGTTTGCCTGAGCCAATTAGTGGGCACCCTGAACTACCTCGCCTCTATCAGTATAGGATACTTTACGAAATAAGGTATCAATATTAATTAGATTAGTCTAATTGACTTTCAATAAGCGATATCTTGTATCCTGTATTGAATAACCATTTTTTACTTTACTTAGTACATACAGTATGGCCACTCCCTGCCGCCCTTAGCAAGTGCGAGCCTCGCACTCGGTTACCTCTCAGTTACCGCTCAGTACAAGTAGCGCGTCTCATCTCACTCACACAAGCATGATACGCGTGCACGTACACGAGTTTCGGCTGCGCGCGAAGCAAAGCGCTTTTTTATATGAAGTGTGCTGGGAGTGAGACTTAACAGTTTCAAAAAGATCGTGACTATGAGTAAGAATTGGCGCATCTATAGAAAATTGCTATACTTATAGTTTTTATGTAAGTTATCCACGTTACAATAAGCAGCTTATGTAGGACTGGACTGCCTGCGTAGCACGACGGACCATTTGTCGAATGTTTCTGTCACTTTTAATCGCTTTTGACATTTAAAGGCGGGAAAATGTGTGGAGATGATCGACAAAAGTGACAGATAGATACGACAAGTTCGACAAATTGTCCGTCATGCTACCACCGCTGTGGGACCCGCTGTTGCTCACCTTGGGGAAAGTTCTTGAAGTTCTCTCGTAGCTAAAAACTTGGATTAACGGCTAAGGAATCACAGAAGCCCAAGTCACATATGGCTTCATTTTATGCTTTTGGTAGGATTGAAAACCTTTTATTAAATTGGTCGATTAAAAAAAGGTTCAAGAATACTCTTTGCTTAGTCTCCCTAAGAACATAAACCTGCTTGTCCATTTCGGGCCGAGCCAATATCTAGCTTTAGCAAAGATTCGGTTCCATAATGCTACCTTAATTCCCGACTGATAAAGCGAGACCGCTCTTCCTATCTGTACCTTTAAGAGCCAGTTTACAGCGATGCTAGCGCCATTCTCGAAAAAAAAATTATATCTCCTAAACTAAGGCAAATATAAAAAATGTGGCACAGTATGCTATGACACTAGATAATCTAGCTTAGTATTTTTTGAGCACAATAAAGTAGTCCTAAGTAAAATTATCAAAATTATTCATAGATTGTTGTCAAAAGTGGCCACTTTTAGCAACACTTTGTAGATTTCTTTAGTCTTTAACCTAAAGGCTATAAAAAGATGCCCTAATAATTATTTTACACAACAGGAACCCGCCTTTAATAAACTGACACATGAATCAACTGAGCATTTCCTGTTTTCGAAGTCGGTTAAAATAGGTACTAAAACCTTCTCCTGAATGTAACAAATACTTATCTGAAAACCGCATCAAAATCGGCTGAGCCAAACGCGAGATAATCACGGACATACATACAAACATACATACATAGAGGTCAAACTGATAACCTCCTTTTTTGAAGTCGGTTAAAAATACTAGGCTAGATTATTCTAGTGTCATACTGTTCCACATTTCTGATCCTTAGTTTAGAAGAATTTTTTTTTTTTTGCGAATGGCGCTATAAAACTGGCTTTCAAAAGCGAATTGTTATTGTTCTTTGGAGGAGAATAAAATGTTTGTACCGTAAAGCCTTTTTGCTTGCTTATTGCTTTCCGCTGGGGTCGCCGGGGTCACGTGAGGGTCCATTACGTATTACGGCAGGTTTACGGTGTCCCCTGCTACCGGTCGCTGGGTTAAAGAACTTAAAGTATCAAATTTTACGAATTGGATCAGATTTTTTATGGGAATGCGGTACGTTTATTGCTCGGATTTCGGATACATAATGTTTTTTTTTTTAACCGAACAATTTACAATTGACTTTTACAAGCCTTGCTGCAGAAGTTGACAAATTAATGAAGTCATGAAGCGGTGGTAAGCCTGGAGAAAAGTTTCGAGTCTCCCCCCCGTTGTTTTGATGTAGAATAGATATGGTACGTTAATCGCAAGAAAATACACATTTGGTAGTCTCGTCATCAATTTTGCTATAACTGTAGCAGTAGTATCGCAATAGATTGGAATCGACCGAAAAGGGTAGTTTGCTCCTTAATAAGATAATGTTATGATTACGTTCGACTGACATTATATATGTCAATAATGATTGATATTAAGTGACAGTTGCACTACACCGTTCCACTAATTTCGTCTAATAAAACAGCATTCACTATTTAGGTAAAAAAAATCCCAGATTATTCTATAGCTTGCTATTCATTTCTATTGCTACAATATAACGATCGATCAAAGTTACGAGACACGCAATTTTTGACCCAATCGTAATAGAGTAATAGTAGAATACTAATTGAATAGAAGTTTTATCGTAAGTTTAAGAGACTAGAGTCCCTGGCATTTGACTTGTTAGGTGCCACTTGGTTATGGTTACATTTATGCTTTGGGCGTAAGGGCCGATCCATCTAGCGTCTTCTTCTAAGGCCTGTCTGAACGACCACAGCTCATACGATAATACTAATTACAGCAGTAACACAAATCTTTTTCTAAAATCTATTTTTATTTTTATTTATTTATCATGTTATTTAATAATTTTATCTATTATTTTCGGCTGCACGGCTACTCAAGGTTCTGGCAGAATAATCAGCGCTGCATTTCTTGCAGCACATGCTGAGTCGGAGCCTTTCCACATGCCCAATACATGCTTTCATAGTTTTAGTTTTGCTTAACTCTTCTTTGTATTTTTTTCTTTTGTTTTGTATGCCTGTATTGTTCGTGTGAATAAAGATTTATCATTTGTCATTTGTCATAGTTCGAACGTGCCTGAAAACTAAATTGAAAAATAATTAAAGTGAGAACCCTTGAGGTCCTTCGAAAGTTTTCATCAGAGCAATGACCTACGGTGGCTTAGCTGGCGCCAGACGAGTCAGGGGGTGGAGTTCAATGCGCTTGAACAAGAGGTCCATCGGCCTTAAATAAGTTTTTATTTTTTTAATACTCAAAAAAAAAAGACGAAGTTTTTTTTTTATAATTTACAAGCCTTCCCGGCGTACTTCGTTACGCCATATAATATAAGATACTACAAAAGACTTGACTCTATAGACTATGTTCTTTTGACTGCCCAGAATGACCGAATAAAAAACCAACAACAACACCAAACCACCTGTCAAAATATGTAAACAACGGGAAAAATATTGCACCTTGGGTTACATTATTTGAGTTTAGGTAAGGATCCCTAATTTTTTTGAAAATCTAATATAGCCTATGACACTTGGGGTTAATGTAGCTTCCTACCAGTGAAAGAATTTTTCAAATCGGTTCAGTATTTTCGGAGCCTATTCGTTACAAACAAACAAATCTTTCCTCTTTATAATATTGGTATAGATTCGAGTCATATCATGCAAAGACTTAGTCCTGAAAGTTTTCGCCAAATCGCCACGATCAAAAAATGACCGTGTATTTAAATTGATAAGTTATAGTATTAAAATTACCTGGCAAAGAGCTCGTTGAGGAGACGCACCAGCTCCTCGGCGGTGCACTGGTCCGATAGGGAGGTGAAGCCGCAGATGTCCGCGAAGAGTATGCTGCGACAAAAATTACACCTTCAAATAAAGTTATTACAAGGTTTACTTACACCCACGCTGCTTTTAAACAATATTTAACGTATAGTTTAATCTTATTAGGCCGCATTTAGTGGAACGCGGGGCGTCGTGCGGGGCGTGCTGTGATTAAATCATACGTATAGCAATGTATGAGACCACAGAACAAGAGAATACAATAGAAATAGCATCATGAGCTTTTAGTACTGAAACCAGTGTGTCCAAACTCACACATATAAACCAAACGCTCACTATGAAATCCAAGCTACCATTGGTGATTAACGACGAAGCCGAAAAGATCTACATCACAAAACTTTGAAGTAGACTATGAACCTTTTTTACAAATAAACAAAGATCAATATCAAATAACAATTATGAAATACTTAAGATAATGATGACATACATATGATAAAATAATGAAATTAGGTTTTTCCAAAGACATGGTAGAAAGCTATACATCCTCTTTTCTTTAAAATCCTTACGCATTGTTCCTAGTTTTACTATTCGACGCTAGATGTAACTACAGCTTTTGTACTACCGCTACTAAACACTAGGTGGCTACGTCGAAAAATTAGGGATGTACATATTGCGGGAGCAAGTTTGTCGATGAGCAAAACCTATCGATATACTACTTTCTTTCATTATGGCTACAGTTAACAATTACTTTTTTTTACGAAAAACTATGGGTATTCTACGCAAACGGCCTTCTTGGTGATTGGCGATGTATTGGTATTATCATATGAAAAAACCAGTCGCTCATAGAACAAAGTTTGTTTTAGTGTACAGTTTAATTTTTATTTATTTCCAATGTCGTTTTGTATTCAACAGTTATGCTTCGCATAAATAGAGATTCAGAAATAAAAATGTGTTTAGTTATAAAATAGTATATACCTACAGTACTGCAAAAGTTATAATGCGCATAGAAATCTTCGTCACTGTTCGACAACGGTCGTATTCCCAAGCGACGGAAGACGATATGTATTTAAGGTGGTTAAGTGCATTTTCTGTATGCGTAATTTAGTAGAATTATGATTTTTGATTTAGGTGTTTCTGTGAAATCGACAATTAGCGAATCTGCATGCGCATTATTAATTTTTTAGTAAGTACTGTACTTTAAATGAAGCTTTATTTTAACCAAAGTAAACAATTTAGGTGGATGGGTAGATAGACCAATAAAACAAGATGGGTTTTATATTTATATTATTTTATCTTATTTAATATCGAAGTACTTGCTTATTTATTACTTGCCTTAAACTCTCAACTAATCTTGGTTTTTTTAATATATAATATTTAGCATTTTTTCTTCTCTAGGTATTGTTTATTGAAACTCCTCTTAGCTTAAGAAGCTTTCATGATGGCTCCATCTTCAAGTTTATGCTTAAGTGTATTAGGTTCTGTGCTTGGCCCAAGGTGATCCAGTAACACAGGCTGTAAATAAATGAAAAGAAAAATAAAATATAGCACACTATAAGAGTGACGACTTGTCTTTATACAATACTAGTCGACCCGGCAAACTTCGTACCGCCTAATCTATTATTAGAACGTGCATGTTTTATGCTTATAAACCTTCCTCTTGAATCACTCTATCTATTAAAAAAATCGCATTAATCGCATTAAAATCCGCTGTATTTTTAAAGATTTAAACATGCCTAAGGACTGATTGTAATATGATGATGATGCTAATATAATTTCATTCATACGCAAGAGTCTAAGTTGAAAGATTCATATAATTTCATTCGTATTCAAGAATTTAACTTTAAAGTAAATCACATTTCAAACCGAAAAAAAGGTAGAGGTTTTCAAGTCGAAGCGAATACCTATTTTTTTTTTTTTCACTGAAAATTATTATTATCGATAGATTTTTATCATAGAAAATTATCGATAGATTTTCATCATGTTGAGCAATCTCTAACTGATTTCCATTATACTGTTGTCAAAATGTTCTAGAAAAAGTCATGAGTCTAATACCATAGATAAAGAAGAACGCTAAGAAGGTACAGTCACAGTCACAGGACTCACGGGCTTCAATGAAAATTCAATTTTACTGCTCCATAATTAGGGTGTTTTCATTTTCTCACTTATGGTTTTGTTTTCTTGTTCATGTATAATTTCAAATTTATTTAAAAATACAGTGAAATATTACTTACCGATGTAATGATACGGCATAATTAGTACTTTTAAGTCCCCAACTTTAATTTTTGCATTCCAACACAGCACAATATGGCATTTTAGTGGGTTTTTTTTCATATTTTTCCTGGTGGTTTGTTTACAAGAAGCATAAAGCAACTGAGCTTATCAAATCTGTCAAAAACTAAGCATAGGCAATGCAGAGCTAATGATAGGCACGCGGGCTCCGCCTACTCGCGATTTCTATTTAGAGAGAGAGAGCATCTTCCTTGTTCTGTGTATGAGACCGTTTACGGAGATGCGTTGGCACAGTCAATGCGGGTGCCGACGCGTGCACAGCACGCGTCGTACAACGCTTCAAGTAAATCAACGGCCTAAGTTCGATATCGTACAGTAGCGGACACAGTCGGCGTAACACTTCCGGTTTTTCTGTATTGCAAAATAGCTCTTGTTCTTAGGTAATACAGCCTAGGGCTGACGAAACCATAGACAAATCTGTTACGGCCTCCTAGTCCGCCACAGTACAAGGAGACGCGTCGGAACCCGCAGCGGCGGCCCCCGCAGCGGAGCCCGCGTCGTTGCGCGCGTCTCCCTAATTGCGGCCTTACACATCTTTGTATTGCTAAAATCTTTTTACTAAAGTCCATACTAAAACTAAACGATAGATTTTAAAATTATACTTAGAGCCTAATTATATACATTACTGTACTACATTAGTGTACTATCAATTGTTATTAGGTGTCATTTATTATCTGAATATTTTTTACAAAACGATATTTGTACCTATTTTTAAACCGTGCACTTCCGTGACCTTTACCCAGGTCGACTGACCACATCATGAGTTTATGCCTACACTGCGTTTTCAGTGGGCAGTAAAACAAACACTGATAGAAAAAAAACCTAATCTAATATTCTGGTTAAAATGACAAAGTCACCAGAATGTCGTTCTTATCAAACAAAAAAAAAAAAAAACTAAAGGAGCATTTCCACCACAGATGCGTAGCCTGAAATGTGATTTAAAGAACCAATGAAATCACGTTATTTACTCGTTGAAATGAAACAAACACGACACGGTAAATTAAGTGATTATTTTGGTTGCTACACACAACACTTTACTACGTATTTTTGGTAAAAAGCACCCTTAGGATAAATACTTAAATAAGGCATCACACCCAGAGCCCTTAACTAGGAAGAACCCTGTATCTAGGGTGCCCGAAACATAATATACAGAGACGAACATTACATCCAGACAAGACAGGAAACAAACATCGATTTTCATCATAACAATGTTCGCCCCGCCGGGAATCGAACCCAGGTGCACACGCATCTCAGTCCACATCACTGCCAACTGAGCTACGGAGCAGTCAAAGCTACTACAAATAATTCAGTTAAATTAAAGTGCCTACTTGGTCGAAACAGAAACTAAACTAAACAACAATTTTGACCGTTTGCAAATTTGTACACGCGCCAAAAACTTAAACAATGCTTTGCCAAACAAATTTGCCCAACTGTCTAGTTAAACACACTAAAACTAAACTAGCTCTGTTTTATTGTTTAACTCTTGATGTTATGTTTAAGTTAACAGAGATCGTGCTTAGATTAAATCATCATTATAATAAAGTTTAATTGTAGTTTTGCGAGACAAGGTTTACAAGTTAAAATAATAAGTCAGTTTCTAGCTAAAACAAGTATATCGTTGACTATTCTGAAATGCCGGTAATAATTTAAAATGGTTGATACAGCTTACCATACCTAACGAATTTTCTAAAGGAACATGGGTCGGATTTGGAAAAAAAAACAGCTATTCCATACATTTTTTCGATCAGTGTGATACCGATCAGTTGATTTTTGATTTGCAGTTTCGAACCGAAAGAGTAAGGTATTAAGCTAAATCCCTAGTAAGATTGATTAAGTACCGCTTTTTCAGAATATTGTCTAACATTGCGACTTGTAAAAAAAAAAACCTTTAATGCTTCTGAAGAAAGCAACTACCTACCTTATGCCACATAAACACAAACTAAAAAAACTTTCAATCTCCTACCGCCAACGTTCGCTCGCTTAGGCATTACCTTTTCACCAGTAAATCTGGACAAAACGAGAGCCGGGAGCGAACGGATCCATTCAATACAAAATTACACGTTCTTAGGATCCAGTAAAGATCCATTTTCTAATACCGACTCCTATACAAAAGATTTTCCTTTAAGATATTTTGGCCTTTCGTCGTCGTAAACGGCTCGCTCGCCACTTACTTTTATTTAGACGTCCCTTTCAAATGTAGCTTTCAAAGTAGTGGGTAATTGTGTCATAAAATTTACACTAATGCAGTTGGTAGGTAAAGCGTTATTAATGTTTTAGACAACAACGAAATTAAGTAAACATTATTTCATAGTTCAGGCTAAGCTTCGGAGACCTTTCCAGAGACCAAATTATTCAAGTTAATCCCAATTTAACAGACTTTTTATGTCTTGCTTAACTAGCGGGTCGAAGGAATGAACACCCCATTGTCTCGGGCTCAGATGGGTTTTATTTCCGAGCAATTATAGTACCTACCTACCAAAGTCTCTCAAAAGGCCATAGAAAAGGCTAGTCTCAGAGTTTCCCTGCGAGATCTAATCAGAAATGATAAGATCAGCAGAAGAACCTAACCGATATAGGCCAAAGAATTGCAAAAGTTTAGTGACATGGGCAATGGGCATGGGCAGGTCACATAGCTCGAAGAAAATATTATGGTCGCTGGGCCTGAAGAGTTCTCGAGTGGCGACCGCGAACCGGAAGACGCAGGCAGTCTCAGGCACCCTACAAAGTGGTCAGACGACCTGGTAACTTTGCTGGAGTACAATGCATGAAATTCACTCAAGATCGATCGGTATTACGTGCAAAGCCATCAAACTGTGGACACCCAATGTAAAATATATGGTGCGTTGCGCAGGTCGTCGTGCGGGGCGTGCTGCGATTAAATCAAACAAGCAATGTATGAGAGCGTTTACGGAGACGCGTTGGCACAGTCAATGCCACCGCGCGGCGGTACCAGCGTCATTTCACGCTTCAAGATCAAATCATAGGCCTTATGTTCGATATCGTACAAAGAGACGCGTCGGAGCCCGCTGCGGAGCCAGCGGCGTTGCCCGCGTCGACGCCAGCACGAAGCCCTGCGCAACGCGCCGCGTCACCCTAAATGAGGCCTTACTAATCCGATACGCCGCTTACTCAGTCAGCCGCTAACAGTTTGTGCCCACTGGTTTGTACACAGCTTTAGTTGCTTAGTAAATAATGATAGTATCTACAGTTAGTTAAGTGAAAATAGACAACATACCTGACGTTCTCGTATCGCTGTATGTAGATCTTGTGAAACTGCTCCTGTCTCGGCTGATTCGCAATATCCGCCTTCATCTCCACGGCGACGTGGCGGGGAAGCACCGAGAGTAGCAAACGTTCCTGTTAACACAAAATTAACCTTAATGTTGAAGGTAAGAAGAACTAATTTGGCGTTGGCGCACCTATTTTTAAAAGTGGGTAAACTATTGCGAAATACCGAACCCATTTGAAAAATTCTTTCACTGGTCACCTGGACTTTCACAGGAAGCTACCCGAGTGTCATAGGCTATATTAGATTTTCAAAAAAATTAGGGATCCTTACCTAAACTCAAATAATGTAACCCAAGGTGCAATATTTTTTCCGTTGTTTACATATTTTGACAGGTGGTTTGTTGTTGTTGTTTGTTTTTATTCGGCCATTCTGGGCAGTTAAAAGAACATAGTCTATAGAGCCAAGTCTTTTGTAGTATCTTATATTCTATGGCGTAACGAAGTAAGCCGGGAAAGCTCGTGGTAAATATAGGAAGATCGCATGGTGTATAATTTAATAAGCATGGTAAATTTTCGAAGTACCTCAAGTGAGCACGGTTCATTATTTTTGAATTTTACTTTCAGGAATCAGTCCTGTATAACTATGCCTACAGGGGGTTAAATTTTCCTCCACGATAAAAAAGTAACCGTATATTATGTATTCTAATGTTAATTTTACTTCTTTTTTAACAAAGTCTGTTTCGGAATCATATTGAACGAAAATTGCATTGCAATCAGATTTACGTCGTTATGCCCAATTTCTCAAGCAACCACATATTCTCATGGCAATCAGATTTACGTCGTTAAGTGAGAGTATGCCCAATTTCTCAAGCAACCACAAATTCTCATGATAATAGACAAAGTTTCCCTCTGGCAACACTGCAGGCAACTATTACGGCGGAGTAACATGATCGAGAACTTCAGATCCATTGAACAAGTTTCAAGCACCGGAGAGTCTAGTCGAATCAAATCAAACTTCGAGATTCACTCTAAAGTGATTTTGAGGCGGTAACAGAAGCCTTATTTAAACGACTTAAAAAAGGAGGTTATCATTATGACCTGTATGTATGTACGTTTGTCCATGATTATCTCGCGATTGGCTGAACTGATTTTGATGCGGTTTTCAGGTAAATATTTGTTACATACAGAAGGTTTTAGTACATATTTTAACCGAATTCGAAAAAGAGGAAGTGCCCAGTAGATGTAGTTTATTAAAGGCGGGTTTCTAATATGTATAAAAGAAATTAATGATCTTGACTTTTGGTTTCTCATTCGATAATCGAAAACCTTTTTTTTTTAATTTAGCTGACCGAATTTCGTAAGTACCGTTTAGCAATGTCGTTTTTTAATCGATTCTTAACTTTTTTTTAAACTTTTAAATAGCCTTTGTTCATCTCGTATAAGGGTGTATTCACGTACAGTGGCGGACTAGGAGGCCGTAACAGATTTGTTTATGGTTTCGTCAGCCCTAGACTGTATTACCAAAGAACAAGTGCTATTTTGCAATACAGAAAAACCGGAAGTGGTACGCCGACCGTGTCCGCCACTGTACAAAGCTGGTAACAAGCGCTTGTTTGCGCTGGTTCAAAAAAAGTACAGTAAAATACTAGCGCGGACATTCGCGCTGGAACAAGCGTCTTTATTCGCGCAGGTATTACCAACCTAATGTAGGATTATTATGATGAAATAATTTTTCAAATCGGTCAAGTATGTAGTTGCGAAGCCCACAAACAAATACTTATTCCAATCTTTACACTTTTATCAATTTTTGATTATTTGAAAGTTGGTATCAATCATCAATACATAGTATAAAACAAAGTCGCTTCCCGCGTCTGTCCCTATGTATGCTTACATCTTTAAAACTATGCAACAGATTTTGATGCGGTTTTTTTTAATAGAGAGTGTAATTCAAGAGGAAGGTTTATAAGTGTATAATACATGAGCAAAATAGTAATAGGTTAGGCGGTACGAAGTTAGCCGGGTCGACTAGTTGTCAATATTTCACCATTAAACTAAAAATGAGTGCTGAATTAATTTGGCACCTCCACTTACTTTGAATGAAAGATAAATGAACAACAATAGAAAATCTTGTTCAATTCAATTTGGGTTACTTTGTCTCTCGTTTTATAGCAGCGCACACGGTCTCACTATTTTTATTCGAAGACAAATTGAAAGGAAAAGAAACTGTATGTATGTTTTTTCTACATCATTCTTGTCTGTCTGTCGTGTGAACATGAAATGAAATAAAAATTCAACTCGAAAGAACATTCATCCTATTGAACCGTCTGCAATACCAGTCTTTCTTCCTATGAAGCAAGCTTAGTTTACTGAAATCACATAAAATAGGGTTGGAGGATGGTGCACAGTAATAATAAATACTAAGTACTACATACAGTAAGGGCACTCCCTGCCTCCCTCAGCAAGTGACTGTAAATTTAGTTGGTTTCTGCTTCTAATCAATACATAGTATAAAACAAAGTCGCTTCCCGCGTCTGTCCCTATGTATGCTTAAATCTTTAAAAGTACGCAACGGATTTTGATGCGGTTTTTTTTTTTAATAGATACAGTGATTCAGGAGGAAGGTTTATAAGTATAATACATGCACAAAATACTAAAAGGCTAGGCGGAACGAAGTTCGCCGGGTCGACTAGTATAATTTTAAATCGGCTTTGCAAATAGGATCTGACAATTAGGAGCTTCATTATAATGCTATACTACTGACAAAGCCAATTTTTGAAGCGAATGTGGTCGCAAAAGCAGATAGTACCTACATTTAGGTGAATAATTGAATTACATTGCACTTATATATGAGGTCATGGTGACCCCTGCGGTCAGATACTATTAAGGGCCACCGCACACCGCATTTGGTGCGGTTACGCTTGTAATTTGGTAGTAATACATCAAATAACGTTTCAGCTTTAGCATACATTGTAAAACTGTGGCCTGAGACCGAAAAAAATGGAAAAAGATTCTTAAAGCCTTATGCCCCTACTGAGGGACTAAAGAGCCAGTTTACAGCAATGCTAGCGCCATTCTCGAACAATAATTATATCTTCTAAACTAAGGCAAATATAAAAAATGTGGCATAGTATGACAATAGATAATCATGCTTAGTATTTTTTGAGCATAGTTATGTAGTCCGTCCTGAGTAAAAGGAACAAAATAATCCACTGATTGTTGCCAAAAGTGGCCACTTTTAGCAACACTTTGTAGCTCTCTTTAGTATTTAACTTAAAAGTTTTACAACAGTGCCCTAAAAATATTAGGCTACATTATCTAGTGTCATACTGTGCCACATTTTTGATATTTGCCTGAGTTTAGAAATGTTTTTTTTTGCAAATGGCGCTAGCATCGCTGTTAACTGGCTCTTAAAGGAAATGATGATGATTCATTGTAGAGGCTTTAAGAGGAAGGCAATTGAAAAAAAAAAAACAGTAAATTCGACAACGGTAAACGGTGACCATTGACATCATATGACGATAAATATGTAATAGGTATTCGAGTAATGTGTGGACTGAATTAGATCATAGTGGGAAACTAGATCCTCTGACTACAAGCCCTTGGAAGAATGGACTACTTAGCTTTCTCTACGTAGCCAAGTAGTCCATCCATAACGCCTCACTGTCAATACAGGCTGGCCGGTACAGTCAAGAACTAGGAGGCCGTAACAGATTTGTCTATGGTTTCGTCAGCCCTAGACTGTAAAACCAAAAAACAATAGCTATTTTGCAATACAGAAAAACCGGAAGTGTTACGCCGATCGTGTCCGCCACTGTACGAATAACGAGATGCTAGAGATTAGCACAGAAACGATGGTAGACCACTGGGAATCAAACCTCAAACCGGCAATACCTAATGTACAAAAAAACAAGTCTACACATAAAAAGAGAGATAAATTGTAAAGTTTGTTACCCCTTTCTTCTCTACGCTGTAAAATAATTGGGAAAGGGAGTAGAATCATTTGACATAGGAGGGCTCGTTTGGAGGCGTCTCCGACGACCATTGTCCAAAGGCAAGGCAAACATTTGTGGGCACCCTGAACTACCTCGCCTCTAGCAGTATAGGATACTTTACCATATAAGGTATCAATATGATTAGATTAGTCTAATTGACTTTCAATAAGTAATATCTTGTATAGGATTGAATAAATCATTTTTACTTAACTTTTTTACTTTACAAAATCTTCTCGGTGTCTCCAGTAAGTAATTTTATTAAAAGCAAAAAGATAGAAAACAACATTGAACATCAAAGTTTTCAGTGAACAAATTTATACCTATTATTTCTGTTCGTCAACCGTAACTAAGGCCACGCTCACATTGCAAGCGTGATTATACGAATTTCGTTCGTGCGAGACTGGTGCCTTAGAAATTTTCTGGGAATCCATCAGGTGTATATTCCCGAGAAGTATCCAAAAATTGGAAAAATTTAATAAAAAAATAATTAATAATCAGCGTTGCATTTTTTGCAGCACATGCTGAGTCAGAGCCATTTTGCACCCACAATATCTACATATAAAAATACTCTGAAACTTTTTGTATCTCTGAATATGTACTACACACACACATGTCACACATGACACATGTCTGTATAGTGTGTGCAAATAAATCTATTTCTATGTCTATGTCTAAAATATTGCCAAATGAAGCGCTGAGTGAGACAGGTTACGCACAAGGCGCCAGTCGTACGTGTAGGTCCAACGCCAGAATCATCATAAAAACGAAAATATCCATAACAAGAGGCTGCCCCGCGGTTTCACTCGCGCAGATTTCTCATAATCAAAACAAAACAGTTTTTTCCCGTTCCCATGGGAATTTCGGGAAATCCTTTCTTAGTGCTCACCTACACTCCCTAAGGAACCTACATGCTAAATATCAGCCCGCTACGCCCAGTAGTTTCGGCTCTGCGTTGTCTATCAGTCAGTCAGTCATTCAGTCAGTCAGTAACGGAAGAGTTTTATATATATATTGATTTGGGAATTTTCTCGTAAATTTTCCTATTTTTGGAAACTTTTCAGGCACATAGGTACCCTACCGGGTGGATTGCATGAAATTTTTCCGAGGCGCCTATCTCTACATCGCCGAATTAAATTCGTATTCGTACAGTGGCGGTCTTGGTCGGCGTAACACTTCAGTTTTTCTGCATTGAAAAATAGCTCTTGCTCTGTGGTAATACAGGTGTCTAGGGCGCACGAGACCATAGACAAATCTGTTACGCTCTCCTAGAACGCCACTGTACAAAAACGCTTGTAAAGTGACCGCAGCCTAATTGTATTACGCGACGAGCAAGGTGTCGATTGACAGAGTGCCTTTCATTACAGCGAGGACGTTTTATTTGAATTAGCTACGGGAAAACGGAATTAAAATCAGGTTTCTTCGGAAATAGAAACAAGAAAACAAGTAAAAGCCTCTCATTGGAGGAGTTTTGCGCAATTTCTTCAAGTTGAAAAAAAAACTAACTGTTGGCAACGACTCAAAAGACACAGCTGAGTTTATTATAGAAAACTAGAGGCTGCCCCGTGGTTCGCGCAGATTTCTCATAAACACAAAAATCCAGTTTTTTCTCGAAGAATTTCGGTTTCCCATGGGAATTTCGGGAAATCCTTTCTTAGTGCTCTCCTACACTCCCTAAGGAACCTACGTGCAAATTTTCAGCCCGCTACGCCGAGTAGTTTCGGCTCTGCGTTGTCTGTCAGTCAGTCAGTCAGTCAGTCAGTCAGTAACGGAAGAGTTTTATATATATTGATTAATGTAGACGAGTTTCTTAGAGTTTATAATAATACTAGAGGCTGCCCAGCAGTTTCACTCGCGCAGATTTCTCATAAACACAAAAAATAATTTTCTTCCCGTTCCCATGTGGATTATGGGAAATCCCTTCTTAGTGCTCACCTACACTCCATAAGGAACTTACGTGCAAATTTTCAGCCCGCTACGCCGAGTAGTTTCGGCTCTGCGTTGTCTGTCAGTCAGTCAGTCAGTCAGTCAGTAACGGAAGAGTTTTATATATATTGATTAATGTAGACGAGTTTCTTAGAGTTTATAATAATACTAGAGGCTGCCCAGCAGTTTCACTCGCGCAGATTTATCATAAACACAAAAAATAATTTTCTTCCCGTTCCCATGGGGATTATGGGAAATCCCTTCTTAGTGCTCACCTACACTCCCTAAGGAACCTACGTGCAAATTTTCAGCCCGCTACGCCGAGTAGTTTCGGCTCTGCGTTGTCTGTCAGTCAGTCAGTCAGTCAGTCAGTCAGTAACGGAACAGTTTTATATATATTGACTAGAGGCTGCCCCGCGGTATCACCCGCGCATATTTCTCATAAACACAAAAATCTCGGTTTCTCCCGTTCCCATGGGGATTATGGGAAATCCCTTCTAAGTGCTCTCCTACACTCCCTAAGGAACCTACGTGCAAATTTTCAGCCCGCTACGCCGAGTAGTTTCGGCTCTGCGTTGTCTGTCAGTCAGTCAGTCAGTAACGGAAGAGTTTTATATATATTGATTAATGTAGACGAGTTTCTTAGAGTTTATAATAATACTAGAGGCTGCCCCGCAGTTTCACTCGCGCAGATTTCTCATAAACACAAAAAATAATTTTCTTCCCGTTCCCATGGGGATTATGGGAAATCCCTTCTTAGTGCTCTCCTACACTCCATAAGGAACTTACGTGCAAATTTTCAGCCCGCTACGCCGAGTAGTTTCGGCTCTGCGTTGTCTGTCAGTCAGTCAGTCAGTCAGTCAGTCAGTCAGTCAGTCAGTCAGTCAGTCAGTCAGTCAGTCAGTCAGTCAGTCAGTCAGTCAGTCAGTCAGTCAGTCAGTCAGTCAGTCAGTCAGTCAGTCAGTCAGTCAGTCAGTCAGTCAGTCAGTCAGTCAGTCAGTCAGTCAGTCAGTCAGTCAGTCAGTCAGTCAGTAACGGAACAGTTTTATATATATTGATTAATTAATGTAGTCGAGTTTTATGGTATCCTTACAACACGATAAAAGCATTAGCAAAATAGGTGTTAAGACAAATACTTAGAATGAATTCAAATGTGCAGGCATAAAAAAAAGCTTTAAAATTACTCTTAATTGCTAGGATAGTTATATTAAAAGTACTAATTATCTATCCTTGATATGCAAAACAAGCCAATTTGTACATCAGAGCTCGTTGTTAACCTATAATTTAATTAATTAAAGCCCATCATTTCGTTACAGTGTAAACCCAACGATCAATATAGATACACTAGTCGACCCGGCGAACTTCATTCCGCCTTACATATAACTATTTTGTGCATGTATTATACTTATAAACCTTCCTCTTGAATCACTCTATCTATTAAAAAAAACGCATAAAAATCTGTTGCATAGTTATAATTTTCAGCATACAAGGGGAAGCGACTTTATTGTATACGAGCTGTCCCGGCTTACTTCGTTACGCCATAGAATATATAAGATACTACTAAAGACTTGGCTCTATAGACTATGTTCTCTTGACTGTCCAGAATAGGCGAATAAAAAAACAAACAACAACAACAAACCACCTGTCAAAATATGTAAACAACGGAAAAAATATTGCACCTTGGGTTTTGAGTTTAAGTATGGATCCCTAATGTTTTTGAAAATCTAATATAGCCTATGTCACTCGGGGATAGTGTAGCTTCCTACCAGTAAAATAATTTTTCAAATCGGTTCAGTATTTCCGGAGCCTATTCGTTACAAACAAACAAACAATTATTTCCTCTTTATAATATTGGTAAAGACTATGTATTGAAATTGCAGACTACAGAAAGTGAGTTTTAAAATTTAACGCACCGGTTGCGTAGTGACGCGATACTAGCGCCACTTTCGATAAATAAATAATACCTTCAAAACCATGGCCGGAATAAAAAATATGCGTCAATAATGCCCTAGATAGTTATTGCTTACATTTTTTTAAGGCTTTCTTGCTTAGAATTCGCCGAGTCTACACATTTTGATAGTCTACGTTCTTATTACAAGTAAGATCAAATAACTATTAATTATATTCAAACACAGCGTAGGTAGATCAATCTGAGTATTAAAATTAAATTATGTCTTTAGTTGACATAAGCTTTCGATAGTTTCGACACATATTTCCTTGAAAGCGTTTACACCCAGATAATCAATATATATAAAACTCTTCCGTTACTGACTGACTGACTGACAGACAACGCAGAGCCAAAACTACTGGGCGTAGCGGGCTGAAATTTTGCACGTGGGTTCCTTGGGGAGTGTAGGTGAGCACTAAGAAAGGATTTCCTGAAATTCCGATGGGAACGGGAAAAAATAGGATTTTGGTGTTTATGAGAAATCTGCGCGGGTGAAACCGCGGGGCAGCCTCTAGTCTATACCAATATTATAAAGAGGAAAGATTTGTTTGTTTGTTTGTTTGTTTGTTTGTTTGTTTGTTTGTTTGTAACGAATAGGCTCCGGAAATACTGAACCGATTTGAAAAATTCTTTCACTGGTAGGAAGCTACATTAACCCCGAGTGTCATAGGCTATATTAGATTTTCAAAAAATTAGGGATCCTTGCCTAAACTCAAATAATATAACCCAAGGTGCAATATTTGTTCCGTTGTTTACATATTTTGACAGATGGTTTGTTGTTGTTGTTTGTTTTTTATTCGGCCATTCTGGACAGTCAAAAGAACAAAGTCTATAGAGCCAAGTCTTTTGTAGTACCTTATATTCTATGGCGTAACGAAGTAAGCCGGGAAAGCTCGTAACTTATAAAATGAAATCAATAAGTAAAATTTATTTCCAATTTTTGTACAAGTAAACAATATTGGCTGCCGTCTGCCGTTATTAATTTGTTCAGTACTACTCAATTATTATATATTTTTCCATATTATTGTTTTGACCCATTTAATTAAATTTCAAACAGTCAACTGATTGCATTCGAATAACGTTTCCAATTAGTATTCTCGTTGAAAATTTCAATTTGCTTTTTAAAGCACGTTTTGAATATTAAAAGAAAAACGTGCGGAGTTTAAAAAAAAAAGGAAGTATTATATTTTGCTTATTTTGTGATAAATAAAGTTCATTTCATTGTGTCAACAACAGCCTATACTTCCCGCGTAATGAGCTAGTAGAACTGTTTTTCTTCATCTTGCGGTTTTTGTGTTTAATCTAAATAAGTTTAAGGTGGTAACTCTCGGTATGGCGCGAAATTAATTTTTTTTCGCGTTTTTCATTTATTATGGCGAAAGTATTCATTTTTAATAAAGTTTAAATGAATTTGCGTAATGTAAAAAACCATCTCCCACGTTGTATTACTTACTATGTTAAATCAAGCTTTTATTTCATTTTGTTATTTTTCGAGTTTTACTCAGCCTTTGATTAAAGTTGATACCCATAAAGTAGTAAGTACACTAAAACAACTCGTCCGCCATCTTGTTTTTTATTGAAATTGTGTTGCAAGATTCCACCTGAACATCATACATACAATACAAAGTACATTGCAAGATAAATAAAAGCTTTTAAAAAGTATCTACGATAAGAAAATTTATGCAAACGCTAAATACTCCGAAAAAGAAAACTTTTGAGATTCATCAAAAAGTTGCTGGCCTGTCACAAAATAAAAAAGAAATAAAAAAGATAGACGATTCAGCCTTGAGCAGAAAGTAAAAAATAAGTAAATGTAGGTAGGTACTTAGATAAATTGAAAACGAAGATTTAACCTAACCTGCGAATTGTTGCTGCTGCGCACCTAATTTGCTTTGTCCGGACGTTCCGTGAGAAAACATTATCATCAAACAAAAGAACATCGACTGACCTGTTGCTGGTTCGCGCGCTGGGTGACCAGACGAGCCTCCACGCAGTCCCTGGTCTCCAGGAAGGCTCGACGCTGTGCCAGTTCCCGAGGGTAGTGGGTCATCACGCCGGCCAGGTTCGAGCCGAGAAGGGTCACGATGTTGCAGTACATCTGGTTGGAATCATTAGTTCAATTTTGTGGCATTTAAAGCGTTAAGCCGTTGGTCCCGGCCGCAGTAGTGGTCTTTATAGCCGCGGCGACAAGCTGGCCCCTTGTCACGTTGGTAATAAAGCATAAACTTGTCTAAATGTGGGTCTGGCTCTTGAGCTGGTGCCTCTTGCCTAACCTTACGGGGAATAAAAGCCGTGAGATTATGTTAAGCTTTCAAAATATACTTCCAGGTGAACTCCCAGGGATCCCACGAGAGATTCGAAGGGGTCTTAGTAAAGTTATCAATCTTGAGTTTGAACCAAATTAATTTTCAAAGTGGTCTATAAGAAAATTATCACGTGATGGAGCCCGGGTCTTTTGAGAAGCTAGGGATGGGAAGAATCTAACTCGTAGAGATGCTTTAAGAGATTTTCTATTTTGTTTATTAGATAATCGCCAACCAATCTGGCACTACCACTATATATACGATTATGGTTATTATTTTTTTTAGAACCCAGCCAAATTATTTAGTGCAAAACTTACATATTCATTTACTAAAACTGTCAGTCGAATTGGCAAAAAAACTCAAGCTTACTAAGAAATCTTCTTTCAGTAATTCAGTAATCAATATATATAAAACTCTTCCGTTACTGACTGACAGACAACGCAGAGCCGAAACTACTTGGCGAAGTGGGCTGAAATTTTGCACGTGGGTTCCTTGGGAAGTGTAGGGGAGCACTAAGGAATAATTTCCCCAAATTCGCATGGGAACGGGAAAAAACGGGAATTTGTGATTATGAGAAATCTGCGCGGGTAAAACCGCGGGGCAGCCTCTAATGCTCTATAAAGTTTTTCAACGAAGGCTGATGCTGCTCGTTACTCGGGCGTTCTTTTAGTCGCTTTTCTTCATATTTTTCGACACCCTGGGAGAAGATGGAGTGAAGAATTAAATGTCGCCACCACACGGCGATCTATCCACGTATCTTACCTCAACATCAGTAGTCTTAGCCATGATGATGTAGGCAGTAAGGTTGACGATGGCTAGTATTGTCCCACCGATGGTCGCCTCGTGCAGGCGAACTGGCAACGTTGCATACGTCAAGTAGGTGAACAGAGCACAGGCTCCGGCGCCGAGGCTTAGAGATCTGGAGACAAAAATATAATCAGTAAACTGAATAATTCGAAAGTTAAAACACCGAAATGTTTCAAATACTTTTCTGAAAACCGCATCAAAAGATATTGTCGTGGTCAAACTGAGTAACTCATTTTTTTCTAGTAAGTTTAACTATAATGAATAGGAGATTCATAGGTATTATATATGATCTAACTAAATGGAATATGCGTCAAACAGAGGCATCTCATAATGTAGTGTCAGAGGCAGACTGGAAATAGGTTCGTAATGAAACAATATAGGTGGACTTGCTAGCCTCAAAGTATTTTAGAGATAAAATGGAAAAATCTTGATCAAAAGAAAATCGTATAGTTTTATGAAGTCTTTTAGACAGAAGATACTTTTGTACTCCTTCATGTTAAGTCACAATGTGATAGGACCATAAAGGCAATAAACTGAACTGACATATACCACAGAGCACTTTCTCTTTTTCGAATTCGGTTAAAATAGATACTAAAACCTTCTCCTGAATGTAACAATTACTTATCTGAAAACCGCATAAAAAATTTTATTGGTTCAGCCAAAAGCGAGATAATCGCGGACAAACATACATATATACAGGTCAAACTGATAACCCCCTTTTTTGAAGTCAATTAAAAAGGTAGGTGACTGACAGATTTTTGTATTTTTATTTTCAGCATCATGGTATAAAAATATATCGGTACGTGATTTATCAGACACGTATTTCGACGTCATCGTTTTACAGATCCATATTGACAATGTTATTCAATACGCAACACGCGTTGTGTCAACACGACAATTTGGGTCGTAGGTACGTATAATATGTCTAATCATAACATTACCGAAGATTCTCAAATCTGCAACCGAAGCCTTATGTAGCTATTCAATTCAAAAAAAAACACTCATAAAAGTAATAAATCGGGTTAATTTATAAAAAGTTTTACCTAATTTAATTCAGCGGAGCATTTTTTTTGACATTTTCTGCCTTCACTCAGCTTTTTAACATCAATATATATAAAACTCTTCCGTTACTGACTGACTGACTGACAGATAACGCAGAGCCTAAACTACTGGGCGTAGAAAGCTGAAAATTGGCACGTGGGTTTCTTGGGGAGTGTAGATGAGCACTAAGAAGGGATTTCCCGAAATTCCCTCGGGAACGGGAAAAACGGGAATATTGTGTTTATGAGAAATCTTCGCGGGAATAACCGCGGGGCTGCCTCTAGTCCTTATATACGACGGTTGCATTCTGCTAATCTTTAACCTTTCTCATTAATCGAAATACTAGAAATTGCTTAAAATAATCTTGGCTGGAACTTGGCTCAAGTTAAATTTTTGTCTGTGGATAAAATGACCAAAGAAAGAAGACTGTGGCACGACATGACACGTGAGAAATTTGGATTAAATCGGATAAACCTGCACTTTATATGTGTCGTAGGAAGATTTGATAATTAGGTTTTTTGCAAAAAAAACTAGGGATTTTGCGAAAACCCGGATAATTTGATATAAGCATTACTTTTTTTCCAATCATCCTGACATAAAGCAGTTTTTTTTGCAAAAAACCTAGTATAAGTGAAAAATTTGAAACCTGCCTTAACTCTGATTGGCTAGATTTATTGCTTGCTGGTAAACTCTTATTCTGATTGGTTCTCTGTAGCGTCAAATGATATTTACACGAAATTATCCGAGTTTTCGCAAAATCCCTAGGTTTTTTTGCAAAAAACCTAATTATCAAATCTTACTACGACATATATACCTTAACGATATACAAAGTTTCTCCGCCTAGGAAGAAGTAGACGATGCAGAGAAAATAATTGAGCATTAGTTGTAACAGTTACCTTAGCACCGAGGTGGCCGCCAAGGCCACCTCCACAAGAAGGAAGGTGACCAGAACGATGTAGGATATGGTCAACAGGTAGATCTCGTTCATAGCCGGGCGACTGAGGCAGGCTAGGAGACCTGAGTGGAAAAGGAAGACAAACTTTTATTAATGAATATCATGCATTTATAATTAGTTAGAGGACTTATAATAATAATAACACATCACACTCAGAGCCCCTTACTAGGAAGAACCTGTATCTAGGGTGCCCGAAACACACACAGAGACGAACATCACACCCAGACCGGAAACAATCATCGATATTCATCATATCAATATTCGCCCCGCCCGGGAATCGAACCTGGGTGCACACGTTTACTCAGTCCACATCACTGCCAACTGAGCCTCGGAGCAGTCAAACTTGTCGGACTTGTTCAAGACTGCGGGACTATAAATATAATATACTAGCTGATACGGCCAACTTCGTTACGCCACAGAATTTAAGATACTACCACAGATAATATAATACTTAACCAGATACTACTAAACACTTGGCTCTATAGACTGCCCAGAATGGGCTAATTAAAAATAACAAACAACAACAACAAACCACTAACTGTCAAAATATTATGTAAACAACGGAAAAAAATACACCTTGGGCTACATTATTCGAGTTTTAAGTAAGGATCCCTAATTATTATAAAAATTTAATATATCCTATGTCACTCGGGGATAGTGTAGCTTCCTACCAGTGAAAGAATTTTTCAAATCGGTTCAGTATTTATTGAGCCTATTCGTTACAAACAAATCTTTCCTCTTCATAATATTGGCATTATTAATATTCCAGTACTTACAGGCGTAAACCAGGGCGGAAGTGCTGAGCGAGACAAGGTTCACTATGTGAGCGATCCGCTCGTTCTCAAAGTACGCCTGCCTGGACAGCAGCAAGTCCTCGTCAGTACCCTGGCTCAGAGAGGCTAGCTCTTCCTCGGTCAGCATCGGGTAGTAGGACCTTGGCAGAGAAACATTCAAATTTACACAATATAATATTATGTTAAGGGCTTAGGCCGCATTAGTACTCGAGTTTTCCGAGTATCATACTCGACCGAGTTGCCTTTAAAATATACTTTGTTCATCAATACATAGTATAAAATAAAGTCGCTTCGCGCGTCTGTCCCTATGTATGCTTAAATCTTTAAAATTATGCAGCGGATTTTGATCCGTTTTTTTTTTAAAAGAGTGATTCAAAAAAGAAGGTTTATAAGTATAACTAGTCGACTCGGCGAACTTCGTACCGCCTGACCTATTACTATGTTGGTCATGTAATTATACTTATAAACCTTCCTCTTGAATCACTCTACCTAATAAAAAAGACCGCATCAAAATTAGTTGCATAGTTTAAAATATTTAAGCATACATAGGGAGAGACGCGGGAAGTGACTTTGTTTTATACTATGTATTGATACGTGCATTAGATAGTTAAAAGGTTAGGCGGTACGAAGTCCGCCGGGTCGACTAGTGAATAATAAGGAGAGGAATTTTCGACGGTTTGTGTCGGTTTTCACGCAGCATCTGAAAGCTTTATCAGTGAACAATGTCATTGTCAAGGCAATTAATGTACTTTTTTAACCTTTGCACAGCTCGTTAATAATCTTTTTTTTTATCCTGCGACAGTATCGAACTTATTTACACCGCAGCTGACATGTCAGCCAATCAGCGAGTTCATTGTACATATAAGTAATTATTCGCATTGCAATCTGTTTGTCAACACAGACTTTGTACTAAAAAATAATAAAAACGGCGAAGAGTGCATTCACGTACAACGCTGGGAACAAGCGCTTGTTGGCGCTGGTTCGAAAAATTGATAGAAAATAACAAGCGTCTATGTCCGCGCAGGTATTCTCTATACATTTTTCGAACCAGCGCCAACAAGCGTTTATTACCAGCGTTGTACGCGAATGCACCCTAATATAATAAAAATAACATATCGACACATTAATTGCCTTGCTGCAAAAAAGGTTAATACCATTGGGGTTATTCCGAACGGCGGCGTAATAAAGCGTGGTCATAAAGGATCTTATCCTGCGTACAAGAAATAAGAAATAATAATCATAACATTTGGATACTAAAAATCGCAATTAAAAACAAATATAATAGTTGAATATCATAAAAGC
This sequence comes from Euspilapteryx auroguttella, assembly GCA_951802225.1. Lineage (NCBI taxonomy): Eukaryota > Metazoa > Arthropoda > Insecta > Lepidoptera > Gracillariidae > Euspilapteryx > Euspilapteryx auroguttella. The sequence goes on along the minus strand of OX637641.1, from coordinate 915,494 downwards.
GGTTGGATTCACGATAGGGTCTTAATAGTGAATCCAGTGAGAAACGAACGTTAGATACAATACGCCCTTAACGGATTTAGGTAGACTAAGGCCTCGTTTACAGAGACGCGGAGCGGTGCCGCGGCAGTGGACGCGTCAGCGCCCGCCAACGCGTCTCCGTAAATGGTCTCATACATTGCTATACGTTGGATTTAATCGCAGCACGCCCCGCGCAACCCCCGCGTGCCCATAAACGCGGCCTTACAGTTAACTTTTATATAAGATACTTTAAAAAAAGGTAGCAAACTTACTGGTACCGCTTAATGTCTTCCATGATGAAGGTCATGTTTCGCTGGTGCGTCTGCGCAAGGTTGTCCAGGAAGTTCTGGGTAATGACCAGGGTCCTGACCTGGACCACTACCATGGCCACCGCGACAGTCAGCAGAAGACCAATTAGATGAGTCATATTTGTCTGGTTCATGCGGAGGAAGTATCGCTGGTATAGCATCTCAACCTGGGAAAATAAAACAATATTATTTTTATTTGGAGTTTTGTTAGCTGTGTTTCAGAAGTTTAGAGGTTGAATTCTCACTTTTTGAGCGACAATACGGTGGAAAATTTAGTTTAAAGATAAAACTTTTTATCAAAAAATAAAACCGCCGAAAAAAAAAACTGAAAAGCATAAAATAATAATCGAATTACTAAGTTCTTAAAGTAATGTAGGGTATCCCAAGTAATTTTATGTCAGCGCACCACACAAGCAAATTCCATAATTAAGTAAAGATTGATGCGAGGCAGCGCACGAATTTTGGTTATTTCTTTAAATTTAAGGTACCTAATTTAGTAATCTTTGTACGAGGAATCTGTGGCGCCGACTCAAAATTACTACCTTTACCCTTAAGGTGGGAATTTTATTTCCAAATTTTTATGGGACCCACTTCAAGGTATCCCTGTCGATTAAAAAAAGAATTATCAAAACTGGACTACTGTGTAAAAAGTTATGCGTGATCATACATTACAAAATATATATATATATATATATATATACGTGTCGAATTGAGTACCTCCTCTTTTTTTTCGTCGGTCAAAAACCTATGGAAGTTTTTCGTTTGTGTTTGACATGAGTAGGTCTCACCCATAAGGACAAAATATTTTGAAATGGTATTTCCAAAATCGCGACGCTTGCTAGGCGCCTAAAGTTTTTCAAGGACCGAAAGGATGCTGCTGCCTGTCAAAATAGTGATAATACCTTATATCTCTACATAATACTATACCTACGTAAGTACTTTGGTAATAATAAGCCATCACACTCAGAGCCCCTAACTAGGAAGAACCTGTATTACACACAGAGACGAACATTACAGACTGGAAAAAATCATTATAATATTATTGCCTTTTAAAAATCATTGTTACTATTTCTATTAGTATTTCTTATAGGTACTTTTCGCTATCACGGGATGGAAACCGGTCCTTTGCCTTTGATAAGGGTGCAACTTGCAAGCAAGGTGACAGATCCACTTCCTAAAAGCCTTTCAGAGTGTTTTACTCTATCGTTATTAATATTATTCACTAGTCGACCCGGCGCACTTCGTACCGCCGTACCTATTACTATGATGCACATGTAGTAAACGTATAAACCTTCCTTTTGAATCACACTATCTATTAAAAAAAACCGCATCAAATTACGTTACATAGTTTTCGAAGCGACTTTGTTTTATACTATGTATTGATATTTTGCATGTATTAAACATATAACCTTCCTTTTGAATCACTATATATAAAAAAAAAACGCATTGAAATCGCGTTGCATATAGTTATAAAGATTTAAACATACAGACGCGGGAAGCGACTTTGTTCTATCCTATTTAATGAATCTAAAATTAATCCCAAAACATGATTTCAAATCAAACTAGCCAACAAAGTAACAGAACTAGGTACGAAACAATTTTAACATTAATAACAGTTCCAGACAAATAACAACAAGCGAATTTGTGAAAGAGAAACTAAATAAAACTTATTAATTGTAATACCGTGAGCTCCATGGGCGAAGGTGAGGCAGTGCGCAGGACACAAACAACTAAAATGATCTGAATTATAATAGGCGACACTGCAGTTTGCACCTTTCTATAGGTAGCTATTCTACCTACTGACCAAAAGGCAGGCTATTCGTTAAGAGCCAGTTTACAGCGATGCTAGCGCCATTCGCGAAAAAAATTAATATCTTCTAATCTAAAGCAAATATCAAAAATGTGGCACAGTATGGCTCTTTAAGAGCCAGTTTACAGCGATGCTAGCGCCATTCTCGAAGAAAATTTATATCTTCAAAACTAAGGCAAATATCAAAAATGTGGCACAGTATGGCACTAGATAATCTTGCTTAGTATTTTTTGAGCACATTAAAGTAGTCCTAACTTAAAAGAACAAAATTATACACAGATTATTGCTAAAAGTGGCCACTTTTAACAACACTTTGTAGCTTCGTAGCACTTTGTAGGTCTTTAATTCAAAAGCTATACAACAGTGCCCTTAAAATACTAGGCTACATTATCTAGTGTCATACAGTGCCACATTTTTGATATTTGCCTTAGTTTAGAAGATATAAATTTTTTTCGCGAATGGCGCTAGCATCGCTGTAAACTGGCTCTTAAACGTGGCACAAAATGCGGCACAGTATGAGACTGATGAATTTGGAGTAGAGGACCGTTTCATTTTGACATTTCGGAGTGCGAGTTCGAGCTGCGACTCGACTGCGAATGTCAGCCAGACTAGTAAGTCGATGTTATGAAATTGAGTATTACGTATATTCGCTACGTCTTCATTTTATTGATACTCTTGTTTTGTTTGTATAGTAATTCAATATGATATCTGTTGGATTAAGATTTAAGAGACATAGCACAGCTAAAGTAGCGACACCCGCGAAAAAAAAATCTTCTAAACTAAGGCAAATATCAAAAATGTGAAACAGTATCTCACTAGATAATGCAGCCTAGTATTTTTAGGGCACTTTAGTAAAGGTTTTAGGATAAAGACCAGAAGCTACGTAGTTTTGCTAATAATGACCACTTTTGTCAAAAATCAGTAGCTTTCTTTAGTCTTTATCCTAAAACCTATACAAAAGTGCCCTAAAAATGCTAGGCTGCATTATCTAGTGGGATACGTTTTGTCAACTTTAGGCTACGAACGCACAGGCGGTTTTTTGCCGCGCGGATTTTATGTAACATATTGAATCCTATGGAAGTGTCCGCACCAGCGGATAAAAAACCGCGCGGTTAAAAGTCCGCTGTTGCGGTTTTATTTCCGCGCGGGTAAAAATTCACCTGTACGTTCGGGAACTAAGAATAAGGTTGAAAATTAAATAACAACCTTTCAAACCGCGCGGAAATAAAACCGCAACAGCGGATTTTTATCCGCGCGGCGAAAAAACCGCGCGGAAAAAAAATCCGCCTGTGCGTTTGAAGCCCTATATTTGCCTTAGTTTAGAAGATATTAATTTTTATGGTGGGTGGCGCTACTTTAGCTGTGCTAAGCCTCTTAAGGAACTATCATTTAAAATTTCATTCCCCCGAAATTCCACCGCGGTGCGGCGGCGCGGTAGCAGATTTGTCTGTTTGAGCGCTTAGGTATTCTGGGGAATGAAAAAGAAACTCAAGCAAGCAAGAATATAAAAACATAGGTGTAGTGAGTTGGTACCCACCTAATCATTTTATTATGAATCGTCAACGGTTAAGACTCAAATCCGCCGAGTCAAAAAAGAATCCAATTGCAAAATTCACCTAGATAACAATGAGAGATGCTCCAGTTAAATCAACACGTGTTATCTATACCAATATTATAAAGAGGAAAGATTTGTTTGTTTGTTTGTAACGAATAGGCTCCGGAAATACTGAACCGATTTGAAAAATTCTTTCACTGGTAGGAAGCTACATTAACCCCGAGTGTTATGGCTATATTATATTTTTAAAATAATTAGGGATCCTAACTTAAACTCGAATAATATAGCCCAAGGTGCAGTTTTTTCCGTTGTTTACATATTTTGACAGTTGGTGGTTTGTTGTTGTTGTTTATTCTTTTTGGTTAGCAGATTCTGGGCAGTCAAAAGAACATAGTCAAGTGGTTAGTAGTATCTAAAATTCTGTGGCGTAACGAAGTACGCCGTTTCAGCTAGTTTTATTATAAAGCGTCAACGTTTAAGACTCAAATCCGCCGAGTCAACAAAAGAATCGAATTGCAAAATTCACCTAGAAAACAACGAGAGCTATGCTCCAGTTAAATCAACACGTGATATCTATACCAATATTATAAAGAGGAAAGATTTGTTTGTTTGTTTGTTTGTAACGAATAGGCTCCGGAAATACTGAACCGATTTGAAAAATTCTTTCACTGGTAGGAAGCTACATTAACCCCGAGTGTCATAGGCTATATTAGATTTTCAAAAAAATAGGGATCCTTACCTAAACTCAAATAATGTAACCCAAGGTGCAATATTTTTTCCGTTGTTTACATATTTTGACAGGTGGTTTGTTTTTTATTCGCCCACTCTCGGCAGTGAAAAGAACATAGTCTACAGAGCAGTCTTTAGTAGTAGGTATCTTATATTCTATGGCGTAACGAAGTGAGCCGGGTCGACTAGTTGTAAATAATTATAAAGCTGAGCATGCACTGCGTTTAAAGTTTAAACGCGGCCCCAAACCTGAAAACCCCAAATCGCTAATCATTCGGCAGAAAAGCACGCTAAACAATATCAAAAGTCGCTTCCCGCGTCTGTCCCTATGTATGCTTAAATCTTTAAAATTAAGCAACAGATTTTGATGCCTTTTTTGTTTTAAATAGAGAGTTATATATCAGAGGAAGGTTTATTTTATATGTATATAATAATACACCATGGACAAAATAGTAAAAGGTAAGGCGGTACGAAGTTCGCCGGGTCGACTAGTATAACATAATTCAGAAAGTAAAGAACTCTGTCTGACAGTCAGTATTACGCAACCACGCTAACACTACTGAACTGTTTTGAATAAAATTGTGAACAAAGATAATCTACGCCTAAATTACTGAACTGTTTTAAATAAAATTGTTAAATAATAAAATTGTATAAACAATTTTCGCGAATAATAATAATAATAATAATAACACATCACACTCAGAGCCCCTAACTAGGAAGAACCTGTATCTAGGGTGCCGGAAACACACACAGAGACGAGCATCACACCCAGACCGGAAACAAACATCGATATTCATCATATCAATATTCGCCCCGCCCGGGAATCGAACCCGGGTGCACACGCTTACTCAGTCCACATCACTGCCAACTGAGCCACGGAGCAGTCACCAGTGGCGCTAGCGTCGCTGTAAACTGGCTTTTAAGCAGCAAAACAATTTCCACTGCAGTTTTTTTTGTTACATAAATGCTCTATACCACCTTGGAATATGGCAATGAATCCTAAAAGACCCCATCATTATCGTCACACCACTTACTCAAGTGAATAACCTACAACTGAATGAATAACCCTCCAAGGTCAAGAATTGAAAGGGCCCGATTCCAACGTAACCGTTACGTAGTGAGGAATATATATTATTTTACTGCTCCGTGGCTCAGTTGGCAGTGATGTGGACTGAGTAAACGTGTGCACCCGGGTTCGATTCCTGGGCGGGGCGAATATTGATATGATGAATATCGATGTTTGTTTCCGGTCCGGGTGTGATGTTCGTCTCTGTGTGTGTTTCGGGCACCCTAGATACAGGTTCTTCCTAGTTAGGGGCTCTGAGTGTGATGTGTTATTATTATTATTACTAATTGACCCGGCAAACTTCGTATCGCGCCTTAAAATTTTATATTAATAAAATTAAATTGTTGTTTTCCCTTCATTTTTTCATATTTTCTCACCTTTTAAACCGTCTCTGGAAGTATTCCACGAACGTTTCAAAACCAAAATCAGTCAAATCGACCCGGCCGTTCCCGAGTTTTAGCGAGAGTAACGATCCACGGTCAATTTTTATATATTAAGTAGATAGATATATTGATAAACAATATCTAGAACTAGAGGCTGCCCCGCGGTATCACCCGCGCAGATTTCTCTTTAACACAAAAATTCCGTTTTTTCCCGTTCCCGTGGGAATTTTGGGAAATACCTTCTTAGTGCTCACCTACACTCCCTAAGGAACCTACATGCAAAATTCAGCACGCTACGCCCAGTAGTTTCGGCTCTGCGTTGTCTGTCAGTCAGTCAGTCAGTCAGTCAGTAACGGAAGAGTTTTATATATATTGATTACTTAATTTACCTTGGGTAGGTAACAAGCAAAATATCGATATAATTAACCATCAAGTGATTTATGTGAATTTTATTTAATTTTATTAAGGCTCCGCACACACAAAGCCGCCAACCTGACGCGGTGCACCGGCGCGGAATCAGCGAGCCGCAGAAAGCCGCACAAAAAAAAAAGACGGGTATTATACCGAGCCGTATAGACGCTCTTTACAACTTTATGCAAGTTTGTATAATACTTTAATACCTGCAGTATAGTTATGCAAGTTTTATACTTTACTAGTCGACCCGGCGAACTTCGTACCGCCTAACCTATTACTATTTTGTGCATGTATTATACTTATAAACCTTCCTCTTGGATCACTCTATTTATTAAAACAAACCGCATCAAAATCCGTTGCATATTTTTAAAGATATAAGCATACATTTTATACTATGTATATTTGCATTGGCGCACATTTCAGTTTCGGCTATAAGCCACTACGATTTTAATTTCAAACCGAAAAAATCCCAATTTTCCGTTCCCGTGGTATTTTGGAATAATTTTCCGATCCCGCGGTATTTTGCAATAAAACCAAAATCCACTTGTCTATCTTCTGATTGTAAGTTAAAATATCGAGGAATTTTTACTCATATCGTTTCACTAGTGTTGCGTGATTGCGTTACACACGGACAGACATTCGCATTTTATAATATTAAAGTAAATAAGTATGAATTATACTGAGTCAGTTAAGGGAGTGTTCTATGTTATTGATAGGAGAACTTTTGTAAATTTTCACTTTTTAAGAAAATCCATAAAGCAGAGTAGGCAGAAACCTCGGGTGCCGGTTGCGGGAGTATACTTTTTCAGGGTCACTCAGAACCAATAATTGGATCAATCTGAGAGGCATATGTCTAGCAGTGAATATCTTTCGGCTCGGATCAAGATAAAGCAAAAAACAAGAATGTTAAATAGCTTTCTTAGTTCTTTTGTAAATCGAAAAGGATGTATCGGTACACGTACAGAATTACCAAAACTATGTAGGTATGTTTTATTCAAAAAAAAAAAAATTGATTGACTTTTAGAACTATAAAATGTTTAATTATTATTTTTTCGGATGGTCGAGATACATTTAAATTTTTTTTAGGACTTCAAGTGCTCAACTCAGCACAAGATAAACAATATATTATATGATTTTTGTTTTTAAAGATAATGCAATTTTTTAAAATAATTTTATTTACTTACTTATTAGTTTATTAAATGTATTTTTTAATCTTTACTCTATATAATTATTTACTTTTTAGTAAATTGTACTAATATAAGTACTTACATCACGAACAAAGGAGTAGTCACTTTAACAAAAAAATTCAAAGTAAAAACTTCACGGTTTTACTTTGTCAAATTGATTCAAAACAAAATCTAAACTGTTTTAATAACTGTGTCACTTTCTCAATTTAATTCCAAACTAAAACTAATAATTATTATTATCAAATTAATTGTGACAGAAAATGTATCACTTTCTCAGCATTATTCAAAACCAAAACTTTACTGTTTTAAGAACTGTATCACTTTCCCGAGATAATTCAAAACTAAAACTCACTATTTAGTAATTGTGTCACTTTCTCAAATTAGTTCAAAACAAAAAACTTAACTGTTCAAACGAACAACTGAATCCCAACAGATTCAAGCTCAAACTGCTTCGTTTTCCGTCTCCACTGGTTTAAATACCCGGCACTCGTAGGGATGGTCCATTACATGTTCCTTAAAAGTTCTAAAATAAGATCATTTTAGAGCCGTCTCGAGTTCTGCACACGGGAATCGATCTTTCTAGAACTTGTCATAACGTTCGGAAACTTATGGCGATAATAACCGCACAACCGTATTGTGTCGCTCTCCTTAATAAGCCCCTATCTCGAACTTGATTAAAACTGAACTGTTGTCCTTACGAAGTCCAATTCTATTTTTGAATTATTCACAGTGGAAAATTATTTAAAGTAGGTTGCAAGCACATCAACATGCACATTTTTGATGAGCAGTATTCTGTTGAAAATGTGAGTTGCGCATTAAGATGGTTGGATGGTAAGGTTGATGTGCTGGCGATTGTGATTCTCTTTATAGTGGATTCATTGACTGTGAAATTTTATTGATTACAATAACCAATAACGTGTCCACCTTGACTTCGGAGGTCCGGGTTCGATTCTCGGCAGGGGCAAAAAGAAAAAAAAAAATTGGCGGATTTCGATTTTTGTTTGCTGTGTGAGTGTGTTTGCATGTCATGTTACCTGCACCCATTGTCTGGCTTTTTTATGCTACTGTCTTGTATTCGGCACGCTCCACCGTAATGGGCTCGGGCCCTTTGTTAACCATAAAAGTATAAACCTTTTGTTTCATATTTCTTGAAGCAAACTGCCTGTTGCTGGCATTTCAGAGTATCTCTCTTTAACTCCTGAGAATATACCTAAGTACTAAAAGCGTAATAAAATACATTTTCTATTAAAATTTAACGTAAATATATACTAATTTACTATTAATATATACTAGTTTTGAAGTGGGATCACCAGATTGGCGGATGAGTCATATCATAACAGCATATTTATCGAAATCAAGGTCTTCGCCGATCGACGACTTCGAGGACGCGTCTCGTCTCGTCTGGAGCCCCAATAACAATTATATGAAACTTTTGTTTGCTCCCGAGATGGGTGGTTGCTTTGTATAATTTTATGTGTCTCTGTGTGTGTGTGTGTGTGTGTGTTTGGCACCCTGTGTGTGTTTTTGTATTGCGTTGTTGCTTTTAAGGCGCCACACGGTGCGAAACTAGCGCCACTTCGATAAATAATAAATTTCTTCTAAACCATGACCGAAATAAAAAATATGCGCCTCTGACTCCCTAGATAATCTTGTTTAGAATGTTTAAAGGCTCTGTTGTGTAGCTTTTAGGATAATTATCTTAGAAATATTATTTTACGAAAAGAGACCACTTTAGGCAAAAACGGTTTTTTTCTTAGATTTGGAACCTGAAAGCTATACAACAGGGCCTTAAAAATTCCAAGCAAGATTGTCTAGGGAGTCAGAGACGCATATTTTTGATTTCAGGCATGGTTTAGAAGATATTAAATTTTTATCGGGAGTGGCACTAGTTTCGCCCCTTAACTTGTGTTGTTTTGACTAACTTGTGAATAAGATACCTACTAAAGGGTGGCTTGTGGACATACTAAGTTAAACCTAGAGAATCGCATTAAAAATCCAATATACTTAATCAACGATCTGGGTTTTTCTTATGCCTATTATAAATACGCCAGCCAGTTTAGTTTAGTATGCTTTCTTTGGTCTTTAACCTAAAACCTATACAACAGTGCCCTAAAAATACTAGGCTACATTATCTAGTGGAATACTGTTCCACATTTTTGATATTTGCCTTAGTTTAAAAGATATCAAATTTTTTTTCGCGGGTGGGTTTCTGAACTGTGCTATGTGCCTCTTACCGACGTACCTTAGCAACAATAAATAGTGTCCCACTTTTCATACTTATAGGAAAAAAGCAGGCAAAACAATAGCAAATTATACTGGGTGTTTCAAGGCGGTTATAAATCAAAGGAGCAATTCAGCTCACAGTACCTAACTACTTTTCCCAAGTAACTTGGTGACAAAAACTCAAAAATATAAAAAATATAATCTAGTCAATCAGAGTTAAGGAAGGTTTCAAATTTTTCAATTTTACTAGGTTTTTTGCAAAAACACTGCTTGCTGTGTCAGGATAATTGGCACAAATAATCCTTACATATAATTATCCGGGTTTTCGCCAAATCCCTAGTTTTTTTTTCAAAAAAATTAATTATCAAATATTCCTACGACATATACATTGGTTCGATCAGTTGACGGGGTCAATGTACGGAACAGCTGATTTTAGTTTTGTATAAAAAGGCCATACAAAACTGATGTTCTGTTTACGAAGGCGCATACCTACAACCATACAAATCAGGCGTAAAAAAGTATGGGGGGGTAACTTATTTTTAATATTCCAAAAAGCTCATAAGCCCTATAAAACAAGGGTAGGATCGTACGTGCCGATTTATAAAAATTGGAGACTTAACTGACACAAAGTACCTAACCTACTCTATATATCAATATCAATACTTTTGACTGCTCCGTGGCTCAGTTGGCAGTGATGTGGCTGAGTAAGCGTGAGCACCCGGGTACGATTCCTGGTTGATATGATGAATATCGATGTTTGTTTCCGGTCTGGGTGTGATGTTCGTCTCTGTGTGTGTTTCGGGCGCCCTAGATACAGGTTCTTCCTAGTTAGGGGCTCTGAGTGTGATGTTATATTATATAAAAAAATAGATAGTATAAATCAAAGTCGCTTTTACGCGTCTGTCTCTATGTATGCTTAATCTTTTAAACTACGCAACGGATTTTGATGATTTTTTTTAATAGATAGAGCGATTCAAGAGGAAGGTTTATAAGTATAATACATGCACAAAATACTAATATGTAAGGCGGTACGAAGTTCGCCGGGTCGACTAGTTAATTATAACTTATGCAAACCGGTCTTTCTGTATTGCAAAATAGCTTTTGTTCTTTGGTAATATTTACAGTCTAGGGCGCAAGAGGCCATAGACAAATCTGTTACACCCTCCTAAAACGCCAATGTGCAGTGGCGGACACGGTCGGCGTAACACTTCCGGTTTTTCTTTAGCTCAAAATAGCTCAAAAAATAAGAGTAAAGGAACGTTTCATAGTTTTCAATTATACTAGGTTTTTTTGCAAAAAAAACTGCTTTATGTCAGGATGATTGAAAGAAAAGTAATGATTATATCAAATTATCCGTGTTTTCGCAAAATCCCTAGTTTTTTTTTCAAAAAACCTAATTATCAAATCTTACTACGACATATATATTTTTAATTATAAAAAAAGCTGCTTTCAAAAGAAACATAATTACTTCAATCATCAATATCAATTACATAGTATAAAACAAAGTTGCTTCCCGCGTGTGTCCCTATGTAAGCTTATATCTTTAAAATTATGCAACGGATTTTGATGCGGTTTTCTTTAATGGTTAAAAAGATTCAATAGAAAGGTTTATAAGTAAAAATAAATGCACAAAATAGTAACAGGTTAGGCGTTACGAAGATCGCCGGGTCGACTAGTTAGGTAGGTATAAAGAAATTAAGTATGAGATTCATTTACCCTGTGATTGATATTTTTACTGTGATAAACACTTTTCTTTGTTATTGTGTATTTAGCACTATCTTATACGGCGAACTTCGTACTGCCTTAAAGCAGCTTCCCACGGTCCGCGATTCTAAGGCCTCCTTCACGAAGACGCGGCGCGTTGTTCGGAGCGTCATACGGGCTCCGACACAGGCAGGCGACGCTGCGTTCACCGGGGCGGTCTCCGACGCCTTTCCAATCGAAAATAGGCCTATGTTTTGTTCTTAAAGCGTTGAACGGTGACCGCGGCAGTGCACGCGTCGGCGCCCGCCAACGCGTCTCCGTAAACGCTCTCATACATTGCTATACGTTTAATTTAATCGCATCACGCCCCGCACGACGCCCCGCGCAACGCCCCGCGTGCCCATAAATGCGGCCCATAAGTTACCGACTCGTACTTAAATGCTACCAAGGACGAGACCCATCCTACGGTGCGTCATATGAGCTGCCCTTTTAGTACGGCCGCATTTACAATATAGCTTTTCGGCCTTTGCTTTTTTTTAATCGACTTTGACGCTCTAGAGGACGAAAAGCATTATTGCGAATGGCCGTAATAGTATCCCTGGGGTGGCATTCTCTCATTTTAAAACGCACAAAAAACTCATGTCTCATTATTATGGTATGTAAATTGTCAAATTTGCAATTCTGTAAACAAAAATGCTATCGAAAAACTACTATGGATCACCTAATGTCTTGCGCTAACATTGACTTGCACTAGGCACAATAGTGTCAAAGAGAATATCCCCCTGTCCACGTTCGCTCGCGATATCGCGAACCGTGGGAAGCTACATTTACAATGTCACCTACTATTAATAATTATTTATCTCTGTGATAACTGGCGCGACAGGTTCCTGCCGGCTGTGTACAGTACACGCAGCTCTTGACAAAGTCGGACGCTTGCAAGCTTTACTCTCGCTCGGAAACAACAAAGAATCTGAGTTCGACGCAATCAAGGTAAAATGGCAAAATACTCTCACGACGATGGAGGCAAGCTGGCATCAGAAAAGTCAGAGGAGACTTTTAGCGGCTGGAGCCGCTACTGGCAGTCCGTGCAGCGCACTAAATCCGCCGCTGGGATACTTGAAGTCACAGAAGGTTACAAGATCGACTGGAAATCAAACGCAATGAAGTTGGCGAGCGACAATGGACGCTGGTACCTGGCGCTGCGGCACGGTGAGCGCGTCGACCTCACGTACGGGCCGTGGGTGCCGCATTGCTTCGACGATGCCAGCCGCTACGTACGCAAGGACCTTAACATGCCGCTCGCTCTGGGAGACAGGGCAGGCGGCAAGGAGTCCTACCACAAGGATACGCCGCTGACTCGCATCGGGCAGTATCAGGCGCGACTGGTGGGCGAGGGGCTTCGCTTGGCCGGCGTCACCCTCCGCCACGTCTACTCTTCAGCCGCTTTACGCTGCGTCGAAACAGCTCACGCTTTGTTGGAAGGACTTCAACCAGATCCGTCCGTAAAGATAAGGGTGGAACCGGGCCTGTTCGAATACAAGCACTGGTATATGGCGAAGGGAATGGCACCCTTCATGACGCCCGAGGAACTTCACAAGGCTGGATATAACGTGGATCTAGCCTACAAACCGTATATCGGATTGGATATAACGACATCAGAAACAGTGGAGGAGTTTTATAAGCGAGGCGAGAAGGTGATGCAATCGGCCGTCCAGGATACTGAAATTCAAGGTGGGAATATAATGTTCGTGGGTCATGCAGCGACGCTGGATATGATGGTGGTGGCGCTGAAGCGGCTGGGCGGGGTCGGAGGCTCGGAGCCGTATAAGATCCGTGATAGTTTGCTGCGCGTGCCATACTGCGCCCTTGGTGCCGTTCACGACCGTCCGTGGCGAGTGGTTGCACCACCTTGCCCCCCTTCCATCAACTCCAGCTCGGGCCGGTACGACTGGAAGATGCTGCTCAATGTGGAATGAGGACATCTTGGCCAAATGTGGGTCCAGCTCGATGCACTAATGCCTCTCGTGGGTGCAAATGAGCTGTTGCCTCTGCCCTTTGGGGTGTGTAGGCGTAAGATTATGTTTATGTTTTGGAGAGCAATGATACATTGATGGTTAAATCGGGAATAAATGCATAAATCTAAATTCGCGGCCTTCTTATCAAAAGTAAGCAGGATAGAGCATTTCAGGTAAAATTTGGATAATTTCAAAACGTTTAAAGTTTCATTGAAAAGTACATTAAATACATTAACTTGTTTTTGTTCCACGTTGTTAGATAACAAAATGTTTAAGTTAAAGTGTATGTTTTGCAGAATCTTGCCAATTGTTTTATAAAAGTTTATAATAAATCATTTTCAAATATATTTGTTTTAACTATGAGTCCGTTAGTATTTATTTAGTACTATATAATATCGTTTAAAGAGCCATACTGCGCCACATTTTCGATGTTTGTCTTAGTTTATAAGTTTTTTTTTTCGAGAATGCCACTAGCATCCCTGTAAACTGGTTCTTAATCAATCAATACATAGTATAAAACAAAGTCGCTTCCCGCGTCTGTCCCTATGAATGCTTATATCTTTAGGACCAAACAACGGATTTTGATGCGGTTTTTTTTAATAGATAGGGTGATTCAAAAGGAAGGTTTATAATACATGCACCAAATATTAGGTTAGGCGGTACGAAGTTCGCCGGGTCGACTAGTAGATGAATAAAACTTACATCAAAACTATACCACTTAGGTAGTAAGGTATGAGAAACTTTAAAGCTGGTCACTTTATAAAGGCGGACGAATCAAAATTATTTATTCATGTCAATTTGCGAGGGCGAGGAGAGCTTCCGAGGAGGCTTCATAAATAAAGCTTCGCACTCATTACGGCCATTAGAGAGCTTAATTTACTTCAGCGCAAAAATTTACATTAGACACAGTTCTTTTAATTGGAAGCCTTCAAGTTTAATTTTCAGTTTTCAGTGAGATATATATTAAATTTGCATAATTTCTGTGGTCAATATTTAGGCCGACGAAACATTTCAATTTCCTGGCACCAAAATATCGGTAAAATGATTTTTTTACGCGGTTTTCTTTTGGTAAACAGAATATATATATAACTAAATGCTACCCCGTGGCTTCGCTTGCGCAATTTTGTTTCAGACCACAAACCAAATTAGGCGTTCCAGTGTGGATTCGGGTTAAAAAGTAGGATATGTACTTTTTCAGGCACTAGACTACGACTATCTGTGTACTAAACTTAATTTAAATCGGTACAGTAGTTTTGGCGTGAAAGAGAGACTTGCAGACTAATGCATTTATGACATAGGAGCTGTCCCGGCTTACTTCGTTACGCCATATAGAATATAAGATACTACTAAACACTTGGGATCCTTACCTAGACTACAAATACAATGTGCAATTTTTTTCCTTGTTTACATATATTTGTCATATATCATGTTGTTTGTCGTTGTTTGTTTTTTTTTTTCGCCCATTCTGGGCAGTCATAAGAAGAAGTGCACGGGTATCATGAGTAAGATGAGACGTGCTATTGTAATGAGACTGAGCGTCACTGAGAGGTAACCGAGCGCGGGGGCCGCACTTGTTGAGGGAGGCAGGGAGTGCCCATACTGTATGTAGTACCACTTATTTTATATACTGTGCTACGTATGTAGATGGTAATGGTAAATGAAGCCACTTTGCTTTATTAAAATATATTTCATTCAACGACTTTCCTTATCCAGTCTCACGCAGTTTTTCCCTTTGATCCAACTCCCAAAGTAAATCTTTAGTTTTATTTCTACTTTGCCTTTTTCATTTCTACTATACTAAGAATTGTCTATTCTTTATTTAATTTAAAAACACGCTTAACATATCCACACACCTACCTTAAAATAAAAGGCCGATACCTAAAAAATACAAATGCGAAAATAAAATTGTACTGAGTGTTACGTAGACAATCTCGTCAAAACCAAAAAGGGCCGCGGCAGAGCCCTGGAGCTCCGCTGGCAGCCCCCCGTCAGGCCTAATGCTGAGATTAAGGGTAACTCGGTTAGTATGCTACTGATAATACGAATGTTGTATGAATTTTTTGTTATTTTCCTTTTGCTCGTTGTATGTTTAAAATTACAAACGAATGTCGTAGTTTTTCAACTCTTTTCGAGGATTCACGCAAAAACTACCTAACAGAGCTTGGTAAAACTTCTCAGTTTGATAGCTTGTAAATCAGAATAGCAGATAGGCTTTAATTTAAAATGATAATAATAATAATAACACATCACACTCAGAGCCCCTAACTATGAAGAACCTGTATCTAGGGCGCCCGAAACACACACAGAGACGAACATCACACCCAGACCGGAAACAAACATCGATATTCATCATATCAATATTCGCCCCGCCCGGGAATCGAACCCGGGTGCTAACGCTTACTCAGTCCACATCACTGCCAACTGAGCCACGGAGCAGTCGCAGAGCAATGATGTAGTGTAAAAGTAGGAAATTGGCGAGCTAGTGATGTAATAAAGTATTCCCTTTATGTTTCCTTTTTTTTTCTGGACTGCCAAGGCGAAATGGCTTATTTTTTACAATGTAAAATTTTATTTTATGCAAACTAGGCCGTGACCGCAGTTTTGCCCGGTGCAGTAAGTGCAGATACATAATTTATAGAACATTCTGCAATTCAGTAGATTCGAACGTCAGCAACTAAACTATTCTGATGAACCACATCCTGACTTGAAATGGATATTTCTGTACACCTTGAATAACAAGAGAAATAAATATTAATTTGGTTGTTGACCGCTATTTTGTAGTGCGAGTGCAGTAAGTGCAGATGCATAATTTATAGAACTACTTTGAAATTCAATAGATACCAACGTCATAAGTAACTAAAATAGTCTTGTAAGTCATCTTGCCTAATAATCGTCTATACTAATATTATAAAGAGGAATGATTTGTTTGTTTGTTTGTAACGAATAGGCTCCGGAAATACTGAACCGATTTGAAAAATTATTTCACTGGTAGGAAGCTACATTAACCCCGAGTGTCATAGGCTATATTAGATTTTCATAAAAATTAGGGATCCTTACCTAAACTCAAATAATGTAACCCAAGGTGCAATATTTTTTCCGTTGTTTACATATTTTGACAGGTGGTTTGTTGTTGTTTTTTTTGTTCGTCCATTCTGGGCAGTCAAAAGAACATAGTCTATAGAGCCAAGTCTTTATAGTATCTTAATTCTATGGCGTAACGAAGTAAGCCGGGACAGCTAGTTATAAATAAGGGTGCTAACATTATGAAGCTAGTGTCCAGCTCAGATGAATTTTCAGCTTCTATATTCTATAGTTTATGTGAGGGTCAAGATTCTAAACTCAATTCGATCAATTTGTTTGTGCATTGTGTGTAAAAGAATTTGCCTTTGTTAAAGGAGCAATGGTTAGCGAAGTCGGAAACAACACAATTACACGTCGATCGAATTCAATTCTACAGTATAAAACAAACTTCGTACCGCCTTATTATTGTTATGTGTGCGTTATACATACATAAACCTTCCTCTTGAATCACTCTCCGAAAACTATTGTCTAAGTCACATCAAAATTCGTTGCATAGTTTTTAAAATATAAGCATACATAGGGCATATAATCATATTAAATCAATATACGTAGTATAAAACAAAGCCGCTTCCCGCGTCTGTCCCTATGTATGCTTATATCTTTAAAACTATGCAACGGATTTTGATGGGTTTTTTTTTCATAGATAGAGTGAATCAAGAGGAAAGTTTATAAGTATAATACATGCACAATATAGTAGTAGGTTAGGAGGTACCAAGTTCGCCGGGTCGTATACCTTTGTGTTACCCGCAGTTTATTACCGCAGTAAAAAGTATCTATGTGTTAATCTAGGGTGTCAGCTAACTCCATACTTAATTTCATTGATATCACTTCAGGCGTTTAGACGTGTAGAAGTTACAAACATACCCACTCACAAGTTTCGCCTTAATTATATTAGCGTGATGGGACGAAAAAAAACAATTGCAATTTCTTACAGGGAATTTATGTGGAACAAAAATAAAATATAGGTAATATGTAAACCGAAATGTTATGTGAAAAATCGTGCATTACTAGAAGTAAGCTACGCACATCAATTCAGCTAGCTACGTTTAGATAATAGCTATGCGTTTTGCTACGAAACGTAGCTAGCTACGCGCGGCGTAGCATCTAGTTCTAATCACATTGAAATAGACAAAAGTGTTTCGACTAGTAAAAAATATTTTAAAAATATTACCTTTATTTTGATAATTTCTTAATTACAAATTCACTTATATTACAAAATTTAATTGGCACTTGGCAGGGCACATTAGAAACACAGATAGTCGCTGGGTTCGAAAACAAGTTCTGGTAGACTTTTAACAATCCTGTTAGAAAAAACTGGCATATCAGTGCACGGCTTAAAAGGGATATTTTTCAAATTGGTCTGCGATGTGGAAAAATAACGAGCATTTGCAAAGTTGCTACCATATAAACTCTGGAGCCGAATAAATTTTTTTTTGTAGCTCTACTTATTGTATATCTATTACTAGAGGCTGCCCCTCGGTTTAACACGCGCAGATTTATCACAAACACAAAAATCCAGTTCTTTCCCGTTCCATTGGGAATTTCGGGAAATCCTTTCTTAGTGCTCGCCTACACTCCCTATGGAACCTACATGCAAAATTTCAGCCCGCTACGCCCAGTAGTCTCGGCTCTGCGTTGTCTGTCAGTCAGTCAGTCAGTCAGTCATTCAGTAACGGAAGAGTTTTATATATATTTATGTATACCAATAATGAAGAGAAAAAATATGATTGTTTGTTTGTTTGCATCGAATAGGCTCCGGAAATACTGAACCGATTTGAAAAATTCTTTCACTGTTGGGAAGCTACACTATCTCTGATTGTCATAGGCTATATAAGATTTTAAAAAAAATTAGGGATCCTTAATTAAACTCAAATAATGTAACCCAAGGTGCAATATTTTTTCCGTTGTTTACATATTTTGACAGGTGGTTTGTTGTTGTTGTTTGTTTTTTTATTCGCCCATTCTGGGCAGTCATAAGAACAAAGTCTAAAGAGCCAAGTCTTTAGTAAGTAGTGTATTATATTCTATGGCGTAACGAAGTTAGCCGGAAAATATCGGGGGAAAATAAAGTTGTACTGACTGAGTGTTACGTAAAAAAAATCTCGTCAAAACCAGAATGACTGAAAAATTTGTAGAAAAGAGAGATATTTAAGAACTCCGAAACGTTGTCCGAAACAGACCACAAATTTTGCGGTTTGAAGGAGAAATGCTTTGGCGGAGTCACAGGTCACACACGCATCTTCTAAATCAGGGTCTTCAGACTCTTAAACTTACGATTAAACTTCTACCGTCTTATTCATAAATATACAGTACATTTTAAGTAGCGTTACTGGAGGTCTACTTCTCTTGTTTGTTGTGTGGTAAATACGTGAAATACAGTCTAAATTGACATACGTCAAATAACTAAAATGCTCTTTAACTTTTTATGAATAAGCGGGCTATTCTTTTGCTATTTCGTAACTTTGATCGATCGTAATAGCAAAGCAATAGAATATAAATATAAGCTATTGTACAATCTGGGATAGGATTCACTAAATAGTGAATCCTGTTTTGTTACACGAAAGTGGAACCCGCGTAGTGCAATTGTTATTAAATATCAATCAATATTGACGTATATAATGTCAGTCGAACGTAATCATAACATTATCATAGTATGGAGCAGACTACCCTTTTTGGTCAATTCCAATCTATTGCGATACTACTGCTATAGTTGTAGCAAAATTGATTACGAGACTACTAAAAATGTGTATTTTCTTGCGATTAACGTACCACTTTTATTCTACTTTTATCCGATAGTGCTGTTTTGCGCGATGAGACGAGACCAGGGGGTCAAGTTTCTTATCTAAAAACGATCGACTCGTAATTGTCTTTTAAGCGACTTCGTCAACCATTGCTGTTTTCTTTGGGCGTGCGACAGAAATTGCCTTTGTGAAAGCGGCAATGGTTAACGAAGTCGCTAACAAAACAATTACGAGTCGATCGTATTTAGTTAAGAAACTTGACCCCCAGGGCAATATCAAACTTTTTTTTTTTTTACAGGGGCGAGAAACGATCAGAAGAGAAAATTCAGAAGGTATTGTACATAATTTCTTGCATATTATTTCCTATTCTGTTAACTAGGTCTACGTATGACTGACGACACTGGGGCGCAAGCCCAACAGCAAAGCAATATCTTTGACAAAAGGAGACCAATTCTAAAGCGTCACTCGCGACGTGTGGAACTCTTTAGGGTCGATACAAGAATAGGTAGACACTAGCCTGATGGTCTGACGACAAAATAAACAGCACAGGTAACGTTATTCACGGTTACTTTTTTATCGTGGAGGAAAATAGAACACACGGTAGGCCTAGTTATACAGGACTGATTCCTGAAAACAAAATTGAAAAATAATGAACCGTGCTCGCTCACTGGAGGTATTTCGAATGTTTTTGTAAAAAAACTAAAAACGTTGTGTAGCATCAGAGCAATGACCTACGGTGGCTTAACTGGTGCCAGACGCGTCAGGGGGTAGAGGGCAATGCGCGGGGAGGTGAACAAGCTGTCCATCGGCCTTAATTTTTTTTATTTTTGAAATTTTCAAAAAAAAAAACAAAATTATAAAAAAAAACCAGTCATATATCATGCAAAGACTTGTTCCTCAAAGTTTCCGTCACGATAAAAAAATAACCCTGTATAGTATTTAGTTACGCATAGTTTGATATTAGTATATTGAAAGAAAATAAATGTATTTCTTTTCTAGTACTTCAGTGGCGACAGAGAGACTGTGTTCGGCTTGTGAAGGTTTGTCTACTATTTTGCCTGGAAGATATCGCTTTGAGCGATAAGGCCGCCCATTGCATGCCAATTAAATTTTTCTGTACCCTGCATTTGATAATGTACTTTGTATCTTACTTTGTATGCTATTAGTTTAGTTTAGTTTACGGGCGAGTTTCCGCAATTTGACAGATATTGTGCCTATTTTGTATGCAATAAAGTGTTTCCTATTCTATTCTAATTTTGATTTTGAATTGGAGGGAAAATATGATATTAAGCCACCTTATGCCGTTTGTATGAACATTGAACAATGCCTGTAGGGTCAGCTGGTAAATTTATTCATTGTTTTATTGTGTAAATTTCCAACAAAGTTTGCCGGGTCAAAAGTATATCTAAACATTAAATCTTGTTCAATTTGCAAGAAAGATGGAGCTCTCGAGCACCTCGGATGATTAATGTACCTGGAAAACTGAATAGGGCAGCCAAGATAGAAAAAATGCTCGATCTAAATAAAAAAAAAACGGATTTTCAAATAAAATAATAAAAAAAAATCCAAAAGTACTTGTTGACTGTTTCAATTGCGTTTGATCTAAAACGTAATCTAAAATTTAAAATAAGAAAATTAACAAAAAATACGATAAATTGTAATAAATATCAAATAAAAATGGCTGTGCCAAAATTTATGCTATAAAAACAACCCACTGGAACTTACAGAATGTTTCTGACAAGGCAGTAATAAATCAAAAGAGGGATTCAGCTCACCATACCTAACAACTATTCAAAGCAACATAGATCAAAAAAACTCAAAACAAAAATCTCTCCCGTACTTTGACCCAGTCAGCTGATCGAACTAATGTATGAAACAGCTTTTGAGATTTCGACCAATGTTACTTGGGGAAAGTTGATAGGTATCTCATAAACTTACGATTAAACTTCTATACTATTACTCTTCTACTATTACTCTATTACGATTGGGTCAAAAATTGCGAGTCTCGTAACTTTGATCTTGTAAGTCTAGTAGAATGAAGATACTATAAAAATTTCGAGAATCGCAATTATTGCCCAATCGTAATAGAATCGCAATAGAAGTATTATCGTAAAAGTATAGAAGTTCAATCGTAAGTTTAATAGACTAAGGCCCCAGGGACCTTAGTCTCATCGCGCAAAACGTAACTATCGAATAAAAGTCGAGTAGAAACAGTACGTTAATCGCAAGAAAATACACATTTGGTAGTCTCGTTATCAATTTTGCTATAACTATAGCAGTAGTATCGCAACAGATTGGAATTGACCAAAAAGGGTAGTCTGCTCCATAATAAGATAATGTTATGATTACGTTCGACTGACATTATATATGTCAATAATGATTGATATTAAGTGACAGTTGCACTACGCTCGTTCCAATTTCGTCTAATAAAAAAGGATTCACTATTTAGGTAAAAAAATCCCAGATTATTCTATAGCTTGCTATTCATATTCTATTGCTATACTATAATGATCGATCAAAGTTACGAGACTCGCAATTTTTGACACAATCGTAATAGAGTAATAGTATAATAATAATAGATAATAATAGAATAGAAGTATAATCGTAAGTTTAAGAGACTAGAGTCCCTGATCTGAACGGCTTTTTTTAATTATTACCATCTTGTTAGAAACACCCAGCATATTGTTGAAAAATAATGTACTTATTGAAGCTTATATAAGATCTCAGCTAATGTTTTACATCAATCACGACCCTAGTAAGCCATAAGAGCTCTAACAGACGACGCCACCGCGCCGCACCGCCCGCCGACGCGAAATCAATGCAAATTTCATCGATCCACTGTACTATTGTTAGTATACGTTGCTAGTTCTGAAAATTACATGTGGCGGCGGCGCGGCGGCGGTGCGGCGTCGTCTGTATAAGCGCTAAGAAATGGACATAATAGAACAAAATATATATTTTTTTTTATTTCGATCAGCCAGTCCTTGTTTGGTAACGGATTCCTAAAATACTATAGCTCTAATAAGATAAAAACGAAAAATATAACCCTTCATAAATTCCGGCAAAGCAATTTCCCTAAAATTAGGGAACTTTGCTTCAAATTCGCCTAGGGGTAAAAAGTGACAAGAAATCAATCTTTTCTTTTACCTAAAAAGGTCCATTTTGGTCAGGGAATATCTAACCTAACAGAGATTGACGTCAATTATTTAATTTGACAAACGATCTCATCAGATCAGCAAGCTTGATTTATTCCCACTAGAGGGACTCGCAAAAGAGGAACCTCTTGAAACACTCGCATTTCTAGATTCATTGTCAGAAGCAATGTCAATCAGAAAATTCATACACTTGGACCGACACAACGTTTAAGAGCCAGTTAATTAGCCAGTAAGATATTAATTTTTTTCGCGAATGGCGCTAGCATCGCTGTAAACTGGCTCTTAATAGAGAGCTCCTTCTCAACGTTGCAACATTTATATAAATTAGGTATTATCCATTAATTTCATAAAACAATGACCGGGAAATTAGATTTCCGTTTCAAAAATAAAAAGCCTGAAACGGAAATTGAACACATCTTGCTTCGAGCTCACTTTCTATTGTATTTTCTACCGGAAGGTGCTTTCAGTTTTCATTTAACACACAGCTAAGCCGGCTTGTACTTTGTAGAACCCTAACGCTCTAACTAAGTAGCCTGTTGAACCAATGGTGTTAACCCACTATTGCCTTATATCTTGAGACTTGAAAGCGAAAAACTTTCTTTCATTAAAAAAACATCACATAACCAAACCACACTTCGGACACTTCATAGAAAAAATCGCGTTGCTTCTCGCACTACCGAAACTCGTGTACGTGCACGCGCACCATGCTTGTGTGAGTGAGATGAGACGTGAGACGCTGCCTTTTTGTACTGAGAGGTAACCAAGAGCGGGGGAGCCGCCGCACTTGCTGAGGGAGGCAGGGAGTGCCCATACTGTATGTAGAACTATTTATTATACTGTGACATCTATACCAATATTATAAAGAGGAAAGATTTGTTTGTAACGAATAGGCTCCGGAAATACTGAACCGATTTGAAAATTTTTTTCACTGTTAGGAAGCTACACTATCCCCGAGTGACATAGGCTACATTAGATTTTCAAAAAAATTAAGGATCCGTACTTAAACTCATATAATGTAACCCAAGGAGCAATATTTTTTTACGTTGTTTACATATTATTTTGATAGGTGGTTTGTTGTTGTTGTTTGTTTTTTTATTCGCCCATTCTGGGCAGTCAAAAGAACATAGTCTATAGAGCAAAGTCTATAGTAGTATCTTATATTCTATGGCGTAACGAAGTAAGCCGGGACAGCTCGTTAAATATAATCTCAGCGCCAATACCTCATTGACTGAGTCCACGAGAGGCTATCAATATGATACAGATATAGAAACAAAGAATAACATAGCCACATATTTATTTCCATTAATCAATACAAAAGCCGCTTCCCGCATCTGTAGCGACAGATATTATAAATGCGAAAGATTGTGAGTGTGTATGTTTGTTATTTCTTCACCTCTAAACGGCTGGAGAGATTTCAATGAAATTTGGTATGTAGTTAGCTGACACCCTGGATAAAACATAGTCTGCGGTAATAAACCACGGGAAACACTGCTGGGCCCAGCAGTTATACATAATCAATATATATAAAACTCTTCCGTTACTGACTGACTGACTGACTGACTGACTGACTGACTGACTGACTGACTGACTGACTGACTGACTGACTGACTGACAGACAACGCAGAGCCTAAAACTACTGGGCGTACAAAGCTGAAATTTGGCATGTAGGTTCCTTAGGGAGTGTAGGTGAGCACTAAGAAAGGATTTCCCGAAACTCCCACGGGAACGGGAAAAAACGGGATTTTTGGGTTTATGAAAAATCTGCGCGAGTGAAACCGCGGGGCAGCCTCTAGTTATATTATAAAATTCTTTTAAATCTCGTTTTCAATAAAAAAGGAACTTCGTTTTATACCAGCTTTCTTTATTATATTCTAAGTAACTGCCCAATCAAGACCTCTGAGTGTAGCGTCAACACATACAACTCAGAGCTCAACTGAAACCGGTTGCTCTGAATAATACTCTGCGATTCCCAGCTTCTTAGTTTCCCAAGTGAGATGCGAAACTAATTAATATCCGGGTAACCGGGTATCCGGGAACGGATATCCTCTTGCCAGCGGCTGCTGCAGCTCCTGCGGCTGGCAAAACTTGTTAAATGCAACTGCAAACTTAAGTTTTTGTCAAACAGCGCTAGATCGCTAGCCTCACGCGGCACTAGACATCGCTATAATGATATTAGATAAAGAGGCCCCCCCACAAAATCAAATCTAAGTGTGACAGGTTGAACTAGGGTTGAACGAAAAAAAAAAAAACACGTTTGATAAGCACTGTTTAGCGCTCAAACAGACGACGCTCCACTGTTCGCACGCGCTGCCACTAGAGGTGGTCGTTATTTACAATCGCATTTAAAAAGACTCGTTATTTCATGGCTACGAATCGCATTGCTATTCACAACGAATGTATACTGCGATCGCATTTTCGTTGACAATGAGGGGTTTTCGTTTTTGACAGTTTTAACGGTTCTAGGAGAATGCTAATAGATGGCACTGTATAGCCAATGTATGTAGGTGTAATGTCAACGTCAAATCTGATTGACCTGACTGATTGAATTCGCGGTGCGGTAGCGGAGCGTGTGAACCGTGTTGCGGTGCGGCGGCGTGCGTCGTCTGTTTTAGCGCTAATGCCAACGCTCTAATAGCGTAGTCAGGTTGACAAAGCCTTTAGGAACTACTGCCAACTTAGGAAGCCGCAATCAAGCTGCTGCCGTTGCTATCGACACTTGCAGATGACGTTAACGCCCTTTGTGGTGTCAACTGGCTGGAATGAGGTCAACTGGGCAAGCTCTCATTCTTGTTGAATCCATACTAATAATATAAACTAGCTGACCCGACAGACTTTGTCGAGACGACTGACAGTTATGTCAAACAACAAAAAGCGCTACATTTTACAATGAAATGTTTTGTATGGGAAAATGAAATTGTTGGTTTTTTCCATTTTTGATGCAATTTTCGGATATTGTCTCAACTTGTAGCACGTCTCATCTCACTCACACAAGCATGACACGCGTGCACGTACACGAGTTTCGGCTGTGCGCGAAGCAACGCGCTTTTTTATATGAAGTGTCCGAGGTGTGGTTAGACTAAACGTGTCTATCAATAAATATAAACAAATTGCGATCGGCATTGGCACTCGACAAAATTATATATATTTTTTAAATATAGAACCAAATAAGCGGTTACGTAAGCAAAGGAATAAAAACCACAAGCTCAGAAATGTTCTCGTTTTACACCTTGTAAACAGCAATCTACGCAAAAATTAACCAGTCTAACAATAATTTCATTCTGTTTACACCCGCTACAAGGGAGCCATTAGGGAATTCATTTGTCATTGTGTTTAAAACGCTGCCAGCAGATTCCTTTATCTTAGAATAATAAAAGCTTTTTGTTTCACCAAAAACATAAAATTAATTTGAATTCCGAGCAATCATATTTTTAATTGTTGGCTCTTAAATTTGAATCAGCACCGGCACAAGTACTATTATAATTATATAAAAAGTTAGAACAAGAACATTGTTATTTTGGATATCTTTTTTTTATGGGTCTATTCGTATGGTTTTTTTTTTGTGTTAGGCAAGTAGATTGTACCTAAGTTTTAACATAATAATAATAATAATAACACATCATACTCAGAGCCCCTCACTAGGAAGAACCTGTATCTAGGGAGCCCGAAACACACACAGAGACGAACATCACACCCAGACCGGAAACAAACATCGATATTCAGCATATCTGCCCCGCCCGGGAATCGAACCCGGGTGCACACGCTTACTCAGTCCACATAATATCACTGCCAACTGAGCCACGGAGCAGTCCATTCGATAAGCCAGCATTTCATTCCATTCATAAGACAGCATCACGATTCGATTGCATAATAATGAACTACAGACTCCTACACATATGTACAGTCACGTATTTTAGTCCGAACATAGTTAGAAAAAAATAATCGCATGCAGTGATCACATTTACCGAAATATCTGCTACGCTCACAGCTTTTGTTTAAGTATGGAAGTGTTTGTATGTAATTTATGAAAATGTCTTGTACCTTTTTGAGCCAACGGGTTTTTTTTTAACATGTGTGTGTGGTCTTTGCGTGCAAGCTATTTTAGACTTTGTATGTACTAAAATAGACAAGGACGTCGCAGAGTCGGCCGCCCGAAGCAGACCTGGCGCCGCACGGTGGAACAAGAGGCTGCCACTCTCGGAGCACCGTGGGGCGAGATGGAGGAGGTTGCCCAAGACAGGAGCAAGTGGCTAGCTTTACTGAGAGCCCTATGTCCCTGATGAGGGATAAGAGGACATCATCATCATGGACTAAAATACGTGCCTGTACAATGTACTTCAGCTCGTGCAGTAAATCTGTTTCGAACGATCCACAGCTCGGCAGGTTTAAGCTGTTTGTAAATGTTAATAACTGGGCAAATGTTTAAACAGTCCGTTTATATACAACCACCGTATGTCCGTGTAGGCACTTTTAGCAAATTCAATAGTTTTTCACTAAAAATGGTTCTAAATTCCACAATAATATGGCTCCCTAGCTTCACTAGTTGAAATTCTTTAAAAACGGCAAACAGCAAAAAGACTGGATGAATATTGAAGAATCTATGAGATAGAGACAGCCAGTGAGACTATTACAGTGATGGAACACAGCAAAAAAACTGAAAAAAGTCTACTCACTTGAAGTTTGATGAATTTAGGAGAGGCTCAGAGCAGAAACTGTTCGAGCGGTGCGTGTATGTTTATCACTGGGTAACTCTTTAAGCAGTCCGCCTTTAAGACTGTATATAATATGGTCTACTCACATGAAGGTTGATGAACCTATGGGAGGCGCACAGGGTACGCATCAGGGTGGGGCAGCCGCCGGTAACGCTATACCAGCAGCCACTCGGCGCTTCCGTGCCGTCGTCGCCAGGCTCCCGCGCGCCATCACCGCCGGCGACGACCACACCTTTGTCTGGAACAAAAGAATCATGTTTAATACATCATGCTAGTCGAATCACCTGAATGATCCAAAATAGCTTTAAGGTTAAAATACCTTTTTCAAATCGAAAGATTTTATTTCGTAAAGTTATTTTTCGAGTTATTCTCAGCAAGGCCTTTCATTTTGATACCCATATTGTAGGGGTGAACAAAAACAACTTTTTTTTAAATAATAATAACACATCACACTCAGAGCCTCTAACTACGAAGAATCTGTATCTAGGGAACCCGAAACACACACAGAGACGAACATTAAATCCAGACCTGAAACAAACATCGATATTCATCATATCAATATTCACCCCTCCCGGGAATCGGATCCAGGTGCACACCCTTACTCAGTCCACATCACTGCCAACTGAGCTACGGAGAATTCAACAACTAGTCCGCCATCTTGAATGTTCGGCCATGTTGGATTTTGAATGACGTCACATATTGCTTAAAAGTATTGTTAGGCATACAGAACGTGTATACAAAATTTCAGCTCAATCGGCTAAAGAAATCTGCTTCAAAATTACGTTGCAATATTTCACCCAAACATCATACATAAATTGCAAGTTAAATAAAAGCTTTTAAAATAATATATACGCTATACGGACCACTACTGCGGCAGGGACCAACGGCTTAGCGTGCCTTCCGAACCACGGAATCATATTACTTTTCAGGTGATTCAAGCCTGCAATGTCCTATCCAACCGAAAACAACCAAAGAGTGATTTTTGTAAGAAATCAATACGTGGTATTTTCCGCGGGGATCGAACCCACGACTTTCCATGCCCTAATCAAAGGCTCGCACACTGCGCTTAGAATAAATAACATTGTAACGTAAATATATGAACAGAACTGGCGCCTTACAGTGGACCAGGAAGCCGCCTTCCTCGACCTAAGCTGGGATAAACTGGAGCAGCAGGCGCAAGACCGGTCGAGCTGGAAAGCTTTAATTCGAGCCCTATGTCCCTGATTAGGGATAAAAGGACAAGAAGAAGAAATATATGAACAATATTGTGTATATATTGAAAGGGGGATCGTCATTCACCGTGTCACCCTAGTATTACAATAAAAGTAGACTGAGAGCAGAAATAAACACGTACTCGTAGCAACAGCGCACCCCCACCAATGCTCATTTTACGAGCGACCTAATAAAATTATGTGAAAGGGCAATACGAGACCTGGGGGGTTATTCTAAGCACTTAAAGACCAACTTCGAGATTTTTTACTGTGTTAGGCCTGGTGACAGACGTTGGTTGGGGTGCATTATCTCGAGTACCATTAAGCTCTGCTGGTCTTAATTGACATATTATCATAAAGATAAGAAGTAAGGATATACATTGAACTCGTATATATTCGAAATAATTTTACAAGTTATTTTGAAATCAAAAACGTTCGCTATCTTTAATTTTAGGTTATTAGTTGCAAAAAAGTCAGCGATGTTATAATATTATCAACTGACATCAAACAATCCATTTTTTTATTAAAGGGTTATAAACTGATAAAAACATTAATAGAGAATTCCCTCTAATTCAAAGAGGTTTAAAATACAAAAACCTTATCTCCCGATTGAAATAATTACTTTTCTGAAAACCGCATCAAAATGGGTTCAGCAAGAAAATCGCAGATAAACATTTAAGTACATATTTTTTTAAAATAAATTTATTCTTTCAAGCTGAGACAAAATACATAATATATAAATATTAGCATGTATTATACATATAAACCTTCCTCTTGAATCTGTCTCTAAATATTAAAAAAACCGCATCAAAATCCGATGCAGTTTTAAAAATTTAAGCATACACGAGGATAGATGCGGCAGGCGACTTTCTTCCAACTATGACGTATTGAAGTAGGTAGTTAATTTTGATCCAACTGTCGAAATAACGAATCGATAAATGTCTTTGTGTTGAGATTGAGCCCCCTGTTACGTGAGAGCGAGCGGTCTTACTCCAGCTTTCATTTGGTCAATTTTATTTTTCTATTCTCAGGATTCTAAGATTAGCCGCATCACGGGTCCTAAGTTAGAATTTAAGTTATATCCATCTATGAAAAAAAAAAAATGATTTATTTTATCTATCTATCTATTTCTACTATCTACTATATAGGCCGGTCCGATTTAGCTAATTTTGGATTTGAAAAATTCCTAGTAGTCCAGGGAAGGTTTAAAAGGTGAGAAATTATTAGAAAATTGCAAGAAAAAAAAGGAATTAAAATTTCTCTTATAAACCGTTCCATTGTAAGCTTAGCGCCGGGCGTTTGACATAACTGTCAGTCGTCAGGACCACGTCTGCCAACTAGTAGTCTATACCAATATTATAAAGAGGAAAGATTTGTTTGTTTGTTTGTAACGAATAGGCTCCGGAAATACTGAACCGATTTGAAAAATTCTTTTACTGGTAGGAAGCTACACTATCCCCGAGTGACATAGGCTATATTAGATTTTCAAAAAAATTAAGGATCCGTACTTAAACTCAAATTAATAACCTAAGGAGCAATATTTTTTCAGTTGTTTACATATTATTTTGATAGGTGGTTTGTTGTTGTTGTTTGTTTTTTTATTCGCCCATTTTGGGCAGTCAAAAGAACATAGTCTATAGAGCAAAGTCTATAGTAGTATCTTATATTCTATGGCGTAACGAAGTAAGCCGGGACAGTTCGTTTAAAAGATAAAAGGAATCTTTTATTCTAAGCCAATTACGACTACTTAGTTGGTATATACAGTGGCGGACTAGGAGGCCGTAACAGATTTGTCTACGGTTTCGTCAGCCCTAGACTGTATTACCAAGGAACAAGAGCTATTTTGCAATACAGAAAAACCGGAAGTGTTACGCCGACCGTGTCCGCCACTGTACCTTATATTTAGTTAAGTATCTTATTCTGTGAAGAGGCGATGTGGTTCAGGGGCACCTATCAAACGGCTCAAACAAACGAACGTGAAATCAACCTGGGACTCTAGTCTCTTAAACTTACGATTAAACTTCTATTCTATTATTATTCTACTATTACTCTATTACGATTGTGTCAAAAATTGCGAGTCTCGTAACTTTGATCGATCATTATAGTATAGCAATAGAATATGAATAGCAAGCTATAGAACAATCTGGGATTTTTTTAACCTAAATAGTGAATCCTGTTTTATGTTGTGAATCCGGACGGGCGTAGTGCAACTGTCACTTAATATCAATCAATATTGACATATATAATGTCAGTCGGACGTAATCATAGAGTCATAACATTATCTTTTTATGGAGCAGACTACCCTTTTTGGTCAATTCCAATCTGTTGCGATACTACTGCTATAGTTATAGCAAAATTGATTACGAGACTACCAAATGTGTATTTTCTTGCGATTAACGTACTGTTCCTACTCTACTTTTATTCGATAGTTACGTTTTGCGCGATGAGACTGAGGGCCCTGTTTTCAGATGTACATACTAGTTAGAATAGCAGAACAATGTCGGTACTAGGGTTTTTTTTAAATTCATAACGATCAAAAAACAGGGCAACCCATTGAAATCGGCTGAACTTTTTTTTATCCTAACAATTTGTAATGGTAAATAGATACACCTGTGAGAAACTCGGGAGAAAATATAGCGTGTGTGTAAGTGTAAGTGTCTGTCCATATAGCAATTAGTTTCTAGCAATCAATATATATAAAACTCTTCCGTTACTGACTGACTGACTGACTGACTGACAGACAACGCAGAGCCGAAACTACTGGGCGTACAAGGCTGAAATTTGGCATGTAGGTTCCTTAGGGAGTGTAGGTGAGCACTAAGAAAGGATTTCCCGAAATTCCCACGGGAACGGGAAAAAACGGGATTTTTGTGTTTATGAGAAATCTGCGCGGGAAATACCGCGGGGCAGCCTCTAGTCAATATACATAAAACTCTTCCGTTACTGAATGACTGACTGACAGACAACGCAGAGCCGAAACTACTAGGCGTAGCGGGCTGAAAATTTGCATGTAGGTTCCTTAGGGAGTGTAGGTGAGCACTAAGAAAGGATTTCCCGAAATTCCCACGGGAACGGGAAAAAACGGGATTTTTGTGTTTATGAGAAATCTGCGCGGGAAAAACCGCGGGACAGCCTCTAGTTCTAAATAAGTTTCTGCACTAGCGATAAAAAATTGCTTGAAAATTAATATTAATTTGCGAATGTGTATTTCGTAGGAAGATTTTGATAATAGTATTACTTTTTTCCAATCATCCTGACAAAAAGCAGTTTTTTTTTTTTGCAAAAAACCGAGTAGTATAATTGAAAAATTTAAAACCTTTATCAGAGATAAGAATTGGCTAGATTAATATTGCTATCTGTCCAACTCTTATTCTGATCGGTGCTCTGTAGCGTCATTGGTATTTTAACGAACCAAACAGAATAAGAGTTAACTAGCCAGCGATAATCTAGCCAATCAGAGTTAAGTAAGTTTTCAAATTTTTCAATTATACTAGGTTTTTTGCAAAAAAACTACTTTTTGTCAGGATGATTGGAAAAAAATAATCGTTATATCAAATTATCCGGGTTTTCGCAAAATCCCTAGTTTTTTTTTTTTGCAAAAAACCTAATTATCAAATCTTCCTATGACATATACGACTGCTCCATAGCTCAGTTGGCAGTGATGTGGACTGAGTAAGCGTAAGCACCCGGGTTCGATTCCTGGGCGGGGCGAATATTGATATGATGAATATCGATGTTTGTTTCCGGTCTGGGTGTGATGTTTGTCTCTGTGTGTGTTTCGGGCGCCCTAGATACAGGTTCTTCCTAGTTAGGGGCTCTGAGTGTGATGTGTTATTATTATTATTATTATTATGTTTCTCAATACTCTTCGGTATCACGGGATGGAGCCCGGTCCTTTGAGAGGCGTGCGAGGGGACGAATCCAACTCGTAGAGGCCCTTTCGAGAGTTTTGCTATATTGTATATGGATCACCAACCAGGCACCGCCACTAAATGCACAAATAGATCATGCACCCAGAGGCGGCACCCAGAAGGTGATAGGAACTATTGTAAAATGGATGACAAGAAATGGTTTATGGGGGTGAACTGTTTAATGGACCGGTTAACTGGTGCTATGGAGTGAAATACCGGTACGCCTGCCTTTAATGAAACATTTCACTAATTATCATGGCAGGCGGTGACTCGCTGTCCACTGGGTGGGCTTCCACTAAGTCACCGATATATTGGCAACGGGTCGCAACACTGGTCGTGGACAGCTAAGGTTGTCGAGAGGTGAGACTGCGGGCAGCATAAGATGCACCCGGCGTTATGACATTTTACACTTCCAACCTGGAGCATAGGCTTCGCTCTTGCTACTCCACTCTGGCCGGCTGGTGAAGGCAAGCTCAGAGGCGGGGGGGTGTGTGTGTGTGATGACTGCATGTGAGGGTGCGTGTGATGACTGCGTGTGTCCCCCTGGAGGTATAGGGTCCGTGGTGTCGCCACTCACCATCGACTCGCCACAAGCCGTCCCTGCGGTGACTAATTGCAATGGAAGTTCCAGACCGAAAGTTCTGGAATTTCCACTGGGCGATGGGGTCGTCACATCCCTACGCCATTATTATTATTATTATTATATATAATGCACGGAAATAAAAATCGCGCGGAAAAAATACAGCGCTGCGGACGCAGCCAAACTCCGTCGAAATAAAGAAAAAAAGAATCAAGACGCAATGAGGCGACAACGTGACGCTTCAATAAACGGGACGTAGAAACGTAAAACTTTTTATTCAAAGCTCCTTTACGCAAGAAAAGGGGGAACCGCGGATCGAAACCCTCGTGTAAAACCGCGGAGCGAAAACGTGCGTGCGTAATGTTTAGATGTTTTTTTTGACCGACGAAAAAAAAAAGGAGGAGGTACTCAATTCGACACGTATATTTTTTTTTTTTGTTTTTTTTTTTTTTTTAATGTATGATCACGCATAACTTTTTACAGAGTAGTCCAATTTTGATAATTCTTTTTTTAATCGACAGGGCATATTTTGAAGTAGGTCCCATAAAAATTTGGAAATAAAATTCCCACCCTAAGGGTGGAAAAATAGGGTGACTTTTTGGTCGGCGGGTCGATTTATCCACTCACAGGTTGCATTTCCGTGTTACATTATAACTTTTGATACCTTCTTACAATATCTTTTGAAATGAAATAAAATCAGCCGAAAGACGTCCACTGCTGGACATAGGCCTCCCCCACAAATCGCCATTCCTACCGGTCTTGTCGTCCCTGTAAACCATGCCGTCTGATTACCTTATGCGGTGTGACCACTGAACACCTTGTGGGAGAAGAAAATAATAAAACCCTAAAAGAACTGAAAAGCATAAAATAAAACTTTTTATCAAAAAACAGAACCGCCGAAAAAAAAACTAAAAAGCATAAAATAATAATCGAATTACTAAGTTCTTATAGTAATGTAGGGTATACCAAGTAATTTTGAGTCGGCGCCACAGATTCCTCGTACAAAGATCACTAAATTAGGTACCTTAAATTTAAAAAATAACCAAAATTAGTGCGCTGACGCGCATCAATCTTTGCGTAATTAAGAAATTTGCTTGTGTGGCGCGCCGACTTAAAATTACTTGGTATACCCTACATTACTTTAAGAACTTAGTAATTCGATTATTATTTTATGCTTTTTAGTTTTTTTTTCGGCGGTTCTGTTTTTTGATAAAAAGTTTTTTTATTATCAATATATAGTATAAAATAATATCTTCTTTTTACCAAAAAAGGAACCCGCATTCAATAAACTGACACACTACATCAGCTGAGTACTTTCTCTTATTCTAAGTCGGTTAAAATAGGTACATAAACCTTTTACTGAATGTAACAAATACTTATCTGAAAACTGCATCAAAATCGGTTCAGCCAAACGCGAAATAATTGCCGACAAACATACATACAGGCAGGTCAAACTGATAACCTCCTATTTTGAAGTTGGTTAACAAAGTCGCTTCCCGCGTCTGTCCCTATGTGTACTTTTGTGTATCTTTAAAACTATGCAACGAATCATGATCTGTTTTTTTTTTTTTTAATATAGAGTGATTCAAGAGGATGGTTTATATGTATAATACATGCACATCATAGTAATAGGTAAGGCGGTACGAAGTTTGCCGGGTCGACTAGTTATACAATATTTTTATCTGGTTACGCAATCAATAAATATCTTTATACGAATGGAGTTTTGGTTAATTGAGCGATTTATTATGTAAGCTTAGCTTTACGAGTATGGGATTATGTACCCTATTATTACTAATCGAAAGGTGCTATAATTCCGTCAACCGCTAAGCTATTAGTCGAGATTTTATGCTCTTTGCCACCTAAGTGATGCCATTATTATAAGACAAATCGATGCTTATGTATGTAGTTAAATGGAGTTATTGGATTTGATATATTCACTTTTACCTAAAGTATTCAATCAATATATATAAAACTCTTCCGTTACTGACTGACTGACTGACTGAGTGACTGACTGACTGACTGACTGACTGACTGACAGACAACGCAGAGCCTAAACTACTGGGCGTAGAAAGCTGAAAATTGGCACGTGGGTTCCTCGGGGAGTGTAGGTGAGCACTAAGAAGGGATTTCCCGAAATTCCCAAAGGAACGGGAAAAAACGGGAATTTTGTGTTTCTCTGGTTCTTTGGTACACACAGTCTAGGGCACACGAGACCTTAGACAGTTCTGTTACGCCGTCCTAGACCGCGACTGTACATTGAACCTTCAGAAAATGCAGACACAACTAAACCTTACAAAACCGTTCGTAAAATACGCAAAATAAGTACCTATAGAGACGAGGTAAAGGTAGGTAAGGTAGGGAGCGGGGTAAAGCTAAGAATGAAAAATATCTTCGTTAACTTTGGGTCGGCGTTGCCCCATTTCATCTTGTTTAGGAACTTTACTCGTCTATCAAAATCGCGACGCTAAGGATATTGGATAGGCTCGCACACCGTTTTTTACGTTTTTACTAACTTTGTATAGTAATCCATACTTCAATACATAGTATAAAATAAAGTCGCTTCCCGCGTCTGGCCTGTATGCTTTTAATCTTTAAAATTATAAAACGGATTTTAATGCGATTTTTTTTAATAGATAGAGTGATTCGAGAGGATGGTTTATATGTATAACTAGCTTTCCGCCCGCAGCTTCGCAAGCGCTTTTTAACTGGTGGATTTGTTTCTCAGAAATATAGGGAAATCATTTTAATCGCACCAAAGCCCTAAAGAAATCATAAAAAAGCAGTTTGCCTTTACAACAGTAAAATTTGGTTTTTCCAGTTTCCGTAGTATCTTCACGTATTCATGTCTTTGCTAGACTTATATTCCTTACGTTTCTATCTTGAGATGTTTGGGCTGAAAACTTAAATACTCATTGTTCCCTTTTCCATTTCAGGATATCCTTTATTAATGTCACCCTGTATTGTATAAACAAACTAAGCTAGGTATACTTCATCTCTGAGGCTAAGCTCTGAGGCTTGACTAAAAATCCAGTTCTATTATTGTACCCTAATTAGTTCTAAGTACTCAGAGATTCATCATCATCGTCGTCCCAACTGATTGTCGTTCATTGCTGTAAATTTGCCTGTCCACAGGTTGCCATAATTACCTTTCTTGCGCGACCCTTATCCAGTTTACTAACATCACTTTTTTCATACAAACTGTTACACTCTGTATCAGCACCCGCAAAAGCTTTGAAAACACCTACCATATTACTTTATAAGGAAACCTAATGTTCGCCATACATGTTGTATCAAGGACTCCAGGACTAATAAACGCAGTTATAATATCATATTTGATGTTTAAGTATTATGAGGAGCTTATTTTGAAAATTTTAAGATAGTGTCATTAGGTACTTTAGATTTTAGCAAAAAAACCTGTTTTACCCTGAACTCAGGGGCGAATAAAAATAACCATCTATGAGGTTTGTAATGTAAAGAAAATATTTAGCGTAAATTTCAACTTTCTAATCGCAGCAGTTTAGATTCTGATACAAACTGTTACATCCTGTATACGGCAGCTCAGTGAAGTTATTCCTATATGCCGTCTTTGTGAGACGTAGGCACCCGGAATTCGCACACCCATAAATGATTTCGCAATCAGCGCCCCCAAAAACCTAGAAAACGCCACCCATATCGATTTTTAATACAAATTTATTTCCGCCATCCTGGATTTCAAAATCGATGTTTTTTGTGTAATAGCGTCCCTTATAACCTAGAAACATCACCCATTTTAATTTAGAAAAATAAGGAGCGGTTCGGTTTTTCATACAAACTTTAACACCCTGTATCATGGCTTACAGGACTAATAAACGCAGTTTTGATATTATATTTCATGTTTTTATATAAAAAGGACCTTATTTTGAAAATTTCAAGTCTCTAGTGTAATTAGTTTAAATTTTTGCAAAAATCATATTTCACCCTGTATAAGAACTCAGGGGCAAGATACAAAAAAACAAAAACCATTTATGATGTTTGTAATGCAATGACAATATACAGTGTAAATTTCAACTTTCTAAACCCAGCAGTTTACGAGTTTCATACAAACTGTTACACCCTGTATACGGCGTCCCGGTTAAGTTATCCCAAAATCCCGTCTTAGTGGGTGCCTACGTCACGTAAGGAAGCTACTGTCCAAATTTCATCTTTCTATCTTCAGCGGTTTCGGCTGGGCGATGATGAGTGAGTGAGTGAGTGGGTGAGAAGATCAGTGGTATTTGGATTTTATATATATAGATTCATGCACAACATAGTTATAGGTAAGGCGGTACGAAGTTCGCCGGGTGGACTTGTATATTATAAATGCCAAAAGAACTCTTGTCTGTATCTCGCTTTAACGGCAAAACTATTGAACATAATCAAATGAAATTTGCTACTTATACAGTTTATACCCTGAGAAAAACATCAACAGATTTTTATCAACGCATTTACGGGAACGGAAAATTGGGTTTCACAAGCAAAGCCGCTTAAATTAAAAAGTTAAAATAAGCCGAGTTTAAAAATATCATGACGACTGACTTTACAGTAATAGCTGCACAATTTTCATTTTTCTCCTAGTCTTTCTTACTGGATCTTCAATTTCCAAGAACCTTAACCTACAAATTCTCAGCTGAATTCCCGCGTTTTTTTCCCTCGTCTCGCTAGAGTGAACTAAGTTATTTTTTCCCCGCTGAAACTATAGAGCATCCAAGTTTTCTTAGTTGAAATAAGTATTTGCTCAACGTTTGAGTGGTAATATCTAGGGAAATCATTTCCATCTGCTAGTAAGAATAAGATTTAATATATAAACATGGTTAGTTTTTGTTAAAATATATTTTTATAAAGCCTTATTTGAGGCATATAGAATCACTACAGGCTATCCCGCGGTTTCACCCACGTATTTCTCATAAACACCAAAATCCCGTTTTTTTCCCGAATTTATTCCATAGTGATCCCCTAAACTCCCTTAGGAACCCACGTGCAAAATTTTAGCCCGCTACGCACAGTAGTTTCGGCTCTGCGTTGTCTGTCAGTCAGTCAGTGACAAAAGAGTTTTACATACTAGGTGTTTCTGACAAGGCGGTAATAAATCAAAGGAGGGATTCAGCTCACCATAACTAACAACTTTCCCAAAGCAACATGGGTCAAAATCTCAAAAAAAAATAACAGCTGTCCCATACATTGACCCCGTCAGCTGATCGAACCAATGTATGGAACAGCTGTTTTTTTTTTGAGATTTCGACCCATGTTGCTTTGGGAAAGTTGTTAGCTAAGGTAAGCTGAACCCCTCCTTTAATTTATTACCGCCTTGACAGAAACACCCAGTATATTGATAGGTCGCAGAGAGAGTAGAAACCTTGATGATGGTGACAGACAAACATTGCCTCGTTATCGACATTTTATATTTAACTAGTCAACCCGGCGAACTTCGTACCGCCTAACCTATTACTATTTTGTGCATGTATTATACTTATAAACCAGCCTCGTGAATCACTCTATCTATTAAAAAAAAAAGCATTAAAATCCGTTGCGTAGTTTTAAAGATTAAGGCATACATAGGGACAGACGCGGGAAGCGACTTCATTTTATACTATGTATTGATATTGATGTACGCGTGGATAGTGATTGCAAACAATAAACCCTGATCGACCGATGACGGCTGATTTCCCATGAGGGTTGCTGTTGATCTAAAATACTCCCTTAGCGCCCCGTAACGAGCGAATAGCAAACCTAATAATATAAGGCTGTATCAATCAATCAACTCCATACATAACTATCACTACATAGTGTAACCTTGAAGAAATCGAAAAAGTAAACACATTTAACAATACATACATCATCAATCAATACATAGTATAAAACAAAGTCGCTTCCCGCGTCTGTCCTATGTATGTATGCTCTATATTTAAAACTATGCAACGGATTTTGATGCGGTTTTCTTTAATAGATAGAGTGCTTCAAGGGGAAGGTTTATAACTATAATGCATGCACAAAATAGTAATAGGTTAGGCGGTACGAAGTTCGCCGGGTCGACTAGTAAATCTTTAAAAATATGGACCAGATTTTGTTGAGTTTTTTTAATAGATGGAGCGTTTCAAGAAGAAGGTTTACTGTAAAATACATGCACAACATAGTATTAAGTTAGGCGGTACGAAGTTCACCGTGTCAACTTGTATATTAAACACAAACGGACTAAACAAATATGAAAAACAAAAGCAAAAATGCCCCGTATAAGGACGTGATTATGAGTACTGCCTTAATTAAGTCATTCCACTAAAGGCTGTGTCCTCAGTACACAAACTGCTAGCGTCCGACTAAGTTACCGGCTTATTGGTTAAGTTAGGCAGTTCCAAGTGTATATTAGAAATTGAGAGTCCACAGTTTGCTAGTTTTGCGCAGCTTGTCGCATTGCGTGCTAACTGTGTATACTACATTTCAAATATATTAAAATACTAGTCGACCTGGCGAACTTCGTACCGCCTAACCTATTACTATTTTGTGCATGTTTTATACTTATAAACTTTCCTCTTATATCACTATATGTATTAAAAAAAACCGCATCAAAATCCGTTGCGCATTTTCAAAGATTAAAGCATTAATAGGGACAGACGCGGGAAGCGACATTATTTTATACTATGTATTGATATTGAAGTGTTTAAGGGGTGTTTAATAATAATAATAATAAAATCATCATCATCGTTATCATAGCCTGTAACTTGGGTGTCCGAGAAACATTCAAACAATGGCGGGGTATAAACATCGATATTTAAGATAACAATGTTCACCCAGGAATCGAACCCGGTGCTACCGCGTCACAGTCCACATTACTGCGCCAACTGAGCCACGGAGCAGTCAAATTTAATAAACCGTTACGCCGCCTCTAGATCAGTCGTCTTACTGGGGACACAGCCTTATACGACTACCGTATAAAATAGCCATAACACACGTCGGACACTTCATAGAAAAATGCACGTCGCTTCGCGCACAGCCGAAACTCGTGTACGTGCACGCGTATCATGCTTGCGTGAGTGAGATGAGACGTGCGACGCTGCTTTATTTGTACTGAGCGGTAACTGAGAGGTAACCGACAGCGGGGTAGCCGCACTTGCTGAGGAAGGCAGGGAGTGCCCATACTGTATTTAGTACTATACTGACCGGTCTGTGCGACCCTGGTACAGTGGACAACCTTCACCCAGACCCTCGTCGTCAGACAACCTTGGCAGGAGTCAATTGCGTCTACTTTGAGCATAATCTGCGTCGTGCGCGGTCAACAATCGGGAGCTTTTGCGCGCCAACGACCATTTATGTCCTTCGAACTGTTTATGCCCATATTTTATTGCTTGACTTATAAATAACACGAAGTAAAATGGGAGAAAGAATACTGCAGCAGGCTTTGTATCAATATCAATACATAGTATAAAACAAAGTCGCTTCCCGCGTCTGTCCCTACGTATGCTTATATCTTTAAAACTACGCAACGGATTTTGATGCGGTTTTTTGTAATCGATAGAGTGATGATACAAGAGGAAGGTTTGTAAGAATAATACATGAGCAACATTGCTATAGGTTAGGTGGTACGAAGTTCGCCGGGTCGACTAGTTTAAAATAAGTGTAAAGTGGCCAGTGGCAGAGTTTCACACTGATACAGCGCCAATCGCCATAAAAATTAACATATTTTAAGGAATTGAAAATAAGAAATTTTTATCCTGTAGATAAACTTTTATAAAAAGAATAATCTTGCTTAGTATTTATTTTAGGGTATTGTTTTGCAGTCATAGCTTTAAAGATCTTAATACATATATTACTGAAGAACATTAAGTAAGTAGATTTCAAATGACTTAATTTTAATCAAAAAGCTTTACATAGGAATATTTTTAAATTTCTTAGCGAGATAATATAGTATCATAAACAGGATCTCATTTTTTATATTAAACCATTGTTAAAAAAATATATTATATTTTTGGAGATTGGCGCTATCGCGAGTAATATGCCTCTAGTAACTAGTAGTAGTAGACTGGTGTAGACATAGTTTTTTACATAGGGTACTTTATTAACACTTTCACGGTTGCACATTCTAAAGCAGTCGTTTTTGTGACACTAACACTGGCCAAAGCCGCTATGGCAGTCTAAATGTCGGAGCTTCTTACGGGAACATCGTTTATAACATACCACTCTGTCATACATAGTCAAAGAAAACCTTTTTTAGTGACCATTTTCCAACCGATCAAAATTTGTCAGCGTCCAGATAACCATATTTTTTTGCCTTAAATAGAAAGAGAGAACCTCACATATTTTCCATCCTTCTCTGTTGGACGCGCCCGCTATAGCAGTCCTTTTACGCAAACAAAATGTATGGACGAGTGGCGCGTGCGTCCAGGAGCCGACCCACCGCATATATTCCATTTCCCGCCAATTTTGCCTAATTATGTGCTTTGTGACCCAGTATATGGAAACGACTTCTATTGCATGCTTTATTTTTTCATACAAGTTTTGTGTGTCCAATAGGGAAGTCATGCTTTTTTTCTTGCACCCGCGAAAGTGTTAAGAGCCAGTTTACAGCGATGCTAGCGCCATTCGCGAAAAAAAAATTTCTTCTAAACTAAGGCAAATATCAAAAATGTGTCACAGTATGACACCAGATAATGTAGCCTAGTATTGTTAGGGCTTTTCTGTGTATCTTTTAGGTTTATTTTGCTCAAAAAATACTAAACAAGATTATCTAGTGGCATACTGTGGCACATTTTTGCTATTTGCCTTAGTTTAGAAC
This sequence comes from Euspilapteryx auroguttella, assembly GCA_951802225.1. NCBI lineage: Eukaryota > Metazoa > Arthropoda > Insecta > Lepidoptera > Gracillariidae > Euspilapteryx > Euspilapteryx auroguttella. The sequence goes on along the minus strand of OX637641.1, from coordinate 873,912 downwards.
AAAGTTTTTTTTTTTTCGAGAATGGCGTTACCATCGCTGCTGCAAACTGGGTCTGAAACTACTTTATTTTAGATTCATAATATAAAGTTGGGCGCGCAGATTTTACCTTTAATATAAAAGACAATTTAACAAATTGTTAAATCACTTGTCGCTTCATGGTAAATTTAAGTTCAGTTACTGTGTTAGAATAAATTACAAAAGTTTCATTCTGGAATCTTGCCAAGCTTGACATAATAGATCAAGTTAATTCACTTCGTTTCAGCGATTAAACTCGGCACTTCCTGCGGCAGTTTCACTCTTTATTGCTTATCTATACCAATATTATAAAGAGGAAATATTTGTTTGTTTGTAACGAATAGGCTCCGGAAATGCTGAACCGATTTGAAAAATTCTTTCACTGGTAAGAAGCTACATTAACCCCGAGTGTCATGGCTATATTAGATTTTCAAAAATATTAGGGATCCTTACCTATACTCAAATAATATAACCGAAGGTGCAATATTTTTTCCGTTGTTTACATATTTTGACAGGTGGTTTGTTGTTGTTGTTTGTTTTTTAATCGGCCATTCTGGGCAGTCAAAAGAACATAGTCTATAGAGCCAAGTCTTTTGTAGTATCTTATATTCTATGGCGTAACGAAGTAAGCCGGGAAAGCTCGTCTTTAGATAAAGTGTTTTTATATAACTAACACTCAGAGCTCCTAATTAGGAAGAACCTGTATCTAGGTTACCCGAAACATAAACATTACACCCAGACCGGGAAACAAACATCGATATTCATCATAACAATATTCGCCCCGCCGGGAATCTAACCCAGGTACTCCCGCGTCTCAGTCTACATTACTGCCAACTGAGCTACGGAGCAGTCATACGCATATGCCTTCTGGCGATGGCATAGAAGTCCGGAACCCCGGAAGTCCTTCCCCAGCTCAGCTGCTATCAGCTTCGTGCTCGGGGAGGGCATATTGTTCCCTCCCCGGCTCGCCTTTGGAGCTGCGGCGGCACATTGTCACAAGCGGTGTCGCCACCTATCTCGAGGCCGTTTGATTAGTGTGTCGGGCCCCCGCTCTTCACACCCACGACCCCAAAGACCCCTTTTAGTCGTCTCTTACAACAGGCAGGGCATACCGTAGACCTATTCATACGTCCGGACCTACAGGGCTTAAGCCGATATCGAAGCTAAGAGTGGCAATTACGGCAAGCTCCGTCTACAATATTTGCCCTTCTGGCGAACTGTGGGGGAGACATATGTCCAGCAGTGGGCATCTTGCTGTTGTGATGATGATGATGACGAGTTATAATTGAGCCTTTTTAAATTGTTTGAACGTCTGAACTAGTACGTAACCTCTAAACAAAACATGATCAAATTACGTAAAGTATAATACAAGCACTTATCGGCCAACCAGAAAGTTGGTACCTACTCTGTCTGCGAATGGTCTTAAAATTCCTAAACAAACAAACCAAACCCATCTCGATTCCAATTTCGGGGCTCTGAATGTTCTTTTGTTAAACTAGGTAGGTATTTTTGTTTTTACGGTTATCATAATGGAATCGCTCAGAAAGTTGGAAGTGATCTGTTCTAGATTTGCGAAAGGTCCTCAAGAATTCATTACTAAAACACGTTTCTAAGTTGTCATATTATATACTAGAGGCTGCCCCGCGGTTTCACCCACGCAGATTTCTCATAAACACAAAAATCCCGGTTTTTCCCGTTTCCAAGGGAATTTCGGGAAATCCTTTCTTAGTGCTCCCCTACACTTCCAAAGGAACCCACGTGCAAAATTTCAGCCCGCTACGCCCAGTAGTTTCGGCTCTGCGTTGTCTGTCAGTCAGTCAGTCAGTAACGGAAGAGTTTTATATGTATAGACTAGAGGCTGCCCCGCGGTTTTTCCCGCGTAGATTTCTCATAAACACAAAAATCCCGTTTTTTCCCGTTCCCGTGGGAATTTCGGGAAATCCCTTCTTAGTGCTCACCTAAACTCCCTAAGGAACCCCCGTGCCAATTTTCAGCTTTCTATGCCCAGTAGTTTAGGCTCTGCGTTGTCTGTCAGTCAGTCAGTCGGTCGGTCGGTCGGTCGGTCGGTCGGTCAGTCAGTCAGTCAGTCAGTCAGTCAGTAACGGTCGAGTTTTATATATATTGATTAAATAAAGGAGCTTCGACAGTTTGTAGTAATAAAACGACATACTCATTCTGGGTCATTAGGATTAATTTTCATACAGATTGATTTATGTAGAAACTAAACTAACAAAATCTGCATTAAAAACTATAAATCGTTTCTTACTACATAGCACACAGCAAGAAGCGCTGTGTAATTATACCTATCTAGCTGTCCCGGCGAACTTCGTACTGCGACCTAAAATTTATAATACTCAAAAATTAAATTGTTGTTTTTGCCAACTTCCCCTTAATTTTTGCAAAATTTGTCACCTTTTGAACCTTCCCTGGACTACTACGAACATTTTGAGACCAAAATCAGCTAAATCGGCCCGGCCGTTCTCGACTATTAGCGAGACTAACAAACCACGTAAACGTGCAAATACGCACTGGTGTACGCGCATAACCTGCATCTTTTAGCACAACATTTAGTGCTCAAACAGACGAAGCCGCCACCGCACCGCCGCGCAATCAATGCCAATTTTATCGTTACCCTGTACTATTGTCTATACCAATATTATAAAGAGGAAAGATTTGTTTGTTTGTTTATAACGAATAGGCTCCGGAAATACTGAACCGATTTGAAAAATTATTTCACTGTTAGAAAGCTATACTATCCCCGAGTGTCATAGGCTATATTAGATTTTCAATAAAATTAGGGATCCTTACCTAAACTCAAATAATGTAACCCAATGTACAATATTTTTTCCATTGTTTACATATTTTGACAGGTGGTTTGTTGTTGTTGTTTGTACTTTTATTCGGCCATTCTGGGCAGTCAAAATAACATAGTCTATAGAGCCAAGTCTTTTGTAGTACCTTATATTCTATGGCGTAACGAAGTAAGCCGGGACAGCTCGTTAGTAATATATTGCTAGTTCTGAACATCGCAGGTGACGGCAGCGCGGCGTGTGTGAACAGTGTTGCGGTGCGATGGCGATGTCGTCTGTTTCAGCGCTTAACACAAGACGAATTGAAATTAAAAAACGCGGGATAAACATTAAAGTGCAATCTGATTGCACTGGTTTAAACATATCATGTTTTACCAACATATTCGCTTTAATACAGGGCTCTCACATTATTTGTATAATATAATAAACCCGGGACTCAGGACGGCCGGCCACATGGAATATCAAGCCGGAAATTAGCATGATAACAAAACCGAGCTCCCGACGAAACCCGCACTCCCACTCGCGACAAGAATATGCGATCATAGCACAGACAGGACAAAATAAAGCTAAACCTGCATTACATCAAACGAACGAATGCTCGTTCCATAAAAGAGCATTCTTAGAGCATTATTTCTTGATATTTGTATTTTTATTTAACGCTGTAGTACTGACAGAACAACGAAAGAACGCTCTACGACTGTTGACCTAAAAGAATTAGATGGAGTGGGGAAAGAATGGGCTCGGTTAGTGTATTGTTACCGCTAATGTGCAAAACTAAGCAGATAAAGTCTAAATGGCTGAATCCGTTAGAGTTCGAAATAAAATATTGTTCTAACATTAACTAGGTAATCTGCAAAATCCCTAGGTAGCCTAAGTAACGACCAAGCATTCGATAAAGTTCGATAAACTGTTGCCTTAGATTTCAGTTTAACACAGGTAATCCAAGATACGCTCGCTTCGCTCGCTTCGCTGCCTGATTAGAGTTCACAAGCTTACATTACATTACCTACAGTTTTGCCCTAGATTTGAATTTTCGTTTTCCGCACTTTCAACTAGGTTAAGTGTGGATACTAGAAATTACACATACAATTTAGCACATTATAATTGACCTAAACAGTTAATGTGCACATTGCCCGGTAAAGTGTGCATGCATATTCACGGTCCAGTCAAGTTCAAGCGTGATGGCTTAACCAAATAAATTAAGTTGGGATTATTTTTTTGTGAAAAAAAAATATTAGATAGGTAATCTAGTACATACTTCTTATTACATGTATTGTTGTGAATACGAAATAATTTTTAAACAAAAAAACAAAAACTGAGACACTTCGCTCGTGCTGTATTCGGGTCAGAACTTTCGGTTGTTTGTATTTTGAGTGCGGCAACACACAAAAACCGCTCGCGGCACCGTGTTACATTTAACATTATAATGTGTATCTCTGAAACTTCGGACGGTCAACAGAATTATAATAGCTTAACAACCTTCCCGAGCTAGGGTCCATTACAGAAAATTTAATTATTTTACATCAATATAAAGGCACCATTAGGCCAGGCGCACATGTGTAAGGGCAAAGCAAAGATACCAAGACTATAAATCAGAAGTCTAACTTTAGGGTGTATTCATGTACAAAGATGGCAAATAGGCGCTTGTTCCAGCACGAATGTCCGCGCAGGTATTTTCTATACATTTTTCGAACCAGCGCCAACAAGCGCTTGCTACCAGCTTTGTACGTGAATAAACCCTAAGAAAAGCATGCTGGGCTGGAAACTTAGTGAGGTTTACCTGTTTGCCCAGCAGATTAAATCCTCCTCGTGACATTATCCTCGCCGCTATCCATGGTCCTCATGGTCGCATTTCATTCTTATCCTCTCCAACTCTCCTTGACTACACTGACTCCGGAAATCGCTGTCTTTGTTCATTTTTTCTTGTTATATGGTTTTTATTTTTGCTAATATTGTTTCTTTTTTTTTTAAATATTTTATTTATTTTTGTTTATTGTTGACAACATTTATTTTGCGCAAATAAGTAACGCACCCCATGGACGCTCGTGAACACTACCGGCACTGACTGAAAACCAGCGCTTTGGGTTCACACCCATAGCAAATGCTGAGGCAGTGCCCTTTGCAACAGTGGCATAAAATTACGTTTTTTTTTGTTTTTTTTTTGTATTTTGTCTGTCTGTGTTGTTGTTAATTGTGTGTCACTGTTTGGCAATAAACGCTTTTCTTTCTTTCTTTCTTAGATTGAACTTTCAAAAGTGAATGAACTTCATTTAACATATAATTTTATCTTAATGTTCTTTAATTAACATAAATATATTTGTTGTCTATTAAAATAAAGGCAGAGAGGGACCAAAGTGCGACCATTGTAAGTAGGCAAGCGAAATAATCTTAGTTAGGCACGTTCCCATTGCCATGCCATCTTTGGAAAAAATTCTTCAGGTTTTTTTTAGACTGTCCTCTTTATAATTAACGAGCTGTCCCGGCTTACTTCGTTACGCCATAGAATATAAGATACTACTAAAGACTTGGCTCTATAGAATATGTTCTTTTGACTGCCCAGAATGGGCTAATAAAAAAACAAACAACAACAACAAACCACCTGTCAAAATATGTAAACAACGGAAAAAAATATTGCACCTTGGGTCACATTATTTCAGTTTAAGTAAGGATCCCTATTTTTTTTGAAAATCTAATATAGCCTATGACACTCGGGGATAGTATAGCTTTCTACCAGTGAAATAATTTTTCAAATCGGTTCAGTATTTTCGGAGCCTATTCGTTACAAACAAACAAATCTTTCCACTTGATAATATTGGTTTAGAAAATGAATATCGTTAAAGGCGACTAAGGGAACATTTGAAAGTCGGGCAGCAGCGATCTTCGCCGAAAAAAGGGTGTTCGGTGTGGAGAGGAAGGCCTATATCTAACAGTGGACAGGTATATGCTTAGAGCATGATGATTATGATGATAATTAACAGAATATTTAATTGGTCAGATTTTCCTTCTGTTACTGACTGGCAGACAACGCAGAGCCGAAACTACTGGGCGTAGCGGGCTGACATTTTGCACGTGGGTTCCTTGGCGAGTGAAGGGAAGCACTAAGGAATAATTTCCCGAAATTCCCATGGGAACGGGAATAAACTGGATTTTTGTGTTTATGAGAAATCTGAGCGGGTTAAACAGCGGGGCAGCCTCTAGTCTCATTATAACGAGTTGGAACTTATTTCTATAAGGATTACATGTTCATTAAGCGAGCGTAATTCAATAACCCACATACGAATTTTCGTGGAAAAGTATTAAGCATTTAATAATACCCGTAAGGCCCTTTCCTTCTCGTTTATTTTTAGAAAAATATACGGATATGGTAAATGGACGGAACAAAAATAAATTCTCAAAGTATCATTTTTATACAAAGCTTCTATAAATAGGTCGTAAGGCAAGGCAAACATTTGTTTGTCTGAGCCAATTGGTGGGCACCCTGAACTACCTCGCCTCTCACAGTATAGGATACTTTACCAAATAAGGTAACAAACAATAGCGATTAGATTAGATGTAGTCTAATTGACTTTCAATAAGTGATATTGTATCCTATAATGAATAAAGAATTATTTGATTTGATTTGATTGATTGAGGTATTGATTTTTCACAATGTTTTTATTATTGCTAAGCTATCAGAATTAAATGCTTTTTTTTATTTGAAGGCGTTTTCAGGCTGAAATACGGTTTCAGTTCACTACCTTATGTACCCACTTCACAATACATACATAGTATAAAACAAAGTCACTTCCCGCGTCTGTACCTATGTAAGCTTACATATATAATACGAGCTTTCCCGGCTTACTTCGTTACGCCATAGAATATAAGATACTACAAAAGACTTGGCTCTATAAACTATGTTCTTTTGCCCGCCCAGAATGGCCGAATAAAAAACAAACAACAACAACAAACCATCTGCCAAAATATGTAAACAACGGAAAAAATATTACACCTTGGGTTACATTATTTGAGTTTAGGTAAGGATCCCTATTTTTTTTGAAAATCTAATACAGCCTATGACACTCGGGGTTAATGTAGCTTCCTACCAGTGAAAGAATTTTTCAAATCGGTTAAGTATTTCCGGAGCCTATTCGTTACAAACAAACAAATCTTTCCTCTTTATAATATTGGTATAGACTATGCAACTGATTTTGAGGCGGTTTTTTAATAGATAGAGTGATCTGAGAGCAATAGCACAGCTTAAGTAGCGCCACCTGCGAAAAAAACTATATTATCTTCTAAACTAAGGCAATTATCAAAAATGTGAAACAGTAATCCACTACATAATGAAGCCGAGTATTTTTAAAGCACTGTTGTAAATCTTCTTAGGTTACAGACCAAAGAAAGCTACAAAGTGTTGCTAAAACGGCAACTTTTGGCAACAATCATTCTTTGGTCTCTAACCTAAAAGCTAGGTCGACTAGTATTTTTTAAAAGATCAAAATCTCACCAAAGTTGCCGTTGTATTTAAAAACATCTTAATATATCGATGTATAAAATATATCTTCGACAATGATACAAGTTGCTACTAAAGCCAATTTATATGGATTTATACTACATATATCAATTCACATCTCAATATAACATGCAAACGTATGAAAAGTAACGACAGGGAGCGTTCTGCGCTTCCGGCTCTGGACCGGAAGTTTCATGGAAACAGAGTGATTGGCACATCCTGTCGGACGGATCACAAAGGTATAGTACTGTCGCCTTTAAAGTTATAAACGTAGAATTAGTTACCCGGCTTATTTTTCTCTGTGAAACAAGATCCGTTGTTAAAAAGATGGATAAATTGTCGTGAAATTATCGGTTGCGTAAAACTAAACTCATATTAGATTTCTTAGTTTTTTTCCGTTCCTGACCTACTAATAGACTCATAGAACCTAAAAATATCGAGATAGACAGCTTTTATGCCAATTTAATACAAAATTATAACAAATTTCAATCAAATACGAAAAATAATAACGAATCAAAACTACCTCTATATTGAAGTTGGGTCGAGTCGACCACGAAAGCGAAAGCGAAAAAAAAGAGTTTGAAATTAATGAAATAGGTAACTTTTTCATTGACCTTAAAACGTGGATAGCGACAGGACTATAGGGTGTAGGGGGGTAGGGAGGTGTACACTATCGGGCCAACAACTGGCCCGTGATCTAGTTACATTTACATGCAACAGATACTGACAGATGGACTGAGAAAACAGGCTAAAGTACACATCGAATAGGGTTGCCAGTTTACCTAAAACATTAAAAAATCAATACAAAGTATAAAACAAAGTACAAACAAAAGTGTAAAATCTATTTACGCTAACTGCGTCAGAAACTTCGTTGTCGCGATGTAGGAATTGCTGATCGAGCGATCTCCGCTTTGTAGGTGTAGCGCTAGATGGCGTTAGTGTTCCAGTGTGCCGCTGCATAATATTATTATCAACATTTATTTTAACTAAAAGACGTCGACTGCAGGACCAGGGACACCCCCACAAATCGCCACACCGATCGGTCTTGAGCGACCCTCACCAAGTGCACTCTCGCAGACTTCATCAGTCCGTCAAACGACCATGTGAGGTCTGTCTTATCTGCGTCTTCCGGTGCGCGGTCGCCACTCGATACTTTTCGGCTCAATTTATTATCATCACAGTATAATTTCTTTTTTACAAAAAAAGGAACCCGCCTTCAATGAACTGGCACATACATCAACTCAAATAGGTACTAAAACCTTCTCCTGAATGTAACAAATACTTATCTGAAAACCGCATCAAAATCGGTTCAGCCAAACGCGAGATAATCGCGGGCAAACATACAATACATACATACAGGTCAAACTGATAACCTCCTTTTTGAAGTCGGTTAAAAATATAATTCTAGATTATTGTCAATAATGTCCACTTACAATGAAAAAGTACTTACTTACTATTAAGCGTTTTATTTGGGGGATAGTTTTTTATAAGCTCCAGAGAAACTGTATCTTTTTTCTGGAGTGTTCGCAGCAGGGAGCCAATTTATAAATTATCTCCTAATTGAGAAGTTTCTTATTTCATTTATCTGCGTCGCTAGAACAGTATAGTAGCAAGTTTATAAACCTTACCAGCCTACTCTCTAATAAAGTTAAAATACTACAACGTGTACAACAATAATAAGTATAGGCAATTTCATGTGCTGCGGTAACTGATAAGAGTGTATTATACATAGTATTCTTAATCAATACATAGTATAAAATAAAGTCGCTTCTCGCGTCTGTCCCTATGTATGCTTAAATCTTTAAAACTACGCAACGGATTTTGATGCGTTTTTTTTAATAGATAGAGTGATTCAAGAGGAAGGTTTATAAGTATAATACATGCACAAAATTGTAATACGTTAGGCGGTACGAAGTTCGCCGGGTCCACTAGTTATAATATACAAAAAAAAAAACTGAAAATTCAAACACTTATGTTTTTTTGCACTGATTTTCAGAATTGATTTTGATCTCTGTAATTATGAATATTGTGATAGTATTCATTTCATGCAGAATCTTCGTCTAAATATACACAAATGGAATTCTTAAGTATTTTTTTAGGTACATACTCTTAGAGAAAATATCTTTGAACATTGTGTAAAGTCTGCAAAAAGACACGTGCGGCCCACAACTTTGTTAAAATCTGTTTGCTCGCTCACTTTAACGAAATTGGTTGAATTTAAAACAGATATAAAAATAATTGTATTAAAAAATAGGGTTTTAGCTTAGAAGATGTTACCCGAGATCAAATACTTAACACTTCGCAGCGCCTAACCTATTACTATGTTGCTCATGTATTATTCTTATAAACCTTCCTCTGGAATCACTCTATCTATTAGAAATAACCGCATCAAAATCCGTTGCACAGTTTTAAAGATTTAAGCATACATAGAGACAGACGCGGGAAGCGATTTTGTTTTATACTATGTATTGATATGCATTTAGTATGTAAATGTTACGGATATCACACTATATAAATGTTAAATTACCTCAGGCAGGCCTTAACAACACCTCGGACACTTCATAGAAAAATTCGCGTTGCTTAGCGCACAACCGAAACTCGTGTACGTGCACGCGTATCATGCTTGTGTGAGTGAGATGAGACGCGCGACGCTGCTTTATTTGTACTGAGCGGTAACTGAGAGGTAACCGAGCGCGGGGGAACCGCACTTGCTGAGGGAGGCAGGGAGTGCCCATACAGTATGTAGTACTATTTATTATAATTCTGTGTGCTCCCTTTTACGACAACAATGGGAGGAAATAGGTTATTTTTTCTATTCCAATAGTTTTAATAGTAATCTATTGGGTAAGTCATACTTTGATATAATTTCTTAGCAAACGAATAATAACCCTCGATCGATCGAGCCGTCACCTGTTCGACTCACAGGAGTCGCCTGGCCCCGTTTTGGAGGGATTCGAGGGTACTAATAAACGTTACTCACAGGTGATTAGTAAGTAAAGAGACGGTGATTAAGATTAATATTGCATGAGTTTAGACTGCGATACCACAGTATAATAAAATGTATTACATACAGTACGGGCACTCCCTGCCTCCCTCAGCAAAGTGCGCCCCCGCGCGCTCGGTTATCTTTCAGTTACCGCACAGTACAGTGGCGGACACGGTCGGCGTAACACTTCCGATTTTTCTGTATTGCAAAATAGCTCTTGTTCTTTGGTAATACAGTCTAGGGCTGCCGAAACCATAGACAAATCTGTTACGGCCTCCTAGTCCGTGACAGTACAAGTAGCACGTTGTATCTCACTCACACAAGCATGATACACGTACACAATACACGAGTTTCAGTTGTGCGCGAAGCAACGCGCTTTTTTGTATGAAGAGACCGAGGTGCAGGGAAGGATAACTCATACCTATTTATTTTTCGTTTGACACATTTTTAGAGGAGGGATAAGGGATCGATCCGTTATTTCGTTTGACCGCTTATAGAGCGAAAGGGATCAGATTATTTTTATTAGGTTGCAACCCAAAATTTTCCAGAATCAAGACTTCTGACTTGTAACTACTCCTGCCATATTTGTAAAAATATTATATGTATATTTACTTTCTACCACAATCATTTGACAGAGGAGGGCTCGTTTGGGGGCGTCTCCAGGCGACCATTATCGTAAGGCAGGGCAAACATTCGTTTGCCTGAGCCAATTGGTGGGCACCCTGAACTACCTCGCCTCTCACAGTACCTATAGGATACTTTACCAAATGAAGGTATTAATTAGATTAGTCTAATTGACTTTCAATAAGTGATATCTCGTATCCTATATTGAATAAATAATTTTTGACTTATTTTGACTGATGAATTTACCACCGCACGACGCACGAATACGCCTCGGACCACTAAAAATCTCATACAATATATTTTTTTCAAAATGTAAATATATTATGAACGTATCACTCACCAAGTCTAAGTAACGGTTGCGCTTCCGCATCGGGCCGCCCCCCGGGACACAGCGGCAGAGCGAGGCTCGACGACGGGCCTCCCACTGCCTCCACCTGGCAAAAAAAAAAAAAACAAACTAAATACGTGAAATATTAGCTAAGGCACAAATGACGGGACAGAGACGCTTATCTTATCGCCAGCGCGGTTGATGGTAAGCGCGACCCGTAAGCGCACGGAAAACTATAAGCACAGTAAGATAAATAGTAACTACATACAGTATGGGCACTCCCTGCCTCTCTCAGAGAGTGCGGCTCCCCGCTCTAGGTTACTTTTCAGTTACCGCTCAGTACAAATAAAGCAGCGTCGCACGTCTCATCTCACTCACACAAGCATGATACGCGTGCACGTACATGAGTTTTGGCTGTGCGCGAAGCAACGCACTTTTTCGAAGCAACGCACTTTTTTCTATAAATTGTCCGAGGTTTGCTATACGGGTGCTTATGTAAATAAAGAGGCAGGTTTCCGGGACCGACGAACTAGTACTAGTCTTCAGAGACTAAGGTAAGGACTAGAGAAATACTAAGCAAGATTATCTAGTGTTATACAGGAGTGCATTTTTGATATTTCTCATAGTTTTGAAGATTTATATAAATTTCGGGATGGGAACTAGTATCGGTGTAATAGCTTCTTTAAAATGCAGTGTAAATGTGACTTTGTAAATGATTTTGCGTGCTACCTACCTTTGGGTTTTAATCATTTAATTTAAGTATTTACATTACGTAAAAGCTATACCCCAAACTTATCTTTCATGTTCCAAAACAACAAACAAATCTACGAGGAATCACTTCAAAAACAGTCAATATTGAAAGAGGCCTGCCCAAAAAGGGACGGAAACTTAGTTTAACAGGTACTTTATCTTGATCTGTGCCACTGCTGTCAGTAACACCTTGCCGTAGGCCGAAAACTTTAGGGGGCCCAGGGTGGTCATTGGCCCCCTCCCCCCACGACGTCACTTTTTATTGCGCCTCTGGAAATAAGTTTGTATCTTTGGTGCGTTTGCGTTTTGGTGGGTAGCTTGCGTTGCGATATTATCGTATTCCAAATTTGAACAGTTAATTATAAAATCAAAATAAATTTTATTCAATACTAGCTGTCCTGGCGAACTTTGTAACGCGCCGTACAATTTTGTAAGAAAAAATTAAATTGATGATTTTGCTGACTTATCCCCTCAATTTCTCACTTTTAGACCTTCCCTAAACTACCTAGGTACTTCAAGTTTCTTCTGATTTTAGTAACGAAAAAAAAAAACATTTATTTTATTATTAATCTACATAGGATTCGTAGCTTAAAAAAAAAGAGGATTTTTTTTGATAATGTATGTAGGTAGGTATATCAAATATAGAAGAAATATTTTTCCTTACAAATGAATGGTGGTTTCGTTTAAATTTGTCGGTGGTTCGTTTTAGGGGCGGGGCTAAGTTTCTTTTTTATTTTATTTTTTACTAGAGGCTGCCCCGCGGTTTTTCCCGCGCAGATTTCTCATAAACACAAAATTCCCGTTTATTCCCGTTCCCGTGGGAATTTCGGGAAATCCTTTCTTAATGCTCACCTGCACTCCCTAAGGAACCTACATGCAAAATTTCAGCCCGCTACGCCCAGTAGTTTCGGCTCTGCGTTGTCTGTCAGTCAGTCAGTCAGTCAGTCAGTAACGGAAGAGTTTTATATATATTGATTAGAAAAATTGATCTAAGTAATCGTAAAACAAACTTATAAAGCCCTCGATAATATCCCAAATTATTATGTACAGTGACGGACTAGGACGCCGTAACACTTCCGGTTTTTCTGTATTGCAAAATAGCTCTTCTTCTTTGGTGATACAGTCTAGGGCTGACGAAACATAGAAAAATCTGTAACGGCCTTCTAGTCCGCCACTGTACATACTTTTTTCACTGCTGAGGGAGGCAGGGAGTGCCCATACTCAACTGTATGTACTATTTATTATACTGTGGTGCAAACTGAGGACACCGAGGTAGTATTAAAACGGAACTTACATTAAGATGAGGGGAGGTCGATCGTCTGTTACCTTCTCTAGGATTATCAGGACTCTTTATTAGATGATTTACGGAGCTTGAAGACATTGAAAACAACAAGGTCTGCCACAACACGATTAGTCATATTTTAGCACTTTTATCTTACAAAATTGTACAGTGTTCGATTTTTTATAATATCACCACCGCACAGAAGCATCACTGAACAAGGTATTATCAAGGCTCAAGGCATTAGAAGACTGTTTTCTAAGAAATTTCACAAGGAAAAACGTGAAAAAACATTTTTCTCGTTTTCTCCAGAAATAAACATAAACAATCAAGTGACAGCGTGACAGTGATCTTGCAGTAATCCAATAAAACTGACAGAAACCTCAAGTCGATTTTAGTTTTTTTTATTTTTATTTCACACTAGCTTTCGCCCGCAGCTTCGCACGCGCTTTTTCATTAAAAACGTTCATCACTGGTTGATTTACTACTCAGGATTTTGGTGACATCGTTTCTGATCGCACCTATACCCCCTAAAAATATCTACCTATTTATAGTAGTAATATTTTGTTTATTTTAGTTCCCGTGGCAACTCCAGAAATTCCTTTCTACACTCCACCATTCAGATACTGAAACTCATATTCCTAACATTATATTAGCTGCTTGGGTAAAATATTAGCTCAGTAGTTGGATTATGTACATACGCGAGTAAAAAAAAGTTAATGATTTTTAGGCGCTTTATGTTTTTGGGAATATTCCGTTACCATGTGAATTTTGGTGAATCTTTTCTTAATATAACTCTGAATCTAATTACACCCACTTAAGAACCCCTTTTCCTATTTTTACGTCAAAATAAAGAAATATGCATTGTTTTCATACTAACTAAAGAGTCTCGTTTTACGTTCCCGTGGGAATTCAGTATATTTCTATCTTCCAACTACTACTACATCCACAGAGACACTTGTAGACCAAACCCGTTGACATACTCAAGGAAATCAATTTTTCATACAAAATAATTAGTCCGGTAATCCCTGTTCCCATAAGAATTTAGTAAATTCATTTCTTTCAACACACTTTCATCCACTGAGGAACCTGTACACAAATTTTATGTCGATACACTCAAGAAAGACGATTTTTCATTACCACAAAAAAAGTCCCGTTATTCCCGTTCCCGTGGGAATTTTGTAAATTACTTTCTTTCAACATTCCTACATTCACTAAGGAACCTGTACACCAAATTTCACGTCGATACACTCTAGTATGTAAATTTTTCATTACCTTAAAAAAAAGTCCCGTTATTCTCGTTCCCGTGGGAATTTTGTAAATTACTTTCTTTAAACATTCCTACATTTACTAAGGAACCTGTACACCAAATTTCACGTCGATACACTCTAGTATGTAGATTTTTCATTCTCACTAAAAAAGTCCCGTAATTCCCGTTCCCGTGGGAATTTTTTAATTTCCTTCCTTACAAAACTCTTTTATTCACTGAGGAAACTGTATACAAAATTTCACGTCGATACAATCAATAATGTAGATTTTTCATACTAACTAAAAAATCCCGTAATTCCCGTTCCTGAGGGAATTTTGAGAAATCCTTTCTTAGCGGATGCCTACGTCATAACATATACCTGCATGCCAAATTTCAGCCCGATCCGTCGAGTGGTTTGGGCTGTGCGTTGATAGATCACTATGTCAGTCAGTCAGTAAGTCAGTCAGTCAGTCAGTCACCTTTGAGTTTTATATATATAGATTTTAACCACGAAGCTAGAAGGAGAATACCTACGTTTGAAACTTTGAAACAAGGCGTCAAAATTTTGAAAGTTATCGTAAAAATGCATTCATTCAATGCATGCGTTTTGTTTGGTTGCAGGCATGCGTCACAGGAAGACGCAAGATGAATAGGAAAACGTACTAATGTCGACTAGTATATCAAGAGATATTGGATGCCCACCCTCTCATGTCTCATACACACAATCAAGTACAATTAAACTCTGAATAGTAAGAAAGTAAGCTTAATCTTAATCAACATATAGTTCAAAACAAAGTCGCTTCCCGCGTCTGTCCCTATGTATGCTTATATCTTTAAAACTGTGCAACGGATTTTGATGCGTTTTTTTAAAGATAGAGTAAATTAAGAGGATGGTTTGTATATTAAATGCACAAAATAGTAATAGGTTAGGCGGTACGAAGTTCGCCGAGTCGACTAGTTAAGTATAAAAGTTTGTATTGATGTCACAGCGCCTTTTTTTTACTCTCTTAAACCAAAGCAAAGAATTGTACAGCAAAATAAACTGAAATTTCTTCTCCAATTGCGGTTTGTTTGTGTTTTGCTAGCTCTGCGCAGAAATAACCTCTGGAGATAATGTTTTCTCACTAAACTACAGCGACAAAGAAACAAAAATAAAGTTCTTAGGTTTAGTCTCACAACAATACTATCTCGGTACTATTTGGCCACATCGACTGTGTTTTGACAATTAACAATAATAACACATCACACTCAGAGCCCCTAACTAGGAAGAACCTGTATTTAGGGTACCCGAAACACACACAGAGACGAACATTACACCTTGACTGGAAACGACCATCGATATCATCATATCAATATTCGCAGCGCCCGGTAATCGAACCCAGTTGCACACGCTTACTCAGTCCACAACACTGCCAACTGAGCCACGGAGCAGTCAATTATTATTGTGAAACTAAAAGTGGCCACTTTAGGCAATAAACGAATAGGTATTTCTGAGATCATTATCCTGAAAGCTACACAACAGGGCCTTAAAAATTCAAAGCAAGATTATCTAGGGAGTCATTTACGCATATTTTTGATTTCGGCCATGTTATAGAAGAAATTCATTATTTATCGAAGTGGCGCACCTTTTTGCCCCTTTATTGTGGGGCCTCTCCAGGAGTCCATTGTCGTAAGGCAAGGCAAACATTTGTTTGCCTGAGCCAATTAGTGGGCACCCTGAACTACCTCGTCTCTCACAGTATAGGCACAGATTACTAAATGCGTATAGGATACTTTACCAAATAAGGTATCATTACAAATTAGATTATGTAGTCTAATTGACTTTCAAAAAGTGATATCTCGTGGACTTGACTCCACTACAGTGGAGTATTTTGCCAATGTCAAGTTCACAAATTAGATTAAAAGGGTGGGGTTAAAGCCCGGCAACGTTGTATGGTTATCATCAATCATCAATATCAATAAATAGTATAAAATGAAGTCGCTTCCCGCGTCTGTCCCTATGTATGCTTATATCTTTCAAAATACGCAACGGATTTTGATGCGGTTTGTTTTAATAAATAGAGTGATTCAAGAGAAAGGTTTATAAGTATAATACATGCACAAAATAGTAATAGGTTAGGCGGTACGCAGTTCGCCGGGTCGACTAGTTATATAATAAGTTTATTCGATTACTGTTTTAAAGCCCGCTAACAAAACACGTGGTTTCGGAACCAACGTTAAAACAATAATCCTTGTATCCTATATTGAATAAAGAATTTTTGACTTCGACTTGACTTTTGATTGTCTGTACCTTCAATTATTTAATGTACTTTTTTATGTTACTTGCTTGTGTCCAATAAAGTGTATTTTACTTTTTCATCAATATCAATATCAATCATCATCAATATCAATATCAATACATCATCATCAATATCAATACATATTATAAAACAAAGTCGCTTCCCGCGTCTGTCCCTATGTATGCTTATATTTTTAGAACTATGCAACGGATTTTGATGCGGTTTTTTTTAATGGATAGAGTCATTCAAGAGGAAGGTTTATAAGTATTATACGTTCACAAGAAAGTTAAAGGTTAGGCGGTTCGAAGTTCGCCGGGTCGACTAGTTTAAATTATAAGCGTTAGCTTTGCTGCGTGGGTTAGTAGGCGAGTAGGAAAAAGGCGTTTTAAATTAAGACAAAATTAAGCTGCAATTTAACATACTAAATTAGTTAAAATAAATTGAGCTGAGAATAAGTAACACAAACCAATTTCAAAACTAGAACGTAGCTAGCGCGAACAATTTCACAAATTCAATTATATATCAAAATGTGTTGGAGACCATAGACTTACATTTAAAGAAAGTGTGGAATAGAAACTCCAAGTCCTTAAAGTGTGTGCTTCCCATAAGTCAATCACCATACCTTTAATACATTCCGGAACACATTTATATCTTGAGATATTGTGATGACACCTCGATATCTCATATAAAATTTTCATACGTCCATGGACGTTACGTCATATCACAAAAGATTTTCAATAGTAAGGAAAAATCTACCAAACATACTAGGTTAAGCGTGTTCTGACACACAGTTCAAATTGTTATATTTTTGTATGACGTTTTAACGGCCACAGGCGGTCTGTCATATCATTTACCTATCATAGCGTATATGATGACAATGTAAAGCCTTTTTGTGTTTGTTATGACACCGACTAACGCAAAAATGTGTGCGATACGACACCTGACCACGTGCTTCATACTAACTGTATGAAACTAAAACGGCTGTCGACGGTCTGTCCGCTAGGAGTACCTAAAGTCGACCGCCCACAGCCGTACTGTCAATTAACACGCATACAAGATTAAGTCGACAGGCGGACTGTCCCGGAAAGTGTTAAGTCACACAACCGAAATCTTAATAAAATCAGATGATTTCCGTACATTGACCCTGTCGCTCATCGGTCAAATGTATGGAACAGCTGATCTTTTTTGTTATTTCGATCCATGTGACTTTGGGAAACCAATGGTGAACTGAATCCCCTCTTTTGATTTCATAACACCTTCTCAAAAATAGTGCTTATACCCTTTGCATTTAGGTATATGCTCTTGTTATAAAGAGCAACGTTTTAGCGTTGAATTAGAGGCCATAGGGTCCCACTGATTACTTTGGCCTGGTTAAGTATTATATTACTCTTTGGCTATTATGTCGGTATACGATTTTAATACTCAAAAATCTGTTACATCTATCATTTTTCGTCTTTAATAGTAGTTGATTTTTAAGACGATATACGCGGAATAAATCAAACGACCGAGGATCAAAGGCTGTCCTTTTCCCTCAAACATACTAAGGGAAAAGGACAGTCATAAGTCAGTCGCCCACATCGGTTACTACATTTTATTCGAAAAAGTAATAAATATTAAATATCTTTTTGATTATAACTTTTAAATCAAATTCAAATTACCAGAATTTAATTTACTTTATTATCATTATTCCTATGTAGTTTCACCAAAAACTAGTTAGTAATTTCGAAGAACTAGCTATTCCCGTTTTTTGGAATGGTTATCTTTGACGAAATAATGTATCGAGGTTTTTTGATTCCACAAGTGTTTTTCAATTATAAAAAACTTTGTTATATCCTCAAAAATGTTATGTTAAAATTCCAGATCTTTACCTCTTATAGATTAAGAGAATTACGTGATTAAAAAAGCCTTAAAAACTCATATAGCGTCTTAAAGGCTTTTTTTTAACTTGCAATGTATGTATGTATGTATGATGTTCGGGTGAAATCTTGCAATTCAATATTTAAGCAGACATCTTGAGCCGATTGAGCTGAAATTTTGTATTTACAAACGGACTCTAACAATACGACATAATAAAGCTAAATGTAACGTCATTAGAAAATCCAATATGGCCGAAAAATCAAGATGGCGGCCGAGTTGTGTTCAGTGTACTACTACAACAGGGGTAACAAATGAAAGGCCTTGAAGAACTCGGAAAATAACCTAACGAAATAAAAGCTTCGTTTTCAAAAAGGTTTTTTTATCTTTAACTTATTAAGTCTATGGTCCAGACAAGACGAATTCTTGTATGGGCAAACAATGGGCATTATGTGGTCTTAAAGTTATAATCTAGTGCCAGTGTTATTGAAATTTTAAAGCAAATAGCCGTTTATTCACGTTACTGTATCTAGTCATTTTAGAAATTATCCAACAAACTGACACAAACATAATCTGAGAACTTCCTCGTTTTCGAAGTCGCTTAAAATAGGTACAGTGGCGGACTAGGAGGCCGTAAAAGATTTGTCTATGGTTTCGTCAGCCCTAGATTGTATTACCAAAGAACAAGAGCTATTTTGCAATACAGAAAAACCGGAAGTGTTACGCCGACCGTGTCCGCCACTGTACCAAAACCTTCTCCTGAATGTAACTAATACATCGTTGAAAACCGCATCAAAATCGGTTCAGCCAAACGCGAGATAATCGCGGACAAACATACATACATACATACATACAGGTCAAACTGATAACCTCCTTTTTTGAAGTCGGTTAAAAAGATACAATATGATTATCACTGTGGATCGGAAATGGTATGAAACTTACAGTAGGATAGCTAACATCAGGATAAGACATGGGCATTTATAATTATATACTAGTCGACCCGGCTAACTTCGTACCGCCTTACCTACGACTATTTTGTGCGTGTATTATACTTATTTGTAAACCTTCCTCTTAAATCACTCTGTTTAAAAAAAGAACCGCATCAAAATCCGTTGCATATTTTTAAAGATATAAGCATACATAGGGTCGCGGTAAGCGACTTTGTTTTATACTATGTAGTTTCGGCTCTGCGTTGTCTGTCTGTCAGTCAGTCAGTCAGTCAGTCAGTCAGTAACGGAAGAGTTTTATATAATTACGAGCTTTCCCGGCTTACTTCGTTACGCCATAGAATATAAGATACGACAAAAGACTTGGCTCTATAGACTATGTTCTTTGACTACCCAGAATGGCCGAATAAAAAACAAACAACAACAGCAAACCACCTGTCAAAATATGTAAACAACGGAAAAAATATTGCACCTTGGGTTATATTATTTGAGTTTAGGTAAGGATCCCTAATTTTTTTGAAAATGTAATATAGCCTATGACATTCGGGGTTAATGTAGCTTCCTAGCAGTGAAAGAATTTTTCAAATCGGTTCAGTATTTCCGGAGCCTATAAACAAACAAACAAACAAACAAACAAATCTTTCCTCTTTATAATATTGGTATAGATATTGATTGATAATTACATTCATAATTATTAATATTTTAATTTTAGACGGAACGAACTTCGCCAGGTTATATATAATATTCTAAGCTAGTATATAATTGAGCAGGGTGGTATTTGTACATGACACCTGTCAGTATCAGTGCAGTACCCTATACATACAGGTACAGTGGCGGTCTAGGACGGCGTAACAGATTTGTATATGGTCTCGTGCATCCAAGACTGTATTACCAAGGAACAAGACCTTTTTTTAACACAGAAAAACCGGAAGTGTTACGCCGACCGTGTCCAATGTCATTAGATCATTGTCATTATTATTTTAAGCAATTTAAAATTTACTTACTTAAAAACTTTTACAATTTTGTACCTATTTTAGAATAATTTCATTAATTTATTTTACATTTATATATTTTTTTGTTTATGAAAATTTGATGTTATAATAGTATGTGACCGTAATGCAAAATTACCAATAAAATATCTCTATCTCTATCTAACTCTCTTAAATTTTTTGAAATACTTCCGTAGCCAAAATGTGAAATAGAAAGCATTAAGCACAAAGTAAATTGAAGCTACATGATCTAAAACAGCCTTATGAATATTTATTACACACTTATTTAACAGAGAATGCAAATTAAAGGTAAACAACATAATTTCGCGCTGCCGCCGGTTAAATTATCGGGTTTTGCCTAAAGCCGCTTGGGGGTATATTTTGCTGCCTACTACATCAATAATCTCACACATAGTTGGTTAATCTACCAATAATCCGGGGCCGTAATCTCATCGCGCTAAATAGCAATCGGAGAGAAGTAGAATAGAAATAATAATCATCATCATCATCAGCCTGTAAGAGCCCACTGCTGGACATAGGCCTCTTCTCTCGCACGCCATGCACCACGGTCCTGCGCCAGTCTGATCCACTGCCTACCGGCGACCTTCACTATGTCGTCAGACCATCGGGCTGGTGGTCTGCCTACTCCACGTCGTCCGTCTCTAGGCCACCACTCTGTGACCGCTGTCGTCCACCTGCCGTCTTTACGCCTGGCCAAGTGTCCCGCCTGCCTCAACCTCATACCCGTTATTTTTTTTCCGACATCAGTAACTTTGGTTCGTCGTCGGATTTCGGTGTTCGGTATACGGTCTATGAGTTTGATTCCGAGCATGGCACGCTCCATGGCTCTCTGTGCTACTTTCATTTGGTGCATAGAAATAATAATAATTATTTATTTGTGCTCTTGAGGCTGCCCCGCGGTTTCACTCGCGCAGAACACAAAAATCTAGTTTTTCCCGTTCCCATGCGTATTTTGGGAAATCCTTTCTTAGTGCTCACATACACTCCCTGAGGAACCCAATGCAAAAGTGTAGTAGTTTCGACGATCAATAACGATCGATCAAAGTTACGACGAGACTCGCGATTTTTGACCTAATCGTAATCAATATCAAATAATACATAGTATAAAACAAAATCATTTCCCGGGTCTGTCCCTATGTATGCTTATATCTTTAAAACTATGCAACGGATTTTAATGCGGTCTTTTCAAAAAAAGATATCTTCGCCACGTTCAAAAAGTGATCTCTCGTGGACTTGACTCCACTACAGTGGAGTATTTTGCCAATGTCAAGTTCACAAATTAGATTAAAAGGGTGGGGTTAAAGCCCGGCAACGTTGTACGGTTATCAATATATATAAAACTCTTCCGTTACTGACTGACTGACTGACTGACTGACTGACTGACTGACTGACTGACTGACTGACTGACTGACAGACAACGCAGAGCCGAAACTACTGGGCGTAGAAAGCTGAAAATTGGCACGTGGGTTCCTAGGGGAGTGTAGGTGAGCACTAAGAAGGGATCTTCCGAAATTCCCACGGGAACGGGAAAAAACGGGATTTTTGTGTTTTTGAGAAATCTGCGCGGGAAAAACCGCGGGGCAGCCTCTAGTCATCAATACATATAGTATAAAATAAAGTCGCTCCCCGCGTCTATCCCTATGTATGCTTAAATCTTTAAAACTACGCAACGGATTTTGATGCGTTTTTGTTAAATAGATAGAGTTATTCAAGAGGAAGGTTTTTAAGTATAAAACTTGCTCAAGATAGTTATAGGATAGGCGGTACGAAGTTCGCCGGGTCGACAAGTAGAGTAGAATAGTAAAAGATATATAGTAAAAGATAGTAGAATAGTAGAAGTAATAATAGTAGAATAGTAAAAGAATAGAAGAATAATTGTAAGTTTAGAAGACTAGAGGCCCTGAATAGCCTGATATGAAAATTCGTTGAAAATGTTCTGCATTTAAATTTCATTTCGAAACGCCGCTAGCGAAATAATTAAAATTTAATTTGTGTTACATTTCATGAAGTTCTACCTATTTGAAAATGATTTAAAACTAAATTATTTTCCGTGATCCTGTGGACTGTAATGTTGGTTTTTCATCAGCTTGCCTGAAGGCACATGGCCTTAGGTAATAAAAGAGACGGGCGTAATTACGTACAAAGCTGGCAACAATCGCTTGTTTTCACTAGATTGAAAATACCTGCGCGGACATAAGCGCTTGTTCCAGCGCAAATATTTTCTGTACGTTTTTCGATCCAGCGCCAAAAAGCGCTTGTTGCCAGCTTGGTACATGAATACCACTGAACAAGGAAGACTGCTCTCTCGTAAATACGCACTATTCATGAAAAGTTAAAGAGCATTTTAGCTATTTGACGTATGTCAATTTAGACTGGATGTCTCGTATGTAGTAAAATAGAGAAATAGACCTCCAGTAAAGTTATTTTAGACCTACTTATTGTGTCTTTATGAATAATACGGCAAGTTTTTTTTTTATTTAAGGTACCTATTGCAATATCAATAAAATAAAAAAATAAAATAATTCCTAAAACTTTATTATTCAATCCTTAAAGTAAGAACTGACCTTCATGGTTCAGTTGTCATTGATATTGTCTGTGACTTCGAAGTTTCTTCTGTGAGTTCGATTCCCAGCAGGGAGAACATTACATTGAGTCGATGAGACAGTCCAATGGTCGGTTTTGGAGTCGCTGGGATCAACCCGTAATGCTGCATATCAATTTTTATTCCTAGAATCTTTTTGTACCATACTAATTAAATTGTATGTGTTTTGGACACACCAAAACCTCATTCTGTCTAGTTAAAAGCTCTAGCTATAAGTATTATTATTAAGTTATTGAATTCTCACAAATAATAATCATTATTATTCGTAATATTCGACCGTAACCCAAAACACAACACAATATTACAAAGGAAAACATTACAGAAACGGCCCAAAGTCTGGAAAATGTAATTAACAGTAGATACATGAATGGGGAAGTAAAAATGAAAATATTTTGTTTGTAAGTATAATGCTTTTATACGTAACTAGAACTAGTTGACCCCGTGAACTTCGTACTGCCATACCTATTAGTATTTTGTGCATGTATTATACTTATAAACATTCCTCTTGAATCACTCTATCTACTGGGTGTTTTTCACAAGGCAGTAATAAATTAAAGGACGCGAACGCGAACACACGCTTACACTTTATATGGGCAGGCATAGGAAAATAGTCCATAATGCTAAGTTTTCAGTAGGTAGGTATTTATAATAATCATGTAAACTTATAATATAAAGGCGATACGAAGTTTGCTGGGTCATAGTAGCTAAAAAGTATATTCAGCGCGCCTTACCAGTTTTGAGCTGGGCCATGGTCGGAAATGTTAAGAGCCAGTTAACAGCGATGCTAGCGCCATTCGCGGAAAAAATTAATATCTTCTAAACTAAGGCAAATATCAATAAAAACTTTTTATAAAAAAATTAAACCGCCGAAAAAACTGAAAAGCAATTAATAATAGGGAAACATTTTCTATTAGGCCTTAATTTACTCACTTCTTAAAGTAATTTTGGATTACCAAGAAATTTTAAGTCGGCGCCACACCACACAAGCAAATTCATTATCTATGTAAAGCGCGATGCGCAGCGGCATACGTTTTTCGGTTATTTCTTTGAATTTCAGGTAATTTAGTGATCTTTATTCGTTGATTCTGTGGCACCGACTCAAAATTTCTTGGTAATCCAAAATTACTTTAAGAAGTGAGTAAATTAAGGCCTAATAGAAAATGTTTCCCTATTATTAATTGCTTTTCAGTTTTTTCGGCGGTTTAATTTTTTTATAAAAAGTTTTTATTTTTTGCTTTTCAGTTTTTTTTGGGCTAATTTTTTTACCCCAGCTAATCATACTTCACCGGGTGGTCGCACCCCACAAGGTGGCCACACAACCTGGTGAAGGTTGAGGGACTAACAGGATGAGGTTCGATCACGACCGGCCGGTGAGGCGATTTGTGAGGGAGGCCTATGTCCAGCAGTGGACGTCTTTTGGCTGATTTTATTTCATTTCCAAAGATATTGTAAGTAGGTATCAAAAGTTATAATGTAACACGGAAATGCAACCTGTGAGTGGATAAATCGACCCGCCGACCAAAAAGTCACCCCTATTTTCCCACCCTTAGGGTGGGAATTTTATTTCCAAATTTTTATGGGACCAACTTCAAGGTATACCCTGTCGAGTAAAAAAAGAATTATCAAAATCGGTCCACACAGTAAAAAGTTATGCGTGATCATACATAAAAAAAAAAAAAAAAAATATATATATACGCGACGAATTGAGAACCTCCTCCTTTTTGTTTTTTCGTCGGTTAAAAATGTGGCACTGTATGACACTAGATAATGTAGCCTAGTATTTTTAGGGCACTTCTGTATAGCTTTTAGGTTGAAAACCAAAGAAATCTACAAAGTGTTGCTAAAAGTGGCCACTTTTGGCAACAATGTATGTTTTTTTTTGTTATTTTTACTCAGGACTACTTTGCTGTGCTCAAAAAATTCTAGGCTACATTATCTAGTTTCATACAGTGCCACATTTTTGATATTTGCCTTAGTTTAGAAGAAATTAATTTTTTTCGCAAATGGCTTTAGCATCGCTGTAAACTGGCTCTTAATGTATAACGTAAGTTAGTAACGAGTAACGACAGGTAACAAAACAAAGTTACAACACTCCCCTAACTTGAGGCGACCCATCAAACATAACTGTCGAGTAAACTAATCAACAACAACGCGGCTTCTGCGAAACTCTGTAACTCTGCTTAGGGTCAACAAAGCAATGTGTATTCAAGTCGAAAGGGTACAAGGGTACAGTACAACCAGTTTTGAGCCCTAGCATAAGGCCGTATAAAATTGGAACTCCTTTCATTCATTTACAGAAGCTATTGCGTTTATTTTTAAGCGACTTCAAAAAAGGAGGTTATCAGTTTCATCTGTATGTATATGTAGGTATATATGTTAGTACGCGATTTTTTCGTGATTGGCTGAACCGATTTTGATGCGATTTCACAAAAGTATTTGTTACATTCAGGAGAAGGCTTAAGTACCTATTTTAACCGACTTGAGCCAAGAGGAAGTTCTCAGTTTATGTATGTGTTTATTTATCGTAGTTAATTATTGATCTAGCATCTAGATAAAGAAAAAGTATTTTAAAAATGTGAACCTACTTTTTGGAGCCTTAAGACATCAAGATTCAAGAAATTTGTCGTAAGGCAAGGCCCATGTTTGTTTGCCTGAGCCGCATGGTGGGCACCCTGAACTACCTCGCCTGTCGCAGTATAGGATACTTTACTAAATAAGGTATCAATACCAATTAGATTAGTCTAATTGACTTTTAATAAGTAATATCTTGTGTCCTATAATGAAAAAATATTATTTTTACTTCTGTAATACAAAGAAACTAACTCATTCTTTATTATAAGTTTATTTATATTTTTAAATGTCTACATAATTATAACAATTTCGTTTTATACTGTAAACTCTTAAAACTCTGAAATTAAACACAAATATAGTTAAAATAATAAAACGGGCCTGTTAAATAAACGCAGTAATGTTTCAACGTAAAGTAGCCATTTATGAGTTCCGCACTGTTAGAAATTCAATGACGATATTTACAAATTAAAAATAAAAATTAAATAGGATTTTTAGTGTCTTTTTAATAAAAAGAAATCTCACTATTTACAGTAGGTGAGGTACAATAAATCTAGAATCTAGATCGAGGTAGTGATTTCCCAGTAGAACTAGGTTGCAATCTTACCGTTCGAGTACATGTTTGCTAACGTTCAATTACTATTGCCTTTATAAGGGTTCTGCAGTAGTGAAGTCCAACGGAGACAAATAACTAACCGCTAGGAACAAAAGCAAAGTTTCACTTTGGTCTCATTATTTTTATCCAAAATTTTTCTTTTGCAAAATGACTCTTTTAATAAAATAAAAATGATAATTGAATTGAATACAAAGTAATAATTATCTTTAACTGATATTAATACTTGCCTAGCCAGCAACACGCAGCAGCAGCTTAGAAGACTAGGAAATTTTGGGTGAAGGTTTCGTTGCATGTACATACGAGTGCACTTAGAAATGAATACCAGAAATTCCCACGAAAACAGGATGAAAATTTTATCAATACATATCATCATCAATACATAGTATAAAACAAAGTCGCTTCCCGCGTATGTCCCTATGTATGCTTAAACTTTAAAACTATTCAAACGGATTTTGATGAGGCTTTTTTTAATAGATAGAGTGATTCAAGAGGTAGGTTTATAAGTATAATACATGCACAATATAGTACTAGGTTAGGGCCTAACCGTTAGGCGGTACGAAGTTCGCCGGGTCGACTAGTTTAACTTAAACAAAAAAAAATTAGATGGCCACTTACCGTAGGACTAGTCCGGCTTCTACTAGAGGAGAAGTGCTCTATGACTTCCCAGTTGGACTTCTTAGGGGCTGGCGTGCCGGCGGGAGAGGGCGACGCACGTGCGCCCGCGCCGCCGGGCGTACTGTTGCCAGAGTCGTCCGCCGCGCGGGACGGCCCGGCGGCCGAGCGTAGCGACGCGCATCGGCGTCCGCGCAAGGCATCCTGTGAATAAATTTCATTACGTCAGTGATAATGTAGTCATCAGGCGTAAGAATATGTTTAGTATATTCTGTCGTATTTACCTAGTCTCTCCCCCGAGCGACCCCGTTATGAAAAAAATTATGATGTATAAAATTATTGTCACTAAGAATAATTATACTTCGATTAACATCTTCTAAATCATGGCCAAAATCAAAAATCTGCGTCAATGACGCCCTAGATAATCTTGCTTCTTGGGATTTTTAAGGCTCTGTTCTGTACGATATGTTTTGATCTTAGAAATTTAGAAATATTCTTTTGTGAAACCAAAGTGGCCACTTTAGACAACAAATGGTTTATTTCTCAAATTTTTAAGCTGAAAGCTACACAATAGGGTCTTAAAAATTCGAAGCAAGATTATCTAGGGCGTGAAAGACGCATATTTTTGATTTCGGCAATTTTAATAACATTAGGAAACAGTGGATCAATTGAAAGTATTTCGCCATGTCATTTAAGTACTCATTTTGTTAGGGTATATAATATAGCATATACCTACCTCTAGCTATAATAGATAAATCTCTTGAATAGACAAAGAGAGAGATTATTACCCTTGCGTACCTATAACATATCGAAATCATTTTTATTCTCAAAGCCATTGATAAAGGCAATAGGCCCACGGGCTCGTATTACATCTACAATAATTCCGAAATATTTTTCATTTTAGAAAATTTCAACACAATAGCAGTGGCGTTACTACTATATAAGCCGAGAAGCCCGGCTTGCCCTATTAAAATTATTAAACTGCATTTACACTCTCCTAACTCATAATTATTATAAAAAAATTCATTTACGTATTTTTTATAGTTCAAATATTCGCGCGCGTTAGAAACGCTGTCAAGTTTGACGTTGACAGTTTATTGACACATGCACCACGATATTTCACGCATGTGTCAATACCGCTATCGCCGTTTCGCTCGCACTCGTTGGCTTCTTATTTGGCTTCGTTTCGAGCCGTGTTCTCTCTTTCTAACCTATTAAAAATTCGACAATGTACATACATGTAGGCAAGTAGCTATTATGCACTTTACTATGAAATCGAAAGCCCTGCTTGCGTACGAAGTTAGCAACGAGCGAGCCGCTGCGCGAGAGAGAGGAACCCACCACTTGGTTTGCCGTTCACTTCAGTTCGATTTTATTTGTCGTGTTTGTTCAGTGTAAGTTTTTTTTTGTAGTTTAATTTTAATTAAAATGTTTTCAAGGAGCAAACTATTGTGCAATGTGTTGATTTAATTTGAATGAGTGTTTGAACTTTGGTTGACGGGAAGACGAGAAAAAGGTTAGTGGTTTGAAGTGCATTATTTCTCAAACGAATAAATATACCTACAGTAGGTTAGGAACCTAGGTTCTTTTAGGAGTTAGGCACTTATCCCTTAAATCATAGGCCAGGCTTGCTCTTACTTGAAATCCGAGGCACGCCACTGCACAATAGGATTCTTTGTGACTACGCTGTACCGTTGCCAACTTCAAAGGGAAAAATATGAAAGGCAGATTATAATCCTTTTTTGATACATTTACGTATTTCATTTAAAACTAAGCTGGATTATCTGCGCACATTATTTAATTTTAAAGCTACGTCTGTATTTTCAGAATAAACCTTAATTTCGTTTTAAAAAGCGAAATATGCTTTTTTTTTGACAAAACAGCAGCAAACGGCGTATTGCCGTGACACTGCTGGTTTGAATGCATTTTATTGAAATACTTTTCATAGCGAACGACACGTTGTCGTCTTATGCTGGCCAAAAAGCCGTCAAAATTACTAAGTTTTATTACTTCTATATTTTTTCTTGTTCTTTAAACTTTGCTCTTGTCGGTGTAGCCTTTTCCACACCCTCCGCCGCCAGCTGCTTGACCTCTTGAAGCGACTTAGCTATGCTTTTCTTTAGTAGTTTCGTCTCGGTCGTCCCCTTTCTCTTTTTCCCTCACTCTTTAGTCTAAAGTTATTAACATAATTTGGCACAGGGTTGAGAATAATTTTCGATTGAACACCTGTTTTGAATCATAATAAATTTCCATAGCATTAAGAGTTGTCATTTTTATCTTTGTTCTATTAGCGACTCCGTTAACAATTGCTGTTTTCTTTGGGCATGCAACAGAAATTGCCTTTTTTAAAGCGGCAATGGTTAACGAAATCGCCAACAAGACAATTACGAGTCTATCGTTTTTCACTACCTAAGGGTAACCTTTTTTCACATTGGCAACTTTCATTCGTACTCTATGCGCGTAAAACAGTTGGCTAGTTGATTGTACCAGCATACATTTAAAAAAAAATAACTAGGTACCTGAACAAAAATATTACACCAATTCCTCTACAACGTAAAAATATCGTAAATGAGAAATAGCGGCAAAATCACTCGAATATATTTTTCTACCGCTAAATTCACGTTTCGCCGCGCTCTGTTTTGCTTCCAGAAATGCTCAGATAAAAGAATAACATGAATAATGTCTCAGATAAAAATTTGAGGTAAAATTTTCTCTAAGTAATTTTTTTACATTTACTGTACAAACATAATTATAAAAGAATGAATCTTTGCGTTATTGGCCCATAGAGGTTTGCATAAACGTTTAATTTAACGTCATCAGCAACCATTTAAAATAAACTTTCTATCTACATCATCGGCAACCAAGTCAAGCAGCAAGGAGTATAGCATATAAAGACCACAAAAATGTATAGAAAATACCTGCGCAGGTAGTTTCTAGCTATTATTTGCTTGGTCACTATAATCCAATGAGCGGTTTTCGAACTGTCACTTTTCGTTTCAGAGACTGCCACAAGATGGCACTAGCAATCCAGTTAAATGTCAAATTCTATATGAATTCAATCAGTCAGGTCAATCAGATTTGACGTTGACATTACACCTACATACATTGGCTATACAGTGCCATCTATTAGCATTCTCCTAGAACCATTAAAACTGTCAAAAACGAAAACCCCTCATTGACGCGAAATTATATCATAGACGTCACCATCATAGATGTTGATTGTCGCCGTTGTTAAGAGCCAGTTTACAGCGATGCTAGCGCCATTCGCGAAAAAAATTAATATCTTCTAAACTAAGTCAAATATCAAAAATGAGGCTCAGAATGACACTTGATAATGTAGCCTAGTATTTTTAGGGCACTGTTGTAGGTATATCTTTTAGGTTAAATACCAAAGAAAGCTACAAAGTGGCTTCTTTTAGCAACAATATACTTTACTGTGCTTAAAGAAAAACTAAGCAAGATTATCTAGTGTCATACTGAGCGCCATTTCTATATTTGCCTTAGTTTAGAGGATATAATTTTTTTTTTTTGAGAATAGCGCTAAGCATCGCTGTCAACTGGCCCTAACGTTGGTCTTATTTGTGTCGAGAGTTTGGTTTTCCTGCTATTTTCCCGTCTCTTTTTAATGCATTAGATTTGCTTATCGGCGATGTTACGGAGGGCAGAGCGGGATAAGCCGAAATAGATCAAATGTTTGTAATACCGAAATAATATTCTTAGTTTGTTTTGTTTAAAAATCAGTTATTTAAGGTTCCTATGTATACTGCATATATATGTAAGGTTTATGGTATGTTATACCTGACTTTATGATGTCTGACGACAGAGTAAAGGTCGCCCGTAGGCAGTGGATCAGACTGGCGCAGGACCGTAGTGCATGGCGTGCGAGAGAAGAGCCCTATGTCCAGCAGTGGGCTCTTACAGGCTGATGATGATGATGATGATACCTACTTGTATGAATGTCTTAAAACTTAACAAACTTTAATGGTATGTATGACAAGGCGGTATTAAATCAAAGGTTTACAACATCCGTAAAGCAACATGTTTAATTAAAACTTAAAAAAGAAAAAAACTGCCACCCCGTTGCCCATCAGCATACACGTGACCTTGTAGGTATGAGCCAGCCGATTTTTTATTGCTTTCAAAAGAACAAAAAACTCTCCCATAATATTTAAGATAATGTGGAAATTTTTTTCAAATTTTAATTTTTCTAATGATATGAGCACAACACAAAATTACATTAACGTACTCGCATTCAGTAACCATTACTGCTTTTCTAAGAGCATGTTCTGTTGCGGTCCTTGTGAAACAGCAATGAACAATGAACTAAGAATAAGTTTAGACACTTGAATCACAGCTGGTGGAAACACGCTTGAAACTGCAAATAGGATTTTGCCTAACAGTTCTTGTGTGCAGAAACTTTGGTTGGAACAAGTGAAGGAAATTTTGATATGATATAACTCGCCAAATTACAAAAACAAGCAACCTTTTTTTGAACACGATGTTTACGTTTTGTTATCTAGTAAGCTAGAAGGTTCGAACCGTTAAATCCAGCATTAAAAGTCTTGAAATATAATTTTTTATTTTTTTTTATTTCATTTTTTAAAATACTTTCCTTAAGATACCATGTAACCCATATTTTCCTACTACATTTACAAAAAAACACATTGGCGTAGCCAGTCAAAGAAAGAAAAGGTTTTGCTTTAAATAATATATTTATACTAGTCGACCCGGCGAACTGCGTACCGCCTAAACTATTAATATTTTGTGCATGTATTATACTTATAAACCTTCCTCTTCAATCACTCTATCTATTACAAAAAGCCGCATTAAAATCCGTTGCGTAGTTTTAAAGATTTAAGCATACATAGGGACAGACGCGGGAAGCAACTTCATTTTATATTTTTCAGCCTTAAAACTTTACCTTTTAACCAAGTTTTTAATCCTCGCAATTCAGCAAAGCAATTTCGCCTCATCTCCTGAGAAATGCCCAAAGTTTTTTTTCTACCTGATGCTCAGAAAACTGGTAATCTGAATTTTTTTTAGGGTACCCCAAAACAAAATCTTAAGAAATAAGGGAATAAGCTTGAGATTTAGAATTTCTGTATTAATTACTGTCAGTTTTTCCTACAAGAACAAAGTTTTGCGTTTTGAATTATAAATTACTTATGATTTAAGTGCGTAAAAAAATGTTTTGTAATTGTTTTTTGGTGAGGATATTATGATTCTTTGTTTTTTTTTAAAGTCGGAATATATTATGTTTCTTAAATTATTCTCCGCCGCAAAGACAAAAATTGTGTCAAGCCACGTAATTAGTCATAGGTGATATGTAAAATTTATACATTTGACTGCTCCGTAGCTCAGTTGGCAGTGATGTGGACTTAGATGCGTGTGCACATGGGTTCGATTCCCGGCGAAGCGAACATTGTTATGATGAATGTCGATGTTTGTTTCCGGTCTGGGTGTTTAAGTATGTACGTGTTCGTCTCTGTATATGTTTCGGGCATCCTAGACACAGGTTCTTCCTAGAAAGGGCTCTGAGCGTAATGAGTTATCATTTTGCGATTGTGATGCGTTTTAACGCATATTTTAATATCATCATCAATATCAATACATAGTATAAAACAAAGTCGCTTCCCGTGTCTGTCCCTATGTATGCTTAAATCTTCAAAATTATGCAACGGATTTTGAAGCGGTCTTTTTTAATAGATAGAGTGATTCAAGAGGAAGGTTTATAAGTATAATACATGCACAAAAAAGTAATAGTTTAGGCGGTACGAAGTTCGCCGGGTCGACTAGTATGTTATAAAAAATAGCGTTTTCATATTGAGTAAATTCAGCAACTCGTTTGTTTGAACAATTTCAAATTTTTCCGTAACCAAAGCGGGGTCGTACGCAGAGCCACCCGCAGGCCGCAGGGCAAATGGACCTTTTTTACATAAACCTATATTATGTGCATCCACGGGTGTAGCCAGAGCCAGGCTTTACAACGCAATATAATTACATTTTTTTAAAACGATTAAAAGTACATGTAGATCTACATAGTTTTTGGCGACGATGATCTTTGTCAAAGTATTGTATAGTTATGGACTTGAAAAATATAACCATTTTGTGCGTCATTCGGTTTGAACGACATTGTACCGCTGCCGATCACTTGAAGGTCCATATATTCGGATTCTACTGAACATAAAATTAAAAGACAAAAAAAACTCTGGGTTTTTTTATTTTTTATTCTTATTTCTTTTTAATTTCTCCAAGCTTTCCGATCCTGAGCTACCTCCGGCCTGTTCAGTCTTTATAAACGTAATATCTGAACCCCCATAACCCTTCCCTGGCTACGTTCGTCATATTTTTGAGATACCTCTTCCCTGGCCAATGCTAAACATATCTCACCATCGACCCCCGAGCTCACCCGACCCGACCCGGACCCCGAACGCGATCTTTAATGATATTTTGTAAATACCTAAGAATGTTTGAGAAACTTTAAGAATAAATTTATAACTGCTTGCAGTTGGAATAACCGTTTAAAGTTATGATAGATACAGGTATGGGCACTCCCTGCCTCCCTCAGTAAGTGCGACATTTTTTTTCTGTATCAATAATATACATAGTATAAAACAAAGTCGCTTCCCGTGTCTGTCCCTATGTATGCTTAAATCTTTAAAACTATGCATCTGATTTTGAAGCGGTTTATTTTAATAGATAGAGTGAATCACGCAGAAAGTTTATAATAAATAACACAATAATAACACATCACACTCAGAGCCCCTAACTAGGAAGAAGAAACACACACAGAGACGTACATCACACACAGACCGGAAACAAACATCGATATTCATCATATCAATATTTTTTGAGCACAGTAAAGTAGTCCTAACTTAAAAGAACAAAATTATAAACAGATTGTTACTAAAAGTGGCCACATTTAGCAACACTCTGTAGCTTTCTTTGGTCTTTAACCTAAAAGCTATACAATCGTGCCCTGAAAATACTAGGCTACATTATCTAGTGTCATACTGTGCCCGATTTTTAATATTTGCCTTAGTTTAGAAGTTTTTTTTTTTCGGGAATGGCGCTAGCATCGCTGTAATCTGGCTCTTAAGAACCTAAATAACATAACTTGAGTATGCTGAAGCCAGACAGTTTCTTGGTAGAAAACTCATTAGTGAAATAAGACCGAACGTAACGTAATCATCACGTACACGTACATGCCTAATCATTATTGGCTAAACCAATCGACACCCTGTTAATAGTGAAGACTGAGATTCTATTTGGGTAAGTAGCAATTATAATTTGTTTATTTTGGTTTTCGTATCAATTTTATTATTGAACTAGTCGGCCTGGCGAACTTCGTACCGCCTTACCTATTACTATGTTGTGCATGAATTATACAGAGTGATTCAACTTTCCTCTTTAATCACTCTGTCTATTAAAAAAACCGCATCAAAATCCGTTGCATAGTTGTAAAGATATAAGCATACATAGGGACAGACGCGGGAAGCGACTTTGTTTCATACTTTGTATTGATATTGATCTATAGAACATTCTCGAAAATTCAGAACCAAGTTCGCTGAGCTAGTAGTTCATAAAACACATTAATCATTCTAAGCTACTCTACAAAATTCGGCTTCACCGGCTCACCACAGAGTGGGCACATCGGAATTACCTAATACGTCTGACCGCAAATTTAAATGGAATACCCTGTTAACGCAGTCAAGTATACTGCAGTATTTCATGATGATACTGACGAAGTCTAGTTTATAAACCTCGAAATTTTGATCTTTAAATGGTAACCGACTGCTCCGTAGTTCAGTTGGCAGTGATGTGGACTGAGTAAGCGTGTGCACCCGGGTTCGATTTCCGGGCGGGGCGAATATTGATATGACGAATATCGATGTTTGTTTCCGGTCTGGGTGTAATGTTCGTCTCTGTATATGTTTCGGGTACCCTAGATACAGGTTCTACCTAGTTAGGGGCTCTGAGAGTGATGTGTGTGTTATGTTATGTTAACCAAAACTAATTCTACATATGTTTGAATTTTAATCTTATAAATCTAAACTAAGGCAAAATATCAAAAATGCGAAACAGTATTCCACTAGATACAGCCTAGTATTTTTAGAGCACTGTAAGTTGTATAGCTTTTAGGTTAAAGACCAAAGAAAGCCACTGATTTTTGCATAAAACGGCCGGGTGGCGCTACTTTTGTGCTGTTACTCTTAGTACCTAACACAGAAGGTTTCAAATTAAACATTTTTATTTTTGTCTTGAATTCAAATAATGGCGCATGTGATGCACCAGTGAGAGTGGAATACGATAGGTTCTTTTTTCTAAGTCAGTAAATATACATTTTGTAATAGGCCAATGACGGATTTATATTACATATTTATTTCTTCGCGAGCAACAAATTTAGAAAAATATAACTATTATTTCATTGAAACAAGAAATAACTTTACTTTACAGCTCGATAAATTAAAGTAAAAAAAAAAGAGTAAAAAATTATTTATTCACAAGATAAAGATAAAAAAATACACTGTATTATACACAAGTAAGATACATAGATAGATATATAGTTTTTAAGTTTAAGTCTTTTTAAGTACCTACTTTTATGTTTCGGTGCCCTTACAGGGTTCATGTGCTGTACTTTACCATTCACTACCACCTGTATCTTACCACATGTTCGAAATAAATGTTTCTGATTCTGATTCTGATACACATGGTTCATGGTATAAGGTACATAATACAACTCGGTAGTGCTTCAAACAGTCAAATCTGAAAGCGTTTGACGCTGAGGGCAAATATGCAATAACCAAGTTGGAAACAAAGCATGCAGGTTTCAAATATTCCAATTTGGCCGGCTCTCAGGGCCGGCTAGTATTTCGAGTCAAGATCGATGCGTTTTCGTCGTGCGATGAGTTTAATGG
This sequence comes from Euspilapteryx auroguttella, assembly GCA_951802225.1. Taxonomy (NCBI): domain Eukaryota; kingdom Metazoa; phylum Arthropoda; class Insecta; order Lepidoptera; family Gracillariidae; genus Euspilapteryx; species Euspilapteryx auroguttella. Next base: position 837,973 of record OX637641.1, on the reverse strand, counting down.
GCGAAACGGTGCGAACTAGCACCACTTCGATTAATAATTGATATCTTCTAAACCATGGCCAAAATCAAATATGCGCCTTTGACTCCCTACCCTAGATAATTTTGCTTAGAATTAAGCAAAAGGGTAACCGTCTTATTCATAAAGATACAGCACATTTTAAGTAGCGTTACTGGAGGTCTGCTTCTCTGGTTTGTTGTATGGTAAATACGTGACATCCAGTCTAAATTGACATACGTCAAGTAACTAAAATGCTCTTTAACTTTTTATGAATAAGAGGGTAAGGCTCTGTGGCTGTTGTTTAGCTTTTAGGTTAAAAATCAAAGAAAAAAAAAACATAAAACTAAAGTGGCCACTTTAGGCAACAAACGGTTTTTTTCATTGATTTCAAACCTAAAAACTACACAACAGAGCCTTAAAAATTCTAAGCAAGATTATCTAGGAAGTCAAAGACGCATATTTTTGATTTCGGTCATAGTTTAGAAGATATTAATTATTTATCAGTAGTGGCGCTAGTTTCCTTACCACCAACCTTATAGATTTATTCGACGGCTTTCAAGCAATTTTAAGGAAACTATAAGAAAGTTGTACGTTCGAACTCTTTACATGACGAAAAACGCATTGTGTCACCATCGGCTGGAGCGATTTCAATGAAATTTGTTATAGAGTTAGCTGACCTGACACCCTGGATTAACACATTTGCCTACTCTTTACTGCGAGAATAAACCGCGGGTAACACTGCGGGGCACAGCTAGTAAAAAAAACAGAACTTTTATAAAAATACTAGTCGACCCGGCGAACTCCGTACCGCCCAACCTATAACTATTTTGTGCATGTTTAATACTTATAAACCTTTCTCTTGAATCACTCTATCTATTAAAAAAAACCGCATCAAAATCCGTTGCGTAGTTTTAAAGAAGCACCCTAACTAAAGTTCAAAAACAAAAAAAAAACTGCCTTGGCAATTCTAAATTAGAAACCCGTTTAGAATTTGCATCCTAATGAAACTTCATTAAAGCTCAACGCACATCTGGCAAACGCGGCAAAGTTACCTAAAAGGGTAACATTTTAAAAATATCTATATAAATACTATGACACAGCTGGTTTTTAAAAATATCTATATAAATTTATTCAAAGCTACCATTAGAAAAGGCATGTGATTGCTCCTTTACCCTGTGGCCCCTGTGGCCCACCTCGGACACTTCATAGAAAAAAGGGCGTTGCTTCGCTCACAGCCGAAACTCGTGTACGTGCACGCGTATCATGCTTGTGTGAGTGAGATGAGACGTGCGACGCTGCTTTATTTGTACTTTGTGCTGAGCGGTAACTGAGAGGTAACCGAGAGCGGGGGCCGCACTTGCTGAAGGAGGCAGGGAGTGCCCGTACTGTATGTAGTACATCTATACTAATACTAGAGGCTGCCCCGCGGTTTTTCCCGCGCAGATTTCTCATAAACACAAAATTCCCGTTTTTTCCCGTTCCCATGGGAATTTCGGGAAATCCCTTCTTAGTGCTCACCTACAACTCCCCAAGGAACCCACGTGCCAATTTTCAGCTTTCTACGCCCAGTAGTTTTGGCTCTGCGTTGTCTGTCAGTCAGTCAGTCAAGCCGTCAGTCAGTAACGGATATATATTGATTGATTATAAAGAGGAAATATTTGTTTGTTTGTTTGTTTTTTTGTTTGAAACGAATAGGCTCCGGAAATACTGAACCGATTTGAAAAATTATTTCACTGGTAGGAAGCTACACTACCCCCGAGTGACATAGGCTATATTAGATTTTCAAAATAATTAGAGAACCTTACTTAAACTCGAATAATGTAGCCCAAGGTGCATTTTTTACCCGTTGTTTATATAGGTATTTTTACAGTTGGTGGTTATTGTTGTTGTTTTTAAATTCGCCCATTCTGGGCAGGCAAAGGAACATAGTCTATAGAGCGTAATGTTGTATCTTAAATTCTGTGGCGTTACGAAGTTCGCCGTGTCAGCTGGACCATTTTAAATTGTTGTCCTCTCGGTGTGCGTGAGGTCTTAAAAGCCAATAAAAAATGCTGTTTAATTGTAGTTATTTCAGTCTGCAGCTAGTTCTATGTTTAAAAGTTTTTTAAATAAACTTTATGCTGGCTGGTAAAATATCTGTTTTCTTTTTCCGAGAACTTGCCAACTGGTATAATAGAAATAACTCGAAGACAACCTCGGTTGAGGCAACCCCACCCCTCACTCAACTGTACTATTATACCCACAGAACAAGGAATACTTCTCTCTCTCTTTATACCTACTCATTATAGGTCGCTCATTCTCTTTTTCTGTATTTAAATATTCCTTTCAATTAAATTAACTAAAAAATTCTGTTAAAAGTGTATATAAGCCGGCTAATGAAGCAACACTATGTTTAAAAAACTTTGTCCTATCTATCTGTCACTTTTGTCGATCATCTCCATACATTTTCCCGCATTTAAATGTCAAAAGCGATTAAAAGTGACAGAAAGATTCGACAAATAGTCATTCATGCTACGCAGGCAGAACTATAGTTACTAGTGCTATACTAGCAGTGCTTCTTTATACTTTGGTATATTATGTTATATACATTTTGAATCCGCAGTGATAAAAGGGCTGTATATAGCGTAACTGTGGCTGTGTCCACAGCCCCCGCAGCATGACGGACCATTTGTCGAATCTTTCCGTCACTTTTATTTTGTTCTTTATGCTTAGGACTACTTACATAACTGTGCTCAAAAAATACTAAGCATGATTATCCTTATCTAGTGTCATACTGTGTCACATTTTTGATATTTAACTTAGTTAAAAAGTTGTCAATATTTTTCGAGAATGGCGCTAGCATCGCTGTAAACTGGCTCTTAAAACTGGAGTGAGCGTAAAACTGTATTGTAAACCGACACTCATACGGATACTCAAAAGGAAAGGAACTAGTTTGCAATCACAGTAACAAACGCAGGTTAAAAACTAGTTAGAAATTGTAGTTTGCACACGACGACGACAATACTCTAGTTTGAAAGGTTTCAGTTCCACTCGCTAACAAATTTTGTGAACAAAGTTTGTTCCTTCAGTTGTTTTCAATATAAAAACAGTAGCGCGGCGACTATCACGGACACGATCTGTTGCAAACTTGGTGATACTATTGTTTGCCTGAGCCGCTTGGTGGGCACCCTGAACTACCTCGCCTCTCGCAGTATAGGATACTTTACCAAATAAGGTATCAATACCAATTAGATTAAAATAGTCTAATTGACTTTCAATTAGTGATATCTTGTATCCTATCATCATCATCATCATCATTTCAGCCGTAGGACGTCCACTGCTGGACATAGGCCTCCCTCAAGGCTCTCCATCTGTACCGATCGCAGGTGGCCTGCATCCAGCGTGGACCCGCAGCCTTGCGCAGATCATCCGTCCATCTTGTCGGTGGACGTCCTACGCTGCGCTTGCCGATCCGTGGTCTCCACCCGAGAACTGTATCCTATATTGAATAAATAATTATTGATTTTTGACTACTCGCTTCGTGTGGGAGCCTCATAAAATGTATGGTAGTGACACTTAAGATTCTAATAGTTTCTAAAGTTTCGAAACTAACCCTATTATTCATGAAAATTTAAAGAGTATTTTAGTTATTTGACAAATGTCAATTTAGACTGGATGTCACGTATTTACCATACAACAAACCGAGAAGTAGACCTCTAGTAAAGCTACTTAAAACCTACTGTATCTTTATGAATAATACGGTAAACGGTAACTTTATAGATAGTAATTTAATTTAGTAACTAGTTTTATATTGACTCTACAAGCAGAGGTCCTAACATTTTACCTACTAGGGACACAGCCTAGGTACGCAACGCAATAAAATTCGGTATCTTGTACTTCTTTCTAAGACTCTAGTCTCTTAAACTTACGATTAAACTTCTATTCTATTATTATTCTACTATTACTCTACTACGATGGGGTCAAAAATTGCGAGTCAGGTAACTTTGATCGATCATTATAGTATAGCAATAGAATATGAATAGCAAGCTATAGAATAATCTGGGTTTTTTTACCTAAATAGTTAATCCTGTTTCATTAGACGAAATTGGACCGGGCGCAGTGCAACTGTCACTTAATATCAATCAATATTGACAAATATAATGTCAGTCGAACGTAATCATAACATTATCTTATTATGGAGCAGACTACCCTTTTTGGTCAATTCCAATCTGTTGCGATACTACTGCTATAGTTATAGCAAAATTGATTACGAGACTATCAAATGTGTATTTTCTTGCGATTAACGTACTGTTCCTACTCTACTTTTATTCGATAGTTACGTTTTGCGCGATGAGACTAAGGGCCCTGGGACTCTAGTCTCTTAAACTTACGATTAAACTTCTATTCTATTATTATTCTACTATTACTCTACTACGATGAGGTCAAAAATTGCGAGTCAGGTAACTTTGATCGATCATTATAGTATAGCAATAGAATATGAATAGCAAGCTATAGAATAATCTGGGTTTTTTTACCTAAATAGTTAATCCTGTTTCATTAGACGAAATTGGACCGGGCGCAGTGCAACTGTCACTTAATATCAATCAGTATTGACAATTATAATGTCAGTCGAACGTAATCATAACATTATCTTATTATGGAGCAGACTACCCTTTTTGGTCAATTCCAATCTATTGCGATACTACTGCTATAGTTATAGCAAAATTGATTACGAGACTACCATATGTGTATTTTCTTGAGATTAACGTACTGTTTCTACTCTACTTATTTATTTATTTAATAAGGACTGCCAACAGGAAGCACAACAATATTCTTATTCTAATAAAAAAAGCCGTTAATACATTCTGGCCGGCTTCCCAATTTATTCGATACTTTTATTCGATAGTTACGTTTTGCGCGATGAGACTAAGGGTGGCGACGTACTGTGGACGCCCTTCAGCCCCATCCAGGGGACATAGGAAATTAAGTCAAAGTAAAGTCATCTTGTACTTACAACGCTCTGTCCACTCTTGCTGCGTAGGCTGAGCCTGATTTTCCAGTCTCTTTTAGCTGAAGCTCCTCCTTCGCTGCTGAAAGAGCGGCGCATAGATCGTGACATCTCGCTTACACACTCAAGTCAGATTACACACACACGCACACATTGTCAGTACTTTAGTCACACACAGAGAAAGTGATGTGAAGTTGAGAAGAGAAGCACACACTCTAGTTCTAAGTTCTTTTTAACAATGATTGGTTACTTTAGATAGTTCAAAGTTTTTCTAGGTTTAAATTTAACACAGATACGATTACGGTTATTTTACATAGTGAAGTACAGTTATTGTTAATATAATAGGAAGTGATGGAATTGCACAGAGTAGGTGATGATGATGAAGTTAAGGTAATAGCTCAACTGCGGCCGAGACCTGAAACAAGGGAAATGGTAACGGTTAGTGACAAGGAAATGATTTATGATGCTTAGCTTAAGAGGACCGTAGATCCCGAACGCGTTCATACAAATAGAGAATACGTTTTTGAAAATTTAGTATGTTACCTACTGACGTAGGTTTTTCTTTTTTCAAAATTCGCAAAAGATTCAGATTTATAGGGCCCTGAAATACAGAGATATTGTGATAAAAATTGGTCGGATAAAGTGGTTTGTTTTACGAAATTAATGCATTTTTTTTTAATTATTATTAAAAGCTAAAGCGATGGAAATCAAAATAAACGTGATTTGCTAAGATTTAGGTAGTGAAAAACGTTTTTTTCCCGAAACGCAAATTACATAAAAAAAATAGCTTTCTCTCTATCTCACGTTGTCGGTTCGTGGGCGACAGCATGAGTTTTTGTAGATATTCTTTCATTGCTATACTGTGTTCTTAACTATAACTAAACTGAACAGGAAATTGTAGAATGCTTAGTTCTCTATAGTCTTATAATAGAAATGTTTAAGTATTAGTTAAGTAAGTGTTGCAGGAAAATGTTAATGTATTGTATAATCATTTACTGCTTTATTGGAAAATATTAACTCTCAGTTCATATCTGGCGAAGAAATGGATTAAAACAGTTTTATTCGGAAATTATTTTTAACTAGTTGACCCGGTGAACCTATTACTATGTTGTTTTCTTTGTTATCTGTCTAAATGAACTCGACGCCAAACGCCACGCCTGAAAGAATCGTCCCATGGTCTCCTACAACTACACCTACAACACCAGCGGACAGCTACAGTGCAACATATGCGGCCGCACGTTTAAGACAAAGTTTGGCTTTACGAGTCACATCCGAGCACACGCCAGAAGCCGATAAGACGTCGCCGTCGACGGATACGTCGTGGAGGACAACATCATCATCATCATCATGAATTATTCGATTTTTTCTCGCCGCAAAAACTATCCTTGGAATTCAAGAAATATTTATAAAAAAAGAATTAGTAAACTTGGTTCAGGCGGGCAGTACCGGGCCGAAGAATAGGACTGAGGTATCCCCTGCCTGTCGTAAGAGGCGACTAAGAGGGGACCCCGGGGTCGTTGGGTGCACGAGGCGGGGGCCTCGTGTAGTCATATAACGGCCCCGAGAAGGACGGCGGAACGCGGTGTCCCGTTTCCGCCGTCGAGCGTAGGAAGAGCCATCCGCGCTCAGGGGGGACTATCTTCACCTGTCCCCCCGTGAAGAGGCTACACAGCCAATGCTGGGGGGGGTCGCGGAGAATTCCACAGGCTTACCCGCGACCCTCCTGCTATCAGCCGAGAAGGACACCGGCGGGGTTTTAGTGGGTGCGAACCCCACATAACCCTGCGGCTCCCCCCGGGGCTGCAGGGTACTCGTTAGGAGTTTCCCCGCCTTAAAAAAAAAAAAAAAGGCGTTGTTGAGTTATGCGCCTAACAACACATTTTGCGATTCATTAAAGAAAAAAGATACTATAAGAAAATGCTCGTGATTGTTATGGTTATTATATATAATGTACGCTGGACCTAAAATACCCTTTTTAGGAGACTTTAGAAGTAAATCTTTAGTAAGAATTATTCTCAGAAATAAGGCAATCACACTTCGCTATTAATACAAGTCCCCTTTTAAGAGTAAATTCGCCAAAGGACCGTTTAAATTACGCACAGATTCGACATCCAATTATATAATTGAATCGTGAAATTGTTATCGGTTCTAATTTAAAACTTCAAAATTGTATGCTTTTGTCTGTCCTGTATACCAATTAACATAACAAATAGTGAAGGTCCCATGGGGTAAAGTTAAGTGGCCAGAAAATCGGACATTAATTACAAATACTTAAATAATTAATACTTTATTCTAAACCATGGCCGAAATAAAAAATACGCGTCTTTGACTCCCTAGATAATCTTGCTTAGAATTTTTAATGCTCTGTTGTGTAGCTCTTTGAGGTTCAAAATCAAAGAAAAAAGTGTTTGTTGCCTAAAGTGGCCAGTTTAGTTTCAAGTGGGCAAATGTTTTTTTTTTTTTTTTGCAACAACAGAGCAATAAAAATTCTAAGCAAGATTATCTAGGGAGTCAAAGGCGCATATTTTTGATTTCGGTAATGGTTTAGAAGACATTAATTATTTATCGGAAGTGGCACTAGTTTCGCACCGTGTAAGCCCTTAAAAAGAAGCCCTATCACAGATACTCAAAACATATGGAAGTAGTCTAGCTCTGCACGATATTTTCATTATTTCATGTATGTACTTTAAATGTTATTAATTAATGTTCTTTGTATTGTAAATTAAATTGTAATGTCGCATATTATTAACAAAAAAAAAAGAGAGATAAATTGTAAAGTAGAGTTTGTTACCCCTTTCTTCTCTACGCTGTAAAATCATTGCGAAAGGGAGAAGGATCATTTGACAGAGGAGGGCTCGTTTGGGGGCGTCTCCAGGCGACCATTGTCGTAAGGCAAGGCAAACATTTGTTTGCCTGAGCCAATTAGTGGGCACCCTGAACTACCTCGCCTCTATCAGTATAGGATACTGTACGAAATAAGGTATCAATATTAATTAGATTTGTCTAATTGACTTTCAACAAGCGATATCTTGTATTCTGTATTGAATAAATCATTTTTTACTTTACTTTTTTTTTTACTATAGAAATTAATGAACTTGTTTAAATGTTACTTGTTCTCTGTTATTTAAAACTGTTTCTTCATTGTATTCTCTTCTTCTTCTTCTTCTTCATCTTGGCCTATGTCCCATTTCTATTGGGGTCGGCCCTCCTTGTCCTCTTTCTCCATTCTTGGCGTTGTTGGGTGATTTCCGGCTGTAGGTCCGTCGTCTTCATGTCCCTATTAATGGTCCCTATCCAGGTTGCCGGCGGTCGACCTGGGCCTCTTCTGGGTTACTCTATGTTCATCACAGTTCTCGTCATGTTTCTTCATTGTCTTCTACATTCCCAGTATTCGAAATAAACTTATCTATGCCAATATATGGATAGGTTGTGTGTTTGTTTGCATTGAATATACTCCAGAACTACTGAACCGATTTGAAAAATTATTTCATTTTCGGAAGCTACGCCATCCCCGGATAACATAGGCTATTGAATATTCTCAAAAATCTCGAACGCAAGGCGGTACGAAGTTCGCCGGGTCGACTAGTAAATTATAAGTTAAAAAAAAGTAAAGGCAAAGGCGAAAATTACAAAAGTTAAGAAAGGACACCGGGTGTGCGTTTAGGGGAGCAGAATAAAATTGGGCCTTGGGATATTTTCTTATCCCTATCGAAATGGATATGGCTAGTTGGCGATATAAGCTACGACTATCCTTTGTTGCTACCTATTTATTTATTGCAAACATGTTAAATATTACACAGGTATATATCAATATCAATATACAATAGATTGTATAAAACAAAGTCGCTTCCCGCGTCTGTCCCTGTCCCTATGTAATACTTAAATCTTTAAAATTACGCAACGGATTTTGATGTGATTTCTTTTAATAGATAGAGTGATTCAAGAGGAAGGTTAATAAGTATAATACATGTGTCACAGGAAAATAATAAGATTCGCAAGTTTATAAATTTCCTAGTAAATTTATAAACTTTCGTAGGATTCTAGTTAAATTGTATTATTTTACGCGTACATTTTCGTAAATTGATAAACTTAATACTAAACTCATTGTATTGTATGTATTGTATTTGTTTTTTATATATATAATTATGTTTAAGTAGTTTATAATATTATTGTTTAAAATTAAAGATTTTATTTTTCTTTAGACCAACCCACCATTCATTTATGTAATTTACTTGATCATGACAATGGGTTGCCTGGAAGAAATCGCTTTAAGTGATAAGGCCGCCCATTGCAGTCAATGTAGTAATTATAAATTGTAATCACCTATATTAAGTCTATTGATTGCAATAAAGAGTATTTCTATTCTATTCTAAACTCACTCGTAAAATAATAAGTAACCAATAACCAAACGCCATGTATAAAATGAATTGAAATTTACCACAGAGCTACGAAAGTTTTATGGTAGCCATGACTAAATTTTTTATTTTGGTAGAGTTAAATAGGGAACCCCCTACTAGGTAGGTAGGTACCTATAATACAAGGTTACTTTTTGATATTATATGCTACTAGAGGCTGCCCCGCGGTCTAACCCGCGCAGATTTCTCATAAATACAAAAATCCCGTTTTTTCCCGTTCCTATGAGAATTTCGGGAAATCCCTTCTTAGTGCTCACCTACACTCCCCAAGGAACCCACGTGCAAAATTTCAGCTTTCTACGCCCAGTAGTTTCGGCTCTGCGTTGTCTGTCAGTCAGTCAGTCAGGCAGTCAGTCGGTCGGTCGGTCGGTCGGTCGGTCGGTCGGTCGGTCGGTCGGTCGGTCGGTCGGTCGGTCGGTCGGCCGGCCGGCCGGCCGGCCGCCCAGCCAGCCAGCCAGTCAGTCAGTCAGTCAGTCAGTAACGATAGAGTTTCATATATATTGATTATCCCATAATAACATATTATATCTGTCACCGTTATAGTGCGAAATACGTAAATGTGCACTTTACCGGCCAATGTGCACATTAACTGTTTAGGTCAGTCAGGCACATGCACAGGAAAATAATAGGATAGGCGGTACGAAGTTCGCCGGGTCGACTAGTTACATATATTGGTAAAATATATATAAAGACCTTAGAACGCGTAGCAGAAACAAACTAAGTATTCCACAGAACAGACTAAAACGGACAAACAAATGTTTATAGGAAACGAAGTAAGATATTATAACAAGATCCCAGAAGAGATTTTGATCCTGAATGATAAATGAGTTTAAAACTCGTATCAAAAAAGGTTTGATTAAGAAAGCTTATTACAATGTTGATGATTATGAAAACGACAAAGACGCATGGAAGTAGTCTAGCTCTGCACGATATTTTCATTATTTCATGTATGTACTTTAAAGCTTATTAATTTATGTTCTTTGTATTGTAAATTAAATTGTAATGTCACATAAGAACAAAAAAAAAAAAAAAAGAGAGATAAATTGTAAAGTAGAGTTTGTTACCCCTTTCTTCTCTACGCTGTAAAATCATTGCGAAAGGGAGTAGAATCATTTGACAGAGGAGGGCTCGTTTGGGGGCGTCTCCAGGCGACCATTGTCGTAAGGCAAGGCAAACATTTGTTTTCCTGAGCCAATTAGTGGGCACCCTGAACTACCTCGCCTCTATCAGTATAGGATACTTTACGAAATAAGGTATCAATATTAATTAGATTAGTCTAATTGACTTTCAATAAGCGATATCTTGTATCCTGTATTGAATAAATCATTTTTTACTTTTTACTTTACTATTGTGTTATATTTGCGTTAAATGCATCCAGGGACAGATAAGTGTACTAGCGCAATTCAATAATCATACCATACAGCAGCAATTGTAAATAGCTTTTCTCTTTTCTGTGTATTTTTTGTTTGGAATTTGACAAATTGACAATATTATAGAAAAAAAAAAATTGTGTACTCTTTAAAATAAAAGATTATGTACGGGTCCAGGAACGGATGTATTGACATAACTCATTGAAATACGAGTCCTATATATCTGTGATCAAAACGGGAGTTTTCCAGGGACGTCGTCGATGTGAATCATTTAAAGCGTTTTCTTATATATTTCTCACATTTACTACAAAGCATCGAAGCCGCAGGCCGCACACTCGTAAGTATTCATATAATTGATTAGGAGTGTTACGTCCACGATCTCTGCGATACTTTTTTTTTTTTTGTTACGAGGAGAAATGCAATCAAATATCAAATCAAATAAATCTTTATTCAATATAGGATACAAGATATCACTTATTGAAAGTCAATTAGACTACATCTAATCGAATCGCTATTGATACCTTATTTGGTAAAGTATCCTATACTGTGAGAGGCGAGGTAGTTCAGGGTGCCCACCAATTGGCTCAGGCAAACAAATGTTTGCCTTGCCTTACGACAATAGTCGCCTGGAGAGGCCCCCAAACGAGCCCTCCTCTGTCAAATGATTCTACTCCCTTTCGCAATGATTTTACAGCGTAGAGAAGGAAGTGGTAACAAACTCTACTTTACAATTTATCTCTCTCTTTTTTTTTTTTGATGATATTACAATTACAATACAATTAGGTGAGAATACAATGAACATTATTCAGATTAATAAAAATGAAAGTACATAAATTAATGAAAATATCTTAAGTGCAGTGCCTTACTTCCCGCCGCTCGGGGGAACGACGGGGGTGTGTGGGGCTTGCACCCACTAAAACTCCCCGGTGGCCGCCTCAAGCAATTAGGAAAGGACCCCGGGATTCGCCTCAAAGCCTTCCGCTAGGATCCTTCCCATGCATAGCTGCATAGCGCAACTTTCGTAAAAAAAGCAATAAAAAATGTGCATCATTGACGCATATTTTTTTTATTTTGACCATTTGATTTTCCATAGTTACGCTAGTATCGGCGCGCCCTTAAGAGAGTATACCCCGTACGCGTTCAAACAAAAAGGGAAAAATAAAACCTTTACAAATAATTTTCTAATCACCATGAAATGATAGTATAATACCTACAAAGACTATAGAAATCTAGGTTGGTACGTATTCCTTTTTCGTAAGTTCCTAATAGATTCAGAATTATAGGCCCCTGAAAAAGAGTTGTTTGTTTTACGGAACCAATGCGTATTTAAAATAAAAAAACGTTTAAACCTAGATCATTTAATGCTGAAGCGACGGACATTAAAATCAACGTGATTTGCTATGATTGCTCCGTGGCTCAGTTGGCAGTGATGTGGACTGAGTAAGCGTGAGCACCCGGGTTCGATTCCTGGGCGGGGCGAATGTTGATATGATGAATATCGATTTTTGTTTCCGGTCTGGGTGTGATGTTCGTCTCTGTGTGTGTTTCGGGCGCCCTAGATACAGGTTCTTCCTAGTTAGGCGCTCTGAGTGTGATGTGTGATTATTATTATTATTTGATTTAGGTAGTAAAAAACGTTTTCCTCCGAAAATCAAAATTGCATTAAAAAAATTAGCTCCCTGTCTATCGCATATACAAAACAAGTGATGGTAAACTATTTCAGCCAGTCCATAGTAAAAGAAGCAGAACTAAACTAATAATTAAACGCTGATTAAATGAATAGTGAACAGCCGATACGCTCCCACGAGTCGTCTGTTATTTTAAACTCTAATCACTATTAAAAGGACAACGAAGCGCAATTAAGATCATCGGGTGTTTTATTTATAAAAAACAAGGAAAATTTGCCGAGGTGTCTCCGTTTTACGTAACAAGGCAATTGTTTAGAGATAGATATAGTTTTATTGAAAATAGCTGTCCCGGCGAACTTTGTAACGTGCCTTACATTTTTTTATGGACACATTTAATTGTTGTTTTGTCTAATTTCTCCTCACTTTTTTCAAATTTTCTCACCTTTTAAACCTTCCGTGGACTACTACGAAAATTTTGAGATCAAAATAAGCTAAATCGGCCTGGCAGTTCTTGAGTTGTAGCGAAACTAACAAACTAACAATCTAGTATAAATATAGAATCGTGCTATATTTATACTAGACAGTTATAGATGAATGAAAATAAAAAAATGCTTTTTTCAATAAAGGACTCAACAAAGGACTTACTGCATGGCAGTCAGACTAATGCCTTATTTCGTGAAGTACCCAATACATAGAGGCCTTTTTACCCTTTTTTAAGGAGGGAAAATCTCCTAAAGAGTAACCCGCCGGGTTATGTGGGGTTCGCCCTCACTAAAACCCCACCGGTGTCCATCTCGACTATTGGAATATTTTAGTTATTTGACGTATGTCAATTTAGAATGGATGCACCTATTTAACATACAACAATGGGTTGCCTGGAAGAAATCGCTTTTAGCGATAAGTCCGCCCATTGCATGCAAATTTAAATATGTCTACCATTAATTGTATAATGTTCTTTTGTATTTTTTGTATGCAATAAAGTGTTTTTTAACTTTTTAACTTTAACTTTAACTTTTAACAAACTAGAGAAGTAGACCTTCAGGTAAACCTTTAGTAAAGCAACAAAAATTACTGTATCTCTATATTAAATCTATGTTATGAATAACTAGAGGCTGCCACGCGGTTTTTCCCGCGCAGATTTCTCATAAACACAAAAATCACGTTTTTTCCCGTTCCCGTGGGAATTTCGGGAATTCACTTCTTAGTGCTCACCACACTCACCAAGGAACCCACGTGCCAATTTTCAGCTTTCTACGCCCAGTAGTTTCGGCTCTGCGTTGTCTGTCAGTCAGTCAGTAACGAAAGAGTTTTATAAACATTGATACGGTAAGTATGTATAGGATTCGAAAATGAGTGTTCTTTTTTTGCGCTCACCTAGTTAAGACTTCAAATTGCACTAATTCAATAATAATAAGTAAAAAAGTAAAGTAAAAAATGATTTATTCAATACAGGATACAAGATATCGCTTATTGAAAGTCAATTAGACTAATCTAATTAATATTGATACCTTATTTAGTAAAGTATCCTATACTGATAGAGGCGAGGTAGTTCAGGATGCCCACCAATTGGCTCAGGCAAACAAATGTTTGGCTTTCCTTACGACAACAGTCGCCTGGAGAGGCCCCAAAACGAGCCCTCCTCTGTCAAATGATTCTACTCCCCTTCGCAATGATTTTACAGCGTAGAGAAGAAAGGGGTAACAAACTCTACTTTACAAGTTATCTCTTTTTTTTTATCATTTGTAATTTGTGACATTACAATTCAATTTACAAAGAACATAAATTAATAAGATTTAAAGTACATACATGAAATAATGAAAATATCGTGCAGAGCTAGACTACTTCCATGCGTCTTTGTCGTTTTCATAATCATCAACACTGTAATAAGCTTTTTTAATCAAACACTTTTTTAATCAAATAATCTATAGGTACCTACTTAAATATCTCCTTAAAAGTGTTATTACTACTGAGGAGTAACGTGTAATAACAATAATACTTTTATTACTCTAAATTTAACCGTTAAAACGCCTGTAATGACTTTTTTTATCGAGTAATTAATTAGTGTAGAACCAGGTCATAAAACTGTTTTATTCCCTTCCATAGTTAAAGTATTGTTGTTATTCCGTTTTATGACCTTTCTCTTGCCATCGTTATTAATAATTTACAGTCTTACCGCAAATTTAAGATCCTGAATTTGTAGAACGCATTCTTGACTCAACAGAGAGACTTGAGCTTTACATGGTGACTTATAACTAGGCTGAAATTTACACATTGAATTATTGGAGCTTTTGCCTGAGATGTTATAATAATAATTATAAATATATAAAAATGAATCGTGGTTCGTTTGTCTCGCTAAAACTCGAGAACGGCCGGGCTGAGTTAGCTGATTTTGGTCTTGAAATGTTTGTAGTAGTCCAAGGAAGGTTTATAATGTGAGAACATATAAAAAAAAAAGAGGGGAAGTTAGTAAAAAGTGAATTTAATTTTTCGATATAAAATGGTACGGCGAGCGCGATACGACATTCGCCGGGACAGCTAGTGAGTTATAATTTTGCTTTTAGTTGTTATTAAATTTTAATAATTGCTTACTGTGTTAAATGTTGCTGTATTTATATAAAACATGGCACTAAAATACTTATTGCCATATACTCAGCCCCGGCGTTTCGGTGTACAAACGTGTGACGTATGCGGGGTGCTACGCGCTACACAAAAGCCGTGCTACGAGAATAAGCTTGCTACACCACTGTTACACGCTACGCACGTAGCTTATTCGCCCTTTCTCGTGCAGTGCATAAGCTTTCTACCTTTCTACACACATTAACATTACCATAGTACTTGTCGGCTCCGTAGCTCAGTTGGCAGTGATGTGTACTGAGATGCGTGTGCACCTGGGTTCGATTCCCAGCGGGGTGAATATTGTTATGATAAATATCGATGTTTGTTTCCGGTCTGGGTATAATGTTAGTCTCTGTATATGTTTCGGGCACCCTAGATACAGGTTCTACCTAGTTAGGGGCTCTGAGTGTTATGTGTTACTATTACTATTATTGTGTTATTATAGATAGCTAGGACTGATATGAGTGGAACTTTTTCTCAATAGAACTGTTTATATTATGTGGTATTCTCTGTCACACAATACCATACAAACGACAAAGAGCAAAAAATATGAGAAGCCGTCAAATATGTACCAATAATATCCCATTATCTTTTTTGCTTCGACGCGACGTATCACTTGCCAGACCCTTCTCTCCCTATTATAATAGCTAATTTCGATGAAAAACGTGAAAAAAACAGTCGCAGAATATTTGATTATTTTATTACTAGAGGCTGCCCCGCGGTATCACCCGCGCAGAATTCTCTTAAACACAAAAATCCCGTTTTTTCCAGTGTCCGTGGGAATTTCGGGAAATCCCTTCTTAGTGCTCACCTACACTCCCCAAGGAACCCACGTGCCAATTTTCAGCTTTCTACGCCCAGTAGTTTCGGCTCTGCGTTGTCTGTCAGTCAGTCAGTCAGTCAGTCAGTCAGTCAGTCAATCAGTCAGTAACGGAAGAGTTTTATATATATTGATTGTGTTGAACGTATGTACGTCTGTGAGTGTTGGACCACGAACTTGGAAAAATAGCGGAGAGGGATTTGCCAGCAGTAGTACAGAAAAGAGGCTTCAAAAAAAAAATGTATGCTTTGTGCTTACATTTTTGTTACCGTATTTTATCTGACACAAAGGCAAACTTTTATAAATAAACTAAGGAGCGTAACTACTACACTAGCTTCATGCAAATACATTATAATAAGTGACAATCAATATTATGTATCAATATTATTATTGAGTAGGGCTCACGCTCAGGAAGCAACTAGTGTGGGACTTAACTGGGAGGACTTACCCGCTGATGCTCAAGACCGCCAAAATTGGAGGAACATTCTTGAAGCCCTATGACCCCGCTGGGGATAACAGGACAAGAAGAAGACAGGTAGGGCACAAACTCAAAGGTCCAGTATGAACATATAGACATATCAATACATAGTAATAATAAAGACGCTTTCTGCTTCTGTCCCTATGTATGCTTAAATCTTTAAAACTACGCAACGGATTATGATGCGGTTTTGTTTAATTGATAGAATGATTCAAGCGGAAAATGTATAAGTATAAATCATGCACAAACTAGTAAAAGATTAGGCTGTACGAAGTTCGCCGGGTCGACTAGTTCTAGATAAAAATAATTCATTAAATGATTCAACTGATATTTTGTCTAGCGTCTGGCGGCTTGTGTTGTGTTGATAGGGCTTTTATCAAATAAATAGATAAATTATAATCTGATAAAATTTATCTGTGTGTAAAACATCGAATAATCGAGATAATATGCGCTACAAGATAACCGAGTATTAAACATTTAATAATAATAATAATAACACATCACACTCAGAGCCCCTAACTAGGAAGAACCTGTATCTAGGGTGCCCGAAACACACACATAGACAAACTTCACACCCAGACCGGAAACAAACATGGATATTCATCATATCAATATTCGCCCCGCCCGGGAATCGAACCCCGGGTGCACACGCTTCTCAGTCCACATCACTGCCAACTGAGCTACGGAGCAGTCAAATTTAAACAATGAATGGACGAACTCATACAAATCTTAAACTCTTTATCTTTCGCTTCTATTATTTTTATATTATTACTAGTCGACCCGGCGAACTTCGTACCGTCTAACTTATTACTATTTTGTGCATGTATTATCCTTATAAACCTTCCTCTTGAATCACTCTATCTACTAAAGAAAACCGATTCAAAATCCGTTGCATAGTTTAAAAGATATAAGCATACTTTAGGACAGACGCGGGAAGCGACTTTGTTTTATACTATGTATATATATTGACTAGCCAGCTAGTATCTATCAGTATACCTAGTAAAACTAAAATAATCGTGGTACGTTAGTCTCGCTAAAACTCGAGAGCTGCTGGGCCGATTTAGCTGATTTTGGTTTTGAAATGTACGCAGTTACAGGAAAGGTTTAAAAGGTGAGATAACATTTAGGGTAAGAAAGTAAGAAACACAATTAATTATCTCCATATTAAATTCTTTTAAGTAGGATACAAAGTTCGCCGGGACAGCTAGTAGATTATAAATTGTTGTACATTTTTTTTTAAATTTGCATTGCAGATGATATGCTCTCTTAGTCAGAAATGACCCGTATTCAAATGTTTTTCGTTCATTTACATCCAGGGCCCTTAGTCTCATCGCGCAAAACGTAACTATCGAATAAAAGTAGAATAGAAACAGTACGTTAATCGCAAGAAAATACACATTTGGTAGTCTCGTAATTAATTTTGCTATAACTATAGCAGTAGTATCGCAACAGATTGGAATTGACCAAAAAGGGTAGTCTGCTCCATAATAAGATAATGTTATGATTACGTTCGACTGACATTATATATGTCAACAAAGATTGATATTAAGTGACAGTTGCACTACGCCCGTTCCAATTTCGTCTAATAAAACAGGATTCACTATTTAGGTAAAAAATCCCAGATTATTCTATAGCTTGCTATTCATATTCTATTGCTATACTATAATGATCGATCAAAGTTACGAGACTCGCAATTTTTGACACAATCGTAATAGAGTAATAGTAGAATAATAATAGAATAGAAGTATAATGATGAGTGGAAGAAGGGGAGAAGGCCTTTGCCCAGCAGTGGGACAGTACAGGCTCGTAATAATAATAATAATGGACAGCGAGTCACCGCCTGCCATGATAATTAGTGAAATGTTGCATTAAAGGCAGGCGTACCGGTATTTCACTCCATAGCACCAGTTAACCGGTCCATTAAACAGTTCACCCCCATAAACCATTTCTTGTCATCCATTTTACAATAGTTCCTATCACCTTCTGGGTGCCGCCTCTGGGTGCATGATCTATTTGTGCATTTAGTGGCGGTGCCTGGTTGGTGATCCATGTACAATATAGCAAAACTCTCGAAAGGGCCTCTACGAGTTGGATTCGTCCCCTCGCACGCCTCTCAAAGGACCGGGCTCCATCCCGTGATACCGAAGAGTATTGAGAAACATAATAATAATAACATAATAATAATTTTTTTTTTTTAGTTAACCGGAATTTTATACTGTAAATATGTACATACATTACTTTTTAATAATAATAAGAAGTATAATTGTAAGTTTAAGAGACTAGAGTCCCAGTATTCATATTTTACCCGTAAGCTTACAAAAGCACCGAATTTAGGTCCCTTTCAACCACAAGGTGAGTAAAAATGGCAATTTTCAAGGCAGACCAGTTAATTGCTTTTCTCTTTAGGGGCGAAACGGTGCGAAACTAGCTACACTTCGATAAATAATTAATATCTTCTAAACCATGGCCGAAATCAAAAATATGCGTCCAAGACTCCCTAGATAACCTTGCTAAGAATTTTAAGGCCCTTTTGTGTAGCTTTTATGATATTGATCATAGAAAAATTCTTTTACGAAACTAAAGTGGCCACTTTAGGCCAAAAATTGTTTTTTTCTTTGATTTTGAACCTCAAAAAATACTAGGCTACTTTATCTAGTGTCATACTGTGCCACATTTTTGATATTTCCCTTAATTTAGATTAGAAGATATAATTTTTTCTCGCGAATGGCGCTAGCCTCGCGGTAAACTGGCTCTTAACGTTGAATACTGAAGCTTTTACCAAAAAACCTATCGATTACGTATTCCGTTCCCTTAAGGCACTTACTTAAACCACTAAAAGGACTTAAGCTATGAATAATAATAAAAATACCGCTTTTTAATCTACTAGCTGTCCCAGCGAAATTCGTATCGCGCCTTACAATTTTATAATAGTAACTAGAGGCTGCCCCGCGGTTTTTCCCGCGCAGATTTCTCATAAACACAAAAATCCCGTTTTTTCCCGTTCCCGTGGGAATTTCGTGAAAACCCTTCTTAGTGCTCACCTACACTTCCTAAGGAACCTACATGCAAAATTTCAGCCCGCTACGCCCAGTAGTTTCGGCTCTGCGTTGTCTGTCAGTCAGTCAGTCAGTCAGTCAGTCAGTCAGTCAGTCAGTCAGTCAGTCAGTCAGTCAGTCAGTCAGTCAGTCAGTCAGTCAGTCAGTCAGTCAGTCAGTCAGTCAGTCAGTCAGTCAGTCAGTCAGTCAGTCAGTCAGTCAGTCAGTCAGTCAGTCAGTAACGGAAGAGTTTTATATATATTGATAACACATCACACTCAGAGTCCTAAACTAGGTATGTAATATAAAATTAAATTGTTTTTTTGGTAACTTCTCCGCCATTTTTCTCTATTTTCTCACCTTTTAAACCTTCCATGGACTACTACGAATATTTCAACACTAAAAATCAGCTTAATAAATGTACGGCCGTTCTCAAGTTTTAGCGAGACTAACGAACTACGATTCATTATATGTAGTAGATAGAAGATTGTAATCCTTAAACAAATATTGTTACAGTTAAAAAAAACTCGTGTGAAGATCAAGGTCTTGAAAGTTCGGCACTGGCAACATTTCAGAATCGATACTTGCAACACTTCGCTGTGCCAAAAACCAGCCTGCGCAGCATGACGGACCATTTGTCGAATCTTTCTGTCACTTTTAATCGTTTTTGACATTTCAATGCAGGAAAAATGTATGGAGATCGACAAAAGTTACAGATAGATACGACAAATTCGACAAATTGGCCTTGAGGGAGGCCTATGTCCAGCAGTGGACGTCCTACGGCTGAAATGATGAATACATTTTTAACCGACTTCAAAAAAGAAGGCTATCAGTTTGACCTGTATTTATGTATGTAAGTATGTTTGTCCACGATTATCTCGAGTTTGGCTGCACCGATTTAGAAGCGGTTTTCAGAAAAGTATTCTTTACTTTTAGGAGAAGGTTTTAGTACCGATTTTAACCGACAACGGAAAAGAGGAAGTTCTCAGTTTATGTGTGTGTCAGTTTATTGAAGGCGGGTTCCTTTTTTGTAAAAACGAAATAAGCATTCAATTTATTCATTTAAAACTTTTCATTCTTTGAAGCGATAAGGCCACCTATTGGTCTTTCTCTTATATTCAAAATTTTACAGTATTTTTATTACATACAATGTAAGTTTTTATCTATACCAATATTATAAAGAGGAAAGATTTGTTTGTTTGTTTGTAACGAATAGGCTCTGGAAATTATGAACCGATTTGAAAAATTATTTCACTGGTAGGAATCTACATTAACCCCGAGTGTCATAGGCTATATGCTATATTAGATTTTCAAAAAAATTAGGGATCCTTACCTAAACTCAAATAATGTAACCCAAGGTGCAATATTAATAATTTTCCGTTGTTTACATATTTTGACAGATGGTTTGTTGTTGTTGTTTGTTTTTAATTCGGCCATTCTGGGCAGTCAACAGAACATAGTCTATAAAGCCAAGTCTTTTGTAGTATCTTATATTCTATGGCGTAACGAAGTAAGCCGGGAAAGCTCGTTTAAAAATAAAGCGGTTTTATAACTTCATCTTATTTTATTTGATGTTATATTTCAGAATTTCCGAGAAAAACATTTTAAAGGCAAGCCGTGATGTTAAACGTTATATAGAAACAGATTTAAAACTGTAAAAGTCTCTTTGAGTCAAGCTTCTCTGGCAACGAGGAAAATGCAGCAAACATTTCCATTGAAAAGGCGACTTACAACCTTACATACAACATAAAACTTAAAATAAAATAAAAATAAATAATGCTGGCTTACTGCGTGTGGTCTATCCCTACTTTATTTTTATTAAAAAACTAGAGGCTGTCCCGAGGTTTCAACCGCGCAGATTTCTCATAAACACTAAAATCCCGTTTTTTTACGTTCCCATGGGATTTTCGGGAATTTATTCCTTAGTGCTCCCCTACACTCCTCAAGGAACCTACGTGCTAAATTTCAGCCGGCTACGCCCAGTAGTTTCGGCTCTGCGTCGTCTGTCAGTCAGTCAGTCAGTAACGGAAGAGTTTTGTTTATATTGATGAAAAAAGAAAATCTTTATTTTCCGTTTCACGCCCAAACTACAGAACCGATATTGCTGCAAAATGGGCAGGACCAAGGTCCTGCCCATTTGGGAAAAACTTTTTACGTCTATAATACCACGGGATCGGCAACTAGGGTTTTCGCGGTATGAAGAGAATTTGAACTAGCGAAGCTGCGTTTGACAGTCCATACTTTTTGTGTGACCAAAAAACCAGAAAAGCTACAACTTTGTTAGTCAACACTTCTGATTAAGGGGCGAACGGGTGCGATACTAGCGCCACTTCGATAAATTAATAATACCTACTAAACCATGGCCGAAATCAAAAATATTCGTCAATGACGCCCTAGATGATCTTGCTTAGAATTTTTAAGGCTCTGTTTTGTAGCTTTTAGAATAATGATCTTAGATATAATCTTTTGTGAAACTAAAAGTGGCCACTGTTGGCAGAAAAATAATATTTCTATAATCATTATCCTGAAAGCTACACAACAAAGCCTTAAAAAATTTTGGCCAGATTATCTAAGGCGTCATTGACGCATATTTTTTATTACGGCCATGATTTATTAAAAGATAATTTTATTTATCGGAAAAGGCGCTAGTTGGCACCGTGTAGCCCCTTAATAGTAAGTTTAAGTACTAGCCGTCTTATTCATAAAGATACAGTACATTTTAAGTAGCTTTACTGGAGGTCTACTTCTCTGGTTTGTTGTATGGTAAATACGTGACATCCAGTCTAAATTGACATATGTCAAATAACTAAAATGCTCTTTAACTTTTTATGAATAACAGGGTAGGTTTTTAGTTGCAGGCTTCAAATTGTGCTTTATTAAATGTCATACGAGCAGTGTAATATGTTGACGCACGCACAAGCGTATAGCGTTGCGAAAATTGGCTACGTCAGTCACCCGAGAGCACAGCAACAAAGCTCTCAATTTTGAAGCCCAGTAATTTTTCAGAGCCTAGTTGCTGTGAACGAATATAGCCTCTATTTACACAGTTCTATTTTTTAATAGATAGAGTGATTCAATAGTAAGGTTTATAAGTATAATACATGCAAAATATAGTAATAGGTAAGGCGGTACAAAGTTCGCCGGGTCGACTAGTTCAGTACAAAAAAACTCTTCCCGGTGAATTTAGGCCAATCCCAAGTCGAAGTTTTCTTTCGCAATATTACCCTCAGCCAGGCACGTTTTCGATAAATGAAGAAAACGTGTTTAAATTAAAAAAAAACATCAAACAACGCTACCAAACAGCCAATAATAACCACCGACACAACTGAAGGGAAAAACCAGGAAAAATTGTACTCAATTCGTCTAAGTTAGGGACTAAAATAAAGCCCAGAAAACAACTGACAAGGCGCGGCGAATATACCGAGACGATAACAAATTAAACTAGTCCCTAACTTTAATGGCACAGGGTTTAGAATCGCGAACAATTACGGAACTCTGTAAGAGCGTTCTAGCTTAGTACTCGGCCTATATGGCACAGGGTAATATCATAGTATAATAAATAGTACTACATACAGTATGGGCACTCCCTGCCTCCCTCAGCAAGTGCGATCTCCGCGCTCGGTTATCTCTCAGTTACCGCTCCGTACAAATAGCACGTCTCATCTCACTCACACAAGTATGATACGCGTGCACTGCCAACTGAGCCACGGAGGCAGTCAAAGCTTTATCTTAGTCCTAAGTTTTTTATCTTTCTAAAAATTATTTTTATATAGGCAGAACGAAGTAAATATATATCAATATAAAATAAAGTCGCTTCCCGCGTCTGTCCCTATTATGCTTAAATCTTTAAAACTATGCAACGGATTTTGATGCGGTATTTTTTAAAAGATAGAGTAATTCAAGAGGAAGGTTTAAAAGTATAAAACATGCAAAATATACTAATAGGTTAGGCGGTACGAAGTTCGCCGGGTCGACTAGTAAAAAATAAAATAAATAAATAGAGCGATGTATAATTTTCAAGAAAAAAATATATAAACATCGCCAAACTAAGCTGACTGTATCTATCTGTAGCTATTTATATATACATTTTTTTTTTTATTTAGCAAATATGGAAAAATCCTTACAAAAAGCGCCAAGACGGCCGCCGCCAGGGGGTTTGTATGGTCTAACCCGTAACCCGGTTTTAGTGGGTGCGAGCCCCAAGAAAAAGGCATTTCGCCCCGTTACAAAAGAGAGAGGATTATGGACTTGCAAGTCAAAATAAGAAAATTAGGTCCCTAATTAATGTCAAATAGAACTGAGGTTGTAATGTACTGTAATTTGTACACGAATAAATAATTTTGTTAGCTATCTATACCAATTTTATAAAGAGGAAAGATTTGTTTGTTTGTTTGTTTGTAACGAATAGGCTCCGGAAATACTGAACCGATTTGAAAAATTCTTTTACTGGTAGGAAGCTACATTAACCCCGAGTGTCATAGGCTATATTAACTTTTCAAAAAAATTAGGGATCCTTACCTAAACTCAAATAATGTAACCCAAGGTGCAATATTTTTCCGTTGTTTACATATTTTGACAGGTGGTTTGTTGTTGTTGTTTGTTTTTTAATCGGCCATTCTGGGCAGTCAAAATAACATAGTCTATAGAGCCAAGTCTTTTGTAGTATCTTATATTCTATGGCGTAACGAAGTAAGCCGGGAAAGCTCGTAGGTAAATAAATATAGATTTATTTATGAGTTGAATGTGAGGCAATTTTACGTGTCCTATTTATATAAAGGTGTGTTCATACTTTAGTCAAGAAAAATTATCTTAACGGGCCACACGGTGCGATACTAGTGCCACTTCCGATAAATATATCTTCTGAACCATGGCCGAAATAAAAATATGCGTCAATGACGCCCTAGATAATCTAGCTTTCAGGAAAAATATTCTAGAAATATTTCTTTGTTGCATAAAGTGGCCACTTTTAGTTTCACAAACGAATGTTTCTATGATGATAAATTTTAATGTGACAACACTTTCTACAACTACCGGAACAACTGCAACAATACCGGAAGAATCATAGTTTATCCGGTAGAGATTTACAAAAACTTCCGTTTCGAGTTTATCCATTGTGAGGTTATAATAAATGTTAGAACAACACAAGAACCATAACGCTAACTCACAGTCATTAAAAAAATATTTCACTTTTATTAATTTGTTTGTTAAAGACTAGGACGGCGTAATACTTCCGGTTTTTCTGTATTGCAAAATCTATTGTTCTTTGGTATTACAGTCTTAGTCGCACGAGAAAAATAGCTAAATCTGTTTCGCAGCTGTACCTATTCCCGCAAGAAAATGTGTTAGTTCAAGAATTCTCTAAAACCATCTCTATCTCTAAGCTAATAAACCATCTCGTTATCCAAGTACACGTGTTTCGTCAACGCTACCTCGACGCGACGTGACAGCTTGGTTCTAAGGGAAATTGAATCTGTGCGAACGCGCCCACCACTCCGTGCTACATTATTAAACCTTTGTGTCATCTTCGAGTATTATTATAGATCCTTTTGTACTCGGTTTCCAATAAATGGTCTCGCTCGGTACAACCTTCACTGTCACCTCTCATGTTAGTGTCCAAGAGAAAGAACA
Organism: Euspilapteryx auroguttella; assembly: GCA_951802225.1. Lineage (NCBI taxonomy): Eukaryota > Metazoa > Arthropoda > Insecta > Lepidoptera > Gracillariidae > Euspilapteryx > Euspilapteryx auroguttella. The sequence goes on along the minus strand of OX637641.1, from coordinate 812,999 downwards.
TTTCATGTCTAGATTTTCTTCAGCATCGTGCGTCATTGCATTGTTACTGGTTTCAGGTATATTTTCTTGGCTACTTTTGTTTAATTATTGCGTAATTTGATACGTATGCTGTCAACTCTTTCGAAACGCTTTTAGTCTTGAAGCTTTTGTTTTGTTTGTTTGTTATTATCTTGGTAAAGACTGTGATATGCCTTAAAAAAATTAGGGAGCGTTCATAAACTGAACTTAATAAATTAACTACCTTCCACGTCACGTAAGAAGTTAAGACGTGGATTCTTTGTAATACTTTACGTGTAGAACCTCTTTTTTGAAGTCTTCATGAAGCCAAAAACACTTAGATACCAACCTATACCTTCAACTCTATAAACAATTTAAAGAATCCAAATCTTTTGTTTTTTTAACAAAAAAAAAAACTCATAAAAATTTTAAGAAAAAAAAAACTCATTTATTTTAAAGAAAAAATATGCTCATAGAATTTTTAACAAAAGAAATAATCTCATCGAAGAGTAAAGTACCTATCTAAATTAGGTTACTAAAAAATACAAATTCGTACATTCAAAAAAAAGCGACTAAGTGTGTTGCTTCTCTCTTACTTACACAAAATTCTGTAGAGGATTTTAGCTATAAATAAAAGAGACAGCCTAGCTTACCTTTAGAAAAGGTTGGCAGCCTGAGACGTTGTAACTAAATTAAATACCGTTAAATAATCTACGGCATACGGGCCGGGACTACCCGGGCCTCGTATCTCGCTCGGGCCGGGTAAAAACAATTTTATCAATTTTACACAGAAGAAATACTCCTTCAAATTTTTTTAAAAACTAAATTTGATACTATTAAATTTACGAGAATCGCATATCTTGACCCAATCGTAATAGAATAGTTATATAAGTATGATAGTAATAGAATATAAGTATAATCGTAACGGGTTTTCTTCTATTATTAAATCAAGTCCATTGCGATTAAATCAAGATTAGCGATTCTCGTAATTTTGATAGTGTCTTCATTCTACTCCTTCTATTGGATGGATTAAAGTAACGAGATTTGCAATTTTTGACGCAATCCTAATAGAGTAAGTACTAGGTAGTAGAATAGTAATAGAATAAAAGCATAATAGTAAGTTTAAGAGATTAGGGCCCCAGATAGAAGGAACGTGGATTGAGAAGCACTCCCTGAAGTTGCGTCCTATTTCCCGGTTTACCTTCCGACACGGAAATGGGATCCACTCAAAGAAATTAAATAACAAATTAAACAAAAAACAATGAGAATTCGCAAGTTAGCGAGAGCATAGATTGAATTGTAATCTCTCAAAATATTCTTTTTATTTTTGGTAATGAAACAGCTTGTTTTTTACAGTTGTTTTTATTAGTAGCCATTTAATATATTAAAATTATTACTTTTTCTTAAGTACCTAGAACGTATTTAATTTAGGTTATTCAAGTGGAATAGTATAAAACCACTTTTCTACTTAAACTGATGACAATGAAATACCGCAAAGCAACATTACATTACGTACATTATTGCAACTTACAATAATAAAATAAATATAAAAAAACATAAGAAAATTTTTATCAACTGTTAGACTCCACAAAGTCACTATAACGACTTCTACGATCGACCTCTTCTTTTCTAAAGTGTCTTCATTTTTAAAACCACGTGGTAAAACAAAATTAATTAAAATCGAGAAGGTATTGAATAAGAAAACAATTATTAAAATACCGTTACAGAGTAACATTCCCTCTTCCGGTACAACTACAACGGGATACTTGTTTGAAAGGGGCTTTACCGAGTTTCCGGAAGTGTTGAGGCACAAGGGAGTCAGAACATCAAACAAGCGCTCTAGCATAATTACAAATGTACAGAATTGACAATTCCGAATACGCTGACTGTTTTTGTCTCGTTTTGGGTTAATTTTAGGGACTCTTTGAGTCTTGAGTCGCTTTTTAGAAAGATCCTTGGTTTTTTTTTCGATAAGATTTCCTGTCATATTTCTTAACTATTATTATTTTAATCAATCGCATCGTATATATGATTTATTTTATTAAACACATCAAGTTAATACCAACAGTTAAACAATTTATATCGGAACAATATACCTACCTACATATTTATAAAAAAAAAAGTGAGTAGAAAAACTACTTCTAAGGAGAAAATAGGACCCTCAATTCAATACGTAGTATAAAACAAAGTCGCTTAACAGTCTGTCTGTCGCTATGTATGCTTAGATCTTTAAAAATACAAAACGGCAGTTGAAGCGGTTTTTTCCAATCGATAGATCGATTCAAGAGGAAGGTTTATATTCTGTTTAAGAGCCAGTTTAAAGCGATGCTAGCGCCATTCTCGAAAAAAAAAAAACTTCTAAACTAAGGCAAATATCAAAAATGTGGCACAGTATGACACTAGGTAATCTTGCTTAGTATTTTTTGAGCACAGTAAAGTTGTCCTAACTTAAAAGAACAAAAATATACACAGATTGTTGCTAAAAGTGGCCACTTTTATCAACACTCTGTAGCTTTCTTTGGTCTTTAACCTAAAAGCTATACAACAGTGATCTAAAAATACTAGGCTACATTATTTAGTGTCATACAGTGCCACATTTTGGATATTTTCCTTTGTTTAGAAGATATTAATTTTTTCGCGAATGGCGCTAGCATCGCGGTAAACTGGCTCTTAATACATGCACCAATAGTAATAGGTTGGGTGGTACGAAGTTCGCCGGGTCGACTAGTTAACAATAAAAATAAATCTTACAAGCAATATTATCAATGAAACAAGCTAACCAAAGTTTCGACCACAAATCTGCTAAGTATCAATTTCGTAAGATGATATTTTAACCAAAACCCTTTATTTATGTTCACATAAATCCTTAACTCGGCTTGACCTATCAAAATCTCTTGGCCTCGACAGTTTCACGTTTCAGTTGCTCCGACACTAACTTCACGAAGACGTAAACTTGACTTTTTGGCCCAGAAATCTTTTAATGCCCTTAATTTAAGGCGAAAACTTGACTTTTTAGCCCAGAAATCTTTTAATGTCCTTAACTTAGGCGAGAACTGACTTTGTTGGCCCAGAAATCTCTTAATGTCCTTAACTTAGGCAAAAACTTGACTTTTTGGGCCAGAAATCTGGCCAGTCCCGGCGAAGATACCTAGAGTAACAATTAAAACTGCTCTTTAAATTCTATGGCTTATGGTTTAGAATAGGTACTTAGCGGTTTTTGAAGAAAAGATTTTCGAACATATTCAGATATTTTCGCATTTAGATTAGATTAAGATTTAGAATTTTCCGTGTAGAGGCCACATATAATACCACCAACGCATCTGTTTCCAATGGGTGTCGCTAAAGAAGGCGACCAAAGGTAGTAGCGCACTTACAAGACTCTGTTCCAACACCGCTCCGACCCAACACCTCCCCTAAACTAAGACGACTGCTCGCAGTCCACGCGGCGACAGCTAGCAGACGGCCAGACGTGCAAATTGTTGATACTGACTGACTTAGGCTACAAACGCACAGGCGGATTTTTATCCGCGCGGTAACAAACCGCGCGGATAAAAATCCGCTGTTGCAGTTTTATTTCCGCGCGGTTGGAAAGGATGTTATTTCATTTTCAACCTTATTCATATGCCACGAGGGTACAGGTGAATTTTTAGCCGCGCGGAAATAAAATGCGGCAGCGGATTTTTAACCGCGCGGTTTTTTATCCGCTGTTGCGCACACTTCCATAGGATTCAGTATGTTACATAAAATCCGCGCGGCAAAAAACCGCCTGTGCGTTCGTAGCCTTACTAGCAGCGACGACGGCGCGCGCGGGGACTTTTAACAGACACCGCACCGACCGCTCGTCTGTAACGTGCGGCCAGCGACGCGTCAACTACCGAGCAGTCTGACAGCGGTAAGCTCGCTGACAGCGACCCTGCCTACTAATTTATGATACCACTAGAGGCTGCCCCGCGGTTTTTACCGCGCAGATTTCTCATATATACACAAAAATCCCGTTTTTTCCCGTTCCCGTGGGAATTTCGGGAAATCCCTTCTTGGTGTCACCTACACCCCCCAGGAAACACACGTGCCAAATTTCAGCTTTCTACGCCCAGTAGTTTCGGCTACTACTACTGAGCCGAAACTACTGGGCGTAGAAAGCTGAAAATTGGCATGTAGGTCCCTTAGAGAGTGTAGGTGAGCACTAAGAAAGGATTTCCCGAAATTCCCTCAGGAACGGGAGAAAACGGGATTTTGTGTTTAAGAGAAATCAGAGCGGGTGAAACCGCGGGGCAGCCTCTAGTCTACTAGATTTTTAGTAGATCCGTTAGTAGACGTACAGTTATTGATTGTTTTATCTAGAGCACTGTTAGAGGTTACGTTACTTTGATAGGTTGACAGTAAGTCCCCTGGCTGCCATCCAAAAGCCAACAAGGCTACATTTGTCACGAGCGAAGCCTCGAAGCCAATAACAAGATGAATCCAATATTTTTCACGATTTCAACTTTACATTTATTATTTACGAGCTTTCCCGGCTTACTTCATTACGCCATAGAATACAAGATACTACAAAAGACTTGGCTCTATAGACTATGTTCTTTTGACTGCCCAGAATGGCCGAATAAAAAACAAACAACAACAACAAACCACCTGTCAAAATATGTAAACAACGGAAAAAATATTGCACCTTGGGTTATATTATTTGAGTTTAGGTAAGGATCCCTAATTTTTTTGAAAATCTTATAAATCCTATGACAATCGGGGTTAATGTAGCTTTCTACCAGTGAAAGAATTTTTCAAATCGGTTCAGTATTTCCGGAGCCTATTCGTTACAAACAAACAAACAAATCTTTCCTCTTTATAATATTGGTATAGAGGTATAGACTAGCTGAACCGGCGAACTTCGTACCACCATTACAATATAAAGTTTAGCCAATATTAATTATAGCCCTTGTGCTATCCTTTTTTATTATTTAGAATATTCTATTCAAATCAGTCCAGTTTCGTTTCAGTATATTAATATGTATGAAACAGATTAAGAATCAAATCTTTCCTCTTTTTACGTTGAAGACTTTTTGTTTGTTTGTTTTTTATTTTGTTTCATAAAAAATACTAAATGTTGTATCATTAAATCAAGTCTGTATTTTAAGGACCTAATTGCTAATAAAAATGCCTAAAATAGTATCTAAATAGTATCTAGACTCAGAGCCCCAAGTAGGAAGAACCTTTGTATATATAGGGTACCCGAAATCCCAGGAATCTACCGCCGGTAGTTAAACACGGACCAACTAAGAGGAGAACGAAGAGGTTATTAATCAATATATATAAAACTCTTCCGTTACTGACTGACTGACTGACTGACTGACTGACTGACTGACTGACTGACAGACAACGCAGAGCCGAAACTACTGGGCGTAGCGGGCTGAAATTTTGCATGTAGGTTCCTTAGGGAGTGCAAGTGAGCACTAAGAAGGGATTTCCCGGAATTCCCACGGGAACGGAAAAAAAACGGGATTTTTGTGTTTATGAGAAATCTGCGCGGGAAAAACCGCGGGGCAGCCTCTAGTCAATATATATAAAACTCTTCCATTACTGACTGACTGACTGACTGACAGACAATGCAGAGCCTAAACTACTGGGCGTAGAAAGCTGAAAATCGGCACGTGGGTTCCTTGGGGAGTGTAGGTGAGCACTAAGAAAGGATTTCCCGAAATTCCCTCGGGAACGGGAAAAAACGGGATTTTTCTGTTTATGAGAAATCTGCGCGGGGCAGCCTCTAGTAATTAATAAAAGTTATTTTCTGTCTCTATTAAAATATCCTAATTTACGGCCATAAGATTCTAAGTAAAACTAGTTTGCACCTGTCTTGGGCAGGACAACCTCCTTCATCTCGCCCCAAGCTAAGTTAATTAATTAAATGTAACCCTTTATTCTTATTTTGTGAAAACAAAAGTCCAGTTTTGTTTAATTTCACTAAAAGTTAAACCCTTAGCTGCAGACAAAACAGTTACCCCCTGGCTAGGCAATGTCTGTAAAACCCTTGCTAGGGTCGGATTTATTTAACACAATGAAAATGTAACATTTTCTTTAGAAACCAAAGCTAACCCTGTTCAAACAAGAGTGTTTATTTTGTTTCCCTGTACAGCACACATCAATTTACCCACCCTAACTACCTTAGAGTTTTATTTTGTTAAACTATGTTACCTGGAGACGTTGTCGCCTGGAGACGCCCCCAAACGAGCCCTCCCCTGTCAAATGATTCTACTCCCTTATCCTTCCTATGCATATACGAACATTGCACCCAGTCCGGGTAACAAACATCGATATTTATCATAACAATGTTCGCCCCGCCGAGAATCGAACCCAGGTGCACCCTCGTCACAGTCTACATCATTGCCAACTGAGCTACGAAGCAGTCCCGTATTGAAGTATTTAGACATCCTCTCTGTGCTATACATATGCACTCTCAACAGATCGGCAGAATAACTCTTGTCTGTAAGACCCACATCCAGTACTAACACTTCCGCAATTTGAACTTTTTTGTTTTCTAAAACCGAGTTTCTATAAAACTTAGTTCTTGCTTCACTACATAGTATAAAACAAAGTCGCTTTCTCTGTCCCTATATCATTAGGTATGTACTTAAATCTTTTAAACTATGTAACGGAAATTGATGCAGTTTATTTTAACACATAAAGTGAGTGATTCAAGAGGAAGGTTTATAAGTAAATTACCTACATGAACAACACAGTACGATGTTCGCCAGGTCAACTAATAGTATTATTAAAATTGTGACTTATCCATCCTTGTCTTAAAATATAAGACTGGACATGATAATCGCATGAAAACACCGTCCAACGTTTACCATTTTTCTCGTATTTTTTTAGGTTTATTTTCTTTCCTATACCTAAAGTGAATATATTCAGTTTTACTCATGAATCAAACGTAACGTTTTTATTTGTTTTAACAGACATTATTCTATAAAAATAGCCAAGGATATAATGTTAAATTTCATATTATTTCCAAATCCAGTTAAACCATTAAATAAAATATGACGTAGGAAGATTTTATAATTATTTTATTCTAGAGTTTTTGCGAAAACACGAATAATTTAATAAAAAAAAAACAACTGGACAAAAAGCTGTTTTTAACCAAAAAAAAAAAAACTAGTAAGTAATATTGAAAATTTTTGGTCTTGAAATTGAAACCTGGTCAACTCTTATTCTGATTGGTTCTTTAGTGAGATAGAGAATTTGATTTGAATAGAATAGAACGAAACAAGTGGGCTTATTAAAAAAATATATGACTTTTACAATCCTACCTTAAATTATTACCGTTAATTAGGCTCTAGAATATTCTCAAAAATTCAAAACTGTGCATATAATATAAATATAAATAACCACATTGTGTATACTTACCGTACTATTGATAAAGATACAGTACATTTTAAGTAGCTTGATGTTAGGTTAGTCTACTTCTCTGGTTTGTTGTATGGTAAATACGTGACATCCAGTCAAAATTGACATACGCCAAACAACTAAAATGCTCTAACTTTATGAATAACAGTGTTATATTCTCCGGTAGCGAGCGAGTGATACGAATTTCACTTCGTCTGTCAATGGTTCATAAATCCAAATCAAAATTAGTAGTGACATCACGTTTACTGCTGATTTATGCAGTTGACTAACGTTTTACTTCACAAAAGAGGCAGTGTACACGCGTCACTAATTATCAACAACGTCAGTAAGGTTTCATCTTTCAAAGGGTTCGAAATTCAAAATGAGTGTTTCATCATCAAACGGCCCCGAGATGGGTGGCGGCACAGCTTGTGGCACTGTGCTGCCGAGCACGAAGCTGATAGCAGCTGAGCGTGGGAAGAACTTCGGACGCCAATTATACTCGTGTTTTGTCCTCAAGATTAGCATTAGTAAACATGTAGTACCCCGTCAGGATTCGCCAATACACACTGTTTGAGAGAAAAAATTTAAAAGAAAAAACTTGTCTTTGGTCTCTCAATACTTGATACCGCTTCAGTCAATCAATACACCTGTCTGTCATTCTCGTTTCAGTGCTCGCCAATTGCACAACAATTTTTTCTAAATAAATTGTAAATAAGTATTTTTTGCACATTATTTAGTGATTATGAGTATTGAAAAACTAGTCGTCGTAAAGATGCGAAGTGTTGTGATAAAGTGTGAACATTTGGAGCGCTGGCGCAGCGCACAAGCTCCGCTCCAACAAGCAGCACGGGCCGGCAATAACGTCACCAAGACGTCGCCTACGGTCCTTTGTTCCAGTAAAATAAGGATACTTACCTACCTACCTACTTTATTAGATTTCTTCTGGGAAACTTTCAATTCAGTTGCCGATTAAAAAACATAAACACTACGAATACAAAGTGGGTGGAGGAAGGTAAGTACTAGGTACTTAGAGAAAATTTGACGATTTTATTTCTTTTTTGTCTGGTTGTTTGATGGCTGCCTTTTTTGTTTATGCCTGGTTTATAAACCAATGGTTGAGTGGATTCCACAGATTCTAGTGTTCACTAACATACTGTTTACGGAAGCCAACAAAAGGTGAAGATTGCACCGTTATGTGGATGCTTGGATACAGTGACAAGTGACAGAGCATCTCTATATGGGCGTTGACTTCACTTACAAACCGGTGACTCTGTTAAAAGCAGTAGAGAAATAGTAATGATTACTGTTTCATTTCTTGCATTTGAAGGGCCACAAGACATTTAGTTAAAAGCTTTGTCATGTTTATGAACTCCGGACCTAGCTTCTCAAGAGTTCTTAAGGCATGCAGCCATCTCTGTGAACTTCTATATAAGTGTCTCAAGTCAAAGCTTTGCTTTTTGATATGCCTGATGCAGACTTTTTGATCCAGAACCTCCAGCCAGCCCTGATGCAATCTGTGATTGGACGCAGGCTGTACCCAGCCTTTCAATAATAAAGAGTATAAATACTCTTTTAGCAAATTTGCTGAAAATGTTTTGGAGGATCTTACATTAGACAACATACTCATGTCAAATACCTCACAAATAAATATACCTACCTACTGTTAGTTTTTTCAGCATATGAAAATCTGTAATTTAGGTTGATGATTTATACAAGGTTCCTCGGGCATAGTATTATTTTTTTTTTCAACTATAGTTCTGAGGTTAAATCAATTGTGATAAACCAACTATGTTAAAATTTTTGTGAACATACTTGGAACATAAATGGATAACAAATACGCAATCAGTCTATCAATATTTTGTCATTGTGACTGATTCTGTACTTACAAGGTAAAAATTGTTTTTGGTATAAAAATGTTTTTGATGACTGGATGTAATTGCCAAAAGGAAATAAAAAGAATTTTTATTTTAAACATATAGCAGCCACTTGTTTGACTATCTTAAATGAAGTCCTAAGCGAACCAAAATACTTTTTTGTTGTTTTATTTAATTTACTATTTTTGAATAGGTAATGAGCTTTGCATTAGCTCAGTGACAAATGAACAAATGGTCCATCCAGTTAGAGTTATCCAGTAAATAGGTGAAACCAGCCTCCGAGAGAGGAGTTGTCATGACAAATGAACGAGGACATGTTTTTTCAAAGTGGTTGTTGTAATGTAAATAATCATGATACATTTTAATGACTACTGTTTTGTTTTGGAAAACAGTGATTTTTTATTATATTACAACATACAACCCAGGAAAATATGTTAATTTTTGGAAAAGTGTAAATGATTTCTTTGTTTTCATAAGAAAAGATTTATTGTGCACAAAACTTATGTCTAATGGATGACAATTTCGGTTACATAAAATGTAATAGGTAAAACAAGTTTCAATAAGTTTTTGCCTTAATAGGCACAAATTTACATGTTTCTTCATTTACTATAAGTATGAAATTTTTTTTTTTTTTGAGTGGCCTTACCCTATACTTACTCCAGTTATAATTAATAATTATAAATACAAATTTGTCAAAGCAAAAATAATTAAGTACTTGCTCCAAATTTGTGTAGTGCCTCTATGTTAATACGAAAAAGTATAAATAACTATAATAAAAAATAAAAGAATGTCTTTTATAATTTATTTTGCAAACATGCAACTTAGAGAAGTTTCTTATGTTTTTATTTTAATATTTTTCTGATAAGATACTTTCAATGATTTTAAATTAGTTTAAATACAGCCCATGTTTACAGTACAAAATAGTAAAAACATACAAGTAAATATTTCAATAAATTTTATTATAGGTGCCATAATTGTTTATTTATTAATTAATTATTGGCGAAAACTGCTTAGTAAATGAACTTTTATAACTAAAGTACTTGCTGTTAAATGTGGATTAATATTGTTAATAAAATAAACCTAAAAATAAAATAAATCAAACACAATATTATTAAGTAGGTATATCAAACGAACAACGTCTTTTTTTATAGGTAAATTAAAATACTTTCTTTCAGGAACAGTTACATTGGGGGATAAAGTCCCCAGTTTTATTATATCAAATAGATTTTACTTACCTAACTTATTATTTTTGTTAGAAAATGTGAAAATTACTGAAAGCTTCATGGATAACGCCAGCGTTATATGCAGACCAGACTGTTATCCTTGAGATAAATCAGTCTTAAACCAAAAGGTGACTAGTAACAGTAACACAATAAAAGGTAACACAATACCTACTAATTTTTGGTAACACAATTACTACTAAATTTAAATACTCTAAACGATTGGGTAATATCCCCTAGTATAAGAATTGTGGGTGGAACAAAGATGATTTCAACTAGCACCTTAATTAAGTACACCTACTTAAAAATTTCATCAGTTTTATTTTTTTGTCATAGAATAATATATATATTTAACTCGAGAACACCACTAACTAATGCAATCATTTATACACAATGATACAAAAATGACATTATCATATATAAAAAAAAAAAAAAAAAGTTTCCTTTTTAGTATGACTAAACTAATCCTATACATTTATAGTTAAACTGTGTAAAAAAAAAAAAAAAAACCACCATGATAATAATATGAACGGGAACTGGCTTAAAAGTATTAACTTTTCCTGAGTGGAGGTTGTTGCTGTAATTTGCAATCTGATTTTGATTTTGATTTGCAATCCCATTATCAATCGAGACAATACCTTTAATGGTTTTAACTTGTATGGTTTACCTTTTTTCTTAGGGTTCCCTAGGGAAGGAACCTCTTTTAACCTCTCTTTTTTCTTTTAAATTTAAATAAATATTATATAATATTTATATAAAGTAATATTAAAGTATATATGTAAAAAAAAAAAAAAAAAGAGAAGTTTTTTTTTTATGGTTTCACCCGCATAATGGTCTTCCCTTAGATCAATCTAAAAATCTTTTTCAGAGAATGGTAACGACTAATAAAGTTATCTTAATAATATATACTTTAAGTAAGATTTGTTTAATGTTTTATCATACTTTCAGCCTGCAAAGTTTAAGATATCCTTGGCTAAGGTAAGCCTAGTTTCAGGAGTGCTGTACGGACGCCGATTAGGAGGTAAAACTCCTCTGTCTGCCAGCCATTGTGATGATAGCCCACACCACCTGCACAGCAGTAGCTACTTGTGTAAATTATAAAACTAACATAATGTAATCAATGAATATGATGAATGCTAACAGCAAAGCAGGTAAAGTTTTCTTTTTTTTTTTGCTCTTATATTGACTTGGATTTATTGAATACAGCACAGAGTACTGTCTTACTTACAAAGATAATACAGATAGACCCTGATCTATCTTTGTCTTTCATCGAGCACGTCACAGAAAGTTTTAGATAAGCTTGATCGAGCTAGGTTTATGAAAATTGCCCCTTTTTTCGGACAAGCACTTTGCTTTTAAGTTTTATGATCATAGTCAGTTTTGGTTAATACCTTTCTTACAAATTAAAATATTAAATAGGACACCATGTAAGGTTCATCACTTTTATTAAGTATTCCTTTTTGTTTTTAAGATATTTAGTAACAATTATTTATTTCTAGACATTCAAAATTGGTTTACAAGCATTACTTGAAGCATTAAGTTCAAAGCATGCAATATTATTATTTTTGTTCATCTGTAACAAAAAAAAAAAAAAAAAAATAATAATAATAATAATAATATTATTATACCTGTAATGGTCTGCATACTATAAACGTATGTTAGTACCTTTTTTGAAAACAGACTGAAACATGTAAGAATATTTTCACTCTGCTCAACAATGTTTTGTGTATTGATTATTGAGGTACAGATGCAATGCCCGGTATTTGAAAATTGCTGAATTTATTTCAGGAATATATATATACATATATTTATTTATTTTTTATATCGTGATATCGCCCGCTAACTCTCATTTATTTAGAAAAAGGGTAAATAACCTTTTCTGTATCATTAAAGTGGCCATTTTCTAAGTCCACAATATCAGATAAACGACTAATACTAATACGTCGGTAACTCATAAATTTGGAACTAGTTTGTTCTGGAGCGGTATTTTAAATAAACATTCCTAGTAATAAAATAATTACAGAAAATCAATTCGATTGCCACCATGCAAACAAGTGAAACCAATGATAAACTAAAACTACTAATATATAGGTACTACTGTTGTACTACAGAAGTTAACTGGTTTCTTATTTTCTCGTATGGACATTAACTTTGAATTAGCATTTTGGTTAATATGTTTTGTTAACTGAGAAGTTACCTGAATTCAAATTTGACATATAAAATGTATTTATAGTTTTTTACAACGTATATTTTTTATAAACTTACCTACTTATGCAGTAAGTTTATCAACAATTTCAAGACAATCTCTAAAAGTCTACATGTTTACTAATGCTAATCTTGAGGACAAAACACGAGTATAATTAATGATTAAACGAACTTACCTGTACGTGAAGTTCTATCATAATTATACGAGTAGTTTTGTCCGAAGAGATTAGCATCCCTCCCTCCCTATTAACCCAAATGAAGGTCTTGAAATTGTTTCTATATAATATGTACTCTGAACTAAATGACAGACAGGTGTATTGATTGACTGAAGCGGTATCAAGTATTGAGAGACCAAAGACAAGTTTTTTCTTTTAAATTTTTTCTCTCAAACAGTGTGTATTGGCGAATCCTGACGGGGTACTACATGTTTACTAATGCTAATCTCTTCGGACAAAACTACTCGTATAATTATGATAGAACTTCACGTACAGGTAAGTTCGTTTAATCATTAATTATGTATGGTTCCCGGGGTTCTTCCCAAAAGCGCCAAGACGGCCACCGGGGGGGTTTAGTGAGCCCCACATACCCCCGACGCTCCCCCGAGCTTCGGGAAATGCGATATGCATTTCCCCCGTTACAAAAGAAAAGGGTAGGTAAGTATCCTAAAGTTAGAATAAATAATTACGTACGGTATGACACATAAAACCTCTAACTAAAATTATGACGATATATTATTATTGGTGGAATGGAAACAAACTATATACGCTGTACGTGATTATTAGCGTGAAATAGAAGCGCGAACTAGCATCTCTGAATATGCATACAGAATTCTGAAAAGGATTCAATTTGATCAATTAATTTTGTAAATGAAGCTTTTGAAAATGATTAAAAGGGGACTAATTTTACGATGGTGCTTCGTGTAGTGTCGGTTCGTGTATGAAATTTAGTACCTAGGTATTAAATTGAAAACAAGCAAGCTGATGAACTCAGCGCTGATGGTGCAAACCTTTAGCACATGCTGAGCTAGTGCCATTTGTGCAGCTACAGCGGCACACCAATAGCACTTCATCACGACATGCTCTTTTGTATTTGTATCATAATCTTGTTCGATGTTTATCTATATCTATACCAATATTATAAAGAGGAAAGATTTGTTTGTTTGTTTGTTTGTTTGTTTGTAACGAATAGGCTCCGGAAATACTGAACCGATTTGAAAAATTCTTTCACTGGTAGGAAGCTACATTAACCCCGAGTGTCATAGGCTATATTAGATTTTCAAAAAAATTAGGGATCCTTACCTAAACTCAAATAATGTAACCCAAGGTGCAATATTTTTTCCGTTGTTTACATATTTTGACAGGTGGTTTGTTGTTGTTGTTTGTTTTTTTATCAAGCCCATTCTGGGCAGGCAAAAGAACATAGTCTGTAGAGCCAAGTATTTTGTAGTATCTTATATTCTATGGCGTAACAAAGTAAGCCGGGAAAGCTCGTTATGTAATAATTTGATTTTTTTATTACGTTCTTTTAGAAGCTTGTAATGGCAGTCTAGGATGGCGTAACACTTTCGGTTTCTCTGTATTGCAAAATAGTTATTTTTTCTTAAGTAATTTAAATAATCCGACCATTTTTTTATCACATTTTTTTGTATTTCAGGGGCCTATGTAAGTCTGAATCTAAAGCAAATTTTGAGAAAAAAAACACGTACAAACCTATTTATTTATAGTGTTTGTATCATACTCAAACTTCATGGCGGAAAAACTTTTCTCTTTTTGTATGGACGCGTTCGGGGTATACGGTCCTCTTAATAATATTTTGTGAATACATAAAGGTAGGAAAGCTGGCCTTTAAACAAAATCTAAGGATGCACAATTAGTGTCCGTGATTAATGACTTTTGATTAATAACCGACCTTATTTTAATTAACGGCCGTTTTCACAGCGCCCGCGCCGCTACAAACAAATTGATACAAATTATTCAATTAGATCCCTCTAATTGAGACATGGCTTATGAAAACGCGTTCACAACTCAGTTTCTATTGAAAGAAAAAGCAATTACTTTGTCGGCAATAAAGCTGTAAGTTAAGTAGTGCTATTTAAGTGCTAGCCGTTGGAAATCTACTTTTATTTTTTAATTTGAGACTAGGTAATTAAATGAAAAACTTTGAATGTTTTATGAACTCTTTGCCTTAGGGATGATTCTTTCTAAGATTTAAAATTAGAACCTGTGTTTATTTAGTACTGGCTGGTTTTAGAATTAAATGTCTCATTTTAAAAAATATAATAAAATATGTAAAATTTGAAAAAAGCACATTATTCTTTGTATTTAATTGTTATATTGATAAAAAACTGAAATAGGTCTTTAGACAAAAAAATAATGCCGAAATATCATTCTCGCAACAGTTTTTGTATGAAGTATGTACTAAATTATATTTTTCTCTATCTAATTTGCAGTTTTAAAAAGTCTTTCTCGGTTTTGTGAATACGCAATTGAAATAACAAATTTAATAACGTTTTTAAATTGAAAAGACCTTTGCAGGTTTTATAAAGAAAAACTTAGATAAATACAGAATTGAAGAATAAAATGTTTGACAAAATTTAATATTCAGATTCATATTGCATTTTAGTCTTTAATATTTTTTACTGCTCTTAATATTTCGAGTGTGGGGGCTTTCGCGGTACGAAAATAGCGCCACTTCCGATAAATAATTAATATCTTCTCCATTTACGAAATAAAAAATATGCGTCTTTGACTCCCTACTAGATAATCTTGCTTAGAATTTTAAAGGCCCTGTCGTGTAGCTTTCAGGTTCAAAATCTAAGGAATAAAAAACCGTTTCTTGCCTAAACTGGCCACTTTTGTTTCATAAATTAATATTTCTAAGATCAAAGCCTTAAAAATTCTCAGTTGGGATTATCAAGGGAGTCAAAGACGCATATTTTTGATTTCGGCCATGGTTTAGAAGATAATATTTTTTTAATCGAAGTGGCGCTAGTATCGCACCTGTACTATACGCACATAAGTGCATCTATACTCTTCAATTGCAAGGCTGTGTCGGTAAATATAGGTTAGAAAAGCGTTATAGTGCTTAATTGTACTTTATGGTAAGGTTGTTAGGTAAAATTGTAAAATTAAATCAATAGTTATTTATTTATTAACCATTAGTAGTAGGTATATACTGTTTTAAAATTATTTGTTATTTTGTACTGAAAACACGTTCATTTTAATAATAATTTGCAATAATTTCATGACTTTTCATTGATTTGAAATTAATTAAAAGCCGATTTAAAAATTCTAAAACAAAAAAAAAAAGATTTTTTTTAATTTAAAGACAAGACATAATCTCACGCCTTTTATTCCCCGAAGGGTTATGCAGAGGTACTGGCTCAAGAGCCAGACCCACGTTTAGCCAAGTTTTATGCTAATAATATATATATATATATATATATATATATATATATTTTTATTTTTTTAATTTTAACATGTAAGTAAATTGCAATTTTCATTTTATTTTTATACTAGTCGACCCGGCGAACTTCGTACCGCCTAACCTATTGCTATGTTGCTCATGTATTATACTTATAAACCTTCCTCTTGGATCATTCTATCGATTACGAAAAACCGCATCAAAATCCGTTGGATAGTTTTAAAGATATAAGCATACATAGGGACAGACGCGGGAAGCGACTTTGTTTTATACTATGTATTGATTGATGTAACAAAATAATTAATACGTATCTAAATAACAAATGTATGCACATTAATAATCAATATTATGAGTCAAGAAAATTTGTAAAAAGAAAATCCTTTCCAAAAATTCTATTTCCACGAAAAACATAAACTTCAAAATAAAAATAAGGAAGTTAATTAGCAAAAAAAAACGCCCCCGGAAAAATTGGTAAAAAACCCCAAAGCACTCACCATTATTTCTTAGCACACAGTTTGACGGTGAAGATCCGCGAAACTTTCCCTTGCCGAGCGACAAGCACTCAAGGCTGGGGTTGAAGCGCGAATGCCGACTTCCAACCCTCAACCCCCAACCCTCGAAATAAAGGCATCTGTTGCTGAGCGCATGCGCGAAGCTTTCGCCAAAAACGAGCTCCTAATTACAGATGAGAACAAGAGATTTCTGATCTCCTAGTACCTGGCGGCCGGTATCAAGGTAAAAAAAAATATTTGTAAGGTATCTAGATTTACTAACTAAACAGTATGGAAGGGTTTACGCGCTAGATAATGAGATATTGTAAATCAAAAGACGAAACAGCAGCTCAAGATTCACAGACGTCATCGTCTAATTGTTAAAGTATTTAAGGGGCGAGCCGGTGTATAGAGCCACTTTGAGAAATACTTAATATCTTTTTAAGTCCTGGACAAAATCAAAAATATATGCATCAATGACGCCCTAGCGAATCTTGCTTATAATATTTAATGCTTTGTTGTGTAGCTTTCAGGATCTAAGAAATATTCGTTTGTTGCCTAAAGTGGCCACTTTTAGTTTCATATCACTAAATACCTACAAAAAAAAATATCTATACATATTATATTTTATTACGAACATAAGCATAGCACGTTAGTACCTACGCAAAGGATTTTGATGCGGTTTTTTTTAATAGATAGAGTGATTCAAGAGGAAGGTTTATAAGTATAATACATGCACAAAATACTATTAGGTTAGGCGGTACGAAGTTCGCCGGGTCTACTAGTTAACTTATATAGTAGGATTCATAGGGTATAAAAAAAATTCGCCGCGTTACCTAGAATTTAAACGAAGTTAGTTCCGGTACAGCTCGTGGAAAATAAATTTCCCTGTATTATGGTACGAAGATACAAATTTCATCCTTTCAGCTAGAGAATTGATAAAACAGAATCCTTTATTTATTTTATTTTTTATTTTATTATAAAGGTGACACAACATAATACAATCGGTGAAATCGCTTATATAAATGTTAGAGGTTAGAACTAGACTGCATTACAAAAACGTGTGCACACGAAACCAATTTAAAGTAACAGTGTTCATACTTAAGACTATTTGTGAGTATTATTTTATTTGTGAGTATTACAGCCCATAACTTACGCAATAAATAACAAACAATGATTAACCTAGGTAAAAGGAGAAAAACTAACTAGACAATTGTTACATCTATAACTTTTTTAAATCTAGTTAAGCTTAGACCAAAGATGTCGAGGTCACAATGTTTTTTGGGATTGTAATACGACGTATTATTTTTATAGACCTGTAGAGAGAAGGGTCGCGGGCGACGATTGCTAATTTTTATGTTGAAGGAAACAGCTGCAAGAAGAGTAGGTGCTATTATAATTGAATTAAGTATTTTATAGAAATGTAACATATTCCTGTATGTTATGTAATCCTTTATCAAAGGATATAATGAGTAATTTGGTTCATTGTTTTAGCCCTTGCCGGTAACCACGTGTTTTGATGGCTGGGCTTAAACAAACATCAATTAACAGCATAATACCGTTGCCGGGGCTAACAACTGGATTTTCATAAATACAAATATTGATTAGAATTAACAATGTTTCGTATAGACAAATAAATTGGATGATTTATACACACGTCAACATTATAGCTTATAAAATCGCTATAGTAGTAGAAAAGACAGAAAACAAACATAGATAACGGAAAATGGGGAAAATTTAAAGAAAATTTTGTTATTCAATCTGTATGGGCTGAGATTCGAAATTTAGAAAACTTCTGATCAGTATCCGCAAATTATCTTACCGATCGCCACCAATGCACAGAGCAAAAAGACCTACTTTTAATTAAAGTTTCAGCAATTCTAATAAATAAAACTAAATAAATCTTACCTCTGGCAATGGATGCTGGGCAGCCATTGTGGCTCCGCCCCTCCCCACCTCTCCTTCTCCACTTAATTTTTTTTTACCTGTAAAATATACAAAAAATAATACTTAATCTTAAAGTGGCCACTTTAGACATCAAACAGCATATTTCTTAGATATTAAACCTGAAAGTTACGCAATAAAAATTATTAAAGCAAGAAAAACTAGTGTATCATTGACGCTTATTTTTGATTTCGGGCATGGTTTAAATTTTAACAGTTTTATTCATAAAGATACAGTAGGTTTTAAAAAGCTTTACTGGAGGTCTGCTTGTCTGGTAACTTGTTTGGTAAATACGTGACATCCAGTCTAAATTAGAGTACGGCAAAAAACTAAAATGCTTTTGCAAATAAAAACTGCTTTTTGTCAGGACGATTAGAAGAAATAATCCTTATATAAAACTAGAAGCTGCCCCGCGGTTTAACCCGCGTTGATTTCTCATAAACACGAAAATCCAAACACGAAAAAATGGAACCCGCTTTCGCCCGCCCCCCAAGTGACACATAATTGATTTTAGTTTTGAAAATGTTCGCCATAGTCCAGAGAAAACGTTTAAAATGTGAAAAAATAATGGAAGGGAAATGTAAAATTGCATGGAAGATAGAACAAAAAAGTCAAAAAAGTAACATTTTAATTTTTCCATACATCATGATCATCAATACATCACACTCAGAGCCCCTAACTAGGAACAACCTGTATCTAGGGTACCCGAAACACACAGAGACGAACATTACATTTAGACCGGAAACAAACATCGATATTCATCATATTAATATTCGCCCCGCCCGGGAATCAAACCCGGGTGCACACGCTTAGTCCACATCACTGCCAACTGAGCTACGAAGCAATCATACAGAACGTAATCCATTGCAAATTTTGCGCTTTTTTGTGTTTGACATTTAGTTTAAATGACTGTCAGTCGTTTCAATCAGTTCAAGACAAGACAACTTCTGTGGGTCAACTACTTTGTTATAGAAAAAAAATACATAAACATAATCTCACGCCTTTTAATCCCTGAAGGGTTAGGCAGAGGCACCAGCTCAAGAGCCGCGCCCACGTTTAGCCGGAATAAATTAAATATTTTCTTTTAGAAAGAACACACCCTTAAATACTTGGTGTTTATTAACACTAAGTTTGTGGTCGCCTTCGGCAGTTTAGAACCGTTGGCCACCCGCCGGCCGAGCTTTGAAAAACTCATACAAACAGTTGTCAAACGCAAACATTTAATTCGCTAAGAATTTGTTTTCCATTTTATTTAATGTTCACTTTGAACGGTGCATTGATAGAAAAGAGCGTAACAAATTTGGCTTTGAAATAAAATTGATTGAATGTATATTTTAAGTATATAAAATATTTGACTTTTACAAAGATTTACATATTCGGACATACGGATTTTTAATTAAACCAAACTAGGTAGGGACTATTTAAATGTATGGTTGTAAGCAAAATAATTAAGTGTGCCAAAAGTGGACGCTTTTAGCAACAATCTGTTGATTACATATTTTGTTCTTTTACCTATGACTATTACTTACTGTGCTCAATTTTGATATTTGTCTTAGTTTAGAAGATATCATTTTTTTTTCAAGAATGGCGCTAGCATCGCTGTGAAGCAGCTGGCGGAGAAACTGGAGAATTGGAAGAGGCTCCACTGCAATCAGCGTAGCTTTTTTTTTTTTTAAGAACAAGAAGTTGGAAATGGCACTGGCTGGATAGATTGGAGTGGAAACGATGTGAAAAAAGTTTTCACAGTAAAAAAAAAATCAGTCGAATCTAAAACAATCACGTCGATTGCCGAGCTAAACTTCAATTTCCGATGGACCCAGTTGTTACCATGTTAAATGCTTGCCCGGTCCGGACTATTTCCTTTTTAACTGACTACCAAAAAAGAAGGTCTAGCTTTTTTATGATTGTTGATTGGTAATGAGTGGTGCAATAATGTTCAACTCCATACGTGTAAATGCGTTATTATATTTATTATTATCTGGTATGTACTTCCACGTTCCCCGTTTGCGTCAGCCACTAGGAACCCACTCGGACGCAAACGTGGAAGACCAAGGAGGAGATGGCGGGACGATCTCGACTCTCACCTCGAGAACTGGCCGGACAAGATTTGGCACAAGATCGGAAGGCTTGGCGAAATGGGGGGGAGGCCTTTGCCCAGCAGTGGGACATTAACTAGGCTAAATAAAATAAAAAAAGGTATGTACTTAACCAGATACTGAACTGACTGAAATAAAAGTGAAAAAAAACTGAAAACCTAAGGGATACGGATAATTCGGATTTTAGCGATACGACTTAGTTCAAGGGTTTTCAGTGAAATGTGAGTGATTGATATCAATTTGACTGACAACCCTTAGGACTACCTGTGTCGTTTTGCTGCATACTATTTGTATAGGAGGCCTCAGATGCCCTCGGACGCGTCCGTCAACCGAAGATTGAAAAATCCGCGGATATCGACCGATAATTTGCACAGGCCTGAAAATTTTTAGGTACTTAGGTAAGAAAAATGAGACGAACCTGGGATACTTTTTATCCCAAAAAAGTCACGGAAATATAAAATTGTGATTTTTATTCTAAAGGGTAAAAATTGTGCTGGCAAAACCCCTGCATTTTTCATAACCGCAAGTCACTTTACAACTTTTCAATTTTAAACTTCGCAACAAGTACTTCGTCACTTGACGTTAATAGAAATTTCCGAAACGTAAATTGGATTTACTTGAATGCACACGTTATATCTGTCGTAGTAAGATTTGATAATTAGTTTTATTGCAAAAAAACTAGGGATTTTGCGAAAACACGGATAATTTGATAAAAGCATTACTTTTTTTTCAATCATCCTGACATAATGCAGTTTTTTTGCAAAAAAACCTAGTAAAATTGAAAACTTTGAAACTTTCCTTTAATCTGATTGGCTAGATTATTGCTTTCTGGTAAACTCTTAATCTGATTGGTTCGTTAAAATATCCTTTGACGCTACAGAGAACCAATCAGAATAAGAGTTGGACAGCAAGCAATAAATCTAGCCAATCAGAGTTAAGGCAGGTTTCAAATTTTTCAACAATACTAGGTTTTTTTGCAAAAAAAACTGCTTTACTTCAGGATGATTGAAAAAAAAAGTACTTTATGCTTAAATATCAAATTATCCGGGTTTTCGCAAAATCCCTAGTTTTTTTGCAAACAACGTAATTATCAAATCTTACTACGACATATCTAAAGTAGAAAGCGGATTTGCAAAATAGGTTGGAGTTGAAAGGCAAAGCAGAGTGCAATAGGAAACAATTTAAGTTGGGCCGTTAATACACTAGCTACCAATGCTATTAACTTTAGTTGGGTTGGCATGGCAGTGATTTTGACTGCTGCTTCAGAGGTCGTGAGTTCGATTTCCATAAAGTCATGATATCGATGTTCATTTACATTTGGGTGTGTTTTAATGTTAAAGGCACCCTATAATACAGGTTAAAAGGCATTTTAAAAAGGAAGCTGTGGTGGCAACAATGAGAGGTTTTCAATTTGACAGCTCAGAAGAAAAAAACAGGTTTCATTAAGCTGCTACCAGATGGCGCTCTGCCAGGAGCAATAGGTCAAGCTGAAATGAATGATTCAATAGCTCAAAATGAAACATAAAAATTAAAATTTAACTGAGGCAGTGACGGAGTAGGTGAAATTAAGATTTATACTTAGCAGAAAATGATCCAATCCAAAGATTCAGTCAATATTCGATTTCCCATTTCTCTTATATTGCTTTAGACACCGCCATCTACCGGCGTATTATGAAACTTTTTTTTTTCTTTTCTGTCACTTTGAAAACCCCTCATTGACGATGATTCAGTTATCGTTGTTGATGGAAGCCTGAGTCAGTGCCATTTTAACTCATCTGATTTTTTGACTTTATCTATTTGAACTGAATTTTGTTTTCTGTTTTTGATTTCTTTAGTTTATAACAATGTATTTTTATTGATTTTACTGTTTATTATTTTAATTTTTCATATACTCTCTTGTATTTTGTCTTGTCAACGTTGTGGTGAATAAATGATTCCTTCTTTTTTCTATCATTCAACCTTCAATCTTATAAATCAGAAACAAAAGTATCGATTTAGTTTCGTTAACATACTTACTTGTGGAAAGATGATAGGCCATCTGATACAAAACGACATACTATACCAATATTATAAAGAGGAAAGATTTGTTTGTTTGTTTGTTTGTTTGTAACGAATAGGCTCCGGAAATACTGAACCGATTTGAAAAATTCTTTCACTGGTAGGAAGCTACATTAACCCCGAGTGTCATAGGCTATATTAGATTTTCAAAAAAAATAGGAATCCTTACCTAAACTCAAATAATGTAACCCGAGGTGCGATATTTTTTCCGATGTTTACATATTTTGACAGGTGGTTTGTTGTTGTTGTTTGTTTTTTATTAGGCCATTCTGGCCAGTCAAAAGAACATAGTCTATAGAGCCAAGTCTTTTGTAGTATCTTATATTCTATGGCGTAACGAAGTAAGCCGGGAAAGCTCGTTACTAATATTATAGAAGGGAAGACTGAAGGAAAGAGACAGCGTGGGCGACCAAGGGGAAGCTACTTTGACCAAATAACGGAGCGAGTCAGTGCAGAGTCGTATCAGATGGTCGAGCAGCTGGCGGGGAACAGGGTAGAATGGAAAAGGCTTTAGGTACCGAGAAGAGCAAGAAGAAAGAAGAAATTCTTTGAAAAATGAAAATCTTTTTCGAGAGAAAAAGAAGGACATACTTACGTCAATACTTAGGTAAGTATTAAGTTATCAAAAAGTTCATCATTGCGCCCCATTTCCGCAATATAATAGCATCAATGTATTATGTAAATTTAACTTAGTCATTCTTATTTATGAACGAAAATACATTACACACATTAAGGAGTCTGCCCACTAGACCTTTTTATTTATTTATTTACTAGAGGCTGCCCCGCGGTTTCACTCGCGCACATTTCTCATAAACACAAATAATCCATTTTATTCCCGTTCCCATGGGAATTTCGGGAAATCCTTTCTTAGTGCTCACCTACACTCCCTAAGGAACCAACATGCAAAATTTCAGCCCGCTACGCTCAGTAGTTTCGGCTCTGCGTTGTCTGTCAGTCAGTCAGTCAGTCAGTCAGTAACGGAAGAGTTTTATATATATTGATTTTAATGGCACACAAAACAGCATTACAACAGTTACAGTTAAATTTAATATAAAAAATTGAACATTACAGATGCAACGCCAAAAATTATGTGTGCACAGCATTATAAAAGTAAAGGCAAGCATGAGAAATTTAACAATGTTTGTATTACAATTACGTGCAATTTAAAGAATGCCTACGTGGTTCAGTTAGCAGTGATGTCGACTGCGACGCGGGAGCACCGGGTTCGATCCCTGGTAAGTTCGCACATGGTAATGAAGAATATCGATGTTCGATCCCTGTTCTGGGTGTATTTGTTCGTGTTTTTATATGTTTTGTTCACAATATATGTATACAGTTCAGCTTAGGGTCTGTGTGGTGTATGAATTAACAGGTACTTATTATACAGGGTGTTTCTAACAAGGCGGTAATAAATCAAAGGATGGATTCTGCTCACCATACCTAACAACTTTCCCAAAGCAACAGGGGTCGAAATCTCAAAACAAAAATCAGCTGTCCCGTACACCGACCCCGTCAGCTGATCGAACCAATGTATGGAACAGCTGTTATTTTTTTTGAGATTTTGGCCCATGTTGCTTTGGGAAAGTTGTTAGTAATGGTGAGCAGAATCCCTCCTTTGATTTATTACCGCCTTGTCAGAAACACCCAGTATATTTAAATTTCTAAAAGGTTATAAGGCTGGTAATAAAGCATAAACTCGGCTAAACGTGGGTCCGGCTCTTGAGCTGGTACCTCTGTCTAACCCTTCGGGGAATAAAAGGCGTGAGATTATGTATGTATGTATAAGGTGACACTAGGCGACCCGCTGTGAGTGTGTTACGTTATATTATTTACTAGTCGACCCGGCGAACTTCGTACCGCATAACCTATTAATATTGTGCATGTATTATACTTATAAACCTTCCTCTTGAATCACTCTATCTATTAAAAAAAACTGCATATTGATGCAATTTCCGTTGCACAGGTTTATATATTTAATCATACATAGGGACAGACGCGGTAAGCGACTTTGTTTTATACTATGTATTGACATTGATAAAACATATCAGGAAAAAAAAAAAATGTACCAAATAAAAGTATTGAAATCTAAAACCGATAGATCGATTTCAATAGCTTGGGTAACAAAATGAAGGGACTAAATTTAGACCTACATAGTCTTAGAACGTTTATAGTAATACTAAAACTAGTGGGCAAACTCCTTTATGCTACATAAAATACTCAAAATAAAAACTATTTCTTCAACAGTTGATAATAAGACTTGATAGCAAAACCACGACGGTAGGGCTAGAGCGGGATAGACAATACCTCTCCCTCTAACATGACAGTCAATATCCATTGTAAAATTGCTGTGAACCGCGTCATAACTTCTAAAAATGTAACCATTATTATGCGCGCACGCATCTCTGTAGATCATCTTTTGCCGATACCTCTGAAGACGGAAAATATGGATGAGTAATAGATAAGAAGTGCTGGCAAAATGTTTATATAGATTAGGTTTACGAGTTTAAATGTAGGTATAGCTTTATATTATTGCTTTCCTTGTTACTTACTACTGTACTTATTCTTTTCTACAAGAAATAATAACAATAATAACACATCACACTCAGAGCCCCTAACTAGGAAGAACCTGTATCTAGGGTGCCCGAAACACACACAGAGACGAACATCACACCCAGACCGGAAACAAACATCGATATTCATCATATCAATATTCGCCCCGCCCAGGAATCGAACCCGGGTGCACACGCTTACTCAGTCCACATCACTGCCAACTGAGCCACGGAGCAGTCATCAAGTCAGTCAGAAAGGCCGCGAAGAGTTAATGAAACCGACTTTTGTGAACTTCTAAGAAGCGAAATTAGTACACCTATAGCACAGAATAAAAAATAGTACTACATACAGTATGGACCCTCCCTGCCTCCATTAGCAAGTGCGGCTCCCGCGCTCGGTTACCTCTCAGTTACCGCTCTAACAAATAAAGCAGCGTCGCACGTATCATCTCACTCACACAAGCATGATACGCGTGCACGTACACGAGTTGAGGCTGTGAGCAAAGCAACGCGATTTTTTTCTTTAAAGTGTCAGCTATGGTAGGATCGTAGCAAGTGGAAATCAATTGTCTCTGCATACCCTGTTGGGAAACATAG
This sequence comes from Euspilapteryx auroguttella, assembly GCA_951802225.1. NCBI lineage: Eukaryota > Metazoa > Arthropoda > Insecta > Lepidoptera > Gracillariidae > Euspilapteryx > Euspilapteryx auroguttella. Next base: position 787,168 of record OX637641.1, on the reverse strand, counting down.
CTTTTTCAGTCAGTCAGTAACGGTAGAGTAAACAAAAATCCCAGTTCACTAAAATACCTACTTTAAAAATATACCTACTTATGTAGTTCACTTTGGTCAAGTAGCCATCTATCGTCAATGATTTCCGGGGTCCTTTCCTAAAATCGGGTTCGGAGGGTTTTAGTCCGACCACCGGAGGGTTTAAGTCCGACCACCGGAGGGTTTAAGTCCGACCACCGGAGGGTTTAAGGCCGACCACCGGAGGGTTTAAGTCCGACCACCGGAAGGTTTCAGTGGGTACCTACAAGCCCTACATACCGAAAGAACGTACCTACAGGAAGAGCATTAAATATTTTCCCCTGTTAAAAAAAAAGGTCAGGTAACCATGAAACGAGCCACCCTAGTAGGTACGTCATGAAGTTACTCCTGTATGCAAATTTACGACACTATTTTAGTGCAAATTCAGTTTGAAACACCAAAAATAAACCTTGACTAATATCAATTTAAAATTATTTTAAGTACGAGGCGGTCTAGGACGGTGTAACATTTCCGGTTTTTCTGTATTACAAAATAGCTCTTGTTCTTTGGTGTTAAAGTCTCGGGTGCACGAGACCATAGACTGACTCATGAAATCTGTTAAGCCGTCCTAGACCGCCACTGTACTTAATAATAATAACACATCTCACTCAGAGCCCCAAACTAGGAAGAACCTGTATCTAGGGTGCCCGAAACACACACAGAAACGAACATCACACCCAGACCGGAAACAAACATCGATATTCATCATATCAATATTCGCCCCGCCCGGGAATCGAACCCGGGTGCACACGCTTACTCAGTCCACATCACTGCCAACTGAGCCACGGAGCAGTCAAATCAATAACTACATGCGTGTGGCTACATGGCAGTAACTTTCAAATTGTCTGATTAATTTTGTAAACTACCTGACCTGACGAACTTTTTTTTATTTTTATAAAATCATAATCTTGAAAAAAAATATATTTTTTTCTATTTTCAACAAGGCGGTTCGTAAATAGTGCGTATTTTTTTCAATAGCTACATATTCAGCAAATATTTTTAAACTGACGTGCAAATATTAAAAAAATGGCGGACTATCTATTTAAAACTGGCTGGTTCCCGTAGAAAATGAAAAGCACCTGACACTCGCTGTCGATATGTACTGTGGCAGTCTGGAACGGCGTAACACTTCCGGTTCTTCTATACTGCAAAATAGCTCATGTTCTCTAGTAATATAGTCCAGGGCGCACGAGACTATAGACAAATCTGTTACGTCGTCCTAGACCGTCACTGTACCAAAAATAGACTAAATGTAACTATGTATCTCTATGTGTTTTAATTATTAATTAATATGAAAAATGTTAGATTACATGACAGTATTGCTGTAAATCCGATATTTATCTTGTAATAATTGTATTAGTTGTCTTGATAACCGTTATCAGTAATATCAAAGTTACTGGCAGCTATTTGCTATTCGACATGAATAAAAAAAAAAATATTATTGTGGATTTTAATAATCGAGGATAACTTTGCGCTTAACTTTTTTTACGTACGTTATTTTTTATAAAAAAAAATGTTTTGTGGGAATTATCACCTCGAATACCTGTGTGAACATTTGAAGGTTACCACTTTAATCTCATTAGGAATAAACAGTTATGAAAAGAAATAGTTTGCTATTTGTAAAATATGTAAATCTAGACGCTACCCCGCGGTTTCACTCTCGCAGATTTCTCACAAACATTAACCCCGTTTTTTCCTGTTCCCATTAAAATTATGGGAAATTATTCCTCAGTGCTCCCTTCCACTCCCCAAGGAACCCACGTGCAAAATTTTAGCCTGCTACGCCCAGTAGTTTCGGCTCTGCGTTGTCTGTCAATCAGTAACGGAAGAGTTTTAAGTATGTATATTAATATTGATATGATTTACGAAGAAAGTTCTAAAAAGAATTACTATCCAAATCTAAGGAGACTTGACCCTACAAACAAGAAAACAAGAAACATTTTCCAAACCAATTCCCAATTGACTATTTCAGTCCAATGTTTGACATGTTTGACGGAAAACACATCGTTCAATCAATCAGTACACATTAATTATGAGCGGGCCTTGGAATTTGTAATACATTCTAGACTATTTTAAGGTATGATTTATTACCGTAAGTAAGTTACCGTTTTATTCATAAATATAGAGTAGGTTTTAAGTAGCTTTACTAGAGGTCTAATTCTCTCGTTTTTTGTGTAGACAGAGTGAGATGAACAGACAGACAGCGGAAGGGACTTTATTTAACACTATGTATTAATTAATATTAATACATTTAAAATAATAACGGATAAGTTTATGTTATGTGGTCGCCCCAGGAAGCGATGAAGCGATGGAGCGACGAATTGGGAGCACACGATAGGGACTGGTGGGAATCTTCCCAGGACAGGGAAGTGTGGAAGGAGGGAAAAGAGGCCTTTGCCCAGCAGTGGGTAAACATAGGCTAGTAATAATCAATACATAGTATAAAACAAAGTCGCTTCCCGCGTCTGTACCTATGTATGCTTAAATCTTAAAAACTACGCAACAGATTTTGATGCGGTTTTTTCTAATAGAGTGAGTGATTCAAGAGGAAGGTTTATAAGAATAATACATGCACAAAATAGTAATAGATAAGGCGATACGAAGTTCGCCGGGTCGACTAGTCAATAAATAAACTAAATATGTTCTCCTCTACAGGGTATGAATTTTAAACCGATTCTCAACTAAATGTCATCTGCAAATAATATAGAGGTAGCTAACAGAAAGTAGTCGTAGTAGTCTTTGAAATTATTATGTATACTCGTAAAAACTTACATATGTTTAATAAAAAAATTGATAAAATTAAAGACCTTAGAACGCGTAGCAAAAACAAACTAAGTAACCCACAGAACAGACTAAAATGGACAAACAAATGCTTTATAGGAAACGAAGTAAGATTTTATAACAAGATCCCAGAAGAGATTTTGATCCTGAATGATAATGAGATTAAAACTCGTATCAAAAAGGTTTGATTAAGAAAGCTTATTACAATGTTGATGATTATGAAAACGACAAAGACGCATGGAAGTAGTGTAGCTCTGCACGATAATAGAATCATTTGACAGAGGAGGGCTCGTTTGGGGGCGTCTCCAGGCGACCATTGTCGCAAGGCAAGGCAAACATTTGTTTGCCTGAGCCAATTAGTGGGCACCCTGAACTACCTCGCCTCTATCAGTATAGGATACTTTACGAAATAAGGTATCAATATTAATTAGATTAGTCTAATTGACTTTCAATAAGCTATATCTTGTATCCTGTATTGAATAAATCATTTTTTACTTTACTTTTACTTTTTACTTTTACTAGTATATAAGTCGTAATAAGTACATACATGGTACATAAATAATAGATACGAGAGTATAATAATATTATTACAGTACAGTAACATAATAGGCACAGTGTCATTACACAACAAACTTGATGGACAATTGAATATCTAAGTATCTGAGCCGTACGTATTATTATTAGATACCTGAGTAGTAAATGTCTAGTTAAATAATAACGTTAATAATCAAAGTGCCCTTTGCTTGACAGTAGAAACTGTTTCTAGGTTGACAGAATTTTAAGCAAATAACAGTAGCCCTTTTTTTTTGTAGGCGGGGAAACTCCTAACGAGTACCCTGCAGCCCCGGGGGGAGCCGCAGGGTTATGTGGGGTTGGCACCCACTAAAACCCCGCCGGTGTCCTTCTCGGCTGATAGCAGGAGGGTCGCGGGTGAGCCTGTGGAATTCTCCGCGACCCCCCCCCCCCCAGAATTGGCTGTATAGCCTCTCCTCGAACAGTATATGCCATAACATAAGAAAAGCAAAAATGGTATTCGAATAATGTCTTGGTCGTCGAATTTTCCTTATTAATTTAGTTTAGATACTTGTGCAGTGGCGGTCTAAGACGGCGTAACACTTCCGATTTTTCTGTATTGATAAATAGCTCTTATCAATATATATAAAACTCTTCCGTTACTGACTGACTGACTGACTGACTGACAGACAACGCAGAGCCAAAACTACTGGGCGTAGCGGGCTGAAATTTTGCATGTAGGTTCCTTATGGAGTGTAGGTGAGCACTAAGAAAGGATTTCCCAAAATTCCCGTGGGAACGGGAGATAATGGGATTTTTGTGTTTAGGAGAAATCTGCGCGGGAAAAACCGCGGGGCAGCCTCTAGTTCTTTGGTAATAAAGTAAAGAGCGCACGAGACCGCAGACAAATCTGTTACGCCGACCTAGTCTGCCACTGTACCCCAGGTAAAAACTCGCCCCCGCCGGGAACCAAACCTACTACCTCTAAAGGCACATTTAACATCAATGCCAAACTGAACCATAGAGGTTGACAGCTCTAATTACAGATAGTCTAGATATAGCGCCATCTCTCACAATAATTATTTGTGGAAAAGTGGGTTGTCTGGAAGAAATATCGCTTTTAGCGATAAGCCCGCTCATTGTATGCAAATTTAATTTGTCTGCACCCTAGATTTAATAATGTACTCTTGTATATAACTTTGTATGCAATAAAGTGCTTTCTATTCTATTCTATTCTAATAGTATTTCATACAGAGTCAAATTATTGCTATTTTCCATGGTTTCAAAGGTTATTTTTCGCGTTTAACGCTAATATCTTTGTTATAGGCCTATTTAATATTATCAATATATATAAAACTCTTCCGTTACTGACTGACTGACTGACTGACTGACTGACAGACAACGCAGAGCCGAAACTACTGGGCGTAGAAAGCTGAAAATTGGCACGTGGGTTCCTTGGGGAGTGTAAGTGAGCACTAAGAAAGGATTTCCCGAAATTCCCACGGGAACGGGAAAAAACGGGATTTTTGGGTTTATGAGAAATCTGCGCGGGAAAAACCGCGGGGCAGCCAGCAGTAAATAATAAAACATTAAATATCTAAACAAACCTATTTGAGGAAAATAACCTCTGCGTTCTCGAGCTCGAGCGAACAGCAAAAACCAAGAGCGAGGAAAATCCGAGCGGCCATGAAGTCGATTCCTGCTACGAAATTATTCCGCTCTGCCATCCGAGTTTTTTTTTTAAACGTCTATTGTTTACTGGCATGCGATGCAACAGTTACTGTTCAGCCACTGACACTCTTTACTCTGAGATCCAAATGAGTTTTATGCAGAGCAAAATAAGCCTACTCCAAGCCTACTTCATTTGCTACTGTAAACTGGCTGTTTGAAGGCATTTCAAAAGTCAAAACTCAAAAATGATTTATTTAATAAAGGATACATACAAGATATCACTTATTGAAAGTCAATTCAACTATAATATTTAATTGGTATTGATACCTTATTTGGAAAAGTATCCTATACTGCGAGAGGCGAGGTAGTTCATGGTGCCCACCAATTGGGTCAGACAAACAAATGTTTGCCTTGCCTTACGAGAATGGTCGCCTGGAGAAGCCCCCAAATAAACCCTCCTCTGTCAAATGATTATAGAATTTCCACACCCCATCTCCTCCCATGTGTGTCTTTAAAGGCGACTAAGGGAATAACCAAAAGGACGGGCAGCAGCATCCTTCGTTGGAATACTTGAAGAGCCACACTGCAATCGCCAACCATCCTGCCAAGCGTGGTAATTATAGAAAACTCTCTCTAAAATCTGTGGCATACCTATGTCTCGGTTACCTCTGGGTTACCGCTCAGTACAAATAAAGCAGCGTAGCACGTCTCATCTCACTCACACAGGCATGATACGCGTGCACGTACACGAGTTTCGGCTTTGCGAGGAGCAACGCGCTTTTTTCTATGAAGTCCGAGGTGTGCCTATGTCCAGCAGTGGTCTTTGTCATTTTATCTGTTGCAGTGATGACTATTATTACAACGCTCCGTTCGTTCAATATCTGGATAACAACCACTTACAGCTTTTTCTACCATTTTCCGTAAACCTAGAGTGATACAGTACTTTTTGTGACGCTAACTTAGGCTGATTTTCAGAGTCGAGTCGCAGCTCAAACTCACACTCAAAAGTGTTAAAATGAAACTTTAAATCGTCATCTACTCAAAATCAATACATAGTATAAAATGAAGTCGCTTCCCGCGTCTGTCCCTATGTATGCTTATATCTTTAAAAATATGCAACGGATTTTGATGCGGTTTTTTTTTAATAGATAGTGTGATTCAAGAGGAAGGTTTAGAAGTATAATACATGCACAAAATAGGAATAGGTTAGGTGGTACGAAGTTCGCCGGGTCGACTAGTTAATATACATAGTTTTGACAGAGTTATTCCCTTTCCGCCGCTCTCTCGCTATGCCGCTCCAGTTGCCCGCTAAATATAGTGTAGCATACGCTCGACAGAGTATAAGACGGCTTGAGCCAGGAAGATCAGTACTCGGAAATGACTTGTCCGAGTATCATACTCGACCGAGTAGCCTCCAAACACTGCCTGTGAATATCAGCCTTAGACTCAAATAATAATATTTTTTTTACAAAAAGAGACCCGCCTTCAACGAACTGAAACAAACATAATCTGAGACCTTCCTGTTTTTCGAAGTTGGTTAAAATATGTACTAAAGCCTTCTCCTGAATGTAACAAATACATTACCGAAAACCGCATCAAAATCGGTTCAGCCAAACGCGAGATAATCGCGGACAAACATACATACAGGTCAAACTGATAACCTCCTTTTTTGAAGTCGGTTAAAAATACGCAAAACTAAAGGATTTCCTTTTATTACGGGGCAATGCTATCTTCAAACAAATCTTTCACCTTAGACGAAACTGTTTTCCTCGTTATCTTAAAAAACGAAGAAAAAAAAAGATTTTATCATTTTACGTGGTTTCAAAGACAAGGTCAACAAACAAAACTTTACTTTAAAATGAGACACGCAAGCGATAAATCATAATTATTTCTTATTGCTTCTCAAACAGCGATTTGAGAAATAATTTAGTTAATTTAAGAATAATTGTTACCTACATTTTAAGAAAAACTGTCGTTGAGGGCGTTCACCGCCACACTGGCGTTTAACTCGAATAATTTCTTTTTTAAAAAAAGAGTGGGGGGTCCCATTAAATAAATGAGAGACCAGAGAGACCATTAAATAAATTTACACATACATTAAACTGAGAACTCCCTCTTTTCTGAAGTCGGTTAAAATAGGTACTAAAACCTTATCCTAATTGTAAAAAATACTTTTGTGAATACCGCATCAAAATCGCTTCAGCCAAACGCAAGATAATCGCGGACAAACATACATACATACATACACAAATACAAGGTCTATATATAACCGCCTTTTTTAAAGTCGGTTAAATATATACTTTGCTGTCTAATACTGCTTGTTACAGCAAGTTTAATGTATAAATTAAAAATTTCGTACTTATTAATGTGCAACCACGCACATTCAGAGCCCAAATTTGTAAATAAAGATTTAAAAATGTTGAGTGTAACCGAACGTGCTCCAGCATGCAGCATTTCCATTAAATCATCAAAGTGGTAGATGGTTCTGACAGCCTTTCAAATCGAAATTTTATTGAATAATATTTTTTTTTCGAGAAAATTCAGTTTTACAAGAATTCAAGCTTAATTCTCTCGAACGCTGCTCGTCTGAGTTTGATTTTTTACGATTGACCACTTTATCGAAGTTAAGTCTGAGAACTTCCTCTTTTCCGAAGTCGGTTTGAATAAGTACTTAAAACCTTCTCATGAATGTGACAAATACTTATCTGAAAACCGCATCAAGATCGGTTTAGCCAAACGCGAGATAATCTCGGACAAACATACATACAGGTCAAACTGATAACCTCCTTTTTTGAAGTCGGTTAATAAAAAAGATTTATAACAGAACATACAATTTATCTGTTATCTTTTTAAAAAAATTCTCGGTACCCACTCAAATGCCATTTTTAGGCGAAAAAGTAACGCGCTATAATTTGCTTTTAGAATTGCTATTGTTTTTAAGCGACTTCAAAAAAGGAGGTTATCAGTTTCACCTGTATGTATGTATGTTTGTCCGCGATTATCTCGCGTTTGGCAGAACCAATTTTGTTGCGGTTCTCATATAAGTATTTTGTTACATTCAGGAGAAGGTTTTAGTATGTACCTATTTTAACCGACTTTAGAAAAGAGGGAATTCTCAGTTTTATGTGAAGGTGGGTCTCTTTTTGAAAAAAAAAAAAATTATTTAAATAGTCCTATCACTGCATTTCTTTCTAAAACTCTGTCAAAGTTACTCTGTATGTTAAACTTTCATGCTAAAACTGCTAAACCGATTTGGATGACATTTACCTAGTTAGCTTAGTACCCATACAACTATGATCTTGTCTTTATGATATCATTAGCAGTTTATCAGTTGGCAGTGATGTGGACTGAGTAAACGTGTGCACCCGGGTTCGATTCCCGGGCGGGGCGAATATTGATATGATGAATATCGATGTTTGTTTCCGGTCTGGGTGTGATGTTCGTCTCTGTGTGTGTTTCGGGCACCCTAGATACAGGTTCTTCCTAGTTAGGGGCTCTGAGTGTGATGTGTTATTTGTGTTATTTTATTTATTATTGTAAATACGTCGGAGGAGCGTAACGGATTTCACTAGAATTTCAGTTTCAAGATCATGCAAATATGGACTAAGTTTTTTTTATAACCTCAAAAATAGAATTCTATTGGTTGTTTCGCAAAAAGTAGTTCTTGTAGTGGTCGTTATAACCGCGGCGACAAGCTGGCCCCTTGTCACGTTGGTAATAAAGCATAAACTCGGCTAAACGTGGGTCCGGCTCTCAAGTCGGTGCCTCGCCTAACCCTCCGGGGAATAATAGGCGTGATATTATGTATGTATGTATGTATGTGTGTTTCGCAAAAACGGTCTCATTGGCAACGATTACGTGACTGGGTGATCAGTTTTCTAAAGATATTTCTTAAGAAATTATGCTGGTAACGATGCATAGATAACAAAGTTTTCGGTTCAATACTGTCCCGCCGCCGATTACATCCAATATAATACCTGTGTACAAGATAACTCAATCTCCTGATACCTACTATAGCCGTGAGCAAATTTACACTATGATGATTTCGAGTTGGAACAAACGCCTGTTTTCCACGAGTCACCGACCTGCTCAATCACTATAACTACAAAAAAAACACTTAACAAACCTATATATCATCCACTTCATAACACACAACATATGGTAATGCTAACACAGTAATATAACAATGTATGTAAGTTGTTACCACGCTAACTGAAAAAAATATATATATATCGCAGCAGCACCTTACGGTTTGTGTAAATAAAATTTACGCGAAAGGTTGCGCGGACGCGTGATTTTTCAATTTTTGATTACGGAACTGTGATCAGAAAGGGATGGAGGGTAGTTAAGGGTTGAGAGAGAAAGGGATGCACTGACTCACCGTTTCTAGGTGGACTTGAGAGGCGCGCGGGGTTTAGGCACGCGCGCGAAGGCTTTGCCAACCGTTATGCGCGGCGATGCGCTAACAACTGAGTAACTGAGCGTGCTACGAGCTCCCGTGATAACACCTGATAATGCGTCAGAGCGCTCTCTAGCACTGTCATCTTTGAAGGCTATGCCATGTATTCCAGCGGTGCGATTAAAAGTAAAACAGTTATAGGATCGGTGAAGCTGGATATGAATGAACGAAGCAATTTTTCGGTGTTGGCGGAAGAATAGAGCCTTGGCATTGGCCTTGTTCATTGCTCAAGTTCAGCCATAATAAAAATATGCTGAGCCAATACTCCGTTAAAATTGGTTACAATAATTTTAAATAACACCTGCTTTTAGTAAGGTCATGTGGTAAAAAAGACAGTTTCTGTTGTTACAATTTAGTTTCTAAACGGGTTATTCCATTAGTCTCCAAAAATCATTTTTTTTTATTTCCATTTAGTCTCCAAACTGATTTATTCTTATTCTTATTTAATTATTTTCCATTTCCTATAGTCTCCAAAATATTAACAGGCAAAGATGGTATCGACGGCAAAACAAGCAAGTAAAACCAGTGTTAACAGCATTACAAAATAAAAATATAGTAACCGATACAATATTATCACCTAGATGTAAAGATTATTTAGACTCGTTGTCAAAAACCTTACAAACTCTCAACTACCAGATAAGGGGCGGCTAAGACTGCAACTAGGTACTAGGTTTTACGGAAACAATAGCCGTGCGGTTATTAAATGTTGCTGCTCGGTAGTCCTTCGGCGAAAGTACCGTTATGTTAAATTAAAAAAATGAGTGCATGTGGTACTAAATTTTTTCTAATCCAGTCTAATTTTTGATTTGAGGAGAGATTAGGCAAGTGTCGCTGTGTCAGTGCACAATCACACCGTTTAAATATGCATTTAACTCACGTAAGTTTGGTTAATAATTATGATAAGCTAAGTATTACGGTATAGAATATGTGCAAAAAGTGTTTAGAAATTTATTAGATGTTCAATAAAAGGGTAGTCACCTATTTTCCCCTATCGTTATATTTTGCATAGTAAAGTGCTTCTAATTGTTGTAATATGTGAATATTTTACCTAAGCAAATTTTAATGTATTATTTTTTTGTGAAGTTCACGATAGTAAAGTAGTTTTATATGTAAATATTTATTAAAACTGATTATACTAAAAAACTACGTTTTATTAAAATTCCTAAACTTTTGTTGTTGTCTCTACATAGTAAAACTTACCTGGAGACTATAAGGAATAGTTGTATGAAAAATTTTTTTTGTACCAACCTTTACTAAAAAAGTGTTTTGGAGACTAAAAGGAAACGTTGTATGGGGCGGCAAAATTTTGGACATCAAAGGTTTTGGAGACTATCGGAATAACCCTTCTAAACTTAGCTCTCAAGAAATATATATTTTGCTTTTTAATACAGCTATGGCCGCACTTTTTCAAATCCGTGGCATAGCCGACGGGTGTGTATAGGTACTTTTCTGTTCACTTACAACTTGCTTCGTGCGTACCGTTTGAAAAGTTATTTCTTCAGTAAAGAGGTCAAATCGTGGGCGGAAAGCGTAGCGAAGACTATTATGGAATTACTTTAAGTCTTGGCTGTCTGAAGTAAATAGAGACGGGTGCACAGTCTGGTCAAGCTCTGTAGGTCCGGGCGTAAGCACTGAAAGGGGTCTTTGAGGTCGTGGGCGTGAAGGGCGGGGGCCCGACACACTCATCAAACGGCCCCGAGATGGGCGGCGGCACAGCTTGTAGCACTGTGCCGCCGCAGCTCTAAAGGCGAGCCGGGGAGGGAACAACATGCCCTCCCCGAGCACGACGCTGATAGCAGCTGAGCGTGGGAAGGACGGGATTTCACGGGATTTTAGGTGGGATGATAGTAATCAATATCAATCATCAATCAATCAATACATAGTATAAAATGAAGTCGCTTCCCGCGTCTATCCCTATGTATGCTTAAATCTTTAAAACTACGCAACGGATTTTAATGCGGTTTTTTGTAATAGATAGAGTGATTGAAGAGGAAGGTTTATGAGTATTATACTTGCACAAAATATTAATAGTTTAGGCGGTACAAAGTTCGCCGGGTCGACTAGTACATAGTATAAAACAAAGTCGCTTCCCGCGTCTGTCCCTATGAATGCTTATATCTTTAAAAAAAATGGAACAGATTTTGATGCGGTTTTTTTTAAAAGATAGAGTGCTTCAAGAGGAAGGTTTATATGTATAATTCATGCACAACATAGTAATAGGTCGACTAGTGTTTATATAAAACTAAAAAAGTAAATAAATTGTACTTAAATAATCCTATGGTCTTTAGTTAGGTACATTAATCGTAATAATCGAAGTCATTAGTAAGGTTAAAGTAATGAAGGGTCTTAGTAGATACCTAAGTTGTAAACCTTCATAAATAAGACCTTCCGTCGTTTTAGGGTAAGCACCCAGTAGAGGAGCGGAATGCCCAACTCAACCAGTGTGTGGACGTCCTCAGTCATCACGCTCCAAACAAAATCCAAGACATCACGCTCCAAGAATCTTCGAGTACAATTTGAAATCGGCTTTTCTTTACGGGCTGCGAAATCTGCCTGAAAGGATCTTTCTGCTAGGTTGCAGGTTTTTTAAAAAAAATCTAGATATACAAGGCGACCTTTTCTATACAGGATACCTTTTCCTTTTTTTTTTAAATATGGTTCTATTGGTTTCGTAAAAACAAAAAACTTAATCCTACCAATTTTCAAAAAACTGTTTTTCAGCAGCCTATAAGTGTGAATATATTGCAAATTTTGATAAAAGAAAAACGTACACACCTAGTTTAGTAGTTTTTTATAACGTTAGTGGTAACATACTATCATTTCATAGCGATAGAAAAATATTTTGTAGTGGAAAAACGTTTTCTCTTTTTGTATGGACGCGTTCGGGGTATGCTGTCCTCTTTTACCTCTCGTTACGCCCCTAACGGTGCGAAACTAGCGCCACTCCCGATAAATAATTAATATCTTCTAAAACATGTCCGAAATAAAAAATATGCGTCTTTGACTCCCTAGATAATCTATCTTAGAATTTTAAAAGGCCCCGCTGTGTAGCTTTCAGGGTACCAAATCTAAGAAAAAAAAACGTTTGGTGCCTGTGGCCATTTTTGTTTCGTAAAATAATATTTCTAAGATCATTATCCTAAAAGCTACACAACGCAAGATTATCTAGGGAGTCAAACACAGAACAAGGAAGATGCTCTCTCTCTCTAAATAGAAATCGCGAGTAGGCGGAGCCCGCGTGCCTATCATTAGCTCTGCAGTGCCTATTCGTAGTTTTTGACAGATTTGATAAGCTCAGTTGCTTTAAGCTTCTTGTAAACAAACCACCAGGAAAAATATGAAAAAAAACCCACTAAAATGCCATATTGTGCTGTGTTGGAATGCGAAAATTAAAGTCGGGGACTTAAAAGTACTAATTATGCCGTATCATTACATCGGTAAGTAATATTTCACTGTATTTTTAAATAAATTTGAAATTATACATGAACAAGAAAACAAAACCATAAGTGAGAAAATGAAAACACCCTAATTACGGAGCAGTAAAATTGAATTTTCATTGAAGCCTGTGAGTCCTGTGACTGTGACTGTACCTTCTTAGCGTTCTTCTTTATCTATGGTATTAGACTCATGACTTTTTCTAGAACATTTTGACAACAGTTTAATGGAAATCAGTTAGAGATTGCTCAACATGATGAAAATCTATCGATAATTTTCTATGATAAAAATCTATCGATAATAATAATTTTCAGTGAAAAAAAAATAGGTATTCGCTTCGACTTGAAAACCTCTACCTTTTTTTCGGTTTAGAATGTGATTTACTTTAAAGTTAATTTCTTGAATACGAATGAAATTATATGAATCTTTCAACTTAGACTCTTGCGTATGAATGAAATTATATTAGCATCATCATCATATTACAATAATGTTGTAATATGTAAAAAATAAAGTCGCTTTCCGCATCAGTCCTTAGGTATGTTTTAATCTTTAAAAATACAGCGGATTTTAATGCGGATTTTTTTAATAGATAGAGTGATTCAAGAGGAAGGTTTATAAGTATAAAACATGCACGTTCTAATAATAGGTTAGGCGGTACGAAGTTTGCCGGGTCGACTAGTATTGTATAAAGACAAGTCGTCACTCTTATAGTGTGCTATATTTTATTTTTCTTTTCATTTATTTACAGCCTGTGTTACTGGATCACCTTGGGCCAAGCTCAGAACCTAATACACTTAAGCATAAACTTGAAGATGGAGCCATCATGAAAGCTTCTTAAGCTAAGAGGAGTTTCAATAAACAATACCTAGAGAAGAAAAAATGCTAAATATTATGTATTAAAAAAACCAAGATTAGTTAAGAGTTTAAGGCAAGTAATAAACAAGCAAGTACTTCGATATTAAATAAGATAAAATAATATAAATAATATAAAACCCTTCCTGTTTTATTGGTCTATCTACCCATCCACCTAAATTGTTTACTTTGGTTAAAATAAAGCTTCATTTAAAGTACAGTACTTACTCCAAAATTAATAATGCGCATGCAGATTCGCTAATTGTCGATTTCACGGAAACACCTCAATCAAAAATCATAATTCTACTAAATTACGCATGCAGAAAATGCACTTAACCTCCTTAAATACATATCGTCTTACGTCGCTTGGGAATACGACCATTGTCGAACAGTGACGAAGATTTCTATGCGCATTATAACTTTTGCAGTACTGTAGGTATATACAATTTTATAACTAAACACATTTTTATTTCTGAATCTTTATTTATGCGAAGCATAACTGTTGAATAAAAAACGACATTGGAAATAAATAAAAATTAAACTTTACACTAAAATAAACTTTGTTCTATGAGCGACTGGTTTTTCATATGATAATACCAATATATCGCCAATCACCAAGAAGGCCGTTTGCGTAGAATACACATAGATTTTCGTAAAAAAAAAAGTAAATGTTACCTGTAGCCATATGAAAGAAAGTTGTATATCGATAGGTTTTTCTCATCGACAAACTTTCTCCCGCAATATGTACATCCCTAGCTTAGTTTTTTATTTTTCGACGTAGCCACCTAGTGTTTAGTAGCGGTAGTACAAAAGCTGTAGTTCCATCTAGCGTCGAATAGTAAAACTAGGAACAATGCGTGAGGATTTTAAAGCAAAGAGGATGTATAGCTTTCTACCATGTCTTTGGAAAAACCTAATTTCATTCTTTTAACATATGTATGTCATCATTATCTTAAGTATTTCATAATTGTTATTTGATTTTGATCTTTGTTTATTTGTCAAAAAGGTTCATAGTCTACTTCAAAGTTTTGTGATGTAGATCTTTTCGGCTTTGTCGTTAATCACCAATGGTAGCTTGGATTTCATAGTGAGCGTTTGGTTTATATGTGTGAGTTTGGACACACTGGTTTTAGTACTAAAATCTCATGATGCTATTTCTATTGTATTCTCTTGTTCTGTGGAGTCAAAGACGCAAATTTTTGATTTCGGCCATGGTTTACAAGATTAGGCGCTAGTATTTCGAAGATCCAGTTGTTATCTTAGCTACTGGAATTGACAGTTAGATTAGAACTAATTGTTTACTTCTATAGCCTATTCAAATCACAATAAGAGGTTATCTTTCGCTTATTTGGGTTCATTGTTTATCCACTCATTGTTCAAACAATGCTTGCCTTATATATCTGTTTACGAAAACAATACTTATCGTAAAATTATTAATTTTCGGTCCTAAATTTCTAAACAACCTTTTTTTTTATTTTTAGGCGAGGAAACTCCTAACGAGTACCCTGCAGCCCCGGGGGGGAGCAGCAGGGTTATGTGGGGTTCGCACTCACTAAAACCCGCCGGTGTCCATCTCGGCTGATAGCAGGAGCTGAATTCTCCGCGACCTCCACCAGCATTGGCTGTATAGCCTCTCCTCGGGGGGACATGATGGTGGTCCCCCCCAGCGTGGTAGCTTTCCCAACGTTTGTTTATAGACTGACGTTCGTTAGTTTAAAATCAAACGGATATTGTGTTATTTTACGGGGACATATATATAAAGTGCCAGATATTTTAGAAGAGAAGATTTTTCGTTTGTGTTTTGGCGATACGCAGCCGAAAAGGAGTTTTTAATTTTTTTTTTAGGTTCAGTAATAAAACAAGTATGTAATTTTGGATTCAATTCGATCTAAAATAGAAAAGAATATTTAAATATGTCGTAGTAAGATTTGATAATTAGGTTTTTTGCAAACAAACTAGGGATTTTGCGAAAACCCGGATAATTTAATTTTCAATATTTCAATTATACTAGGTTTTTTGCAAAAAAAACTGCTTTATGTCAGGATGATTAGACAAAAACAATCCTTATATCAAATCATCCGGGTTTTCGCAAAATCCCTAGTTTTTTTGCAAAAAAAACTAATTATCAAATCTTCCTACGATATATCGATACAGAGACATAGGTACAGTCTTTGTATGTGTTTCAGGTACAGCAGCGACCTAGGTCGGCGAAACACTTCCGGTTTTTCTGTATTCCAAAATAGCTCTTGTTCTTTAGTAATACAGTCTAGTGCGTGCGAGACCATAGACAAATCTGTTACACCCTACTAGACCGCAACTGTACCCTGCATAGGTAGATGCTGGTTGTACCTGGTTGAAAATGTATATTAAAATATCAAAATATTCTTATTGTGACCATTCAATCTTTATTTCGCTGATTATATGAATACTTATATAATGAAACTATAGCGAGGTATCTCTTATTAAAAGTCTAATAAACTTACTTACGTTGGTTTTCACACTTGCGTGTTGAAATTGCGAACTATTGTACAGTCACGGACTAGGAGGCCGTAACAGATTTGTCTATGGTTTCGTCAGCCGTAGACTGTATTACCAAAGAACAAGAGCTATTTTGCAATACAGAAAAACCGGAAGTGTTACGCCAATCGTGTCCGCCACTGTACCTACTATAACATTAGCACCTGAGAATAGATAACAGTGCGTTAAACAATCCTTGTCAATGGAATATATTGTTACTTTATTACTGGTCATGACTTATATTATATTCTCAGTTTTATATATAAAATTTTGTCACATACTTACATATCTGATATTGTCGTTCGGAAGTGCGGCTTATGTGTATTGTAAGTTTTTTTTAAATAAAATCTTTGAAATAAAAACCAATACAATAACAATAATAATAATAATTTTTATTTCACCAACATAGTTTTTACAGAAGTAATGTAAAATCTGTTACGTAATACATAGGTAGGTAGTTTCTTCATAATACAAAGTTTCTTTGGTTCCTAAACTAAGCCATGGCCTGTATCTTAGGAACCAGTATATTTTCATGATTTCAGTTTACTCTCTGCAATATAGTTTTTACAGTAAACCAAAGTTGGAAATAAATCTATACCAATATTTTAAAGAGGAAATATTTATTTGTTTGTTTGTTTGTAACGAATAGGCTCCGGAAATACTGAACCGATTTGAAAAAATATTTTACTGGTAGGAAGCTACATTAACCCAGAGTGTTATAGGCTATATAAGATTTTCAAAAAAATTTGGGATCCTTACCTAAACTCAAATAATGTAACCCAAGGTGCAATATTTTTCCGTTGTTTACATATTTTGACAGGTGGTTTGTTGTTGTTGTTTGTTTTTTATTCGGCCATTATGGCCAGTCAAAAGAACATAGTCTATAGAGCCAAGTCTTGTGTAGTATCTTATATTCTATGGCGTAACAAAGTAAACCGGGAAAGCTCGTAATAAATAAATAAGTAAATAAACTTACAATAAATTAATTAGAGACATTTTTAAGACTTATGCCTTACTAATACTTAAATTACCTACTTTAAATAATAACAAAAGAAAAGTTTAGTGTTCATGATTTCATTCAATTTACATTTTGCTCTTTTCAGTTTGCGAATAAACTATTTTTGGAAATAGAAAATATAGATCACACGTTGATTTGTAGTGCGAGAGAAAAACTGATGTTATTTTTAGTTTAATTTTCTCAGTTGCCCAGTAGGCAGTAAGTCTAGGTTATATTCCCGCCCAGGGCGAACATTGGTAAGGATGCATCAATATGCTCCGTGGCTCAGTTGGCAGTGATGTGGACTGAGTAAGCGAACCCGGGTTCGATTCCCGGGCTGGGCGAATATTGATATGATGAATATCGTTGTTTGTTTCCGGTGTAGGTGTGATGTTCGTCTCTGTGTGTGTTTCGGGTACCCTAGATACAGGTTCTTCCTAGTTTGGGGCTCTAAGTGTGATGTGTTATTCTAATAAAACTTTTTATAAAAAAATTAAAGTTTTTCGGTTATTTCTTTGAATTTCAGGTAATTTAGTGATCTTTATTCGTTGATTCTGTGGCACCGACTCAAAATTTCTTGGTAATCCAAAATTACTTTAAGAAGTGAGTAAATTAAGGCCTAATAGAAAATGTTTCCCTATTATTTAATGCTTTTCAGTTTTTTCGGCGGTTTAATTTTTTTATAAAAAGTTTTTAGTTTTTGCTTTTCAGTTTTTTTTGGGCTAATTTTTTTGACCCCAGCTAATCACCCTTCACAGGGTGGTCGCACCCCACAAGGTGGCCCCACAACCTGGTGAAGGTTGAGGGACTAACAGGATGAGGTTCGATCACGACCGGTCGGTGAGGCGATTTGTGAGGGAGGCCTATGTCCAGCAGTGGACGTCTTTCGGCTGATTTTATTTCATTTCCAAAGATATTGAAGGTAGGTATCAAAAGTTATAATGTAACACGGAAATGCAACCTGTGAGTGGATAAATCGACCCGCCGACCAAAAAGTCACCCCTATTTTCCCACCCTTAGGGTGAGAATTTTATTTCCAAATTTTTATGGGACCAACTTCAAGGTATACCCTGTCGATTAAAAAAAGAATTATTAAAATCGGTCTTCACAGTAAAAAGTTATGCGTGATCATACATAAAAAAAAAAAATATACGCGACGAATTGAGAACCTCCTCCTTTTTGTTTTTTCGTCGGTTAAAAAAAAAAAAATTGCTTCCGGGAGTGTAGTGTAAAAAAAATAATTACAAATTCAAATATCTCTTCTTCTACCGGTTCGTGTTTGCTACTTAAGAACTTTTCAGTTCCAGCAACCGTAAAAATAAAATAAAAACTATGTTAAACTAGCTTATAACCACGACACCGACAAGCTATACTATTTTTTCCCGAAAATCCCACGGAAAATGAAAATTCGGATTTGCAGGGTGAAGGGAATTTGCGCTAAAGCCGCGATTCCAAATATTATAAATACTTACACCTATATTCCGAAGAAAACTGAAATATCTAACTATCGCACAACAAACCACAGTAAGCTTCAGTACCTGCCAGATTTCCAGTGATATAATTAGAGTCTGCGCACTCTCACGCGGGCCGTTCAGCGTGCGCCCGCGCAGGCCCGGGAATCATCGCGTAAACACTATACCGACGGTGAGATAATACTTTTTACTACTACTTCTTATAGCTTGTTATGGGGCGAAAGGGTCTGATACTAGGGCCACTTCGATAAATGATTAACATCTTCTAAAATATGCCCGAAATCTAAAATAGGCGCCTTTGACGCCCTAGATAATCTTGCTTAGAATTTATAGCTCTGTTGTGTAGCTTTAAGAGCCAGTTTACAGTGATGCTAGCGCCATTCGCGAAAAAAATTAATATCTTCTAAACTAAGGCAAATATCAAAAATGTGGCACTATATGACTCTAAATAATGTAGCCTAGTATTTTTAGGGCACTTCTGTATAGCTTTAAGGTTAAAGACCAAAGAAATCTACAAAGTGTTGCTAAAAGTGGCCACTTTTGTCAACAATCTATGTTTTTTTTTTGTTCTTTTTACTCAGGACTACTTTGCTGTGCTCAAAAAATACTAGGCTACATTATCTAGTGTCATACAGTGCCACATTTTTGATATTTCCCTTTGTTTAGCAGATATTAATTTTATTCGCGAATGGCGCTAGCATCGCTGTAATCTGGCTCTTAAGGATAATAATCTTGTAAATATTTTCTTATAAATATTTTTTTCTAAAATCAATAATATCCTAAAAGATACAACATAGCCTTAAAAATTCTTAGCAAGATCATCTACGGCTCTACCACAAAAAGAGTTAAACCGGGTCTAAATCACTAGACTAGGTTTAAATCACTAGTTCGTCATACAAATTGGCGATTTTAGACCGGTCTAACTTTTTTGTGGTAAGGGGGCTAGGGTTTAAGGCCATGATTTAGTAGATATGAATTATTTATCGGAAGTGGCGCTAGTTTCGTTTATAGTAGAACGAAATTTATGCAACCAATTTTAACTTACCTAATGAATATGAATCTCACTTTAAATGTGTCTATATAATGTATGTACCTATAAATTTTAAAAGATTTTATTTAAGGTGGTAACTCTCGCTATGGCGCGAAATTCAAATTTTTTCGTGTTTTTTTATTTATTCTGGCGAAAGTACACATTTATAATAAAGTTTAAATGAATTCGCGTATGTAAAAAACCATCTCCCACATTGCAAATTAACGTTTTTGGAAGACAGACCTACAGATTTTGTGTCTAAGGGGTAAAAGGCCAAAAAACAAGTTCCTTGAATATACACAAAATCGGTGACTCTGTCTTTCAAAAACGATGTATCACAATGTGGGAAATAGGTTTTTACGTGCGCGAATTCATTTTAAACTTTATTAAAAATGAATACTTTCGCCAAAATAATTAAAAAAACGTGAAAAATTTTGAATTTCGCGCCATACCGTGAGTTACCGCCTTAACTTGCAATATGTGTGTATGAAAATATATCTGTATAAGTGATGTTCGGGTGAATTGAGTTGAAATTTTGTAAACACGTTCAGGGAGCGTAACAATTACATATTGATAGTTATGTGATTGTGACTCAAGATGGCAGACAAGTTGTTTTTAGTGTACTACTACAATAATGAAATTTGTATGAAATGAAAGGCCTTGCTGAGATTAACTCGAAAAATAACTAAAAAAAAATGTTTTTCAATTAATATCTTCTAAACTAAGGCAAATATCAAAATTGTGAAACAGTATTCCACTAGATAGTGAAGCCTAGTATTTTTAGAGCATTGTTGTTAGCGTTTAGGTTAAAGACCAAAGAAAGCTACTGATTGGTGCCAAAAGTGGCCGTTTTTAGCTTTCTTTGGTCTCTAACCTGAAAACTAAACAACAGTGCTCTAAAATATCAAGGCTGCATTATCTAGTGGAATACTGTTTCACATTTTTGATATTTGAATTAGTTTAGAAGATATAAAGTTTTGTCGCGGGTGGCGCTACTTTAGCCGTGCTATGGCTCTTAATATTATTTTACTAATTTGCCAAGGAGTTTAAATATAATCATACAAAGCAGTTTGTAATATACGTCGTTATCAAAGCTATCCTATATTATTCTAAGTAATTCATAAAAGCCTGTTGGTCTCATATTTAATTCCGTGTGTTAAACATCTCAAGTGAAATTAATTATTTAATAGGGAATTCGTATACATTTACTAGTCTATCCGACAAACTTAGTACTGTCTAACATAATGCTATGTTGTGCATGTTTTATATATATAAACCTTCCTCTTGAATCACTCTATTTAAAAAAAAAAACGCTTAAAAATTTGTTATTCTTCAAAAATAAAAATTAAGTACTTCGAAGTTTCAATCTATTTTAAAGTGATAAATATAAAGTTTAATTTTATTGGAAAAATTATACTTAAACTAGAGGCTGCCCCGCGGTTTTTCCCGCGCAGATTTCTCATAAACACAAAAATCCCGTTTTTTCCCGTTCCCGTGGGAATTTCGGGAAATCCCTTCTTAGTGCTCGCCTACATTCCTCAAGGAACTCAGGTGCCAATTTTCAGCTTTCTACGCCCAGTAGTTCGGTTCTGCGTTGTCTGTCAGTCAGTCAGTCAGTCAGTCAGTAACGGAAGAGTTTTATATATATTGATAGGCTTTCGTGACTGAGAAGTTCCCTTTGTTTAGTGCTTAACCTTAAGATCTAGCACGGTTAGGGAATTAATTGGAAAACTTTTACCTTATCTTCCTAGAAAAGCTAGAAATTTATTTTAAAAAATCAAATAGGTACTGGAAAATTTACGGCCACGTAAAATTTTCCCTGTCCTAAATAAGTGGAATAGAAAGACTTTGGGTAAGAGAAAATTCAAAAATATGTCGCGAACACAGGTCACGAAAAAAGATTGCATAACTATCATCAATATATATAAAACTCTTCCGTTACTGACTGACTGACTGACTGACTGACTGACTGACTGACAGACAACGCAGAGCCGAAACTACTGGGCGTAGCGGGCTGAAATTTTGCATGTAGGTTCCTTAGGGAGTGTAGGTGAGCACTAAGAAAGGATTTCCCGAAATTCCCATGGGAACGGATTTTTGTGTTTATGAGAAATCTGCGCGGCTAAAACCGCGGGGCAGCCTCTAGTTACCTATAATAGCTTCGAACAATATAGTCTAAGATACATAGTATAAAAAAAGTCACTTCCCGCGTCTGTCCCTATGTATTCTTATATCTTTAAAACGACGCAACGGATTTGAATGCGGTTTTTTATTAAACGATAGAGTGATTCAAGAGGAAGGTTTATGGGTATAATACATGCACAACATAGTAATAGGTAAGGCGGTACGAAGTTCGCCGGGTCAACTAGTATATTATAATTTAAGTTGTAAAGTAAAGTAGCCTAAGTTTCGCATTAACTTAAACTGTTACTACAGTGGCGGACACGGTCGGCGTAACACTTCCATTTTTCTGTATTGCAAAATAGCTCTTGTTCTTTGGTAATACAGTCTAGGGCTGACGAAACCATAGACAAATCTGTTACGGCCTCCTAGTCCGCCACTGAACAAACATTCATAAGTTAGCCCTCTACAGCAGCCTTTAGCCACGAAGCTTGGACTTTAATTATCCTTAGAAACTTCATTAAGTTGGATTTGATGAAAATACCCACTTTGAAGTTTAAGATAAGCCGGAAACAATATTCTTTTTAAGGGGCGAAACGGTGCGAAACTAGCGCCACTTCGATAAATAATTAATAGCTTCTAAACCATGGCTTTAATAAAAAATATGCGTCTTTGACTCCCTAGATAATGTTGCTTAGAATTTTTAAGTCTCTGTTGTGTAGCTTTTAGGATAATGATCTTAGAAATATTCTTTTACGAAACTTAAGTGGCCACTTTAGGCAACAAACGGTTTTTTTTTAAACGACAAAGAGGCATGGAAGTAGTCTAGCCTCTGCACTTAAGATATTTTTCATTATTTCATTTTTATTTATCTGTATAATGTTCATAGTATTGTCACCTAATTGTATTGTAAATATTGTAATATCACAAAACAAAAAGAAAAAAAAAATGAGATAAATTGTAAAGTAGCGAGTTTGTTACCCCTTTCTTCTCTACGCTGTAAAATCATTGCGAAAGGGAGTAGAATCATTTGACAGAGGAGGGCTCGTTTGGGGGCCTCAATTAGACTACGTCTAATCTAATCGCTATTGATACCTTATTTGGTAAAGTATCCTATACTGCGAGAGGCGAGGTAGTTCAGGGTGCCCACCAATTGGCTCAGGCAAACAAATGTTTGCCTTGCCTTACGACAATAGTCGCCTGGAGAGGCCACCAAACGAACCCTCCTCTGTCAAATGATTCTACTCCCTTTCGCAATGATTTCACAGAAAGGGGTAACAAACTCTACTTTACAATTTATATCTCTTTTTTTGTTCTTTTGTGATATTAAAATACAAAATTAGGTGACAACACAATGAACACTATACAGACTAATAAAAATGAAAGTACATGAAATAATGAAGATATCTTAAGTGCAGAGCTAGACTACTTCCATGCGTCTTTGTCGTTTATCTTTTAACTAGTCGACCCGGCGAACTTCGTACCGCCTAGCCTATTGCTGTGATCATGTATTGTACTTATAAACCTTCCTCTTGAATCACTCTATCTATTAAACAAAACCGCATCAAAATCCGTTGCGCAGTTTTAAAGTTTTAAGCATACATAGGGACAGACGCGGGAAGCGACTTTATTTTATACTATGTATTGATGATATACCTACACCGTTGTCTGCCTACGTATTATAGAAGGTACACGCGTCCGCTATATTCGACCTTTGGGAAGCTATGACTGGAAATGTCGATCTAAAAATAAAAGGCCGAGGAACGCGAACTAGCTATGCCCTATTGTCTATTTATCACTTGTGTTGCTAGTTAGAATTTGTAACCTACTGAAAATGATGAGGATCTCTCAATCTCAATCCCAATCCCATACATCAATATCATCAATATATATCATCAATCATCAATACATAGTATATATAAAAATGAATCGCAAAATGTGTTGGTAAGCGCATAACTCAACAACGCCTGGATCAATTTTACCAATTCTTTATTTAAAATGTTCATCGAACTCCAAGGATGGTTTTTACGACGGGACAAATTCGAATAATTACCGGGAAAAAACATAGTTACAGGTTAGGCGGTACGAAGTTCGCCAGGTCGACTAGTAGTATATAAAATTAAGTCGCTTCCCGCGTCTGTCCCTATGTATGCTTATATCTTTAAAACTATCCAAGGGATTTTGATGTGGTTTTTTGTAATCGATAGAGTGATCCAAGAGGGAGGTTTTTAAGTATAATACATGAGCAACATAGCAATAGGTTAGGCGGTACGAAGTTCGCCGGGTCGACTTGTGTAATAATAATAATAATAGCTCTTTTTCTTTGGGAATTCTAGGGCACACGAGATCATAGACAAAAGTGTTACGCCGTCCCAGACCGCCAATCTACCCAGTACAAGTCAATGTTAAAGTCATGCAAGAGCGATCAATAGTAACTTTTCTATTGATTTTTGTTTAAAGAATATTAAAAAACATGATATTTGGCAGTTGAAATTGAGACCAAACTAAGTTTTTGTGCTATTTAAAATAACATAATGAGGCCTTTGAAATAGACGCTGAATATACGGCAGGGGATCTTTGCCGTCTCAACAATATGCCCACACCGAGCACGAAGCTGATAGCAGCTGAGCGTGGGAAGACTTCGGACGCTATAATGTGTGGTTCCCGGGGTCCTTCCCAAAAGCGCCAAGACGGCCGCCGCGGGGTTTTAGTGGGTGCGAGCCCCACATACCCCCGACGCTCCCCCGAGTAATTCTCTTACCCTGTTATTCATAAAAAGTTAAAGAGCATTTTAGTTATTTGACATATGTCAATTTAGACTGGATGTCACGTATTTACCATACAACAAACCAGAGAAGTAGACTTCAAGTAGAGCTACTTAAAATGTACTATATCTTTATGAATAAGACGGTTAATCTATAAGAGGTAAAGATCTGGAATTTTAATATAACGTTTTTGAGGATATAACAAAAATCTTCAAAGATTTTTGTAATTGAGAAACACCTTGTGGAATCAAAAAACCTCGATACATTATTTCGTCAAAGATAACCATTCCATAAAACGGGAATAGCTAGTTCTTCGAAATTACTTACTAGTTTTTGTTGAAACTACATAGGAATAATAACAATAAAGTAAAACCAATTCTGGTAATTTAAATTTTATTTAAAAGTTATAATTAAAAAGATATTTAAAATTTATTACTTTTTCGAATAAAATGTAGTTACCGATGTGGGCGACTGACATAAGACTGTCCTTTTCCCTCAGTATGTTTGAGGGAAAAGGACAACCTTTGATCCTCGGTCGTTTGATTTATTTCGCGTATATCGTCTTAAGTGGCCTACTTAGTTTCGTCACGAGTCACGGTACAGGTAACCGCATATTGGAACTAAATATACCTACTCAATAGGAAATAAAGCTAGACGACTAAAAGTAATAAAATTATTGTTTCTGTCATGTGTCGCCCCTGGCCCCTTGTCACGTTGGTAATAAAGCATAAACTCGGCTAAACGTGGGTCCGGCTCTTGAGCTGGTGCCTCTGCCTAACCCTTCGGGGAATAAAAGGCGTGAAATTATGTTATGTTTCTGTCATGTGTCGTCTAATAATTCGAAGCTTTTTTCTTAAAGCCACAATCCCAAAACTAATGTGGTAATTATTTTTTAATTTCAGTCATCAAAAATGTCTCGTCCAGACGACGTAGACCCCTCCTACACATCGACTTGTAGTGACGTCACACTATGTTCAAACCCCAAAGGGTTTTTCAAGAGCCTAGCTGAAGACGTGATCGACTCCGTAACGAGCTCTGATTGGCTGGAAACTTTCAGCAACGCGCGCGGTGAGCAAGGGAAGGTTGCAGCTGTTCTTGAAAATAAAGAGGTTTGTGAGAAGATTACATACATACTGGTCAAACTGATAACACCCTTTTTGAAGTCGGTTATGGATAATTAGAATCTATGCAAAATTTGAATACTGTAAACATAAATTATTTTAAAAGTAAACATTTATGACTGAGTTTGAAAACGATAGCGGCCAGACAAACAAAAACCAAATTTGCATTATGGAAGTGTCCCCAGCAAAACTGATAGTGGCCGACTGAGTCGCTCATTCACGGCGTTTAGGATTAATTGGTATTAGTACGGTACGCCCTTTCATGTTTTTTAAATGGAGTGTCCACAGTTTTCTAGTTTCGCGCTCACCCTACGCAGTTTACAATGTGTTGTAGCGTTACGTGCAAACTTTGGACACTCTATTTCAAATATGGAAGGGCTATCTAAACCGATACGCCCCAACAACTCAGTCAGTAGTTAAAAGTTCGCTTACTAGGGACACAGCCTAACATAACTATTTAAAGTCGTATTTTAAATTAGACGAAACAAGCTGACAGTTGCTAACGTCACATTGTAAAATAATGTTGCCATATCAATATATATAAAACTCTTCCGTTTCTGACTGACTGACTGACTGACAGACAACGCAGAGCTAAAACTACTGGGCGTAACGGGCTGAAATTTTGCACATGGGTTCTTAGGCAGTGTAGGGGAGCACTAAGGAATAATTTCCCGAAATTCCCATGGGAACGGGAAAAAACGGGAAATGATATTGAAAGTATATGGTAAGGTAACCATGACCTGATCTGCCATTTGAAGATGATCAGCTCTTAAATAATGGATGAGGAAATCTAACTATCCTCCATAATGACGTCCTATCGATTTGAAATTTGGTACCGTTTTTCTTCAATGATATTAAAATTATATGGTAAGCTTAACCATGACCTGATCTGCAGTTTGAAGATGATCAGCTCTTAAATAGTGGATGATGGGATCTAACTACCTTCCATTACCGATTTGAAATTTGGTACTGTGTTACTTCAATGATAGTAATGGTAAGGTAACCATGACCTGTACCGTGTTACTTCAATGATATAGAAAGTATATGGTAAGGTAACCATGATTTTTTAAGGTGATTAGCTCTAGTTCCAGTTATGTTGATGAGGGGTCTGACTGGGTCGGGGGTTTTTAATTTTTTTAATTTGAGTTCTTATTTCAACAAAAAATTCATGACACTGTAAACGTCACTAATTAAAAATACGACTATAGTAATCTGTAGCCTAACTTTGCGGTTTGCGTTGACAATGCTAACTCTATGCCTCTCCCCACCAGCTTTTCGAGGATCTATCCGAGGTCTTCTCAAGACTGCAGCCACTTCGGAGGGAGAAAGATGCCAGGGTGTCGCAGGAGCGAAGACTTGAAGCCCAGAAGGCTCTCCAGGAAGGCAATTATACTCAGGCCCTTGCCCTTGCCAGCCAGGCTGTCCTTAAAGCTCCTATGACTGGTAATAAGGCTTTAATCAATATATATAAAACTCTTCCGTTACTTACTGACTGACTGACTGACTGACTGACTGACAGACAACGCAGAGCCGAAACTACTGGGCGTAGCGGGCTGAAATTTTCCATGCAGGTTCCTTAGGGAGTGTAGGTGAGCACTAAGAAAGGATTTCCCGAAATTCCCATGGGAACGGGAAAAAACGGGAATTTTGTGTTTATAAATCTGCGCGGGAAAAACCGCGGGGCAGCCTCTAGTTATTCATAAAAAGCAAAAAAAACTAATATTAATCAATATCAATCAATATCAATACATAGTATAATAAAACAAAGTCGCTTCCCGCGTCTGTCCCTATGTATGCTTAAATCTTTAAAACTATGCAACGGATTTTTGATGCGGATTTTTTTAATAGATAGAATGATTCAAGAGGAAGGTTTATAAGTACCAAAAAAGCACACAAAAAAGGAAAAGGTTAGGCGGTACGAAGTTCGCCGGGTCGACTAGTTAACTTATAAATTAGTATTTTGTATTTTTCGTGTATTTATAGCACAATATTTTTATTCGACGAACGCAGAGTGCGTTCAATCCTTTATTCTTTGTTCGATCCAATTTAAGAGGCGAAACGGTGCGAAACGAGCGCCACTCCGTAAAAATAATTAATATCTTCCAAACCATGGCCGAAATAAAAAATATACGACTTTGACTCCCTAAATAATGTTGCTAAGAATTTCAAAATCAAAGAAAAAAACCATTTGTTGCCTATAGCGGCCACTTAAGTTTCATAACGGTTTTTGAACCAAAAAGCTACACAGCAAAGCCTTAAAAATTCTAAACAAGATTTATCTAAGGAGTCAAACGCACATATTTTTGATTTGCCTTTGACTCCCTAGATAATCTTGTTTCTTGTTATCTTGTTATTTTCTTAGATCATTATCCTAAAAGCTTCACAACTCAAGATTATCTAGGGAGTCAAAGACGCCTTTTTTTTTCGGAAGATATTAATTATTTATCCGGAGTGGCGCTAGTTTCGCACTGTTTTGCCCCTTAAATGGCCATCGTATTGCGTCGCTACAGCTTTGTTTTACTTCAATTATACTATACCACAAATTTATCTGTACCGGTGACAACGTCGCTGTTGCTGCGTCGATTTCAAGCGTTACAAATAGTTCCAGTTTCGGCCACCGGCCCAGATAAGTTTGTGGCGCCTGTAAAAACAAGCATGTTTGTGCACTGAAGTTTTCATTTACAGCTTTGAAAAAATGCAATTAAACGCTCTGTGTTTTTTGAACTTGGAATGTTTTTATGCATTCAGCTGGAGCTGCTTTTGTTAAAACAAACCTTTTGGGTACAGTGCTTTAGTCTAGCTAAATTAAGAGGCATATCACAGCTAAAGTAGCGCCACCCGAGAAAAAAATAAATATCTTCTAAACTAAGGCAAATATCAAAAAAAGGAAACAGTATTCCCCTAGATAATTCAGCCTAGTATTTTTAGGGCACTGTTGTATAGCTTTTAGGTTAAAGACCTCAGAAAGAAACTGTTGCCAAAAGTGGCCGTTTTTAGAAGATATTTATTTTTTTCTCGGTGGCGCTACTTTAGCTGTGCTATGGCTCTTAACTTTTTAAACTTTAAAACACACATTATATCCACTGCCTCTTTAGGTGACCAAGAAATAGCTGACGCTGGAATTTCGCTAGCTCTAGCACTTTGGGTACGTTCCGAAGCGCTATTGAAGTCTGGCAGGCACTTTGCAGCCGTTGAAGATCTAAAGCTAGCGCTCAAGGAGCGGCTCCCGGCTAAGATGAGGGCAGAATACTATTGGAGGATGGGGCATTGCTATAAAGGTATGTTTCTGCTAAGTGTTAAAAGAGAATTTTGACTAGACTGCATGTACTGTAGTGCACAAGAAATCAGAGGATTTCAATTTGACATCTCAGAAAAAAATACAAGTTTTACCACGCCGCTATCAGATGGCGCTTGAAAGCTCAAAATAAAATTGAAACTCGTCACGCGTCAGTCAAATAGTTTTTTTTTTTTACTTTTCAAGTCAATTTGAACTGATTTAAATCACTTACCTGTCTCAATTTATTTCGACAACGCCATCTACGGGCTTATTACGCTCTTTTTAAGGATACGTTTCAAGTAGATTAAATATTCAAAAACAAGCCTATTTCCAGGATCTGGCGAGGCGACCCGGGCTAAAGTGTCCTATGAGCTGGCTGGGAGACTATTGGGAAATAACGAGCAGGCTAAGGGGAAACTTGCAGATGACATCCGCTCGCTCTGCGTCACTGAAGTGCCAAATTCCAAGCCTACACCTGTTAAGGAAGGTAATCAATATATATAAAACTCTTCCGTTACTGACTGACTGACTGACTGACAGACAACGCAGAGCCGAAACTACTGGGCGTAGCGGGCTGAAATTTTGCATGTAGGTTCCTTAGGGAGTGCAGGTGAGCACTAAGAAGGGATTTCTCGAAATTCCCACGGGAACGGGAATAAACGGGAATTTTGTGTTTATGAGAAATCTGCGCGGGAAAAACCGCGGGGCAGCCTCTAGTTTCTTATACTAGGCTACTTTTGCACTATTTGTCTCTAGTTAAGAGCCCAGTTTACAGCGATGCTCGCGACATTCTCGAATAAAAAATTATAGCTTCTAAATTGAGGCAAATATCAAAAATATGGTACGGTATGAGACTAGATAATCTTTCTAAGTATTTTTTGAGCACAGGACAACTGCCCCCAAACAAAAAAAAACACTAGAAATAACATTCATAATTTAATGATCATAAAAAAGAGAGCGATAAGTTATTTTCCAACAAATCGTGTCAAATTACTGAAACTTTACCGCTACATACCTTTCAATCGGTAACCATAACCACACCCACGCGAATAAAATATATCCGATAACGATAAACATGATTTAAAATCAGAATGACGTATTTATCATTTATTTAGTACAATGGAGATCGTGTTAAGGCTCAGACTGGAGTAGTAATTAGTTAAAAAATGTTTTTTTTTTTTTATTGTGTAAAGCGCGGCCACTTAGCTAACACACACACAACGCATATTTAAACCTAGACCATCATCTTAGGCGAAAGAACTTCCCCAATAGAACACTCATGCAATATCCACCAGGGACTCTAGTCTCTTAAACTTACGATTATACTTCTATTATATTATTATTCTACGATTACTCTATTACGATTGTTTCAAAAATTGCGAGTCTCGTAACTTTGATCGATCATTATTGTATAGCAATAGAATATGAATAGCAAACTATAGAATAATCTGGGATTTTTTTACTTAAATAGTGAATACGGTTTTATTAGATGAAATTGAAACGGGCGTAGTGCAACTGTCACTTAATATCAATCATTATTGACATATATAATGTCAGTCGAACGTAATCATAACATTATCTTATTATGGAGCAGACTACCCTTTTTGGTCAATTCCAATCTGTTGCGATGCGTCAAAGTCAAGTCAAGTCAAATTCTTTATTCAATATAGGATACAAGATATCACTTATTGAAAGTCAATTAGACTACATATAATCTAATCGCTATTGATACCTTATTTGGTAAAGTATCCTATACTGTGAGAGGCGAGGTAGTTCAGGGTGCCCACCAATTGGCTCAGGTAAACAAATGTTTGCCTTGCCTTACGACAATAGTCGCCTGGAGAGGCCCCCAAACGAGCCCTCCTCTGTCAAATAATTCTACTCCAAATTTATTACGAGACTACCAAATGTGTATTTTCTTGCAATCAACGTACTGTTTCTACTCTACTTTTATTCGATAGTTACGTTTTGCGCGATGAGACTAGAGCCCCAGGTCGTCTGACCACCTTGTGGGGGCCTGCCTACTCTGCGTCTTTTAATGCGCAGTCACTCGAAAACTTGGTCCTAACAACTATCTGCTCTGCTCATTGCCAATTATGTTTCGCAATTGTTTAGGCTATTTCATATTTCTATACTAATATTATAAAGAGGAAAGATTTGTTTGTTTGCTTTGAAAAGGCTCCGAAAATACTGAACCGATTTTAAAAATTCTTTCAGTGTTGGGAAGCTACACTATCCCCGAGTGGCATAGGATACATTATATTTAAAAAAAAATGTTTTATCCTTAATTAAACTCATTTTTGATTATGAAACGGTGCCTCTGCCATTGTGAACATTTTGTACAATTTAAATTAGCGATTGTTTTTTAGTATATTTTTTTTATTAAAAGTGGCGCACTATAAAGTATCACGTTGCCTTAACTTGGCACGAACTGTTCTGAAACCTCCAATTAAAATTTCATTTCACGGGAATTCAATGCAAATAGTAGTACTCGATCAACAATAAATATTTTTTCCAATATTAGTTTTGTTTGTTTATAAAAGGTTTCCTGTTAACGGGCGGTGCTAAACAAAACATGCCATCTCTGTCCAACCTTGTTAAGATAACTGAAGAAGAGAATAAGGTAAGAAACTATTAATTAACTCAAAAAACAAAAGAAAGATGATCTTAATATAAGTCTAGACTAGACAAATAGAGTTCTACTAAGTAACTAGCAGGATTATTTTTATTTGAGGTGATTTTTTAGTGGTGGATTTAAGTTATTAGGTTTGACTACAAGAGTGCTATTTTCTGTTCATCTTTCATTTTCCTTTGACGCATGTCTGAAAACAGTGCGCATCGTCCAAAATAAATCGTGGTTCGTTAGTATCCCCAAAACTCGAGAACGACCCGGTGAAATTTAGCTGATTTTGGTTTTGAAATGTTCGTAGTAGTACTGATAGAAGGTTTAAAAGTAATTTTTAGTTAAGGTTTAAAGTTTATGACTGCTCCGTGGCTCAGTTGGCAGTGATGTGGACTGAGTAAGCGTGTGCACCCGGGTTCGATTTCTGGGCGGGGCGAATATTGATATGATGAAATCGATGTTTGTTTCCGGTCTGGGTGTGATGTTCGTCTCTGTGTGTTTCGGGTACCCTAGATACAGGTTCTTCCTAGTTAGGGGCTCTGAGTGTGATGTGTTATTATTATTATTTTTATTAAAAGGTGAGAAAATCTGTAAAAAATATTAAATTTAATTTTCCCATGCAAAATGTTTCATTACTGTTCAATAAATTTTCTTGTCAAAGGTTAATTTGACGTTGTTCGTTTTTTAATTTTCCCATTGTGGGCGGGCAAATAACATTGTCCATACAGCCAATTTTTTTGTGGGTAGGAAGTGAAATAACAATAATGGAAACTTATAATGTAAGGCGTTACGGAGTTAGCTGGGTCAGCTAAGCTAGAGGGCTAGCTAGCTCTACAGCTAGTTTATAATATAATTACTAACACACCAACCTATGTAGGCTGCCCGAAAATTTTTTCGTCGTTAGCTCTGCTGAAGACAAGCTATTAATAATAATAATAACACATCACACTCAGAGCCCCTAACAAGGAAGAACCTGTATCTAGGGCGCCCGAAACACACCCAGACCGGAAACAAACATCGATATTCATCATATCAATATTCGTCCCGCCCAGGAATCGAACCCGGGTGCTCACGCTTACTCAGTCCACATCACTGCCAACTGAGCTACGGGGCAGTCAAATGTGTTTGTGTGTGTGTGTGTGTTTTATGTTTTAATTTTTTTATTTGTTTCCCAAAGGGCCGCTTTGCCGTCGCCAATTCGCCTATCAGAACCGGGGACACTCTTCTGATTGAGAACCCCTACGCATCTTGCTTGATAAGCGATTGCTACGGAACTCACTGCTTGCATTGTTATAAAAGGTAATTAGATAAGAACAGTGGCGGTCTAGGACGGCGTAACACTTCCGGTTTTTCTGCATTGCAAAATAGCTCTTGTTCTTTGGTAATACAGTCTAGGCCGCACGAGACTATAGACAAATCTGTTACGGCCTCCTAGACCGCCACTGTAGTAATATGTATTGGAAATGCGAAAGTTTTTCAGGAATATCGAAAGGTGGTTCCTATTTTCTTGAAAAAACTACTGACCGGGTTACTTGTATTATAAATATTATAGTCGTCACAAAATAAGATGCCCATTGCCCGAACAAAGGAGCCTAAAATTTAATTTTTTGACCTATAAAATGTAACTGAATAAATAAATAAATAAATATTGTTAATCGCCTAGACAGCCTAGGACTAGACAACTAGAGTCTGAGGAAGGACATGGCTACTTTTATCCCGAAATTTCCACGGGAAAATTGGGAATTTTATGTTTCAAGGGAAAATGCGTTGGCGAAGCCGCGGGGCGCCCACTAGTCTATAATATAAAATTGAATCGCAAAATGTGTCAGTAAGCGAATAACCCAACAACCCCTGGGCCAATTTTAACAATTCTTTTTTTTTTTTTAATGTTCGTTGAACTCCTACGAGGGTTTTACGGGGAGAAAAAATCGAATAATTACCGGGGAAAAAAATTGTAATAGATTAGGCGGTACGAAGTTCGCCGACTAGTTTCTAATGATTTTGTTTTTTTCTTTAGATTAGAAAACTGTTACAAGGAAGCACCCCTGTGGTGTCCCAAATGTTCTGGCGTAGCTTTCTGCAGCGCCCAGTGCCGCGAGGTGGCCGTCTCCACATACCACAAGTATGAGTGTCAATTCCTCAATGTATTTATTGGTAAGGAAATTTACTATTATGGGCTTACACGGTGCGAAACTAGCGCCACTTCGATACATAATAAAGTGCTTCTAAACCATGGCTGCAATCAAAAATTTGCGTCTTTGACTCCCTAGATAATCTTGCTTAGAATTTTTAAGGCCTTGTTGTCTAGCTTTCATGAATAAACCGTTTGTTCCCTAAAGTGGCCACTTTAGTTTCATAAAGTAATATTTCTTAGATCATTATCCTAAAAGCTACACAACAGAGCCTTAAATATCCTAAGCAAGATTATCTAGGGAGTCAAAGACGCATATTTTTGATTTCAGCTATGGTTTAGAAGATATTAATTATTTATCGAAGTGGCGCTAGTATCGCACCTTTCGCCCCTTAACGGATTAGTGTAATCCCATTCTCTCAATACTATGATTCAGTGTGGTATAGGCAGACTGTTTTAGCCTTGCCACAAAAAAAAAAACTTGACATACATTGTTATACCAGGTTTAAATCACGGATTTAATGTACAATGGTGGTCTAGAACAGCGTAACACTTCCGGTTTTTTCTTAATTGCAAAATAGCTCTTGCTCTTTTTCCACCAGTTTTTTTTTTTTGCCAATATTTTGTATGTAACACTTCATGGATCATTCCTGCACAAATTACCCACTTTGTTTCCAGGTTCGGGCATGTCAATATTAAGTCACATCGCATTGAGAATGGTCACGCAAATAGGCCTTGAAGCTAGTCTTCTAATACATTCAAAATACATATCAAATGACATTCAAACAATCGAAGGTTCCGCACTTAACGATATAGAGGGAGCAAGCAAACGAAGTAAAATGAAAAGCAGAAAGGAAAGACTGAACAGAACTAAAAAAGCCTTCAAAGGTTTTGAAAAGGATAAAGAAGATTCTGTTGAAGATAGTAGAATAGAGGAGAAAGTAAATTTTGAAGAGAATTTAGAGCTAAAAGCAGCTCAGATTTATTCCCTATGTGTTCATTCGGAGCAGAGAAGACCGGAGGATTATCTCAAACGAGTAGTCATGGCGTTGTTTCTCACAGAATGTTTGAAGAAGTCGGGTTTCTTTGGGAAAAATGATGGAGACGATTTGGCTAAGCGTAAGTTGACTGGATTACAATATGATATTTGACTATATTTGTCTCATTATTTTGTTTTGAGATCGTGTGAGAACAAAGTCGAATCATACGCACCTTAATTTGAAAATTATTTGGAAATTGTTATAAAGAGGCGTTAGATAGGTTTTTATTTTAACTAAACCATATTGAAACTAAGTAGTTAAGTGACACTATAGTTTGGAATAAAATGAGTTTACATCATCATCAATACATAGTATAAAAAAAGTCACTTCCCACATCTGTCCTTAAGCATGCTTATATCTCTAAAACTATGCAACGGATTTTGATGCGGTTCTTTTAAAGGATTGAGTGATTCAAGAGGAAGGTTTATGTGTATAATTCATGCACAATATAGTAATAGGTAAGCCGGTACGAAGTTCGCTGGGTCGACTAGTAAAAATATATTTTAAACCAGCAAATTAATGAATAGTTCCACAATTCAGTCCAGATTTTTTTCCTAGTTTCTTTCCAACCTTTTTCCAGTTGAAAGATCAATATGCGAGCTCCTCCTCCGTAACCTACAGTTACTACAGTTCAACGCACACGAGCTCTACGAAACTGTTAGAGGCGAACACCAGTTCAGTGGCTCCAAAGCTGTGTACATTGCGGTGGGGATATACCCAACTGGGGCTCTCTTCAACCACGAGTGCTTTCCTGGTGTTGCTAGGTAAGATTTTCTTTTTAACCGACTTCAAAATGGAAGGACATCTGTTTGACCTTTGATATGTATGTTTGTTTGTCCGCAATCATCTCGAGTTTGGCTACCACCGATTTTGATGCAGTTTTCACGAAAGTGTTCGTTACATTCAGGAGAAGTGAAAGTCTAGGACGGCGCATGTAACACTTTCGGTCTTTCTGTATTGCAAAATAATTATTGATCTTTGTATACGCTAGGGCGCTAAATACTATAGACAAATCTGTTACGCCGTCCTAGACCGCCACTGTGCTTAACCCAAGAATGGATATATGTTGTAAGCACAGAACAAAAAAAAAACAGTAGGTATACTGTAATTGTAAGAGCTCTAAAACTTAATAACTCTCGTGAAACAAACCCCGAAAACTTTTCTTATTATTTCCCAAGCAAAACTCAAATTTACTTCCAGATTCTTCGATGGCCGTAAAATCGTTCTTCGCGCGATACGCCCCATAGAACCAGGCGAGGTTGTAGCTGAAAACTACGGACCTCATTTCTTGGTGAAACCACTTAAAGAACGCCAGAGAGCCCTATCAAGTAGATACTGGTTTAGATGCGAGTGCAAAGCATGCAAGGAAGACTGGCCGATGCTTAAACAGATGAGCAGCGACACTGCTATATCTTTCAAGTGAGGCTTACTTCAACTATAACTATCCCTATATTTCCTCCGATTTCCCGCAAAAAATCCAGATTTTTCGTTCCCGTGAGATTTTCGAGATAAAAGTAGCCTATGTCCTTTTTCAGGCTTTTTACTATCTCTGTACCAAATTTTAGTTTAAATTCGTTTAGTAGTAAGGGCGTGAAAGCGAGACCGGCAGACAGAATTATCATAGTACGTAGGCTATTATATTATTTCTAGTCTATCTCTGTATTATCAATCGGTATTATCATGGAACAACATATTGTTCCATGGTATTGTCCATTGTCGTAAGGTAAGGCATACGTTTTTTTGCCTGAGCCGCTGGGTGGGCACCCTGAACTACGTCGCCTCTCGCAGTATTCTATAACTTTACCAAATGAGGTATCAATATCAATTAGAGTACCCTTCAATATAAGTGATATCATGTTCCTATATTGAATAAATAATTTTTGACTTTTTAGCTAGCAAATCTTGATCAGTAAATTTTTCGCAGGTGTCCAAACAGTGCATGTACTGGCAAAATACGAGCGTCCCCTCAATGGCCGAGTAGATGTGGCAAATGCTCGATTAACATCGATAGGAAACAGATGGGGCAAAATCTGGATGTAGTCAGGCAGTGCCTGGACGATTATCAGGTAAGTCATAGTACTAACAAGGAAGAACCCGTATTTAGGGAAATGAAATGAAAAAATGAAAAATGTATTTATTTGCATGCTTTCTTATTCTAGAATACAGAAAATAGAAAATAGAAAATAAACTTTAAATTATAGCATGCATTAGCCTAAGTAAAATAACATATTATTTGCTTAGTAAGGGCCTCTCACTAGGCTAGGCCTGTATCGAGAGGACCCTATTTCGGAAAAAAATATTAAAGATTTTATGCCCTGTTACAATAAAAATAAAAAAAAAAAACGTTACAAAATTTCGGAGTTTTACTGAGATTAAAATGAAAAGAAAATAATTTAGATAAACAAAAAAAATATTAATTAGATAAGTGTTAAGTGCCCAAACATGAATAAAAGTAAAATATATAAAATTAGATATGAAAATATTAAATTAGAGATGATAGTTAATTAATCAAGTTTCCTGATTACGACGAGACTTACAGGGAAGATACAAGTTCTCTGTCTGTTCGTAAGTCAGATTATTTAAGTATTTCAGAACCTCTTTTTAGATTCGGGAGCAGAGCAACGCTTTACGTCACATGCAGATGTTATATTATTATATATAATGCAAGATATAAAAGGCTCAAAGCGGGTTGCAAAAGATGTTTTGATTGTGGGTAAGGCAATACGGTAGACTCGTCTTCTTAGCATACTCTCGTAATCAGCTGAAGCCTGCACCTGCCTATGTTTTTGAGTGAACATTCTGAGTATAAATAGCTTTCGGACACTAAGAACACCACTTTCCTGATAAAGTTCAGAGGTTGGGAATCTTCGGGGTTTTTTGTACATGGTCTTGAGTGCACATCGCTGAGCTCGCTCTACGTGTAGGAGGTAAGTTTTTGCAGCGCTGCCCCATATAGATATGCAGTATGATATGAGAGACTGGCACAAAGCGCAAAGTCAAGATATCGGTCTGTAGTTATCTGGAACCTCTTTGGAGCCAGTTTTATGAATAGGGCAGACTACAGCCTCTTTCCATAGTTCAGGGAAGATGCCAGTTGACAAGCTCAAGTTAAATATGAAGGTGAGCGGGGTAACAATATAGTCAACAATATCCTTAATTAGTTTGTTATTGAGACCGTCAATTCCTGGTGCTTTGTTGTTTTGCAAATTCAGAATTAATCTTTTCACTTCCACAGGATCTGTCGGTTTCAAAAAGAGAGAGTTCTTAGGTGATATTTTGGCCTTTGTTGCGGATATAAGAGTTTTCTTACACTGACCAGTGTTAGCGAGAATATCTTCGGCTAGCTTTTGGCCTACATTTGCAAAATAACGGTTACAGATGTTAAGGGAGTCCTTTTGGTCACTTGCTCCAGGTATAGAAAGAAGTTCTGTTGAAGTTTGGTTACATTTTTTTATATTACAGATATCATTTATAGACTGCCATAATTTTTTTGGATTACCTGTACTGTTTTCTAGGAGCGAGTTTTCATAATCTACTTTTACTTTTTTCAAAAGAATACCACAGAAATTTCGATACCTTGTGTAAATGAGTCTAGCCATTTCGTCGTTTGGATTAGAGCGTGACTTTTGGTGAAGGCGGTCCCGGTGTCTCATACAACGCATTAGACCCGGAGTAATCCAAGGCTTAAGGTTAAATTTAGATCGTTTGATTTTAACATTGTGACTATATTTTTCGATAGTTGCGGTCAAAGTATGAGTGAAGGCAGCGGTAGCCATATTAGCGTCAGTATTATTCAGCACTTCATCCCATTTAGTATTGGAGAGTTCCTTAGCGATGGCATCGATGTCTCTTTTGAGTGTGAATCTATTTCTAGGTATAGGTTTTGTGTCATGTAGGTCCAAACCCACCATAGTTGGGTCGTGATCAGTTATATCTGCTGACAGACTAGACCAATCACAGACTTGTTTGTTTTTACAAAGAAATGATC
This sequence comes from Euspilapteryx auroguttella, assembly GCA_951802225.1. Lineage (NCBI taxonomy): Eukaryota > Metazoa > Arthropoda > Insecta > Lepidoptera > Gracillariidae > Euspilapteryx > Euspilapteryx auroguttella. Next base: position 748,318 of record OX637641.1, on the reverse strand, counting down.
GAGGGTGGAATCACCTCTGGTAGGTGTCGTGATAGCTGGCTGAAGGCCGAATTCAGCTGTTAGACACAAGTATTTTGACGAGTTTTCATCAAGATTTGTTGCAGGTGTTATATTTATATTTATATCACCTGTTAGTATTATCTGGTCATATTTTCCTGATAACAATCGAAGGTTAGCTTCAAGTGAATTTAAGAAATTCTCAATGTAATAGAAAGATGGTGAGCGGTATATTGAGAGTATTGCCATGTTTTCGCCTATTTTAGCTATGAGGCAATTCGCGTCTTGAAACTCCGTTTCGTAGACCGTAGCAGACAGAGTATCCCTAATATACATAACCACGCCACCATTTTGATTCATAAATTTATATGTACGGTAAGAGATATATCCCGGTAGTTGAGGTATTATAGAGGAATCGTTAATACGACACTCTGTCAGACAGATTACATCGAGAGTTATCTGTAAGCGTTTAATTAAGACGCTCAGGGCGTCAAAAATTTTTCGAATGCTCCGGATATTGATGGATAATGCTTTAAAATTGTATTTAGATGTAAGAACAGTATCACATTGCTCAGCGTCCCGAATCATGTGACAGTCTATATTCAGAGAATCGACAAAATTGGTTACGTGATCATCCATTGGAAATGTAGTAGTTTTAAGAATGCTAGGATCAGGTTATTAATTGTAAAACAATAGACTGCCACATTTGTTCTTGGTAATACAAGTATAATACAACGAGACTTAATGTAAGACAATTTGTAAAGTTTAATATAGTGTTGAATACGAGAATGAGCTTTATGGAAACCTAATAATAAAAATGATGGAATGTAAAAACTATAGGTAAGAGTTAATTCTATTTTAAATATAGTAGTCGTTATGTAAATGAAATTTAGATAATTATTTAATAATATACATGTGCAATAATAAACAAAAATAAACAAAAACGATAAAAAGTATACTAAAGAAATGAAACATATTTTAAATAACGTGTCTAGTTTTACTGTTAGGAAAAAATGATTCCAAGGCGGCAACTGAGCGCACAATTGTTGCAGGTCCTCCTTCCCGATTTCGGATATAAATTGACCCATTTCTACTGAAACTGGGCGGTAGGCCTTGCAGCTTAGAAATATTTCGGGCTTCACGAAAGAACAACCTGTTTTCTCGAGTTAGACGTTCATTGAAATAAAGTCTTGTTGCAGGACCAGTTACCTCAATGTCAGTACTTGTGACATTTCTTCTGGATCTAGCACAGTTTATAACATGGTCTCGTTTTGATTTTCTTAGGAATCGTACGACCACGGGGCGAGATGATTCACTGCTCACGGGTTCGTTGTTCGCGTTAGATTTGCGGCGTGGTCCCACTCTGTTTACCCAGTCTATATCACCTTCTTCGACAGTGGCGCCGATCTTTTTAGTGGCTAATAGAATAATATGGTACAGGTTTTCATTTTGGTGTTCCGGTATGCCTTGGACTTCAATTTCATTGCCAAGATAATTTTGAGCCTGTGTGTTATTTTCATGCTTGAGGTCGGCAACAGTCTGTTTGAGCTCTATTATTTCTTTATCTCGTTGCTCAAGCTTCTTTAGGCGGCTATCATTAGCGATTGCTGCGGCTCCTAGCTCATCGAGTCTATCATGGCAACGACTAAGTGATTGCGTTGCTTCTTCGAGTTTACTTTTAAGTAACGATATTTCCTGAGTAAGTAGTCGTACTTCGCTTACAAGTTCTTTTATATCATCGACATTTTTTGTAGTCTCCTGATGTTTTTCTTTGGCTAGTGGCTGGGCTTTCTTTGAACCTTGGTTTCTGAGGGTAACATTTGTATATGCGGAGCGGACTGGAGTGGAACTATTGTCACCACCTTTCTTAAGCTTGGATTGGCATTCGGGACAAGTCCAGTTGTTTTTGTCTTGGACTTTTGTTATTTCTATGCATAGCGAGCAGTATATTTTATTACAGGATTTTTCGTTGCAGTTCAGAAAGGTACTACTTGCATTACTAGCAAGGCAGCCGTCGCACTTTTTGTTGACATTCGACATCTTTCCGAAAAAACCTCAGAGAGAAATATTTTAAATAGGTAGTAATCGAAATTTCAACGCTCTGTGTATTCTTTGGCTACGATGCGTAACTGACGGTTGAGCGACGCTGTCGCGGAGTGCACGCTATAATGACCCGTACCTGATGAGCGCAACCGCGAGATTCGTATACACAAGTTGTCAGTCAAATCAGTTGATCACAAAATGAATCACTTACTTGGTACTGTTGGAAGCGATATTTATTTGTAGTATTTCACTTGTTTTTTGGAAGAACACAGTTATTATTATGATAACTATATGAAGATTAGAACTTATTTTTATCACATAGGTATTTGGACGCAAATATGTTAGGTTTTGCGGGCAAAAAATAATTTTATTCTCCGTGAGTAGCACAAGCAGTACTTGCAGAATGGCCGTTCGGGCAAAGATGTCAGGGTGCCCGAAACATATGCAGAGTCGAATATTGTTATAATCATGTCGGACATGATACCCCTGACTATATCCCTGGGGGTATCGTGGGACTTTTCAAAGTATGACGACCCCTGAGCATGTATACTATTGATGTGCTATCCTACCTATAACTCAAAGGTAAGTAGGATAATTAGGTATTGGTCTTAAGGCGGTAACTCACGGTATGGCGCGAAATTCAAATTTTTTCACGTTTTTTAATTATTTTGGCGAAAGTATTCATCATCAATACATAGTATAAAATAAAGTCGCTTCCCGCGTCTGTCCCTATGTATGCTTATATCTTTAAAACTATCTAACGGATTTTGATAGGGTTTTATGTAATCGATAAAGTGATGCAAGAGGAAGGTTTATAAGTATAATACATGCACAAAACAGCCATAGGTTAGGCGGTACAAAGTTCGCCGGGTCGTCTAGTTTTTAATAAAGTTTAAATAAATTCGCGTACGGAAAAACCTATCTCCTACATTGTGATATATCGTTTTTGAAAGACAGAGTTACCGATTTTGTGTATATTCAAGGAACTTGATTTTTGGCCTTTTACCTGTAGGTCTGTCTTTCAAAAACGTTGTATAACAATGTGGGAGATGGTTTTTTACATACGCGAATTCATTTAAACTTTATTAAAAATGAATACTTTCGGCAGAATTAATAAAAAACACGAAAAAAAATTAATTTCGCGCCATACCGAGAGACCACCTTAAAAATATTATTTTACGAAAGTGGCCACTTTAGGCAACAAACGGTTTTTTCTTAGATTTGGAACCTGAAAGCTACACAACAGGGCCTTAAAAATTCTAAGCAAGATTATCTAGGGTGTCTTATATTTTTGATTTCGGCCATGATTTAGAAGATATTTATTATTTATCGGGAGTGTCGCTAGTTTCGCACCGTGTAAAGTAAAAAGTAAAGTAAAAAATGATTTATTCAATACAGGATACAAGATATCGCTCATTGAAAGTCAATTAGACTAATCTAATTAATATTGATACCTTATTTCGTAAATTATCCTATACTGATAGAGGCGAGGTAGTTCAGGGTGCCCACTACGTGTAAGCCCATAATATTGCACCATGAATTTATTCTATGATTTTACCCAGGAGGGAGCAAAGCTGATGGACGAAGAGAAGGGTTCAGAAGCCATCGACATCCTGAGCGGCTCAGTAGACGCGTTCAGCTCGGTGGCCTGCTATCCTCACCGGGAGACTCATCTTGCGCAAGAGTCTTTGCGCACTTGCTTTGCCAGCTTTGGAAACGTTCACAAAGTAAGGCAGAAATCTCAAGACTGCTGAGTCAGAAAATTTATAGTGAAGTTTATTTGTTAGATGCCTTTTCAGAGGTCATAGGACAACTCTGAAGCAATGTATACCTGTGCGCTTTACTGTTAATCTTGCGTCTTCCACAGACGCGTATCAAAGATTTCTCAAGCGTAGCGTTTCCACACCTCACTGACAGATGCGATTCGCACGGGGGTATAGACTTGCAGATGCCAGTCTATACCCCAGTAGCACAGCGCTTGACGTTAGACGAATGGAAAAGTTGAAACGCAAGATGATCATAGAAGCGCTTTTGAAAGAATGTGGTTGTTACCATGATTTTGACATCACTACGTGTGTACAGTGGCGGACACGGACGGCGTAACACCTTTGGTTTCCTGCGCTATATAGACTGTAATACCAAAGAACAAGATGCATGAAAACTGGAAGTGTTACGCCGGCTAGTCCGCCACGTATCTACACATTTACGCAGCCCCAAGATGTTTTTATTTGTTTTAATTTATTTTAATAAACTATTGTTGAATAAACTTTTTTGTTTGTAATTATTTTTATCAACCCATTTAAAATTAAAACCAAAATATAAATTTGCTAAACGTTCCTATTTATTATGATTCTGCAATACTTGACTATAGCTAAATAACACTGAAAAGATTTTGATGTTCATCTTCCAAAGTTTAATTTTAAAACAAGAATTTCATCAGAAACATGGAAACGAAAAATAAATAGCGACAACAAAACGAAACAGTATGGTCTTCACCAGAGATGCGTAGCGAGGAATGTGGTTTTATCAAGCAAACGAGAAAATTAGGTGATTGGTTCTCTAAAACACATCTCTTGCTGTCGCTACGAATCTTTGGTCGAAACGCTACCTTAGGACTCAAACAGACGAGTGACAGTGTGTCGGCGACGCCACGTGACGTCACGCGACCTTCGGCGACAGTCGCGCGACCGTACAATCTTCTAGTCACAGAATGTCGCGCAGCGTCGCCGACAGTCACCGAGCATCACCGAGCGTCGCGACATAGCCGATACACTGTCGCTCGTCAGTTTAAGCTCTTTAAGCGATAGAAAATGCCGGCTAGTAAGAAAATATTACATCAAGGGTTGTCAAAAAAGGTTTTGCAGGCGCATTCTTGCTGGTCGCCACCTTCTCCGTCACCAAACTCGCTTGAAACTGTCCTCTTAAGGGTCTGGACTTGGGTCTGCAGCCCTAGTACCCTCAGTTGGGCTTGCTCAAAGTTGTCATTCAAACGTTTTATCTGGCACTGCATGCGGCATTGAAGCTGATGAGAGAGAAAAACGAGTACGCTTTAGACAGCACGAAAGGCTTTGCCAAAAGACGGCGCTATAATCAATTGCAATATACATAGTATAAAATAAAGTCGCTTCCCGCGTCTGTCCCTATGTGTGCTTAAATCTTTATAACTATGCAACGGATTTTGATGCGGTTTTTATTATTAGGTAAAGTGATTTAAGAGGAAGGTTTATAAGTATAATAATGCACAATATAGTAATAGTTAAGTACGAAGTTCGCCGGGTCGACTAGTTATGAATAATTTTTGAAGGTATACTTCAAAAAATTCAACTCTTTTTACATTATCAGGTTTGTTGGTTACTATAACTTGGTTGTGCAGAAGCCAAAAAAAATATACTTTTTAGAGTTATTTCGGTAAAGAATTTCACAATGGGTTGTTTTTTTAAGGTAGGCAAAAAGTAAGTACAGAGTAACTTTTTTAAGAAAAAGTTGTGAAATTAATTATTTACAGCCTGTAATTTAAATTTAACTAGCAGTGCCCTGCGGTTTATACAGCGATGCTAGCGCCATTCGCGAAAAAAAAATTATATTCTAAACTAAGGCAAATATCAAAAATGTGGCACTGTATGACACTAGAAAATCTTGATTTAGTATTTTTGAGCACAGTAAAGTAGTCATAACTTAAAAGAACAAAATTATAAACAGATTGTTGCTAAAAGTGGCAACTTTTAGTAACACTTTGTAGCTTTCTTTGGTCTTTAACGTAAAAGCTATACAACAGTGCCCTAAAAATACTAGGCTACATTATCTAGTGTCATACAGTGCCACATTTTTTATATTTGCCTTAGTTTAGAAGATATAAATTTTTTTCGAGAATGGCGCTAGCATCGCTGTAAACTGGCTCTTAATCACAAACGAAATGAAAATAGGTGGTGCTATCCATGTCTTACCACTTCACCGGCTATAGCGTATAAACTTATTACCTATTTTCATACATGTATTAGGTTCTTAGTCGATATTGGGCATCGCGCTGCTGAAACCTATCTAAAAGTAGCTTCCCTCCGACTGTTTACGATATCTTGACGAACTCGGACCAGCCAGCACGTACCACGCACCGTGGTCGGATCTCGTCCGTATTACAGTACAATAAATAGTAATTGATACAGTATGGGCACTCCCTGCCTCCCTCAGCAACTGCGGCTCCGCATTTGGTCACCTCTCAGTTACCGCTCAGTACAAAAAAAGCAGCAGCACCTACGTCTCATCTCACTCACACAAGTATGATACGCGTGCACGTACACGCGCTTAGGCTGTGCGCGAAGCAACGCGCTTTTTTCTATGAAGCGTCCCATGTGTGTCCGAAGTATCACAGACAACTGCCGTCCATGGTCGTCGGCTGGCGTTATGATTGGGAAGCTGCTTTCGCAGGACAAAACATTATTAAAACTATGTATAGCTCATACCTCTTCCCTCTCTTTCTCGGCGCCATGGACTTGCGCTCTGGAAGCAGCCAATTGTCTTTCCAACTCTGCTACAGTTGTCTGCATGCATCTGGTAACAAAAAAAAATATCTTAGTATGCTTCTTCATGTAGGCAAAAAAAACACACCATGGCAAATCAAAGGAAGAACTTCTATCATCGATATAGCTCAATGAATTAAGTGGCAATAGGCGGGCTCATAAGCTCAAAGAACGTCGATCCGGTGTCGATGCGACAGCGCACCGGAGACGCAGAGTAGGCCGACCCTTCAGAAGATTCAGGGGATGAGTAGTACGCAAGAACTGGGTAACGTATACTGTGTTGGAGGCCTATGTCTATTTACACGCATTAGATCACATCAAAAGTATAGTTTAAAAACGAGGATAAGAAGTAGATCAGACTCACTTCTTCATGGTTTCCGTGCGCTCATTGGCCCGTTGCAAGGCTCTAGCTGCCTCATCCCTGGCTCGATCCAGTTCCCCTCCCAAAGCTGCACATTCATGCAACTTCTCCTGAAGACGCTTCTCATTGGCCAAGACAGCCTCCTCCATTCGTATCACGTTCGACCTAATGGGGATTACGGTTGTGTCGTTTACTTTGGTTGAACTTATACACTTTATAACTGTATCCTAGCCTGTGTGTTATTTAAATTTGAACCTATGCTCTTTAGGGATAATGTAGAATTCTAATAGTAAAAGATTTTTTCAAAACAAGCCAGTAGTTTCAAAACCAATTCAATTCAAATAAACAATTAAATGCCCCGACTCATCCTATTCAAAATGATGGAGGGAAATAATTATTGGTTACGATCCTCAGCCATGAGAGAACGACGAAGAAGAAGATTCTATAGTATCATGTGTGATGGCCATTATTTCCCTCCATATATCGCGATCGAGGGCTATGTGGGCTGCCCCTCTGCATGGAACCACATGCTTGTTTAATGGAATCCGACCATCTTGTAGGGGCTCTTCCTCTAGCGCGCTTGCTTTCAACTTTCCCCGTTATGATGTCACGTTCGAGGCTATGGTGTGGTGAGCGCATTATGTGCCCAAAGGTAAAGTTACTATAGGATAAATGGGCATAAATTTTAACCAGCAAAACCACCGAACTTTACTCAACATAAGCACCATATAAAAGAGTGTAAAAGTATAAAAACAAATACTTGAGCCTCTCGACTTCGCTCTTCAAAGCCATGTTGTTTTCAGTGAGCTGCGAGATCCTCTGCTGCAGCATTGCCAGCTGTTTCTCTTCGTTACCCTTCTCAGCCGGCTTCTCCGGGGGCTTTGTACTATTGTGCAGCAGCACATGGACCTATTACATTAAAACGTTGGTTTTCAATTACGCAATTGTCATATTAAGTATCCCACAAACTATTACAGGTATTTGCCAATAGCTCCTCCTATAGCCTCCGATCCATTTTAAAAAGATCTATCTCCAACGCCGAACTATTGAGGGTTACAAACCAAACATCTATTGCTGAGGAGATAAAGAAAATGGCGATAGATCGGACACACGTTCCGGAGGGCTCAACCCCAGACAAGCCCTAAATTGTCATCATGCAGGTGGCTCTAGACCAAGAGCCTGGAAGACTGGAAGCGGTACGTTATAGCCGAAGCTCGACAGATGGGCTGCTTATGGGAGGAACTGCCGAACCTGGCTCAAGACCGACGGAGACATCTTCTGACGGCCCCTGGCTCCACGGAGAAGAAACGTAAATAGAGAAATAGAGAAAGAGAGATTTATCTAAGTGCACACGAACACTATGCTGGCCGTGTGTGGGTGGCATAGAATAATATGACCTAGAGTAGGGCCCCATCTCCTCCCATGGGCGTCGTAAAAGGCGACTACGGGACAGCCAAAGGACGGGCAGCAACGTCCTTCGTTCAAATACTTGAACAACGGCACTTCTGAACTTGACAGGTGTGGCGTTGGCTCCGCAATTTTTATTCTGGCGAGACCCATCCACAGGTGTACATTTATCGTTTGTATTAGACACGAAGGGGACGTACGGGGACCAATAAACGTGCGTTAGCAGCTGCTATTATTACTAGCTACAGCTATCCAATCAAAAGAAGAAGGCTAGTTGTCTACGCCATCTTCTTCTAAATCTCATACCTTCTCCCTCGCACAGTTCAGCTCCCTTGCTAGTTGCTCGGCATTGTGCTCAGCAATTGCTTGCGATTGTTGGGCATCTTTCAGCCTCATCTGCGTTGCCTTCAGCAGATCAGGTATTGGTGCCAACTCTTGGAGTTTCTCTTGGAATTTCAGCTACGGGTAAAAGGTAAGAGATAAATTTGAATAAGGTGACTGCGAATCCGGGTCCAGAAGAATAAGTACAATAAATCGTTGACTACATTACTCGTTACACACGTCTGGACCCGGCATGATATAATATATATTTTTTACCAATTTTTTTGATAGCAAATGTTTTAAGTTGACTTTGGGCGGCTTGCACAATAGATATACGTACAGAAGATATATATTTTTTTATATAATTTAATACATACAAAACTTAAAGCGTGCAATTTAAAGTTACATTTTGCTGTGTGATAATTAACTAGAATTTAATACTGAATTAAACAGCAAGAGATAACTGAAACAATTTTTTATTCGGAAAAAAATAAAGATTCAAAATCAGAAATGCTTTGTTTTGTCTAAAGAAATAAAAAACAAACAAATCTTGCAATCTGTAATTAATTAATGAATTAGTGAAACAGAAAAACAATCTACTTACTCGAAAAAATACTCCAATTAAAGACGATACGACGAGATAATCTCCCAGTAAATACCCTTCGGAAAACTCTTAACAAAATAAACCTAATAAGATAAACAACTAACTTTTGGCAGGGAGCCTTTTTACGCAAAGCTAATGGGATAAAACGAACGATATCAAAGTTACCCAAGTAATTCATAGGATGTAACCAAAAGTTGAGTCACTCAATTATTCATGGAAAAATAACTTTGGCTTAGTAAAATAGAAACTTTACGGGCCTTTTTCCTGTATCCTATCACGAGCTTTCCCGGCTTACTTCGTTACGCCATAGAATATAAGATACTACAAAAGACTTGGCTCTATGGACTATGTTCTTTTGACTGCCCAGAATGGCCGAGTAAAAAACAAATAACAACAACAAACCACCTGTCAAAATATGTAAACAACGGAAAAATATTGCACCTTGGGTTACATTATTTGAGTTTAGGTAAGGATCCCTAATTTTTTTGAAAATCTAATATAGCCTATGACACACGGGGTTAATGTAGCTTCCTACCAGTGAAAGAATTTTTCAAATCGGTTCAGTATTTCCGGAGCCTATTCGTTACAAACAAACAAACAAATCTTTCCTCTTTATAATATTGGTATAGATTACATACATATTTTTCCTATCATGCTGGCCCCTGTATTACGGCCGCATTTGCAATATTGTTTTCCGTCCTATGGTTTTTTTTTGTATTGGCTTTGACAATCTAAAGCAGTGGTCGTAAAATCCGGGCCGCTTTTAGAGGAAGAAAAGCGTTATTGCCATTGCAAATGTGGCCGTACTAGAGCGTGCAATCACTCGCATTCAAACCAGACCAAGCGCGGGCGAAAACAAGCTTCACAGGAAAAGCGCCTTAACTGTCTCACCTTAACTTTCTGTATCTCGAGGTTGATCTGCTCACTGATCCTCGTATTGTCCATGTCCATCATGTCCATCTGGCGACGCTGCTCCTCGACCAGCTGCTGGGCTTGAAGATACTGCCATGATAACGGGTGTGAGAGTGATAAAGATATGATAACAACGCTTTATTTGCCATAAAATTAATACCAAAAATTATACAATTATAGTAAAATTTAGAATAACAATAGGGCCAATGGGTGGCCTTAATTCTCGGCTTGTTTAAGAGCCATAGCACAGCTAAAGTAGCGCCACTCGAGAAAAAAATAAATATCTTCTAAACTAAGGCAAATATCAAAAATGTGAAACAGCATTCCCCTAGATAATTCAGCCTAGTATTTTTAGGGCATTGTTGTATAGCTTTTAGGTTAAATACCACAGTAAGAAACTGATTGTTGCCAAAAGCGGCCGTTTTTAGCAACAATCAGTTTAGAAGATATTTATTTTGTTCTCGGGCGCTACTTTAGCTGTGCTATGCCTCTTAAGAAAGTAACAGATCGAGATTGATAATTTTCAGGCCTAAATAAAATATGATAAAAGATTAATAGTCCTCTGATTTTGGTGCCAAACTAATAGTAAATATTTCGTTTTTTCGAATACGAATTCTTGCTTAGTTTAACCAAATTGAAGAATTCTTTGAAGTTAGCTATTATTAATTAATTTTTAGCATAATGAAACAAGTACAGTGGCGGACACGGTCGGCGTAACACTTCCGGTTTTTCTGTATTGCAAAATAGCTCTTGTGTTATTTCGTAATACAGTCTAGGGCTGACGAAATCATAGACAAATCTGTTACGGCCTCCTAGTCCGTGACTGTACATAGCTAGTTAGGAGTTAAAAGAATTAAGTTTGTGTTAGTTCTGTTAGGACCTGTTTACGGCAAGCCACTAGGCTCTAGGCACTAAGCAAGTCACCTGGGCCCTCAGTCCCATCGCGCAAAACGTAACTATCGAATAAAAGTAGAGTAGAAACATTACGTTAATCGCAAGAATATACACATTTGGTAGTCTCGTAATCAATTTTGCTATAACTATAGCAGTAGTATCGCAACAGATTGGAATTGACCAAAAAGGGTAGTCTGCTCCATAATAAGATATTGTTATGATTACGTTCGAATGACATTATATATGTCAATATTGATTGATATTAAGTGACAGTTGCACTACGCTCGTCCGGTTTTACAACATAAAACAGGATTCACTATTTAGGTAAAAAAAAACCAGATTATTCTATAGCTTGCTATTCATATTCTATTGCTATACTATAATGATCGATCAAAGTTACGAGACTCGCAATTTTTGACACAATCGTAATAGAGTAATAGTAGAATAATAATAGAATAGAAGTTTAATCGTAAGTTTAAGAGACTAGAGTCCCTGCTTGTTTGAGGCCTAAAAACCCCGCCCTTTCCCCCACCATCCCCTTTCACACATCAGTCCAGTTTCCGTCTTCTCCAGGATCCCGTTTGATGGCGAATGTGTTTATATGCTAGCGTTCACACTAGCATCCCGCATGCTAGCATTTAAACGGGCTCCTGAAGAAAACGGGAAAAAGGGGGGGGGTGAGTCAGGACCGTCAAAAACTAACCTTAACCCTATAATCCTGGAGCTGATCATTCTGTTCCTTCAGCAGTAGCCTCAACTCGTCTATCTCTTCTCTCGCCTCCCTGTAACACCTCTTGAGGGCCCTCACATTAACTTCTTGCTCGAACGCTTGCTCCTTCGTTCCCATCATCATGTTGGTGTGAGTCGCCAACCCTTCGAACTTCATTTCTAGTTCGCGAAGTTTGTTCAACGCTTCCCGGTGCTGGCAACGTTCCTTTTCTAGTTCCTCTTTTCTTTTCAGAAGGTCTGCTCGCAGCATTGCGCACTGTTGGGTTGTAATGTTTATTGGTGATGAGATGGCAAGATGGAGGAGGTTGCCCAAGACAGGGGCAAGTGGCGAGCTTTACTGAGAGCTCTATGTCCCTGATGAGGGATAAGAGGACATCATCATCATCATCAATCTATCAGGACTTATAGATTACTAACAGAACATTCTATAGCCTATATCACCCAGGGATAGTGTAACTTCCCAAGTGAAAGAGTTTTTCCATTCGGTTCAGTACTTTCGGAGCCTATTCAATGCAAACAAACAAACAAACACATAATCGAAACTTTCCTCTGTATAATAATGGTATAGACAGACAAAAAAAAGTAAATACTGGAAGGAACATTTGTCTTTAACTGAGAACGTTGCTAGGTAAATAGTTATCATTGGTCTCCATTTTTTTATTAAAACTTTAAAAGCTGAAACCTAGGAACTTTAAAGTATGCTATCAAATACACTAAATATTATATCACGTCTGGAACTGGAATGAAATTCAAAGCCTTTTAACTAACTAGCTACAAGACTAATTTCAGTTCATTGCCATTTGCAGTATGCTGTGCATATTAAACTTTTAATAGAATTCTGCCAACATGTCCCTACGTGGCTACAGCTAGACTGCACGACAGAAATAATCTTGCCGAATCAAGTAATTCTCAGCGCTGCAATTTCTAACTTAAATTTGTTCTTAAGGCGGTAACTCACGGTATGGCGCGAAATTCAAATTTTTTCACGTTTTTTAATTATTTTGGAGAAAGTATTCATTTTAAATAAAGTTTAAATGAATTCGCTTACGTAAAAACCTATTTCCCACATTGTGATATATCGTTTTTGAAAGACAGAGTTACCGATTTTGTGTATATTCAAGGACCTTGTTTTTTGGCCTTTTACCCCTTAGACGCAAAATCTGTAGGTCTGTCAACAAAAAACGTTGTATTAAAATATGGGAGATGGTTTTTTACATACGCGAATTCGTTTAAACTTTATTAAAAATGTATACTTTCGCCAGAATAAATAAAAAACACGAAAAAATTTGAATTTCGCGCCATAGCGAGAGTTACCACCTTAAATGCTTTCTAGAAAATGCATGTTCACGTACGCCACATTTACCTACTCTACCTTGTTGTTTTAATGATGGCTTTCCACACAGATCACAGATCTGCCCCGGTAACTTATTCGATAACATTATTGAAAAGTTTCATACCAAAAACAATTTCAGCCTCATTTCATATGTGTGTTACCTTTTCACGTCCAAACGACTGGAGCGATCTCAATGAAATTTGGTATGGAGTAAGCTGATACCCTGGATTAACAGATAGGCTACTTTTTACTGGTAATAAACCGCCGGTAACACTTTGGGGCACACTTTAGTTGTGCATAAACGTCATGTGGCCACTAACAAAATCCGAAACAATAAAAAAACATATTTTAAATTTATATTATACTTTTACATTGTCTCAGATATAAGAGATTTTTCTTTTCGTCAATAGGTTTGTACTTCGACCAGTACAATGACTGAAATGATAAAACTAATTTGAAATCTGTCTTCAGAAGAAATTTGGATTCGAAATGAAATTTTAACGTGTAGCGGTTTGTGTAAGTACACGGATTAAACTAAAGCCGAAAGCGACTTGGAATGTAGTACCGCTACAATCGACGACTGCTCTACCGGTACCGGAACCATCACCGTGGGAAACTAGCTTTGAAAATAAGCATCCTATTTATGCAAATTCTCTAGAAATATGCAGAGAAGTTTTAAAACTGATTTAGACACGGGGAAATGTTCTCTTTTACACTGGTTGCCTTCGCTAAGATTTTTCCGTAAGGCACTTATTTAAACAAGTATGAGAAATCAACCTCACAGCGTGTTGAGAACCCTCTAGCGGCGTAAAAGGCTAACACTGGTCAATGTAAAAAAAATATTACTTAGAGAAAGAAAAAAAAGTAAACTTAAACCACCCATGGGTGACTGACTGACTGACAGACAACGCAGAGCCGAAACTACTGGGCGTAGAGGGCTGAAATTTTGCATGTAGGTTCCTTAGGGAGTGTAGGCGAGCACTAAGAAGGGATTTCCCGAAATTCCCACGGGAACGGGAAAAAACGGGAATTTTGTGTTTATGAGAAATCTGCGCGGGAAAAACCGCGGGGCAGCCTCTAGTCATGATATATAGCGAAACTCACGAAAGAGCCTCTTCGAGTTGGATTCGTCCCTTCGCACGCCTCTCAAAGAAGCGGGATCCATCCCAAGATATCCAAAAGATAGTAAAACATAATAATTTGAGACAAAACATGATCTTCAGGCAAAATCGACACCGAAAACGAAACTTTAGCCCTGGCCTCACTTTCGGCCGGAACCTAAACCGAAACCGAAACTCACAATGGGCTTGTAAAATTTTATGTTTTACGGGCGCGTAGGGCGCTGATCGCAGAGTTGTTTCGAGGTTAGTCGAGCGACGCACAAATCTCGAGTTTCGGTTTCGGCCGTGTCTAGCCGAAACCGAAACTGTGGCCAAAATTTGATTTTTAAGCCGAAACTGGCCGAAACTGAAACCGAAACCAAACCTTCGGTCAGTATCTAATAATAAAGAGTGCGTGCCAACTAAGTCTGCGTGAAGTCAAAATATGAGGGTAAAGTACGTATACAATGATGCCACCAGTCGCGCGCGGACTGAGCTGGCGTGGACTTAAGTAAAAAATTTACCTCAGTGACTTTAGTCTTGAAATTCTCTTCAGTCTGCCTCAGTTGTATTGTCAATCTTTGCACTTCCTTCTCCGCCGGTGTCTAAAAACAAAAAAGAAAATTCTTACCATTTTTAAAATTCAACTGCGTTTAAGAAAAATTAACAGCTTTGTCTGATAATCTAATACATACTTGAATTGGTTATTAAAAACATTGTAATCTCGAAAGAATTGCAATGATAAAAATTCATTTTTCAAGAGAAAAAAATCATATTTTTTTATTAAAAGAGTGAAATTGCGTAATTTTTTGTAAGTATACGCTAAAACTAACCGGGGGCGCATTGGGGTTGCACGGCGCGGGACAAGGAGGGCACACACCGCACTAAAACAATAAAAATTAGACATTATTAATAAAAAATATAAATTATAATTAATACAAATACGTGGTTTTGGAGCTACCGTCAAATGAGCCACAAGTTACGGCCACAAACTACGGACGAGTTCTCTCGTTGTTTACAGTTTCTTAAAACAAAATTGATAAATAACGAATCGTGCTCACTTGAGGTCTATCGGAAGTTTTTGTAAAAAAAAAAGCATCACAGCACAGCAATGACCTACGGTGGCTTAGATGGCGCGAGACGAGACAGGGGGGTAATGCGCGAGGGTTGAGAAAAAAATTCGAGTTATATCATGCAAATATTAAGTCCTGAGTTTCTGCCACTATAAAAAAAAATGACGAGCATTCGAGTTGCCGCGTTCTAGCCACAAGCTGCGGCAGTCACCCGAGCTCTACCACTTTGCCACTAACCTAGTGGCTGATTGATGGCTCAGTGGCTTGAGCCATTTCAGTGTTGAAGATTGAAATAAATTACAGTTGAATCTACTTACTGCTTTAGTCATAGGAGGCACAGGTGGACCGTCGTCCTGAAATAAAACGTGCTTTTAATAAACTTAATATCAAAAGAGGATGATGGTTAAACACAATGCTACTTATAAACGAAGAAACCGCAAAACATAAAAAATTCTTCGGCAATTAGATAGTTGGCGAGTAAAAAAAACACTACATTCAGAAGTGGCTTGCACTTGGATATTTACCTACTTATTTTTACTGAAAGCCTCTCTTTTTTTCGGGCTAGCGTCTTTTCTAATCCGTGCCCGAAGCCGCAGGCTGTATAATGAAGAAAATTGAAAATAACAGTAAACGAAGATTACTAAACCTTTTCCGGGAAGACGATTATTTTCAAGTAAAAAAACAGATATTCAATTTTGTATACATAAAGAAATTCAGGTAGGTTTGCATAGCTAAAAATAGCCACAGCCACTTTGATTAAATCAGAATAAAATACTGTTTAATTATCAATATCAATCAATATATATAAAACTCTTCCGTTACTGACTGACTGACTGACTGACTGACTGACTGACAGACAACGCAGAGCCGAAACTACTGGGCGTAGCGGGCTGAAATTTTGCATGTAGGTTCCTTAGGTAGTGCAAGTGAGCACTAAGAAGGGATTTTCCGAAATTCCCACGGGAACAGGAATAAACGGGAATTTTATGTTAATGAAAAATCTGCGCGGGAAAAACCGCGGGGCAGCCTCTAGTACAAAGTATAAAACAAAGTCGCTTCCCGCGTCTGTCCCTATGTATGCTTATATCTTTAAAACTATGCAAAAGATTTTGATGCGGTTTTCTTTAATAGATAGAGTGATTCAAGAGGAAGGTTTATAAGTATAATGAATGCACAAAATACTAACAGGTTAGGCGATACGAAGTTCGCCGGGTCGACTAGTTGCGAATAAAAGTAAAAGTTTTCATTCTTAGAAAAGGTTTTATGTATTTTATTTACGGCTTGTGATTCTGTGTAAAATTCTTTCAATCGCTAAAAATAACATCACAGCCCCCGGCCTGGTAGAATAAAAATATATTACGAATAATTCAGACTGACTTTCACAAATGAGTCAGTTTAAAGTTGGACTTTCATAATAAATGTTGAGTTGACTTCAATACAGTGATCAAATTCAAATTCTTTATTCAATATAGGATACAAGATATCACTTATTGAAAGTCAATTAGACTACGTCTAATCTAATCGCTATTGATACCTTATTTGGTAAAGTATCCTATACTGTGAGAGGCGAGGAAGTTCAGGGTTCCCACCAACTGGCTCAGGCAAACAGATGAGGCCAGGCTTCTGATCTGGGGGCCTCTCCAGACGGCCATTGTCGTAAGGCAAGGCAAACATCTGTTTGGCTGAGCCAATTGGTGGGCACCCAGAACTACCTCGCCTCTCACAGTATAGGATACTTTACCAAATAAGGCATCAATACCAATTAGATGTAGTCTAATTGACTTTCAATAAGTGATATCTTGTATTCTATATTAAATGCAGAATTTTTGACTTTTGACGGGCCTGATCCAGGATAGTACTGTACCCGAGAACTGCTTGGTCGAGCTCAAACAACTGTGAATGTCAGCCTAAAATGATTTGGCGTGATATTTTAGCAAAATACCTACATCGTCATAGGAACATTTCTGTTTCTAGCCAAAGTTGTGCGTGGGCAGGGTATGTCTTATAATTATTGTAGCTAAAGCGAAAATACGCTTATAGAAACCTTAATGGGCATTGGCCCGTGAACAGATTATCAACCTCGGTTCTAGACAGCAAACACAGTAGGGACTGACACATAGGAGACAGTATACACGGTGTAAAGGAATTATTTAATACGGAGTCGATTCGGCGAACTACGTACCGCATAAACTTTGACTATGTTGTGCAGGTATTGTACAGAAAAACCTTTCTATTGAATCACTCTATATATTCGAAAAAAACGCATCAAAATCCGTTAAATAATTTTAAAGATTAAAGCATACATAGGGTCTGTATGTTTATGCAGCTTTTTTAATAGATACAGAGATTCAAGAGGAAGATTTATATGTATAAAACATGCAAAACATAGTAACAGGTAAGGCGGCGGCGGCGAAGTTCGCAGGGTCGAATAGTTATTAATAGTTCTAAGTCCAAAATTATATTTTTTCGTTACTTTAACACCGTGTATACGTGTTACCTGTTCGAATATGAATACATTAGAAAGGTCTGGAGCTTAAATTATTCAGATTTACCTCAAGTGACAATATTTGAAGCCACTGAGCCTTCATAACACGTCAACACGACAAAACGTTATTGTCTTTGGATTTATAATGAACATGATGGCAGAAAATTTAATACTAAAATAGATTTAATCTTTCTACCTTTCGTCATCTACTTAGCTCTTATATGAAAACTTTCATAGAGAATAAGTCGTTTTTCTACTGCCTAAATTTTATTTTTATACCCGGCGAACTTCGTGCCGCCTCACCTGCTTCTATGTTGTGCATGAATTATTGTACATATAAACCTTCCTCTTCAATCACTCTATCCTTTAAAAAACAAACATCAAAATCCGTTGTATAGTTTTAAAGAATTAAGCATACATAGGGACAGACGCGGGAAGCGACTTTGTTTTATACTATGTATTGATTAACGACCCATTTTGCTTTGCTGGACAGCGGACAGCAAGTATTTAAATGAAAAAAAATGAAATTGATGAAGTTTTTTTTTTGTTGTATATTTGTATTTTTTTTTATTATTTAACTAATCATTTTGTTTTTTTTTATTTTCTTTGTGTATTTTTATTAATATTGTGTCGTTGTGGCTTGTAAATAAACGTGTTTTCTTTCTAAGTGCCTGCAAAAAATAAGTTAGCAAACTCTCACCTGTTTAAAGCATGTGTTTTTGCCGCCGCCGCCGCGACAGGCGCTTATCTGTTCACCTCCCTTCTTCACTGCGTCCATTTCAACTTTTATATGACGGACTTCGAATTCTAATTCCCCAATCTGCTTCTCCTTTTGGACAAAGTTTTATTGATTATTAATAAAAATACTTACTTGATTTAGCTACTTACTACACTGCAGTCAGCCATTTAACGCAACGAAACTTTAAAATCTAATTACGGGTGAATTTTTCTACCAGTATTTAGATACAGTGGCAGTCTAGGCAGTCTAGGAAGGCGTAACACTTCCGGTTTTAAAATAGCTCTTGTGCTTTGCTAATACGTTACGCCTTCCTAGACCGCCACTGTACGAGAATGATTCGATCTAAACAAATGAGTTCTGAAAATGTTTAAAAATCTATACCAATATTATAAAGAGGAAAGATTTGTTTGTTTGTTTGTTTGTAACGAATAGGCTCCGGAAATACTGAACCGATTTGAAAAATTCTTTCACTGGTAGGAAGCTACATTAACCCCGAGTGTCATAGGCTATATTAGATTTTCAAAAAAATTAGGGATCCTTACCTAAACTCAAATAATGTAACCCAAGGTGCAATATTTTTTCCGTTGTTTACATATTTTGACAGGTGGTTTGTTGTTGTTGTTTGTTTTTTATTCGGCCATTCTGGGCAGTTAAAAAGAACCAAGTCTATAGAGCCAAGTCTTTTGTAGTATCTTATATTCTATGGCGTAACGAAGTAAGCCGGGAAAGCTCGTATTTATATAAATAGAAAATATGCACTCAAAAAATTATGAAAAAATAAAGTAATTAGGTAAATAATATTTTTCGCTACAACTCACAAGATCGTTTGTGAAACTTTTGTAATTTTCAAGTTTAGCCACTAACTCCTGCGCTCCTTTCGCATCTAAATTCTTGTCACGCTGAAAACATTCGAAAGTAACTGTAAATTGAATAGCAAGCGGCGACTAAAAAGAAACCCTCGCGGTTTTCCTCATGTCGATCTAATTTTATGTGTTACAACTTTGCAAGCAAGTAGGTCGTTCGGTGCATGCAACCGCCAATAATCGGCTCGTGTTTTTCAAACATTTCCCAATACCTCTTCGAACAATATATTGTTCTTTGTGTCTTATAAGACCTAGCTACTTTTTAATTTTCATCTAAACTGAGAGCGATCACTGTAGAACATGATTCTCTACCACAACAAGTCCCAAAAAAATAAAAAACATTTCTGTAATTTCGGCTTTTAGGGCTCTAACAGACGAGCGACCCTGTGCCGCTCGTCTGTTATAGCCCTTACGTCGCCCATAGCCGACGTGGCCACCACACGGTATTAGCAATAGCAAAGTTGGCCCTTTAGTGTTCAGCAAAAATAAAATAAAGAAAAAAAACTAACTACCTAAATAGGTGGCGAAAGTTATTTCCACAGTTTGAGATTTACTTGTTACAAAGAATCGTTTCAATAGAGGAAACAAACCTTTGTATGCCTTTTCATGGACGTATCTTATTTGAAATAGAATATTAGAAAAAACTTACACATTCACAATCAGATTCAGATTGGTTTGTTTGACCGTGGTTCATGGTAGTTGCATCGCCCTGATAAATGAAATTTAATTACTCCTCGAATGATAATTTATATAAATACAATAATGTTTTAATGATAATATATATTGTCATCGAGTAGGTTCGGACATCTCGCCCGTCCTAACCTACGGCAATCATACCTGGTCTTTAACCGAATATCAAAAGTCCAGACTGAAGATTTGTCAGCGAGCAATGAAGCGCAGTATATTAGGAGTGAAGAGGACGGATCGCGTCCGCAATACTACCTTTTTTTAAGGCGGGGAAACTCCTAACGAGTACCTTGCGCTCCTTTGCGATCGGAAGGCTTGGAGAAATGAGGGGGAGGCCTTTTCAGCAGTGGGACATTAACATGGCTACATAAAAATGTAGGTTCCGAATGTTTGATGACACAATCCTGGTCCACTCACGCAGTGATGGCGGGATGACCGCGGCAAGTTCTAAGAGTTCAGTGGAAGTGGCCCTGAAATGACACCAACTGGATGCCATGCCACAAGATGGTGCTGAGTGGCTCCAACGAGCTATGACCTTCCAACGAGTCGTCGTCCCACCCCCAAAACTATCCACTCCTTGCCCGCGCTTGTTAATAGCCAGGCCATACGCGGGTAAAACTATAATCAAACATCGATATTCATCATATCAATATTCGCCCCGCCCGGGAATCGAACCTGGGTGCACACGCTTACTCAGTCCACATCACTGCCAACTAAGCCACGGAGCAGTCATTATGTTATGCTCGTGGCCCGCCACACTTACAAACCTTGGTGTGGTTTGACCACTGACCCAAAAATACAGTTCATGTACCTCAGGGTTGTTCTTGTCCAGTCTTTCCTGAAGTAAACAGTTCTCCCTCTTCATAATCCTGAGTTCGGTCTGGAGACTATCAATCTGGGTACGGCAGTTCTCCAAACTCTGATCCTTGGTCATCAGCTCCTTGTACAAAATGTACCTGTGTAAATTTACAGCCAATGTGAAAACCGAACACTTACCTTTTTATCGTTTCCATATTTGTTGTCCCTCAAAACATTATTGTGAAAAGTGAAGAAAAATAAGTTTTTTTGGAATTTTGCCTTGTGTTGTTCAATATGCCATCTTGATTTTCGTTTGATTTATTTTTATTTGATTTTAATGGGATGTCAATCAAACTTTGACTTTGAGTTATATTGAAATGTCAAGCAAGTTGTCTTTGTCATCAGTGTTTTTTTTTCTAACCAATCCATCGGCGACGACGAAACAACCTACCAAGCAAGGCAAAAGTCGGCAAGACACTTTTCTCGACAGGAAGAAGAAGCTGCGTCCGAAACACGAAATGCAAGGACCAAATTTTTTAATCACCTTTGCATTATCAAATTATCATTAACCTTTATTTAGTTCAACTTAAATTTAGTTAGGGAATCAATGGTTAAACAATTGTGTGTGGTGTGGTATTTAGTAAACTTTACTAAATACTACACGTTACCACACGTGCACATGCTGAGGAAGTTTTTAGTAAAGTTTCCAAAATATGAAGAAAGTTTCCTCTAAAATTTCGGGAACTCTATGCACAGCACGAGTCAGAAGACATATAATTGGTAGAGCATTTTAAAGGAACTGCCTTTCTTTCACTGCTTAGCATTGTGGCGTAGCAATATCCATGCGCACTGCTACCCTTAGAACAAGTACTTGTTCCTAGCTGCTTTAAAAACCAAAATGTTTCCTATTACATACATAGTATAAAACAAAGTCGCTTCCCGCGTCTGTCCCATGTCGTCATGCTTAAATCTTTAAAACTACGCAACGGATTTTTTTGCGGTTTTTTTAATAGAAAGAATGATTCAAGAGAAAGGCTTATATACCATGCACAAAATACCTAATAATAGGTTAAGCGGTACGAAGCTCGCCGGGTCGACTAGTATAACCATAAAAAGACAGGACCTTTTGACCTCCAAATCAGCATTATCAGCCACCAGTTTCTCCTGCATATCGTAACTTTCACTGAGCTTCCGAGTCAGATCTATTTCCTGTAAGTAACAAATAACATGAAAAAAAACTTTACGAAGAACACACATGGTCGCTGGGGCCGAAAAATTCTCGACTGGCGACCACGAACCGGAAGACAAAGATTAAGCAGACCGATCGATGGGGACGAAAAGTTCTCGACTGGCGACCACGAACCGGAAGACGAAGAGTAGGCAGACCTCCCACAAGGTGGTCAAGTCAGACGACCTGGTGAAGGCTACGAGAGTACGCTGTGGCGTTCTGTGGAGGAGGCATGTCCAGCAGTGGACGTCTTTCGGCTGAATTGATGAATGATGAACATTACATCTTCTTTTTCTTCAAATTTAAGAGCTTCGCTCTTTTCGGTGGAGCCTCTTCATATGCTCTCCTTTCCCCGCCAGCTGCTTGATTTCTTGATACGACACGACACCTATCCTTTCTTTTGTACTTTCATTGGTCGATCCCTTTCTGTTTTCCCTCAATCTTGACCGCATTAATATTTGTGCTAAAGGTGTCGTGTCGTACCAGATGCCGTATCATGTTTCATGTTGATACAATGAGTTGAACTCTGAACTATACAATAACTAGAGGCTGCCCCGCGGTTTTTCCCGCGCAGATTTCTCATAAACACAAAAATCCCGTTTTTTCCCGTTCCCGTGGGAATTTCGGGAAATCCCTTCTTAGTGCTCACCTACACTCCCCAAGGAACCTACGTGCCGATTTTCAGCTTTCTACGCCCAGTAGTTTCGGCTCTGCGTTGTCTGTCAGTCAGTCAGTCAGTCAGTCAGTAACGGAAGAGTTTTATATATATTGATTTTCTTCGATGGCATGCCAACTATAATTAGGACAGTCTGAAGAAATCTGTATGTTTGAACTCATCACATGACGAAAGCGTATCGTATCATTGGACGATCTTGGCCAAATAGGCCCTTCTCTCATCACGAAACCTACAGGAGACTCGGATCTCGAAGGCTAGTTGCTGCGGATTTAACGTATGACAAGTTAGACTGGATATCTCGTATTTACCAAAAAAGTAATCAGAGAATTAGACCTCACAAGCTTAGGTAGGTCACAGCGCAGCAAACAGCCTCTGAGACACATTTCATCTGTGCGTCTCGTAATGAGAGAGCCTTAGGAGGACCACGCCTAAGTTATTAAAATACTATATTCGATTCCCGTCGGGGCGAACATTGTTATGATCAATATTGATGTTTGTTTCCGGTCTGGGTGTATTGTTCGTCTCTGAATATGTTTTGGGCACCCTATATATAGGTTCTTCCTAGTTTGGGGTTCTGTCTGAGTGATGCGTTATTATTATCAATATATATAAAACTCTTCCGTTACTGACTGACTGACTGACAGACAACGCAGAGCCGAAACTACTGGGTGTACAAAGCTGAAATTTGGCATGTAGGTTCCTTAGGGAGTGTAGGTGTGCACTAAGAAAGGATTTCCCGAAATTCCCACGAGAACGGGAAAAAACGGGATTTTTGTGTTTATGAGAAATCTGCGCGGGAAAAACCGCGGGGCAGCCTCTAGTATTACTATAGGTTCTTACTTTAATGGTTTTAAATAAGCATAAACCTACCGATTTGCTCCTCACAGTCTGATCATTCGCGCAGGGAGTGCGTGTCGTGAGGCCGTTCTGAAGGTCTTGGAAGGGCATGTTCATCTCATGAATATCCAGAGGCACCGCTTTTCCTATGAACCAATCAACGATTCAATAATTTATAACAGATGGATTAATTTGCTCTTGCATTGAACTCCTTTCAATAATATATTTTTGCATTATTGTCTTTCAATCTTGATTTTTTTTTGCATAATAAAGTGAAGTTAGTAGATTGGATTGAAAGGTTTACATCTAAAGATCTGCAAACCTTATTAGGTTTTGTCATCAATATATATAAAACTCTTGCGTTACTGACTGACTGACTGACTGACTGACTGATAGACAACGCAGAGCCGAAACTACTGGGCGTAGAAAGCTGAAATTTGGCACGTGGGTTCCTTGGGGAGTGTAGGTGAGCACTAAGAAGGGATTTCCCGAAATTCCCACGGGAACGGTAAAAAATGGAATTTTGGTGTTTATGAGAAATCTGCGCGGGAAAAACCGTGGGGCAGCCTCTAGTCTTTTACATATAACGGTTTGACTGAATTTTGAAGTATCCAAAAAAAAACTTAACAGCAACCCATGGTTCGTGCCAAAGGCTATCAAAGAATAGTGGAATAGGCATGTGTCTAGCAATGGACGTACCTACCTACCTATGATGAAAGGTTTTCTATGAGCTAGCTTCCTACATCGCAAAAGTGCATCGTGGGAAGAAGGTCTTAATAACTTTGTATGTAATTCAAATGAAAGTGGTAATGGGCACAATTTTTAACCGACTTCAAAAAAGGAGGTTATCAGTTTGGCATGTATGTATGTATGTATGATTGTCCGCGATTATCTCAAGTTTGGATGAACTGATTTTGATGCGCTTTTACAAAAGTATTTATTACATTCAGGAGAAGGTTTTAGTACCTATTTTAACCGACATGAGAAAAGAGGGAGTTCTTAGTTTTATGTATGTGTGAATTTATTGAAGACGGGTCTTTCGTTTTTTGAAAAAAGAAATTATATTTTTTTTTCTAAACTCACCAACGAATCAATGGCACAAAACCGTTTTAACATGCGTGACATAGTTACCATTGTTAACAGTTCCAGAAAAGCAGAACGATTGTTCCCTCGTTTCGCTCCTATTCCTGCCCAACTGGGAAGCGACTTCGACACCCACGAGCTTCTGTACGCTGATCGTCAGCCGATCAAAACGCTCCATCTCCCTGAGCAGCATCTCGTTGCGTTCAGAAATCTCTTTTACATCAGATTCTGTTAGTGTCGCCTTCTGGAATTCGACATCATCTTCATGATTGTCATTAAGACGATATACGACAAATAAATCGAACGACCGAACGAACAGAGTCTATCTCTTTGATATAGCATACTGAGGGAAAGAGACACTCATATGTCAGTCGCCCACATCGCTTACTACATTTTATTGGAAAAAGTAATAAATATTGAATATCTTTTTAATTATTACTTTTAAATCAAATCTGAATTACCAGAATTTGATTTTGTTTATTATCATTAATCCTAGGTAGTTTTAACAAAAACTAGTAAGTAATTTCTCTAAGAACCAGCTATTCCCGTTTTTTGGAAAGGTAATCTTTGACGAAATAATGTATCGAGGTTTTTTGAAGTGTTTCTCAATTATAAAAAACTTTGTTATATCCTCAAAAAGGTTATATTGAAATTTCAGATCTTTACCTCCTATAGATTAAGAGAATTACTTGATTTAAAAAACCTTCAAAACTCATATAGCGTCTTAAGTTCATGAACATTATCGTCCTTACAAACGATAGCAATCCACTGCTGGAAATAGGTCTCCCCGTAAATTGCCACAGGGACAAACATGCCGAGTTTGCCGTCAGGCGGGTCAGCGATCGCAGGTGGCTCTTCAAGTATTTTAACGAAGGACGCTGCTGACCGTCCTTCGGCTGTAGCTTAAGTCGCCTTTTACAACACACATGTGTACATCTCAATAACTTTTTCATGTCTCCCTGATCATAATGCATTGTGCTGCCTATAACGTTTGTATTAGGCCGCATTTAGGGGCACGCGGGGCGTAGTGCGGGGCGTTCAGCGATTACAACAAACTTATAGCAATGTAAGACCGTTTACGGAGATGCGTTGGCACAGTCAGTGTGGGCACCGCCGCGCATCGTTCAACGCTTCAAGATCAAAACATAGGCCACTTGACTGCTCCGTAGCTCAGTTGGCAGTGATGTGGACTGAGAAGCGAGTGCACCCGGATTCGATTCCCGGGCGGGGCGAATATTGATATGATGAATATCGATGTTTGTTTCCGGTCTGGGTGTGTGATGTTTGTCTGTATGTGTTTCGGGCTCCCTAGATACAGGTTCTTCCTAGTTAGGGGCTCTGAGTGTGATGTGTTATTATTATGTGTTATTATGTGTTATTATTATTATTATTATTATTATGTTCGAACAAGGACGGCGGCGACCGCGGCGGCGCCCGCGTAACACGCCGCGTCTCCGTAAATGAGGCCTTAGTCGCCTTTTACGATACCCGCGGGAGAAGATGGAGTGGTGGGATTATGGCTGGATAAATGCCCTTTTTATGTCTCCCTGATCTTTAAGCAATGTGTTGCCTATAATGTGGACTTTGTCGGTGACCAACGTTGTTATAAAAAAATTACCTAAACATTATAATTACCTTCTGTATTTCAATAAGTCTTGATCTGGACTGTTTTATCAATTTCGCACTCTTCCTAGTATCAATGTGTATGTCTCTTATTTGTCGCATCAATGTACTGTCCGTATCAGAACTAAAAGGGGAAGCTGAAAAAATCACGAATCTAGCAAGGGAACATAAAAACCTATAAATAACAAAAAATCACTGAAAAACATATGATTGTATTCAGAAATATTACTTATTCTAACTATAATATTTCATTGGTTTGCAAGAAAACACCTTTTGAAGCTTCGTTATTAAAAAAACACGTTGTTAAAGTTATTGAAAAGTCGACTTACTTGGTTCCATTTTCTGAAAGAAAAAAAAAAAGAGGTATTATAAAATTACAATTAGGTAAATTACTATTACACTCAATATTATAGCGTTGAATAACAATATAAGCATAACTCTTCTGTAATGGCACACCTCGGACACTTCATGGAAAAAAGCGCGTTGCTTCGCGCACAGCCGAAACTCGTGTACGTGCACGCGTATCATGCTTGTGTGAGTGAGATGAGACGTGCGACGCTGCTTTATTTGTACTGAGGGGCTCATTTGCAATATTACTTGTCGTCCTCTAGAGTGTCAAAATCAATACAAAAAAAACGGCCTCTGGGCGGTAACTGAGAGGTAATCGTGTGTTTCCCGGTCTGGGTGTAATGTTCGTCTCTGTTATGTTTCGGGCGCCCTAGATACAGGTTCTTCCTTGTTATGGGCTCTGAGTGTGATGTGTTATTATTATTATTATAAACGTTTCAATAAACCTTTTCCGGACTTCGGCTATGATGTCTCCCATATTTGCGTTCATCAAACGTTCTCCTAGATTCGTTCGATTGAGTCAGTTTTCTGACTGTGATCGGGGATTGCTCTAAATCTTTGCTTCTGTATTCATCACCTTTAGCTGCCAGCTCAGGCTTGCGACGAACGGTATTGCAGCCAGACTGGTCGTTGCGAGGGGTTGACTGGGAAACAAAAGGATTACGTCATTACAACCACCAATAGAACTAAAATCATTGCGAAAGGGAGTAGAATCATTTGACAGAGGAGAGCTCGTTTTGGGGGCCTCTCCAGGCGACTATTGTCGTAACATTTGTTTGCCTGAGCCAATTGGTGGGCACCCTGAACTACCTCGCCTCTCACAGTATAGGATACTTTACCAAATAAGGTATCAATAGCGATTAGATTAGATGTAGTCTAATTGACTTTCAAGAAGTGATATCTTGTATCCTTTATTGAATAAAGAATTATTTGATTTGATTTGATTTTACGTCGGTGGTGATAGGTCTCCCTTACAGATTTCCGTAAGGACACACATTGTGGAAGAAGTATGCCGTAATCGCTTCGCAGACGGGTTGGAGATCGCAGTGTGGCATTTCAAGTATTTTAACGAAGGACGCTACTGCCCGTCCCTGCGTTGGCACAGTCAATGAGGGCGCCAACGCGTCTCCTTGCTCTATATCGAACATAGGCCTATGTTAGAACTTGAAGCGTTAACGGAGGCGGCCGCCGCCGCGTCGTCGTCGTCGCTTGACGCCCCGCCGCCCGCGTGTCCTTTAACGTAAAAACGCGTGACACGCCGCACCGCGCCACGCGCAACGCTCCGCGTGCCCCTAAATGAGGCCTTAAGGCTCAAACAGACAAGCGCCGGTGTGTCGGTGACGGCCGCACGACTAGACTAGATAGAGCGGCCGCTCTATGTCGGCACCGTCATGGAGAAAACTATAACATTAGTTATCTACTCAAATCTAGTACTAGCTCTGCATTTTCTGCTTGCCCACCGAAAGTTTAGCCTGAGCCGACCCAATAGAGTCCTTACGACTTACCAAACAAGATTCAGAATTAGTCACGCCCTCAGTTTGCAGCCTTCCGTTGGTCCTTGCTTTTGCACGAGTTTTCACGTCATCACCTAGTTTTTTAGTTTTTCTATAGATTTCCCTATCTTTGTGGAATATCTCCGGGTTGCTTAGGCTCTGGTTGACCGGCGGCAGCGGCAGTTCTATGATCTTCTTGTTCCCATAACGATTTTTGGATGGTGATTTAGCGGGCTAAAATTTTTAATAACTTTTAACAAATAGTTAAGTATAAGATAACGAGCTTTCCCGGCTTACTTCGTTACGCCATAGAATATAATATAAGTACTACAAAAGACTTGGCTCTATAGACTTTGTTCTTTTGACTACCCAGAATAACCGAATAAAAAACAAACAAACCACCTGTCAATATGTAAACAACGAAAAAATATTGCACCTTGGGTTATATTATTTGAGTTTAGGTAAGGATCCCTATTTTTTTTGAAAAACTAATATAGCCTATGACACTCGGGGTTAATGTAGCTTTCTACCAGTGAAAGAATTTTTCAAATTGGTTCAGTATTTCCGGAGCCTATTCGTTACAAACAAACAAACAAATCTTTCCTCTTTATAATATTGGTATAGATATGGTATAAACTGCCCAGAAGGTAGATTAAACCCTTAAATGTTGCAGACTTACCTTCATAATATACAGCTGGCGTTGTAATTATTTTTTATTAAAAAAAAACTACAAGAGATCCATGAAATAAAATATTCATACAAAAAATATTTATTATTGAAGCGTTTCACGCCACAGATTATTAAAATTACTTAATTTAATTAATTTATCTTAACGCCAAAAATGACAAAGATAATGTTACTGTTTGACGACACAGTGACAATGCGGTTTGTAAGTTTCTCAGACTGATATTTAATTCGTAGGATATTTTTTTTTATTTGTCTTCACCCTAAATTTAATAATGTACTTTTGAATCTTACTTGGTTTGCAATAAATTGTATTCTATTCATTGTATTAAAATTTAGAAAAATTCAGTGCAGTGAAGTCATTTATTATACCATTTCTTTTAACTATTTTTTATTTCTAACCAAGCACGCTGACAAATATCTTTAGGTACAGTAGCCAAGCCAGCACATCATCCTACCCACTATTCGTTATTATTATTATTTATGATTATTTTAATTTAATGGACTTGACTCCACTTCAGTCAGTGGATTATTTTGCCAATGTCAAGTTCACAAATTAGGTTAAAAAGGTGTGCTTAAAGCCCGGCAACGTTGTACGGTTATTATAAGTTTATTGGATTATTGTTTTAAAGCCCGCTAACAAAACACGTGGTTTCGGAACCAACGTTAAAACCATAATGTCGCATCGTCTTTATGACGACAAAATTACATTAAAATATGGTTACCCTCAAAAAGAAAAAGCATATGGTTGTTTTCGCTGTGTTCTACTATGTCTATGGTTTTCGCCTTGTCGACCACTCTGAGCAAGCAAACCCAAGCCATTTCCACTAGCGGCGGCTTCCTTTCTCTGAGATCGCAAAAATACGAGAAAAATCACAGAACAAGGAAGATGCTCTCTCTCAGAAAAATACCCACCGCCTGCTCACACTAATAATTGGTGCGGGCTCGCGTGATTTTGTCTTTGCGAAACATTAGAAACCTTCGAAAGACTCAAACAATAATAATATTTCGAACTCTACATTTGTTTTTACAGACTCTACATTGGATAGCTCTACCAGTGAGATGGGAAACGCTACACATTTTTCAGTCGGTAGGTAGAGGTAGGTACGACTCTAGATTAGTTCGAATGACTATACGAACCACAGAACAAGGAAGATGCTCTCTATACGAACCCCACTTGGATGGCGAATGCTGGTATACACCGCTTCTGCCGGTTTTCGGCTGTTTTACGACACTCAAGGGAATAAAGAGTGGTAGGATTATATGCTGTCACCACACGGAAAATTCAAAAGCTATTTCTAGACTGTTTCAATATACTAACTACGTAGGTAGCTATATCGTGTAAGAATCACGTGACCAAACGACGAAGTCTAAAGAAAGACTCTCATCACCATTATGGCTCACGCTCTACAAATAAAACCGCTGACTTATCAGATAAAGCAAGATAATAACTTAATGTAATTATAGTTTGCTGTAAGGTTTCTGTAACGCGTTGGGAGCTGGCTGGTCATTCCTAGTCGATCCATTGTAAGTCGGGGTTGAGGACAGAAAATGGCGAGTAAGTTAACTTTTTTAGTTTTTTTTTTTCCACGAATTATGTGATCTATTTTTAAAAGCTAGCGAGAATCCGGGAATCGGACTGGCGGCGTCGTTTGGTAGATAAACGTCAGCGTTTAGTCTACATTTGACAGATTCTGCTTTTGACACCATTGTTTCGTATGGACCGTATGGACAGATTCTACATAAAAAACATTTTTGCAAATGTGGCCTTAAACAATATAGATAAAGTAACTCTACAAGTTGGATTCGTCTCTTCGCACGCCTCTCAGAAAACCGGGCGCCATCCAGTGATGTCCATGGATTAGATAAATATAGCCTTTTTATTCTCAAGTTAGTCTTAGGAATACCTTCCCTCATAATTTGTATAAAATGGAAATTGTAGTTAAAAATGGCAGGACAATGTGCGGGCACACTCTAGTTTATGGTTATATTTGAAAGTGTATTTTTAACTAAGAACTTTGAATATTAAACAATGTAACATTGAATAAAACAGTAAATGTACAGTAGCCGGCACGTTAACCCACCGACTTTAGATCGAATTGCGTAAAGACGATTTTACAATAAAACTGGATAGGTTGAAATGCGGCTTATAGTACATGGCAATACAATTTTGTTTAGTTAAGTCTTCATAAAGATAACTTTATTGTCTGAATGGCTCACGTTGAATTTCCTCTTTACATAAATTTACATATTTAACTTTAACATTCTGTTTGATGTCAAAGTAGGTTTTGTTGAGTCAAGTTCAAATGATTCCTTTTCCAATATTAAAATTAAATATTTCTACAATTTTAGGCTGCTTTCCTTACCACAAAAACTTAGACGATGTAGTCTAGACCGAGCCTAACTAAAGATTAAATTAGGAGAGGTTTGAATTTCGAATTTGTCGTACGTGTAATAAATTCATAATCTGTTTTTGGTATAAATAGGTGAATGATTTGTTTCTATTTCTGTTTCTTGTTTTTTGTATTAAATATCACAAAAACAAAAACTTATAAATCAGTAATTAGACAAAAGGCGGACGACCTTGTTGTTGCTCTAAGCTATTTTGTAAACCCGTGTAAGCCATGTTGCTGCGGTGATCGTCTTTATTTCATCTATACATATTATAAAGAGAAAAGATTTGTTTGTTTGTTTGTCTGTTTGTAACGAATAGGCTCCGGAAACACTGAACCGATTTGAAAATTTTTTTCACTGGTAGGAAGCTACATTAACCCCGAGTGTCATAGGCTATATTAGATTTTCAAACAAATTAGGGATCCTTACCTAAACTCGAATAATATAACCCAAGGTGCAATATTTTTTCCGTTGTTTACAAATTTTGACTGGTGGTGGTTTGTTGTTGTTGTTTGTTTTTTATTCGGCCATTCTGGGCAGTCAAAAGAACATAGTCTATAGAGCCAAGTCTTTTGTAGTATCTTATATTCTATGGCGTAACGAAGTAAGCCGGGAAAGCTCGTCTATAATAATACATATAGTGTTCCATCAATTTCCTCAAAAAAACAATCGACAATCGACAAATCAAATCATAAATTATATGAACAGAAGTGTTTCTTAATTGTGTCATTCTGACTCTTTGAACTAAAAGCAAAGAGAAATTAAATCGCATATATCGTCGGCCTATTACTATTACACACCGGTTCTAGTAAGGGCTAATCGCGAAAAAAAAACTTAAATTAAAAGAAAAAAAACATGATGGTGCCTTTTATTTACAGTACAGACATATTAACAGAAAGTGCAAAAAAAATTAACACAAAAAACAAGGAAATATAATTATAGATTTGTTAAATATACTTACATATTTAAAGATTTATTTGACTGTTCCGTGGCTCATTTGTCGTGTGGATTGAGACAGGGGGGAACATTGTTATGATGAACAGGTTCTTCCTAGTTAGAGACAACATACCTAGAGCCGTAAAACAAGGCTTAAAATGTCTAGGGTTCCTACAACACTTACGAGACATAGAAATACTCAACCAGGGATTGAATCTGGACCCTCGAAAACCCCGTTGAGATCACTGTCAACAGGCCAAGGTAAATATCTTATTTTGTTTCTAGGATCTGGATGTGTTGTTTTGTATGTTTCGGGCCTCTACAGTTACAGGTTTAACCTAGACAGGGGCTTTGAGTTAATGCGTTATTATTATTATACATAATGAAATGAAATAACGCTTTATTGCCCAACAATACAATTAAAATAAAACATCAAAATAATACAATTACAGTAAAATTTTGAATTTAAGGGAAAGGAGGCAATGGGCATACATAATGTATATTTAAATAAGTACGGGACTAAGCAAGGTTGTTGTCATTTGTATTATTTATTGATAAAATACAGACTTTTTTAGTATTTACTTAAGTGTTGAACTAATAAAAAAAACTCAGTCAAGAGTGATTTTATAACATTTATTTATTTTTCAAATTTATTTTTTGCCACAACAAGGACTCCTGTCGTATTAAAACCATTAAAACGGCGAGCATAGACAATATTAGGACGATATGGTCCTGGTCAAGGCACAGTATAATAAATAGTACTACATACAGTACAGGCACTCCCTGCCTCCCTCAGCAAGTGCGGCCCCGCGCGCTCGGTTACTCCTAGGTTACCGCTCAGTAAAAATAGCACGACTTATCTCACTCACACAAGCGTGATACGCGTGCACGTACACGAGTTTCGGCTGTGCGCGAGCAACGCGATTTTTTCTATGAAGTGTCCAAGGTTTGATTAAGGTATAGCGCAGCTATTGACCACATTACAAACCTACTCTCTAATCTTAAACTCAGGGTGTAGTCTCAGTCGCTTTTAAAGACATCTATTTCTTCTTTAAGAGTTACCGAAACCGACGTAGAAGTTTTTCAGTATCGTAGCAAGTGGAAAACAATCGTATCTGTCTACCCTAGTGGTAAACAGGCGTGACCTCATAAAAAATCTCGCATTAGAAAATGAAAGATTCTTTAATAGGATCGCATTTTTTTTTGTTGCCTGGAAGAGATATATTTTTGTGATAAGACTGCCTTTTTGCATTGCATTTAATATTTCTTAATCTTTTTTGTTTTTTTTTCTTGGTAAAAAAGATGTTTTATCTTAATTACTTACCGAACCCAAAAAAGAAGTAAGATACAATGTCTCTTTAAAAAAAATACCTACGAGTTATAAAAGTGCCATCTGGTATCTCTTGTCAGCTTTCAGTTTTGTTTAGTGTATGTTGCTGAGTAGTGGCAGTAGGTAACGCTAAAAGAGAAAATAATTAAATTCCAATATTGAATTATAAGAAAAGAACAATGAAAATAATTGTAACGTTATTTCTGTTTTTTGGTAAGTGTTTTTAAAAGTCTTACTTAAACTTTCTTTCGTTGTTTATTTATTTTTATTTTTATATAAAAAAAATTACTCGTACTTCATACTTTTCTTGTAGCTTTGATTACTTAGTGCTTTGCGATTTTTGCGTGTTCTGTGTCTTCAAGAATTTTACATTTTCTATAATACTTTTCGTGTTAGAACTGAAAAGTAACTTAAAAAAAACGCTCGATTAACTTATAGAATTATATGCGGCCTTTCACAGGGGCATATTAATCTATTTATACATATTACCAGTATTTTTACTCTTAAGTATTTTTACTCCTAACTAATACATATTAATAAATAATAATATGCATTTTTCTTACTATTTCAACCGATAAGAGAGTAAACATAAGCGTGACTTTAAAACTAATCGGATTTAATTTAGTTTGTGACGATATTTTGTGATGAAATGTTTATTTTTAAATAAAATAGTAAATTTTATTGATGTTGGCCGCGGTTCTGCTGATAGCAAGTAAGTAAATTAACTTATTATATATTATATATTTACTTTAATAATATTCAAAACTATTAGGGACCTTTTTTAAACTAAAAATTATTAAAAATCTCTCTATTTTTTTATTTATTTATTTATTAAACATATATGCTACATACAACTTATACATAGTCCCACAAAACTGTTTTAACAGTTTGTCTGCGGGATCAGCTGAGTCTTACATTACTTTATAACTATAATGAATCTAAATAATACTTTTTTACCATATTTTTGAATTTTGGTTTACTAGTTTCTCTACTGCGTAAATACTGGGGCAAAGTATTGAGCAAGTATGGAAGACGTTTTTTTTATGTTCTATCGCCATAGTAATTTCGTGCTCTTGGGACTTCATACTTTCTCAGATTCTGAGATACAGATATTAGTGAAAAGTAAAAAGTAAAAGTAAAAAATGATTTATTCAATACAGGATACAAGATATCGGTTATTGAAAGTCAATTAGACTAATCTAATTAATATTGATACCTTATTTCGTAAAGTATCCTATACTGCTAGAGGCGAGGTAGTTCAGGGTGCCCACTAATTGGCTCAGGCAAACAAATGTTTGCCTTGCCTTATGACAATGGTATTCTCTTTATATTCTATACTACCTAAGAAAATTGTACTTAACTAGGTATGTTGATTGACTGCAATCAATATTACTTAATATATTAATTAAATATCTCGAAGGCTCAACGCACATTTGCAGAGCCTCCTCTAGGAAATCGCGTACCGTTTCTAACAATTATGATAGCTTAGAATTTTTTTTCGATTGACAACCTGTTTTAAACTCTTTGCTAAAGAATTTAGAGAATAAAATTAAATTTACTAGTTCTCGGTATCTTTCCCGATAACACAATAATAATAAAAAGTGGTCTTAGAAACCTTTCTCTACTTACTTATATTCCTTACTAGTCGACCCTGCGAGCTTCGTACCGATTAACCTATTACTATTTTGTGCATGTATATTATACTTTAAAACCTTCCTCTTGAATCACTCTTATCTATTAAAAAAAACTAATCAAAATCCGTTGCATAGTTTTAAAGTTTTAAGCATACTTAGGGACAGACGCGGGAAGCGACTTTATTTTATCCTATGTATTGATTGATATTAATACCACTAATCTTAGACCCTATCACACTTTTGATTAAAAGCCTCCAGATTCTTATTTTTCATTTAAAATTAATAAAAATATACTTACGTGAAGTTCATGGTTCATGGCCTATTTATATTTTTTTCAAACTGGAATCTTTATGGTACTTTAGATTTCAATTCATTAAGTTTATTACAGCCTAAAAAATAATCAGATTTGAACCGGATTTATTTTTATTATTTTATTTTATTTATTTATTTATTTACTTTTAATTTAAAAAGTCGTTAAATTAGCGGCAAAGGTAGGTAAGTATTTAAAAATAATAACTATACTCGGGAACTGTGTAAAATAAATAAAGGTAAAAAAAAAACTTAGAAGAGAGTTTTCGTTTTGATTGATTGATTACTGTAGAGCGTATTCTTTAGTGATTTAAGGCCTTATACGGTGCGAAACTAGCGCCACTTCCGATTAATCAATATATATAAAACTCTTCCGTTACTGACTGACTGACTGACTGACTGACTGACTGACTGACAGACAACGCAGAGCCGAAACTACTGGGCGTACAAAGCTGAAATTTGGCATGTAGGTTCCTTTGGGAGTGTAGGCGAGGAAAGGATTTCCCGAAATTCCCCCGGGAACGGGAAAAAACGGGATTTTTGTGTTTATGAGAAATCTGCGCGGGAAATACCGCGGGGCAGCCTCTAGTAAATAATATATTCTAAACCATGGCCGATATAAAAAATATGCGTCTTTGACTTCCTAGATAATTTTGCTTAGATTTTTTAAGGCCTTTTTGTGTAGCTTTCAGGTTCAAATCAAAGAAAAATACCCATAAGAACTTAGAGTGGACAGATCTAGGATACTTTAAATCCTGAAAATCTCACGGGAAAGGATCATTCGGATTTTGCGGTTTAAAGGGAAATCGTCCTGACGAAGCCGTGGGGCGTATAACACGAGGCTCCGTCTACTCTACTTTTTTGTAATCTTAAAAGTACTTCAAACATTTTGGACTTATCGTATCTAATCGCATTGGCAAGCCTTTTCCGCGTACTAGTAGAAACAAGGCTGCATGGTGCCGCATGCCCTCGCCCCGTGACCCTCCTCAAGGCTCCTCACTCCTCACCTCAATCCTTATTCCTCACGCAGATTAGAATATTCTAGGTTGAAATTTCTTCTACGGTGCATTTACGTCAAACGAACGAATTCAAATTTTATACTCACTCCATTGAAGCATTCTAAGAGCTTTTTTCTTCTTCATTTTAGTAGAGTGGCGGACACAGACAGAATAACACTTTTGTATATGGTCTCGTGCGCCCTAGACTGTACTGTAATACCAAAGAACAAGAGCTATTTTGATTTTGCATTACAGAAAAACCGAAAGTGTTACGCCGATCGCGTCCGCCACTGTAACTACTAACTTAACAAGAAAATAATGATTCTTCGTCTGGTCTATCAATACAAAGTATAGTATAAAACAAAGTCACTTCCCGAGTCTATCCCTATGTATGCTTATATCTTTAAAACTATGCAACAGATTTTGATGCATTTTTTTTAAATAGATAGTATGATTCAAAAGGAAGGTTTACATATTTGTATATGCACAACATAGTATCAGGTTAAGTGGTACAAAGTTCGCCGGGTCGACTAGTACAAACTAATTTGATGCTTTGAACATAGAATGATCATGCGCTCGGTTGGTGTAAACTCGTGCACCAATACTAGATTAGTAGGCAAACACGTCTTTTTAACAACCAAATAATTACTATGGCAATTCTTAGTAATTACTCACGAAATAAACTTTGTACCTTATTTTAAACTTGACGTTCGATAAAGATAAACAGGTAATATTATTACTGTGCAAGTAAGCCCACGGAAAGCGTGTCTTTTTTAATCTAGCGGTTAATATCAAAGTTATAAAGGCGTAAGTAATTATGAAGTTACAATAGACAAGCTTTCCCGGCTTACTTCGTTATGTCATAGAATATAAGTTACTACAAAAGACTTGGCTCTAAAGACTATGATTTTTTACTGCCCAAAATGGTGGAATAAAAAACAAACAACAACAACAAACCACCTGTCAAAATATGTAAACAACGGAAAAAATATTGCACCTTGGGTTACATTATTTGAGTTTAGGTAAGGATCGCTAATTTTTTTGAAAATCTAATACAGCCTTTGACACTCGGGGTTAATGTAGCTTCCTACCAGTGAAAGATTTTTTCAAATCGGTTCAGTATTTCCGGAGCCTATTTGTTACAAGCAAACAAACTTACAAACAAATCTTTCCTCTTTATAATATTGGTATTAGATAACAAACTTGCTTCAACGTACTAATAGGTTACGTACTGTGGCGGTCTAGGACGGCGAAACGGATTTGTCTATGGTCTCGTGCGGCCTAGACTGTATTACCAATGAACAAGAGCTATTTTGGAATACAGAAAAACAGGAAGTGTAACGGCGACCTAGACCGCCATTGTACAACTTTACTATAATAAGAGGATTATATAACAAGGGTCATTGATGAGGGTGAACATATTTTAACCAGAAAGAGGTGGAAGT
Organism: Euspilapteryx auroguttella; assembly: GCA_951802225.1. Taxonomy (NCBI): domain Eukaryota; kingdom Metazoa; phylum Arthropoda; class Insecta; order Lepidoptera; family Gracillariidae; genus Euspilapteryx; species Euspilapteryx auroguttella. The sequence goes on along the minus strand of OX637641.1, from coordinate 710,440 downwards.
ATCAAGAGTGACGGTTTAAACAGCACCCGAAGAGGAAGGGCTTTATGCTTTGTATTCTTTATTTTTAATCAGGCTCAAGATACAATTACTATTATACAACATAGAAAATGCAGAGGAAGTATCGACGGAAATCACCTATTTTTTTTTAAAATATAAATATATTATCAAAGTAAAAGTACAATGCATTAATTAAAGAGAAAAGTATACTTACTCTTTTCGAGAAACAATAAAAATATAGATTTACTGACTCAATCAAGGCCTCTTACTACTGAGTATATATTTTTAGTAAATATGTAGTTTAAGATAATGACGTAGAGATAAGTGTTTTGAATATGAAACTGGAGGCTTTGGTTCAGCAGTGTAATTAGGTCTAAGGCTCGCTATATGAGTTTTTAAGGTTTTTTTAAATCAAGTAATTCTCTATAAGAGGTAAAGATCTTGAATTTTAACATAACGTTTTTGAGGATATAACAAAGTTTTTTATAACTGAGAAACACTTGTGGAATCAAAAAACCTCGATACATTATTTCGTCAAAGATAACCATGCCAAAAAACGGGAATAGCTAGTTCTTCGAAATTACTAACTAGTTTTTGTTGAAACTACATAGGAATAATGATAATAAAGTAAATTAAATTCTGGTAATTTAAATTTGATTTAAAAGTTATAATTAAAAGATATTTAATATTTATTACTTTTTCGAATAAAATGTAGTAACCGATATGGGCGACTGACATATGACTGTTCTTTTCCCTCAGTATGTTTGAGGGAAAAGGACAGCCTTTGATCCTCGGTCGTTTGATTTATTTCGCGTATATCGTCTTAAGTGTAAGTAAGTGGAGTAAGGTCATTTACAAATTTCTCTTTACAACGTTTTATCATAAGTCAACATCTAACAAGGAAAGATAATAATTTCAGAGCCAGTTTACAGCGCCATTCTCCAAAAAAAAATTATATCTTCTTATCTAATGCAAATATCAATAAAGTGGCACAGTATCACACCAGATAATCTTGCTTAGTATTTTTTGAGCACGGTAAAGTAGTCCTAACCAAAAAGAACAAAATTATACACAGATTGTTGCTAAAAGTGGCCCCATTTTAGCAACACTTTGTCTGTTCTTTGGTCTTTTACTTAATAGCTATTTAACAGTGCGCCAAAACTACTAGGCTACATTACCTAGAGTCATTACTGTGCCACATTTTTTATATAAGCCTTAGTTTCGGAGATATTTTTTTTCGCGAATGGCGCTAGCATCGCTGTAAACTGGCTCTTAAACAGGCTTCATAATTATTGATGGCACAGCATTGAGGATTGAGGAGCAAACACGTACTGTTTCTTATGATAGCACAAGAACAAAATAATTTTCGAATGAAAAAAATAACCTGTTTAAATTGTATTCTTTCAGCGGGACTTGACATTGTGATGCGCAGACAGAAAAACAAATGACGATTTCCATCATAATAATAACAACATTCGCCATGTTGAAAATCGTATAAAAATAAAGTTTTTTTTCGGATTTTAAAGGAAACAAATTAAACTGTTACGGTTTGCATAATTCACCGTAAAATATATTTTAACTAGTCGATCCGGCGAACTTCGTACTGCCTTACTTTTTACTATGTTGTGCATGAATTGTACATAAAAACCTCTCTCTTGAATGACTAAAAAAAAACCGCATCAAAATCCATTGCATAGTTTTAAAGATAAGCTTACATAGGGACAGACGCGGGAAGCGACTTTTTTTTTGTACGTCCGCTTATAAACCAACGTAGGTTAGGTAAGATTGTTTATAATTTTACGATAAGTATTAAACTATTAATTTAACCTAGGCTAATTAATGTCTGTCTATCATCAGAGTGTACGACCCCACTGCTGGTTATAGGCCTCTTCTGTCGCACACCCACCACGCACCACGGTCCTGCGCCAGTCTGATCCACTGCCTACCAGCGACCTTTACTATCGTCAGACCATCGGGCTGATGGCACCGATTATTATTAAGAAATTAATAATAATAGAGACTTTATAGAGAACAATATTTTTCTCTCAAATGTATGTAAATTGAAATTAATTTAATTTCCAGTTAGGCCAAAAACATTTTTAATCAGAAGTTTTCTTTTAAATACTTGCTTTTAATTTAATAAAACTTTATTTAGTTCCACACCAATCCGATACGGGCTTAATTATTTCTTTTGATTGGCTAAAATGACTTAGCTTCTTTAAAAAAAAAAACAAATGAGATTGGTAAAAAAAAATACCTAAATTTTCGAAATCCAGCACAATTTGCCACAGGATCTTCGATGGATGGTGGAAAATTTATCAAGTAATTTACTTTATATTAAAGTTTAGAATAGAAAACTATTTCCTTCCTAATAGAACCATCTTTGACATATTATTTCAAATCGACGACCAAAATCATTTATATCACGAAACGAACACGATTCGATCAATTTCAGTCATGTGTCTCCGTAAATCCATATAGAATCAATAAAAAAGAATATCATTTTTCTGTGATGTCTGAGGGTCATTCCTACCATTAAATGAAATTATCTTGTGTTGAAATTTCAAGTCTAGTTTTACACAAAAGAGAAACTCCATACACACAATATTGAGGAAATGTGTTATTGGAATTATGAAAGCGTATAATTTATTCATAATTAAGTTAAAATAAAAACAATATAGGGGTCTTATCAACAGGAAAGAAAGCCGAAATGGCAATGACATTTATTTCATGAACATAAAATTTCATTGCTTACCATCTATCTTGCTTACTCTTCCCATGAGCACAGTATTATAAATAGTGCTACATACAGTATGGACACTCCCTTTTTTTTTTTTGTAACGAGGGGAAATGCCTATCGCATTTCTCGACGCTCGGGGGAGCGTCGGGTGTATGTGGGGCTCGCACCCGCTCAAACCCCCCGGCGACCGTCTTGGCGCTTTTGGGAAGAACCCCGGGAACCACGCAATAGCGTCCGAAGTCTTCCCACGCTCAGCTACTATCAGCTTCGTGCACAGGGGCATATTGTTCCCTCCCCGGCTCGCCTTTGGAGAAATGCCCTCGTAAATGGCGACTAAAGGATCCGCTGAAAAGCAGGCTTCCTTCGTTAAAAAAAACTGGACTACAATCGCCAACTCGCCACCAAAAGTGACGACTACACCAAAAACACCCCACCATAAGCGTCCTTGTGTCAATTTCTGAGTGACGTCACTTTAGTCGTGCTACCTAAACACCGATCTAGTTTAACTATAGTACTACGAGTAGTATTAAATTATAATACAATACTTTGTTCCGTGTACAACAAGATGTCGTGACTACTTACCGTAAATGACAATCTAGATCCATATTAATTGAAATCGTTACCAATAATTTAATCACAATAACAATACAATTGTTAAGAAACGCAATGATATTCTCGGTTAACGCTGTTGAATTAAATATTTTCTCCCACGATACATTCTCTCCTATTGTTTTCACGACCTTTCTATGTTGTGCATTAGTTTGTAACTAGTTGTTTCCTTTCTGTTGTTGTTAACCGAGTTAGATAACTACTTAATCATCTAACTGAACACCGTTTTTTTTTATTATTTGATTTGTAATACTTTGGATTGGTCCCCAAAATATCACCTACATAGGTGTTAAAAGAAAGAAAGCCTATCACGACTTAAAATTTCTTGGTAATCCAAAATTACTTTAAGAAGTGAGTAAATTAAGGCCTAATAGAAAATGTTTCCCTATTATTTAATGCTTTTCAGTTTTTTCGGCGGTTTAATTTTTTTATAAAAAGTTCTTATGATGCGGTTTTTATAATATAATAGATAGAGTGATTCAAAAAGGAAGGTTTATGAGTATAATACATGCACAAAATAGTAATAGGCTATGCAGTACGAAGTTCGCCGGGTCGACTAGTTTCGATATAAGTAATGAACTTTCATAATAATATTATTTGGGCCAAATAAAAATATGGAATTATACAAATAATTTCCGTTATACATAGGCAGGGAGCTTGTTCATTACCCACACAAAATGTTGTTCTTTCGATCGTACATGAAAGTGTATGCCTGAGGAATTTCATAACATGATCCGAAACGGGGGAGTATTTTCAGTCCGTGAGATTTATCTCGATTTCGATATTTGACCGTAAAAGCACCGTTTAGACAGTTTGCACACGCTGTTGTCGGCACTACGCCGTTATAGTATGACAGTAGTTCCCAAAGCTATTCAGGTGGACCCCCATGGGTCCTCAAGAGACTTGACGGGGGTCTAAGTTGGCGAAAAAAAGGTATCTTGCTATATTTTTTTTGGGAATAAGGTGGAAAAGTAGCTGCAAAAGTAACTGGTGGACCCACCGGACCGGACCCAGCAAATTTTTTAAAGTGGTAATGTTCAGTCTGTGTGCAAAATGTCGCGGTAACTTTGTTTTATATACAGTAGGTACCTTACCACGTTATCTCGATAATGAGAATATATCTCTTGGTAATGAGAATGCACCTCCATATTTTGCTTTGTTTCACCCTACAGCCTACATTCGTAGGGCTGCCATGCCATTGATTGGAACATCGACACAACGAGGAAACAAGTTGACCCGGCGAACTTCGTACCGCCTAACCTATACTTGTTTTCCCGGTAATTTTTCGAATTTTTCTCGCCGTTAAAACCATCCTTGGACTTTAAACAATATTTTGAAATAGAATTGGTAAAATTGGTTCAGGCGTTGTTGAGTTATGCTTATCATCACATTCATGCGATTCATTTTTATATTTTCCTAGTCGACCCGGCGAACTTCGTACCGCTTTACATTTTACTATTTTGTGCATGTATTATACTTATAAACCTTCCTCATAAATCACTCTATCTATTATAAGAAACCGCATCAAAATTCGTTGTGTAGTTTTAAAGATTTAAGCATACATAGGGACAGACGCGGGAAGCGACTTTGTTTTATACTATGTATATTGATATTGATGATTGATATTGAAGAAGATACTTATTAGAATAATATTTTGATTTGGGAAGTAACTCTTGTCTCTACGTGTGTTACGCAATCTCGATTAAGCTACTGTACCGATATTGATGAAAAAAAAAGATAGAACTCCGAGAACTCTAAGAAAAACGGAAAAAAATATTAGGAGTTTTGAAGTTGAATCCTTAGGCTCACACAATTTTTCATCAATATACAGGGTGTTTCTGACAAGGGGGTAATAAATCAAAGGGGGGATTCAGCTCACCATACCTAACAACTTTCCCAAAGCAACATGGGTCGAAATCTCAAAACAAAAATCAGCCGTCCCGTACATTGACCCCGTCAGCTGATCGAACCAATGTATGGAACAGCTGCAATTTTTTTTGCGATTTTGACCAATGTTGCTTTGGGAAAGTTGTTAGTTATGGTGAGCAGAATCCCTCCTTTGATTTATTACTGCCTTGTCAGAAACACCCAGTATATAAAACTCTTCCGTTACTGACTGACAGACAACGCAGAGCCGAAACTACTGGGCGTAGCGGGCTGAAATTTTGTCGTAAGTTCCTTAGGGAGTTTTGGGGAGGCCTAAGGAATAATTTTCCCAAATTCTCACGGGAACGGGAAAAAACTGGATTTTTGTATTTATGAGAAATCTGCGCGAGTGAAAACGCGGGGCAGAGTCTAGTAAAAATAAAAAAATACAAAATGAATAGGATTTGAATTAAATTATTAAGTATACGAAACCCTCTGTGTTATCCACAATGCTAGTTAAATTCCAAATACATGACGTATATCTTTTTGTCGATTCACATATAGTCCTAGCTTGGTTAGATAGTCAAGTAGCAAGCAAGGTACCTACGCAGCTAACAGAATTAGAATCATACACCAACTTACTAGTCAACACTCCTTCCAACCCCGTCGCCTGCGAGCGAACAAGTGTGATCTCACCTAAAATTTATTATAATATAGATACAGTCCACTACAAGCTCCTGGTTTATCATTTCCACCTAGATAGACCTAAGACCTAACAAGTCTCGTACACTCTGTCATAAAGTTAAACGATCGAAACATTGCATAATCTGATATAGATGCAATATTAATTTGCTACCGTTGCATCGATATTTAATAGTATTACCAGTTCCGTTTCTGACGCTACATTATTTATAATAATATTTATAGTTTTATTTAGATTAAATTATATAGCGGTACGGGCTCGGACATTTTTAGGATAACGTAATGTTGATGATCATGATTGTTTAATGGTATTCTTGTGTATTTTACAAATTAGGTTACCTACACCCGATAAAGTTCAGTTTCTGGTGTTCAGCTGATTTTTCTTAAAAATCTACTTAGCTCTTTTTTAGCTTTTTTTTTCATATAATATTTAGCTCTTTTAAAATTCGAGTTGGCAACACTGCGGCCTTGACTTTTATGAAGCTTGCCTTTAGCAAACGAAGTCAGGACCAAGGATATCTTGAGAGCAGTGATTGTGCTGGTGTCGCTAAGCCGTTGTCGCACGACTAACGACCAACCGTCACCAGTTAGGCACGCGATGTTAACAACCTAAAACTACACGTTTCTGTGTGTTGTTTCTTATTTAAATACATAAAGGCCTACTAAACTAAAACTTGTCACCTTATCAAGACCTCCTGCGGTATTTGGCAACGTCGACCATGGCTTAGACATCATTTTAGAGGCATAGCACAGCTTAAGTAGCGCCGCCCGCGAAAAAAATATATATCTTCTAATCATCATCAATCAATGCATAGTATAAAGTAAAGTCACTTCCCGCGTCTGTCCCTATGTATGCTTATATCTTTAAAACTACGCAACGGATGTTGATACGGTTTTTTTTAGTAGAAAGAGTGATGCAAATGGAAGGTTTATAAGTATGAAACATGCACAAAATACTAATAGGCGGTACGAAGTTCGGCGGGTCGACTAGTAAGGGTATTAGGCAGGCGATCGATGATGATTGCTGACGAATTCTTATTTAAGAGCCAGTTTACAGCGATGCTAGCGCCATTTCCAAAAAAAAACTTGTAAACTAAGGCAAATATCAAAAATATAGAACAGTATTCCACTAGATAATGTAGCCTTGTATTTTTAGGGCACTGTTATATTTATAGCTTTTAGATTAAAGACCAAAGAAAGCTACCAAGTGTTCCTAAAAGTGGCCACTTTTGGCAAGAACTTTAGCTTTCTTTGGTAAGACATTAATTATTTTCGCCGGTGGCGCTACTTTAGGTGTGCTATGCCTCTTAAAGACGATATAGGCATGTGTGAGAAAATATGTTGTCTTCGTGATTAAAGTAGGAAATTCGTTGAGCACAAACCCACTCTCTAGTCACTAGCTCCTTTGTGTTAAAAATAAATAATAAAATAAAAATAAAGATTATTTATTTCAGGCCACAAAAACCCATACAAAAAAATAACATCACTTAATAAAGAATGAATAGGAACAGCATTATATCACAAAAAGAGCTAATCTAATAATACCTATATCTTTGTCTTGCTTGTACGTGTAACATGTAACTTAATGACTGACGAATAAAACAATCGAAAAACTAAAATTCCTAAAAAATATCTTAGAACACTTTGAATACTAGACAAAGTTGCAGGAAAGAAGAAAAACATTACCTCTCCTTTTTTTTATTCCATTCTTGTTACAAATATACTATGTTTGATGCCTTCGTCAGGAATCGAACCCAAAGCTCTGCAGTCAAACTAACATAGCTACCAATACCAACTGATCCACGAAGGTAGTAAAGTTTATCACGTGATCTTCAACTATGAAAGTACCTACCTACCTAGGTAATCTCTGATTGCATTACATATTCTCTGTGCCACTGCGTCATAGGTCATAGCAACACGTAGGGATGCAACGATATATCGAAAAACCGATAATATCGATATTATGGAAGCTACATTATCTAGGTAATATTTTACAAAAGTATTGATTGTTTAATATTTTAAATTATGTGTGTTAAAATATAAAAGACTTGTATTTATTTCAATTTTTAACTAGTCGGCCTGGCGAACTTCGTACCGCCTAGCATATTTCTATTTTGTGCTTTTATTATACTTATAAACCTTCCTCTGGAAACACTCTATCTATTAAAAAAAAACCGCATCAAAGTCCGTGGCATAGTTTTAAAGATTTAAGCATACATAGGGACAGACGCGAGAAGCGACTTAATTTTATACTATGTATTGATTGATGATTAAACGTAATTATTAATTTAGTACTCACCTTTACATTATGAAAACCTTGCATTCAATCCTAACAAGGCAAAAAGTAGCGTCGATAATTCGGAAAACCGATATTATCGATAATATAATGCAGCTAAAATATCGATATCAAAATCACCGATATTATTACCGATATTTGTATTACCTCGATACAATTATCGATATTAGAACCAACTTGCGTCCCTAGCCACACGTAATTATTACTGAGGCAGGAATAGAGTTTTGGACGGATTGCTTGTAACCGGATATTCGGATACCGGTCTTCCGGATGAACGAGCGTTGGCCAAAAACCAAGTATATATCTTAGTTTATCAATAATAGAGATGTATCACGTGTACTAATAGAGATGTATCACGCGTGTACTGTAGGCTGCAGCATATCTAACTATCGACTCTTACCTGTCTTCAACCTAAAAGCTGTACAGAAGTGCCCTTAAAATACTAGGCTACATTATCTAGTGTCATACTGTGCCACATTTTTGATATTTGCCTTAGTTTAGAAGATATTGATTTTTTTTCGCGAATGGCGCTAGCATCGCTGTAAACTAGCTCTTAACACATTCCGGGACACAGGTCAATCTTAAGATCTTGCGATGTGACACCTCGAAATCTCATACAAAATTTCTTACGACCATGGCCGTTACGACATATTTTCAATAGTAAGCTAAAATTCCACCAAACCAACTAATTTGTGACACCAAATTCTAATTGCTTTATTTTTCTATGACGTTTTTACGGCTGCAGGCGGTCTGTCACATCATGTAGATATCGTAGCGTATATGAAAACAACAAAATGCCCTGTAGTGTTTGTTATTACACCTTTTAAAAAAGAGATGTGCGCGATACGACACCTGATCACGTGCTTCATACTAACTGTATGAAACTTAAACGGCTGTCGACGGTCTGTCCGCTAGGAGCACCTCAAGTCGACCGCCCAGAGCCGTACTGTCAATTTACACGCAACCAAGATTACGTCGACAGGCAGAGTGTCCCGGAAAGTGTTAATTCTTACTGCACAAAGACGATTGTGCAAAAAAATTGGTAGTTAAAGATGTCGAAACACCCGTTTAGGATGTTTATTTATAACACGTTAGTTTCACCTGTATGTTTGTATGTAACTGACTCATTTTGGCTCGATTTTGCCCCAATTTAAGCGATCAGTCAGTTTAATTTAAATTTCCTTCATAAATAAAAAATCGTGCGAATTAATAAACAGAACATTGAGAAAGAAGAAAAAGCTTTTTTTATATTTTTTAAACTTAGTTTGTAGGCCCTAAGTATTTAATATTTATTACCCTGTTATTCACAAAAAGTTAAAGAGCATTTTTGAGTTATTTGACGTAAGTCAATTAAGACTGGATGTCACATATAAATTTACCATACAACAAACCAGAGAAGTAGACCTCCAGTACAGCTACTTAAAACCTACTGTATCTTCAATAATTATACGGTTAGTTTGTTTCGGGAAATTTAAGAGGTATAAGTTATCGCAACCGGATCTACAAAACCCAAATTAGCATTCTACTAATTTTTTTTCTTGTATTTCGTAAGGGTGCATTCACGTACAAAGCTGGCAACAAGCGCTTTGTTTATGCTGGTTCGAAAAATCTATAGAAAATACCTGTGCGGACGCTTGTTCCAGCGCGAATGTCAGCGCAGGTATTTTCTATACATTTTTCGAACCAGCGCCAACAAGCGCTTGTTGCCAGCTTTGTACGTGAATGCACCTTAAGTATTAAAATAGACAGCTGTCATACCGCACGAGCCAGACCGCACCTTATCACGGTATGCTGCCAATCCCAATAAAACCCATTCACCAAGAAGTTAAACAAAAATAAAACAAACCTACCTACATTTAAAAATATCCAAGAAGTTAAATCCAAGATCAAGGTTTTATAGAGTCAATGGCTTCACTACCTTTGGGTGACCTCTAATCTTGTTTCCATTACGACTAAACGAGTGGATTAACCGAAATCTTGAGAATTATAATCTTAGGTTTAGGCACAGTATAATATATGATCAAACGAACTTCTCAAGTGAAGTTCGATCAATATTATATGAGTGGTTTCATTTGAAGATATAAATCATTTCACTAGGTAGTCCTTTCACCTACAAGGCAACATTCGCACGTTCTTACAAATAACTATTAGTCGATCGATTTAATCGATATCGATTACTCGATAAATTTGAAATTTACCCATGCTCCCATCCCTACCACTCTACGCGCCCATCACTAGCAGCGTCCGCCAAGCCTGTCATTCTTTTTAGAGATAGTTTTCTGGCATAAATTACGTCGTTTATTGACTTTTTTGACAAAACTCGGGATTTGGGTAGGGAGGGTGATTTATATCTTCAAATGAAACCACTCATATAATATTGATCGAACTTCACTTGAGAAGTTCGTTTGATCATATATTATATTTCGTGGTTTCATTTTCGATATAAATCATTTCACTAGGTAGATGTTTAGAGACATTGTTTTGTCTATATTTTTTCATGATAATGAAACAATATTGATAAAAAAAGATGTAATTTTGGCTAGTTTTATTTGAACTCTTAGTATAGGTATCTACAATTATTAAATAATATTACTTACTCATCTTATTAGTTAAAAACACTATATTTTAACATATAAAAGTAATCATTATAGTTAGTTTATAGATTACTTCAAAGTTTAACATTGCGTATAGTTACTTAGGTAAGTACTTGGTAGGTAGGTACTCAGCTACATTATTTATAACATACTTATATACTTACCCTCGTATTCATAAAAAGTTAAAGAGCATTTTAGTTATTTGACGTATGTCAATTTAGACTGGATGTCACGTATTTACCATACAACAAACCAGAGAAGTAGACCTCCAGTAACGCTACTTAAAATCTACTGTATCTTTATGAATAAGACGGTTACCCTCTTATTCATAAAAAGTTAAAGAGCATTTTAGTTATTTGACGTATGTCAATTTAGACTGGATGTCACGTATTTACCATACAACAAACCAGAGAAGTAGATCTCCAGTAAGGCTACATAAAATCTACTGTATCTTTATGAATAAGACGGTTATTGTATATTTTTTAATGAACTAATTTGGTCAGAGATTTGATAAAAAATTGATAATCAATCATCATAGGACATTGATAAGTTTAGCAAACTTGTTAGAGGTAGAGGTCCAGGCGGCCGTCTTTTGATCTGATCAAGATTGACGCCGGTAGCATGAGCAGCCGATGTGGCGGCGGCGTGTCGCGTGCTGCTGTGTGTGCCGTACACCGCAAGGATCTGCCTGATCCACATGCTTATTGACTATGATGTTGTGTTCCTGTGAGGACGTTACGCTTCACAGTTATTAAGAGGTGATTGGCTTATTTAGGTCTGATTTATTTAGTTAAGTATATATAACCGTCTTATATATAGACGGATTCACCTTAAGATAAAGTAAAACTAACAATGGTTGATAGCTTTTGATTGCATTTAGCGCCTATAGTTTTGATAAAATTTTCATTTACTTTATGATTCCAATGCCATTGCTATTTTTATTTATAATAATCTGTTATTTAGAGAAAGACTTTCAACCATGTGTGCTGTAGGCTGTAGATAATGTTAGTATAAAGCTACTTTTGTCTAGGATAAGTTCATTCTTGTTTGGTATACATTTTTAGAGATTTTTGAGAACCAATTGTGGATACTTACCAAGTACCTGTGTACTTTGGTGGATTGGGTATTAGTTTATAACATCTTTAAGGAAGGCGCTGATGCAATCATCCGAAGAAATATTTCTGCCTAAAAGCAGAGATAAAGCGGTGGCTCTTATGATGATGCCCTGTGAATCCTGTGATGCGTCCTTTTCGAAGACGTCCGAGGGAAAAGTAATTACACTAAAAACAGAACATTCGAAAGAATCTAATTTAATCATAGTATTGAATAACATTATATTGATATTGTTGAATAGTAATATTAGAAAGTGAGGCTAGTATAAGATGCTGATGAGATGCTGTTGAGGGGATAATGAGACCTGGCATTGCCTGCTCGAGCATACTGCGGCACTCAGGGTAAGCGTGAGTAGGAGAGGGTGACGGTCCCTGTTAGTAGACAACATAGGTTTTCGTCACGCCCTCAAGTGATTATTACGAAATAACTATATCAATCAATGGAGGATAACAGGCAGGTCTAGAAGTACTAGAAGGGAATACTAGAATACTGGTCGTTTCGTCCTCAGTAATTTTTTGTAGACCGTTAAAAAAACGAAAAATGAAGGATCGGCATAGAAAAAATATGCATCTGCCCCTTTGTAGCATCTGGGTCTTGTTTCAAAGAAAAGTATTTCTTAAGTTTTGCGCTAGAATGTTTAAAAAGCATCTTTAAATTAAATCTTCGATCTGCCTCTAAATTATATTTCGTGTAATATAGGATGCTAATAGCTAGATTTTTCGCTTCTCGAACCAAGGCCAAATATATCTGGTAAGTTAATTGAAATTAGGAAATTGTATGCAACTTCGTGTCGTAATGTAGCTGATAGCTAATGCTAATATGTTATCTACCCATAATAAAAATTAACAAATTGTTTAAGTCGGGGCATCCAAGGCTTAGTATATTGCTAATAATACGACATATAAATACTAATAGTAAGTTTGAGTTACGACTTTACGACTCGAGTCCGTGTTAACTTATGAATCATATTTTTGTGTTTAAATGAAATTTTAAAAGCTTTTAATATTATTATCTCATCAATTCAGGTCCTGTAAAATAATTATCATAGTATTCTCTGAATAGAAGGTAGGTAGAAGGTACCTATACCTTTGCCTTTCAAGTATTTTTGGTTTCAACCAGCCTTTTGTAAAATGCTGCGCTAGCGGACATTAGGATGCCAATCATTTGTGAAAATTATCTGATTGTAACAGGTGGTTATAAGCTACTATTTTCATAGTTTTTAATAAAGCCCAAGCACTCGAGTGATTAGAGTGTAAACCTAACTTTATTTAAATATTCCATGTAACTACGGTCTATGTAAAGGATATCGTCACATACAAAAATTTACCAATTTTTGACCAAATGAACGCAAGTGACCTACGACCCCTTCTTTAATCTTAGTAAAAGTTCTAGGCGCTATCGTGAGCCAATAAGATAAGGCATTGGGTTGAAATCATAGGTGGATAACAAGATTCTGTGTGTTCACATCCTTAAACAGGAAACGTGGGTAAGTACTTACGATAGTTTTAAGCGACAGAAATAAAAAGTTACGAGACATTTTAGGTCAATAGATGCCATGTAATAATAGCTTGCATGCTGTTCTGCCATTTCGAAATGAAGTTTAGTTACTTACAAATTTTACAGTTTTAGGTTAAAATGAAATCTCTTACCTCTATTTGAATTGGTGTCAAAAAGGTTTTAGATACGATTTCTAGCAAATTATTAGTTGCGATTGACATTTCTTGTTGTTACTGTGCTAACCATGTTACAACAGGAACATATTATTGCTCAAGTGGAAAATTAGAAAAAGATTTAATTATTCTGTTACAAATCCAATTAAGGATACCTTTATTGTTTGTGATATACAATATAACCAACACATTTTAAAAATATTGTACTGAATTCTGCCAGAATGGTGGTTGAGCACGTGGCCTGATGGGTCGTTCTCTAAACGTGCGACTGCGTCGGTATTGGGTCGTTGTAATTTGGAACTTGACGAGTGGTATCTTCGTACTCTGGCCCTGGCACGCCCCCCCCCCTTGTTTTTCGCAAAGCGAGGAGGGCCTGAGTTTTCCTGAAACTGCGGCCAAGCTGTGCCCGTGGAGCTCGTAGAGGCGGCTGTGTTGTGTAAGCAACAGTATTTCTGGGAAGACTACTGTCTTCCTGATTTGAAGGCATTTCTATTCAATTTTGAAGCTTAATTTAATTTTCTCTAAAATTTGGTACCGAACAGTGCTTTATCTCGTTTTCTGTACTGAAAGATATTCAAAAACGTCTTGGTAGACCTGGTGCGGTCTTTTAAATGCGAGCTTGTCTCCGAGCTATAAAGGTTGCATGAACTACGGGAGCCCTCGCTTAGAATCTTGATTGCCTCTATTTTATATCTTGAGTTAGGAGAATGGCCATGGCCCTACTCCCCGATGTGATGTGAAGTCAGTCCAAGTTGAGATGAGAGTATTTTAGTATTTAGCTTTGAAGCTTGAACCAATATGTAGTTGCTAGGTATAGTATATAGCTGAAGGATTTTTTCCTTGACTTCTCTAGCCATTTGAGAGAGATTATCGTAGATTCAATCACACAACTTTAGTTCATCATCCAGGGCTTCGCCCAGGGTTAATAAAATTTATGGGTCCAGTTCCGGAAATTTAAACTTTTCCTCAGGGTCCGAGTTCAATTGGTTGGTGTAACCGCTACTAGTTCCAATAAGGAAGTTATTGCTGGTGCTTGGACCTGTTTTTGGTGACGGTATTGAAAGTGGTCACTGTTGATGCAGTGGTGGCAATTGGCACTTGGTTTGTCGCCATCATGATTTTTGGTGATTCAGTCTCATTTAGACCTGATCATGGGTTGTAGGGAATAGTTTCGGCTAGAAATATATCCTCATATTCGAATGATATTTGCTCTGGGCACATTCCTTAAATTGTAAAGGCGTTTCGCCTACTGGAATAAGAAGAAAAAAGAAAATTATGCTTTTTATATTTTTATACTTACATAAAAAATTATGATTATTTTTGCATTTTGCCGCGTTCCTATTGGAATCTATGGCAGTATGGTAGCCTGGTTCATATTTGAATCTATGGCTTTGCAAAAAAAATTAATTTAATGATAAAAACTGATGTACAGTTTTAAATTTTGCCGCGTTCCTATTGGAATCTATGGCAGTATGGCAGCCTGGTTCTTGTTCGAATCTATGGCTTTGCAAAAATATTTCTTTTACACTTTTTAAATGTAAGTTTAAGCAGAATTTCAATTCGAAATTTCTGTCTAAATATATTTTTTTTTTTTTGAAGGTAGGTAAGCAGATGAACTTACCGTAACATTAGACATTGTCTCTCGATTTATAGTATGAGGATAATGAAATCCATCAAAGTTTAAGTAACTCACTTAATTTTTTGTTAAATATTCGTAGGATCTTTTCGGTATCTTGAAAAATTAATTTTTTGCGAACAAGATCCGAACGCGTGCTTTCGTTGCCTCGCACGGAAAAAGAATGACAGGCTTGGCGGACGCTGCTAGTGATGGGCGCGTAGAGTGGTAGGGATGGGAGCATGGGTAAATTTCAAATTTATCGAGTAATCGATATCGATTAAATCGATCGACTAATAGTTATTTGTAAGAACGTGCGAATGTTGCCTTGTAGGTGAAAGGACTACCTAGTGAAATGATTTATATCGAAAATGAAACCACGAAATATAATAAATAGTACTACACACAGTACGGGCACTCCCTGCCTCCCTCAGCAAGTGCGCCCCCCGCGCTCGGTTACCTCTCAGTTACCGCTCAGTACAAATAGCACGACTTATCTCACTCACACAAGCATGATACGCGTGCACGTACAGTGGCGGACTAGGAGGCCGTAACAGATTTGTCTATGGTTTCGTCAGCCCTAGTCTGTATTACCAAAAAACAAGAGCTATGTATGTAGAGCTATGCAATACAGAAAAACCGGAAAAGTTACGCCGACCGTGTCCGCCACTGTACACGAGTTTCGGCTGTGCGCGAAGCAGTGCGCTTTTTTCTATGAAGTGTCCGAGGTGCTTTGGGTTACCGCTCTGGGGCTCTGGCAACATTTCAGCAATAATGCTTTCCTCATGTAGTTAAAAGGCAATACAAAAAACGCAATAACCTAAATAAAGGAGTTCCAGTGGCTGTTCCACCTAATTAAAACCTAATTGCGAATGAATCAATTAGTTTTGTTGTGTATTATCAAGAATACAATTTTTTTCGAATTCGCAATTTACATAACAAGTTTTTTGAACATATTTATCGGGGACATTGGCAAAAAAAAAAAAAACATTTTGTAACCTATATTTTACATAATCGGCACATGATTTTGCTTGGCAACCTATTTGCATATCTATTTTGATACGATTATTATCAAACGAGCTATCCCGGCTTACTTCGTTACGCCATAGAATATGGATACTTCTAAAGACTTTGGCTCTATAGAGTATGTTCTTTTGCCTGCCCAGAATGGGCGAATAAAAAACAAACAACAACAACAAACCACCTGTCAAAATATGTAAACAACGGAAAAAATATTGCACCTTGGGTTACATTGTAAGGATCCCTAATTTTTTTGAAAATCTAATATAGCCTATGACACTCGGGGTTAATTTATCTTCCTACCAGTGAAAGATTTTTTAAATCGGTTCAGTATTTCCGGAGCCTATTCGTTACAAACAAACAATTCTTTCCTCTTTGGTATAGATAATCGGCACGTGATTTTGCTTGGCAACCTATTTGCATATCTATTTTGATACGATTATTATCAAATAACAGATGATAAGTAATTTTTTTTATAGTTACCGGATCTCGCACTCACTAGTTGACATTTGCGTTTATACAGTGACGTAACCACCATGCTCAATTAACTTTGAAACATACGAAAAAACACAATAAGTTGAGACATTCAATTGTATGACAAATTCATATTTAATTGAGTTCCGTGTGCTATTACCAGCTAATATAAAAATTATCTCTAAGGATCCGTACCCAAAGGGCTAAAACCCTTCGTACCCAGCCATTACTGCACTTTTGTTTGTATAGCCTAGTTGTCGTAAGGCAAGGCAAATATTGGTTTGCCTGAGCCGCTTGATGGGCACCCTGAACTACCTCGCCTCTCACAGTATAGGATACTTTACCAAATAAGGTATCAATAGCGATTAGATTAGATGTAGTCTAATTGACTTTCAATAAGTGATATCTTGTCTCTTGTATCCTATATTGAATAAATCATTTTTGACTTTAACTTTTGACTAAGTGTTAGAAGATTAGATTTTCAGTAAAGGAACATCTATTATCACTATCACACTAATATAATAAAGGCGAAAGTTTGTGTGTATGTTTGTTACTTCTTCACGACTAAACGGCTGGAGCGATTTCAATGAAATTTAGTATGAAATTAGCTGACAACCTGGATTAACACATAGGTAGGATAGATTAACTGATCCACGCTGCCGGGAATCGAACGCGGTTTTTCAGCCACACATTTCACAGCCCATTGCCCCTGCCACTCAGCCTTTAGTGATTATTTGATTTCATAAGTTTTTAGGGCTATTAACGACCCTTTACGTTTGCTACATAGGCTCTATCTAGCTAGAGTCGGTAGGGTAAAAATAAATAAACTATTAAAATAAGACAGGAAGTAGGCAGGTTTGTGAAATTTATGTGACAACTAGTCGACCCGGCGAACTTCGTACCGCCTAACCTATAACTATGTTGTTTATGTATTATACCTAAGTTTTATACATGTAAACCTTCCTCTTTAATCGCTCTACCTATTAAAAAAACCGCATCAAAATGTTTTTGCTTAGTTTTGAAGATTTAAGCATAATAAAGCGACAGACAGACGCGGAAAGCGACTTTGTTTTATACTATGTATTGATTGATTGGATAATGTTGCCCCCGGCGAGCTTACCCCGGCGACGCTGATGACGCAGCCAACTGGCTAAGAAACCTGGACATTTGCCTCATGCTAGTACTAGCATAGTACTAGCGTATTCAGTGCAGCCGTACGAATAAATAAATAATAATGTTGAAAAGACCGAACTCCAAGATTTTGATACTATTGTTGAAACAAGGTATTTTTTCTAACAATAAAATAACCATAAAGTAGTTACCGTTTTAATACTCAGAACTAAGCTTAGCTACTGTGTGATTTAAATCTCTATTTTCTCAGTTGTGTAAAAGGAACGCAGTTCGCCATTGTAAAGTCAGTCTTTACACTGGTTTTACAAGAAACAGTTGCTAGTCGTTATTGAAACAGTGTTCTGTTGTATTATAATAATTATTATGCGGCAACTTAACGGTTTGTTTGTTGTTTTTATTATTTTGTTTTTACTGTCTTTTTTCGTTCTGAAACTTAAATTATCAAACAAAAACCTTTGTTAACCTAACACTTTAAACTGCAAAATCTTAGCCGCCTTAGAAGCTGGAGTTAGCTCAGAATAAGGACTAAAGTCTTACTTCTTTAGCTTGTACAGCTTAGTAAGGGTGTCTTGACATAACCCCACATAACCCTGCTTCTCCCCCCGGGGCTGCAGGGTACTCGTCAGGAGTTTCCCGCCTTAAAAAAATAAAATAAAAATTATAACGTCGAGTAAAGAAACAGAACACAAATTTATAAATTTTTGATTTTGACTAACTTTGGGCTTAAATGGTGTTTTATTCTAGGGAGAAATTGATTAAAAACTATTTAGTCCACATACAAAGTGGCTCACCCATTATTTTCTAATTCTAGATTTGATTGAAAAAAGCCGAAATCCACAACAATTTCAATTTGATGTGCGTTACTTACGGTCACATTCCACCAAAAGTGATGACTTACAAATTACAAAGTCAAACATTTTTTACTTTGTTACTAAAGATTCTATTTTTAAAATACTATTCTAAGTTCGTTTTTTTTTTACGTTGACCGATTAATGGCAGATTGTTTTGTGGTAATATTTTTCTTTTACACAATTGCTTGACCGCAATGTATTTTTCGCGATGTGTATTTTACTTGTTTGTTTTTATTATTATTACTAGCCCATGTTATCCCACTGCTGGGCAAAGGCCTCTTTCCCCTCCTTCCACACTTCCCTGTCCTGGGCAGATTCTCACCAGTTCCTATCATGGGCTCACAGGCTGTAAATCTGGGCCTCGTACTATTAGGTATTCTGTGATCTGGGGATAGGTTAGTACTACTTATTAAAAAACTTCATATCGGGGCCTCGTGGCGTGGCAACCGTAGCAGGTTCTAAATCTTTTAAAAAAAACTTGAAGTTTTATATAGTTTAGGAGGCTATTTTAAGAAGAGTTTTTTTTTTCTATTTTAACACGTTAAATGTTTTACCACATTGATATTTTGCTTTGAAATGCAAATTAGAATTAGTCTAATTTGAATAATTTTGTGTCTAACATCTTTTGTGTGTGTAACAACTGAACAAGACTGCTACTAATTGAGCTAAGACTAAGCTAGACAGCTGAAACGGTGTTACATAGTAGAAAAACATTTTGCTTCATTCGTAGTTTTTTTTTTTAGTTTTAAGTGATTGCCTTGAAAATATTTCAGACTAGTCGACCCGGCGAACTTCGTACCGCCTTACCTTTTACTATTTTGTGCATGTATCATACTAATAAGGCTTTCTCTAAAAAAAATACAGATTTTGAACATCGTTTAGAAGATAATTATAATTTCTCAAAGTGGCGTTAGTATCGCTCTCGTTCGCCCCATAATGCCGTTATCACTTTCACTAATTGTAAAATAAAATTTATAAGGATCTGTCCCAAGGAGGGGTTTTCTATGAGAATGCTAATAGATGGCACTGTATAGCCCATGTATGCAGGTGTAATGTCAACGTCAAATCTGATTGACCTGACTGATTGAATTCATATAGAATTTGACATTTAACTTGATTGCTAGTGCCACCTTATGGCAGTCTCTGCAACTAAAAGTGACAGTTCGAAAACCGCTCATTAGGATTCAAATATAATCAATAGTCTAATACAAAGTCGCTTCTCGCGTCTGTACCCATGTATGCTTATATCTTTAAAACTATGCAACGCTGTTTGATGCGCTTTTTTTTAATAGATATTATAGTGATTAAACAGGAAGGTTTATATGTATAACACATGCACAACTTAGTAACAGGTAAGGCGGTACGAAGTTCGCCAGGTCGACTAGTTATAAATAAACATCGTGCAACCTGTACAAATAATAATTAATTCTAAGAAAATAACTTATTTTGCAGTAAGTGACATCGAGATGTTATAAGAAATTGCGGTTACGTATATAAACTGATTGATGTATGTATTAAAATAACGTTGAAACTTTTCCATAATAAATTCATAATAACAAGATTATACTTTAAAATAGTACACCAAACTTTTGTAGGTAGGTTAAGTACCTAATCTTCAAATACGTAAATAATGTTCATTTAATTTACGAAATCATTAAAATTTGCCCTGTTTGTGTCCTATCTGAACAGGAAATTTTGTTCTCTTTCATATTTATTGATTGCCATCTCCGAGGTCGATTCGTTCTATGCAATCTCAATATGGCAAAGAAATTTACCCATGGATTGAAACCCGCATGTCTGTCTAGCTTAGTCATCATATTATAAAGAGGAAAGATTTGTTTGTTTGTTTGTTTGTTTGTAACGAATAGGCTCCGGAAATACTGAACCGATTTGAAAAATTCTTTCCCTGGTAGGAAGCTCCATTAACCCCGAGTGTCATAGGCTATATTAGATTTAAAAAAAATGGGATCCTTACCTAAACTCAAATAATATAACCCAAGGTGCAATATTTTTTCCGTTGTTAACATATTTTGACAGGTGGTTTGTTGTTGTTTGTTTTTTATTCGGCCATTCTGGGCAGTCAAAAGAACATAGTCTATAGAGCCAAGTCTTTTGTAGTATCTTATATTCTATGGCGTAACGAAGTAAGCCGGGAAAGCTCGTACTTACTAAGTTTGTACCAGAATCTTTAACTCTTATTTTTCTTATCAGTCAAAGTTTATTCTGCCTTACCTTTGTTGCGTGGCGAAAATTACCATAGAGGCTTAACTGCCTGTGGTTTATCTTTAAATAACATTTGAAATTAAGTTTTAAATGAGTCTACATCATAATGTTATCTATTACTAGTCAGTGAGCGCCCCGCTGCTTCGCCAGCGCTGGACCATCAAATTCCCAATTTTCACGTGGGAATTTCGGTAAAAAGTATCCTTTGTCCTTTGTCAGGCTTTAGACTATATTTCCTTTAAATCGGTTCAGTAGTTTTTTCGTAAAAGTAAGATAAACAGAGTTATTTTCGCATTTATAATATACTAGTATACGACCCGGCGAACTTCGTACCGCCTAACCTATTACTATTTTGTGCATGTATTATACTTATAAACCATCATCTTGAACCACTCCATCTATTAAAGAAAACCGCATCAAAATCCGTTGCATAGTTTTAAAGATATAAGCATAAATAGGGACAGACGCGGGAAGCGACTTTGTTTTATACTATGTATTGAAGTAACTATAGTATGGATAATTAGGAAAAGGAGTAGGTATTATTATTTGACCACTGTATGCCATCTTCTCTCGTGGGAGTCGTAAAAAGCGACCAAGGGTACACTCGAAGGACGGGCAACATCATCAACTTAGAGCCATACTGCGATCACCAACTCGTTTACCAAGCGTTCTGTTACGCTGTCTTCTCGATTACGGCGTTAACTTAACCCCCTATAATGTTTATCCTTGTGGACATCGGTTTAAAAAACTTACCCTGTTATTCATAAAAAGTTAAAGAGCATTTTAGTTATTTGACAAATGTCAATTTAGACTGGATCTCACGTATTTAGCATACAACAAATCAGAGAAGAAGACCTCCACTAAAGCTACTTAAAACCTATACTGTATCTTTATGAATAACGAGCTTTCCCGGCTTACTTCGTTACGCCATAGAATATAAGATACTACAAAAGACTTGGCTCTATAGACTATGTTCTTTTGACTGCCCAGAATGGCCGAATAAAAAACAAACAACTACAACAAACCACCTGTCAAAATATGTAAACAACGGAAAAAATACATTATTTGAGTTTAGGTAAGGATTCCTAATTTTTTTGAAAATCTAATATAGCCTATGACACTCGGGGTTAATGTAGCCTCCTACCAGTGAAAGAATTTTTCAATTCGGTTCAGTATTTCCAGAGCCTATTCGTTACAAACAAACAAACAAATCTTTCCTCTTTATAATATTGGTATAGATACCGTTAATATCCAGCATCATACGTCTATCTTAAACTATTGTATTTTTTGTTCCAGGTGCGGTTGTGTGTGAGAACTTGGGAAGACGCCATGCTGTGCCCGTTATGTATGTCAAAGGATCCAACTATGAGATTGGGTTTGACGTGGTAAGTTAGTTTTTTTTTTATTTGAGGCTATTTTTTTTACTTTTTCTATGTAAAGTAAAGTAAAAGTTAAATACACTTGTATAGTATGTTGTAGATATGGATAAGATTGGCAACAAGCACGTCTCGATGTAATGAGCAATCGTAGCAACTCCTTAGGAGACGGGAATTCAGTATATAAATATAAATTGCATGATGTTGTCAAGAGACACTATTTAAAGATATACAACAATACCGCAAGTTCGCTCCCTTCGGTCACTCCTTGCTAACCTAACCGTAGCGAGTCGGTTCTTTAAGAAACAGAAACACTCTTCAAGGCGTTTCAATTAGCTAATTAAAAAAACGTCAATATGTTACTACATTCATAACTGGACGGGAGGAGCAAGGGCGGGGGGAACTTCTAAAGTAAGGATGACATTTTGTTATCACCCCAGATTATTATTAGTGGGTATAAATCGTTTGTTAATCGTAAAAAATGAACTATACCCGCTGCAGCGCGGTAAATCGATTAACTTTAGGCGAGTCGTACATAGTTGTAACATCCAATATCTGAAATGTTCATTAGATCAATCGTTCATTAGTTGTAATAATTTTAGTTGATTTGAAATTAGTTGAGTTGAACATTAGGTGAGTCGTCCATTATGGATTATGAACTTATGTGATTCGATAATAGTTGAGTTGAAAATAGTTGAAATGAGTTTAGTTATAATGATATGTAACCATTTAAAGATCTTTATGAAGCCATTGTAATTTTATTTTACAATTACTGTAGAAATAATAGTAAAAAAAATACTAAAGACTATTGATGAGTTACAAAAACATATTCATGCATGCTAAATAATGTGTGAGGTACATGATTACGTTTTCATTGATTTCTGGAAAGTACGATTACTATGATTCTCACACTGAGCTAGGCTTGAATCGTAAGAAATCTTGGTGTTACAAATTGATTACTAGTACTAATTTATTCTTTGTTCCATCCCTATAACCCTGAAAATCAATGAAATCCTATTACAAATTAAACGTTGTCTTGTCTCTCAATTAGTCAGTCTGGTTGGTAATTCTATACTTAGTTATATAAATCCAATGATTGATGATACGAAGACTTATGGACGATGTGTTTTTGTAACTCGTGGAATCTTAACGCATTGCCTAATAAACAATGATGCCTTAATGAAATATCTAGTTAAATATCGATTGTTTCAATCTGGTTTAGTTAAATTATTTAGTTCATTATAGTTTTTAGAGCACTGTGAACTAAAATAATAGATAACATTAATAATTCGGAGATCACCTAACCGCAGCTGATGCGAAAGAAATTCCAATCTTTGTTGTTTGTCTTTGTTCATAACCGTAACGTATGTAACGCTTTAATCTGCATCTATATATTTTGATTTATTATCAAATTCTTACAAGTTTTTTGTCATCTACTATCTACATAAAATGAATCGTGGTTCGTAAGTGTCGCTAAAACTCGAGAACGGCCGGTCCGATTTAGCTGATTTTGGTCTTAAAATGTTTGTAGTAGTCCAGGGAAGGTATCAAAGGTGAGAAAAGATGGAAAAAAAAATAAGAATTGTAAGGCGTGTTACGAAGTTCGCCGGGACTGCTAGTAATTCCTACAATTTTCCACCAGGGTCGTACCTTCGCATCTCTGATAAAGAGCTTCATAGCCAACTGCGATCGTCTGCGGGACTTCGAAAAGGAATACAAAACAGATGCAGGGCGGGAGGCGTATGAGAAAACCCTTATAACCCTTCGTGCTAGATACCCTCAATATCTGAAGGAAGTTCAGGGGGTAGCTGATGGCGCTAAAGTGCCGTTCTATCAGGTAAGTTTTTTAAAATGTTAACTAGGAAAGCTAAAGAATCAAAGCCCATACAGCCAAGTCTAATCTAGGCGTATTTTGGAATACTGTTGCTGCTTCCATAATATTAGTCTTTAAAGTGTTCCCTCTCGGTATGGCGAGAAATTCAAATTTTTCGCGTTTTTTAATAATTCTGGCGAAATTATTCATTTTTAATAAAGTTTTAATGAATTTGCGTATGTAAAAAACCATCTCCCACATTGTAAAACAACGTTTTCGGAAGATAGACCTACTTATTTTGTGTCTAAGGACATAACTTGATTTTTGACCATTATGTAAAGTTTTGTTCACTTATTTAAAATAACATTCCGAGATTAGTCCTGTCAACGAGAATTTTAATAGAAATTAAAGCAAGTCATATATTAATCGTCACAGTAGGCAAGGAACAAGGCAGACCACAACCCACGATGGTCGTTCAATACAGTTAAGGTTGTCGTCGACTACTTGTCGGTCAGTAGTTCAATCTGGCACAAGACCTTGGTGCATGGCGTGCATTATAAGAGGCCTATGTCTAGCAGTAGACTCTTACCCTTACCCTGTTACTACAACAAAGTTAGACCGATCTAAATAGTAAGTAAGGCTCCGTAGCTCAGTTGGCAGTGATGTGGACTGAGATGCGTGTGCAACTGGGTTCGATTCCCGGCGGGGCAAACATTGATAAGATCAATATCGATGTTTGTTTCCGTTCTGGGTGTAATGTTTGTATCTGTTTATATTTCGGGCACCCTAGATACAAGCTCTTTCTAGTTAGGGGCGCTAAGTGTATTGTGTTATTATTATTCGTTTTTTTTTTTAAAGCTATTGATGGGCTGGGGAACAAAAGTCAAATTTGTATGACGAATTAGCGATTTAAGGTGGTAACTCTCGCTATGGCGCGAAATTCAAATGTTTTCGTGTTTTTTATTTATTCTGGCGAAAGTATACATATTTTTAAAAGTTTAAATGAATTCGCGTATGTAAAAAACCATTTCCCACATTGTAATACAACGTTTTTAGAAGACAGACCTACTGATTTTGTGCCTAAGGACATAAAGGCCAAAAATCAAGTTAGGTCCTTAGACACAAAATTAGTAGGTCTGTCTTCGAAAAACGTTGTATAACAATGTGGGAAATGGTTTTTTACATACGCGAATTCATTAAAACTTTATTAAAAATGAATACTTTCGCCAGAATAATTAAAAAACGCGAAAAAATTTGAATTTCGCGCCATACCGTGACTTACCGCCTTAATTAAGCCTAACTTTTTGTGTTAGAGTTGTTAGAGACTGAAGATGATCATGAATACTAGTCAGGCAATCCTGGCTGCTAAAATGTATTAAAAGACTAGCCGTATTATTCATAAAGATACAGTAGGTTTTTACTAGCTTAACTGCTTCGAACAACACTGGAGGTCTACTTCTCTGCTTTTTTGTATGGTAAATACTTGACATCCAGTCTAAATTGACATACGTCAAATAACTAAAATGTTATTTAAACTTTTTATGAATAATAGTGTACCTAGGTACTTAGTTGGCGCCGCGCGGCTTCGCCAGCAAAACTTGAAACAGAAACAAAATAATTTCCGTTCCCGATGGATTTTCGGGATAAAAAGTAGCCATGTCCTTTCTTAGAATCTATTCTATCTCTGTAGCAATTTTCATTTAAATTGGTTGAGTCATTTTTGCGTGAAAGCAACACAGACAGAGTTACTTTTGCTGATAATATTAGTTACTAGTCGACCCGGCGAACTTCGTACCGCCATTTCATATACTTACTATGTTGCTCATATATTATACTTATAAACTTTCCTCTTGATTCACTCTATCTATTAAAAAAAACCGCATCAAAATCCGTTGGATAATTTTAAAGATTTAAACATACGTAGGGACAGACGCGGGAAGCGACTTTGTTTTATACTATGTATTAATGGAAATACTAACTATAATGCTAACTGAATAGTTTTCGTAAACCAGCTGTTCCTTCTTCAATTGGACGACATTATCGAGACGATAAACGAGAACAATGTGGTGCGCAACGACACCGGAGGATGCTCGTCCATTGGGGTCAACCAGCCTGGTGTGGTGAGACCTTTATATTATAACTGAATGCTTTATCTGATAAGAAATAGTTATGACTACTTAATTCACAATTTATCCGTAAAATTAAAGTAAAGTAAAAAAATATTTATTATTTAATAAAGGTAAAGTGAAAAAGTAAAGTAAAAAAAAGGTAGTTCAGAGTGCCCACCAATTATTGCCGTTTCGACCGCGCAACCAAGTTCTGAAATAAAAAAATGATTACGCTCAGATTCTGTCGAAATTTGTCAAAACTGAATGGTGAAAACCAGGAATTTGTCAAAGCATAAATAAAGAAGTTATGAAGGTTTGATGGTGTCCGCGCGAACGAAACAAGGAGAACCGCGCGGACATTGAGATCTAGACTTCTGGAAGGTTTAGAGACCTGTTTTTTTTGTCAAAGCAAGGTTGAATTTGTCAAAAAATGTCGAAGTAATAAAATTTTGGCTACCTCTAATACTTGACCAGATAATAAACCCTTCAGTCCCATGGCCGCGCGAACCTCCAATTAAGATTCCTTTAGGTTCAATTATTTTCGTAACTATGCGTCCAATACAGCCGGAATCGGTGTTCAGACGTTTATCTTAATTTGTCGAACCCTATGAAGGCCGAAAACCGCCGATGTCTGATGTTAGTCACACAAAATCTCTGAAAAATTAACCTTCTTACCGCGCCAACGAAACGCTTGTTAATATGGTGATAACTAGTTAACTAAGCTAGACTAAGATATGTTCCATATATCAAATTCTTTGACATTTAAGGCTCCTTCGAATGACACCTAGCTAGACCGCTCAAGCCCACTGCAGCGAGAGAAATTTAAAAAACTTTACCTCCTAAATTTGTTAAGTAGGGTGGCTTTTTTGAGTAGGATAAAGTTTTTTAAATTTCTCTCGATGCAATGGGCTTGAGCGGTCTAGCTAGGTGTCATTCGAAGGAGCCTTAAATGTCAAAGAATTTGATATATGAAACTTATCTTAGTCTAGCTTCGTTAACTTGTTATCACCATATTAAGAAGCGTTTCGTTGGCGCGGAAAGAAGGTTAAGTTTTTCAGAGATTTTGTGTGACTAACAACAGACATCGGCGGTTTTCGGCCTTCATAGGGTTCGACAAATTAAGATAAAGGTCTGAACACAGATTCCGGTTGTATTGGACGCATAGTTACGAAAATAATTGAACCTAAAGGAATCTTAATTGGAGGTTCGCGCGGCCATGGGACTGAAGGGTCATTATCTGGTCAAGTATTAGAGGTAGCCAAAATTTTATTACTTCGACATTTTTTGACAAATTCAACCTTGCTTTGACAAAAAAAAACAGGTCTCTAAACCTTCCAGAAGTCTAGATCTCAATGTCCGCGCGGTTCTCCTTGTTTCGTTCGCGCGGACACCATCAAACCTTCATAACTTCTTAATTTATGCTTTGACAAATTCCTGGTTTTCACCATTCAGTTTTGACAAATTTCGACAGAATCTAAGCATAATCATTTTTTTATTTCAGAACTTGGTTGCGCGGTCGAAACGGCAATCACCAATTGGCTCAGGCAATCAAATGTTTGCCTTGCCTTACGACAATGGTCGCCTGGAGACGCCCCCAAACGAGCCCTCCTCTGTCAATTCTCCTCCCTACACTAAAACATGTCATAGGTACATGACAAGGTCTCTGTTTCCAGGGCGTGCTCGGACACACAGAAGATGCTTTCTCGGAGACGCTGAACCACTTCTACATCCTGTCAGCCCACGTGATACCGGATCCTGAAGATATCGAACGTGGGGTAAGACGAGATAAAATAACATAATCTCATGTCTATATTCCCCAAGGGTTGGTCACGATAGGATAGGTTGTATACATTTTAAAATAAAGACCAAAGAAAGCTGCAAATTGTTGCTAAAAGTGGTTACTTTCAATCTGTGTATATTTTATCGTTTACTAGTCGACCCGGCGAACTTCGTACCGCCTTACCTACTACTATGTTTTGCATGAATTTTACATATAAACCTTCCTCTTGAATCACTCTAACTATTAAAAAAAACCGCATAGAAATCTGTTGCGTAGTTTTAAAGATTTAAGCATACATAGAGACAAACGCGGAAAGCGACTTTATTTTATACTATGTATTGATGAAGTTACGACTACTTTACTGTGCTCAAAAAATTATAAGCAAGATTATCTAGTGTTATACTGTGCCACATTTTTTATATTTGCCTCAGTTTTGTTTTTTTTTTTGAATGGGGCTAGCATCGCTGTAAACTGGCTCTAAGTAGTTGCCAAGAACGGAATAAATTTCATTTTAAAATTTAGGACTTAGAATAGGATTTAGGTCAAAAGCGAATGAGGTCGCAGGAAAAATATAAAAGTTAGTAAGTACTTACTTATATTATCAGCCTTGATTCACTTTCTCGGACTGTATAGCAAACACAATAAAACCTGTATGTAATAATTAAAAAGATAAAACTGACTAAGTGTAGCAATATAAATTTTTCACGTTTCGTTTTTTTGATTTACAATATACCGGGTGTTTCTGACAAGGCGGTATTAAATCAAAGGAGGGATTCAGCTCAACATAACTAACAACTTTCCCAGAGCAACATGGGTCGAAATCTCAAAACAAAAATCAGCTGTCCCGTACATTGACCCCGCCAGCTGATCGACCTATGTTGCTTTGGGAAAGTTGTTACTTATGGTGAGCAGAAGCCCTCCTTATTTATTGCCGCCTTGTCAGAAACACCCGGTATGATAAAACTCTTCCTTCCGTTACTGACTGACTGACAGACAACGCATAGCCGAAACTACTAGGACTAGCGGACTGAAATTTGCACGTGGGTTCCTTAGGGAGCAAATTATTTCCCGAAATTCCCATGGGAAAGGGAAAAAAACTGGATTTTTGCGCGAAAGAAACCTCCAGTAATAAAATATCAGTCGTACAGTCACGGACTAGGAGGCCGTAACAGATTTGTCTATGGTTTCGTCAGCCCTAGACTGTATTACCAGAGAACAAGAGCTATTTTTTATTTTATTAAAAAAAAAAAAAAAAAAATTTGCAATACAGAAAAACCGGAAGTGTTACGCCGATCGTGTCCGCCACTGTACTCGTGCGTGTCGCAGCTGAAAGTGTCTAAATGTTACTTTAAATTCAAAACTTCGTGACGTGAAACATAATGCTCGACGGAGTATAAGACAGCTCGAGACAGTGGCTAATTCCAGCTATTGCCTTGGCCAAAACTATAATGTCCCTCAAGATATCCCTAAGACTTGCTTGGAGGGTCAGTTAAGAAAAAGTGGGCACGGTATTTAGGAGAATATGAAGGGGGAGTTAATACTACTGCTAAATCATACTTTAACCTTACTTAAGCAATTGAGATTTAATAGGGTTTTCCAGATTCCTTAACTAAGGTTTCGCGATATCTTGAAGTTTAAGTTAAGGCAGCAAAATAGATTTAAATGCAAAATTAAAACTGTTTTTTAATCTAAATCACTAAGGCAATTTTTGCTAAGCGAAGAAAAATTTAAAACGTTTTCAATTTAAGTAATCATAATAAAGAAAATATGGTGAACATTTTATGCTACAACACAAGAACTTTACTTAGTGTTAAGAATTTGTAAACTATAAGTAAATATGACAATTAGAAATCCGTTTTATTTCGTCGTAAGCATTAAAAATCTTAAACGCATGATCATTTATCGTGTAAAATCGATAAAAAGAGCCATAAAACAAACGGGCTCTCGAAATAGCTTGAAATAACAAAAAAATAAAGAATAATTGTATATGGAATAAAAATAAAGTTATCATTTATGTCATTAATATTACCTTTTCTCATCACGTAATCACTTATTTCTTCAGTAAAAACTATTACACTAGTCACATTTAACTGAAATCCACACTTTTTTCACGATATCACTTCGATTTTGTTTTGTTGTTTTGTTTTCTAAAAGTTCAAAATGGCGTATAATCTTGTTTTACTTGACGAAATCTGAATTTAGAAAAGTAAGGATTCAAAAGGGTAGTTGAGTATCAATTAAATCAAAGATTAATAAGTTCGATTTGAAATAATGCTATTTTAGAAATGTTTTACTCAAAAACGATTTTCTCAAATCTCACTTAATACTTAATCGTTTTACTAAATCAAACGTAAGTAACATTTAAATCTCACAGTATTAAGTGATCCTTTAGTTTGATTAAGTAAATCCTCAACGATTTAAGTGATACTTCCGATTGATTTCATGAATACTATTCTGATTTATTTGATCCTTTACTTTGATTTCTTAAATCAAGATTTCTTATCGCCGCCTCCGTGCTTGAATGTTCAACTTCCATTTGTACACTGTTCAGGAGAAGGTTTTTTTACTTATTATCAAACGAGATGTTTAGTTTCAGGAATGATAAATGCAAATTTATAGTTTTTAGTCTAATATATGGAATTGCCAATAAATTTGTTTACGATGCTGTGATTTTACGTATTTTATCATACTTTTAAAATGGAGGTTGAACAAAACTGCGAATAAAAATGTTCGTTCATGGAAATACAACACTCCTGCCATGGAGATAGCACAGTGTTGCTTAAAATTGTTGCGTGCTTGTTTGTCCAACCTCCTAATACCATATACAGGATGATTAAATTACTTCGTAAAAAAATTTGTTTTTAGATGATAAAAGGTATAAGAAATTAAAATAAAGAAATAAAAAAAAAATTAATTTAGACTCAAGTAATAATAACATAAACATAACGAAATGATAAAATATACCTACTTAATTATTGTTAAAAATTTGGTTGTTGTGTTGAACCATTGTGAAAGACAGACAAAAGGACTATCAAACAGAATTAACATAATAATATACTTAATTCTCAACCGTTTTATTACAAAGTGAATTTATTAACATCCTGTATCAGTACGTTTAAGTTTCTATTCGGAAATGAACATTATTAAAAAGTACTTATTGCTCGAAAGTCGCCAAAGTACGCCTTTTGCTTGTTTTGAAATTGGTACTCGCCATCCTGCTGCAGCTTATAACGTTACTCGCAGTTAGTTTTCTTAGTTTTGAACACAATAATACTAATTTATTAGGTTTTTGCAAGCAAACTAAAGGAGCAACCAAGTTCATCACAGAAAAAACAAAATGGCCGGGTAGCGTGACGTACTGTGCTGTGATTGGTCGGCCGGCTGGAGTTTGAACACTCAAGCACGCAACAAATATTTCGATGCGGGACTTTGGGTAATGCTGTGGAGGTTGGCTAAACAAGCACGGAATTTTTGTTACGATGATGTGGGCTTCAAAATTTAAAACGTGAAATTTATTGTATTTTTTCTAGGAAAAGCCTTTTTTTACTTGACCTTCTGGACCTAAATTACATCGTTAACAATCCTGCATCAAAAAGTAATTTTCGACCAAAATGGAGTTTGAACACTTAAGCACGGAGCCAACGTTATCTCACAGTATTAAGTGATCCTTTAGTTTGATTAAGTAAATCCTCAACGATTTAAGTGATACTTCCAATTGATTTCATGAATACTATTCTGATTTATTTGATCCTTTACTTTGATTTCTTAAATCAAGATTTCTTTGTTTTGCAACAGAGTTAGTTTTTCTAATACCAAGTGTAAGTGTTGAAAGTGATAGACGTATGCAATATTATTAGACACATAAATTAGATGTTTATGTACAATTGTGTTTATCAGAATGCATTACAAGGTTGTTCAAACGAATTAATATGATCTATGTTTGTGGCTGGCATGTTGGCGATTCGGGTAGGAAGTGACGTGACTTGGCTATGTCTATATGGCAGAATTTAAAAGGATAATTTCGAATTCAAGCTTTTGTAAGTATTCATCACTTCCGCTTATAGTTCCTTTCGCAAAATGACTTTTTTTATAGTGTCCCTTTTGTACATGTAAACTTGAGCTAGTGGAGAAATGGTCATTTTTCGAACGGGTCATTTTGCGAAAAGCACATTTTGCGAAAAGGACGTTTTGAGAATTCTTTAAAAGCGTTATGGTTTTCAAAGAAAGTTATTATGTTTTTTTTGGTGTTTTAGCAATAAAGTGCATTTAAACAACAGCAGAGCTTGCATATAAAGTCAAGTGTGTGTGGCAAGTATTTCTATCAGACCATTCTGCTCACACTTGTGGCAAAACAAAAACTGTTGTAATAATTTATTTCACTGCCTTTTGCTGCTTTTTAAGAACCACAAAAGTACATACCATAAGAAAATCAGCAATGGTTTTCAATGCTGTCATATCATCGAGTTATCATATTTTGTTTAGCTAAGAAAGCTGTGTTAGAGCTAGTTCGGAAAATATATATAAACTACCTGCATTGGCAACCTAATACTTTTAACTTATTTAAGTGTATCAAATACTTATTCAAAGACTAATCATACAAAATGTATTATGCTAAACGAGTCCGTGACCGTAACTACCTACCTACTTTGCATCGATTAAGAGTGAAAGGCCCTACAATTTAGACCCATAATGCACCGTTCGCAAATATTTCTTCGAAACTGTCTACAAAAAATAAAAGCAAAAGGGACATTACGACAAAGGTTTTTTTCGATGTGGTACATTTTGAGAAAGGGTCATTTTGGGAAAATACAATTTTAGAAAGGGACATTATGTAAAAGGAAAATTATGGGAAAGGGACATTTCTGTGTTAAAGGTTATTTTTTTAATTTTTCAACGTCTTTGCTAATTTAATTTTTCTCCATCTTGTACAAACCGTCCCTCTAAATCAATTATTACTTATAAAATAATAATTAATACAAAATTTATTTGTGTTTTGCCTAGCAAAAACTGATTTGAGGACAAACGTCTTAATATGGCTTTTAGTTTGGATAGCAAATCTTTTTTGCATTAGTGCGACTGTATAAGTCGAACAACTATCCCTTAATGATTTAATTCAGTTTACAAATAATGAGAGTTGAGTGAAAAGAGAGTTTTATGGTTTATCTGAAACCTTAATTAATACTGAATAGGTTTAAGATGATTTAACTACGATTTGTATAATCTTTATTTTCTCAAAAAGCGGTATTGGAATACTATATAGCCTTTAAGAAATATGTGACTATATGAAATCGTTTTTTATTTAGTTAAATCACAATACAGGCACTGTTAAGATATATGCGATTTAAACAAAATTCTTCAGTGCTACTTGGGAGGATAATCAGTACGCGGGAACTACTTGTCCGAGTATCATACTCGACCGAGTAACCTCCAATCCAAAAACTAACTCTGAATATAAGCCCTATTTCTAGAAGACATTTAAATGAGTCACGGCCGATAATGG
Source organism: Euspilapteryx auroguttella (assembly GCA_951802225.1). NCBI lineage: Eukaryota > Metazoa > Arthropoda > Insecta > Lepidoptera > Gracillariidae > Euspilapteryx > Euspilapteryx auroguttella. Next base: position 676,962 of record OX637641.1, on the reverse strand, counting down.
TTAATAAATTACACCAATATTAAAAAGGTGAAAGTTTGTGAGTGCGTATGTTTGTTACTGCATCACGTCTTAACGGCTGGAGCGATTTCAATGAAATTCGGTATAGTTAGCCTTTTTTTTGGCAACGGTATAGTTAGCCTTTTTTTTTTCTTTTTTTGTAACGAGGGGAAATGCCTATCGCATTTCCCGACGCTCAGGGGAGCGTCGGGAGTATGTGGGGCTCGCACCCACTAAAACCCCCCGGCGGCCGTCTTGGTGCTTTTGGGAAGAACCCCGGGAACCACGCATTATAGCGTCCGAAGTCTTCCCACGCTTAGCTAATATCAGCTTCGTGCTCGGGGAGGGCATATTGTTCCCTCCCCGGCTCGCCTTTGGAGCTGCGGCGGCACAGTGCCACAAGTTGTGCCGCCGCCCGTCTCGGGGCCGTTTGATGAGTGTGTCGGGCCCCCGCCCTTCACACCCACGACCCCACAGACTCCTTTTAGTCGCCTCTTACGACAGGCAGGGCATACCGTAGACCTATTCTTACGCCCGGACCTACAGGGCTTAACGGTATAGTTAGCCTGGATCAAACACATGGCTACCTACTGCAGTAATAAGCCACGATTAACACTGCGGGGCACAGCTAGTTGATAATATGTAGGTAAATAAAGCATCCCAACCCAGAGCTTCCCTAACCAGGTAGAACCTGTTTCTAGGATGCTCGAAACAAACAATTAGGCACCTACACAAAAATAACTAAAACAGAAATCAAAATGAAAAAAATATTTATTCAATATAGGATACATGATATCACTTATTGAAAGTCAATTAGACTACATCTAATATAATCGCTATTGATACCTTATTTGGTAAAGTATCCTATACTGCGAGAGGCGAGGTAGTTCAGGGTGCCCACCAATTAGCTCAAACATCGATTGGGTGCGTGAAATAAACAAGAATAACACCGAAATAAACATCAATAATCATCTTACCAATGAGAATCGAACCTGGATCTTCGCAGTACCACCATCAACATAGCTGCCTACTGCGTCATGGAGGCAAACTAAAAATGACGCCCGAGAAAATATTTTAATCTTATTTTCTTTTTTAAAAATGAAACATTAACAAAAGAAAATGGCTTATACTTTATTAAATTAAACAAAAACCATCAACCTTTAAACAGGAGTAAAAGAAAATAAGTAACAGACAGGATAAATTACTTAATTAACTTTTCTTTATCCTAGCGTTTTTTATTTAATAAGAATAATTTAATAAGAATAATTTAATAAAAAAAAGGTAAGTACCTACTTACTCAGCTAAGCAAATCAAAAGAAATTGATAGGTAGTTCGTTTTTTTGGTGTCGGTCGTCTTGTCTTAATCGTCCGTAGGAGCAAAAACTGGGTAATAAAAAGATTCAGATGAACTTAAAATGAATTAATCTTACGAACAAAAAAGGGGATTCTTCGCAATACGTAGGTACAGTGACGGTCTAGAAAGGCGTAACACATTTGTCTATGGTATCGTGCGCCCTAGACTGTATTACCATTGAACAAGAGCTATTTTACAATAAACGTTTTTTATTCGAGAGTCGAGAACGCCAGATTTTTACTAGTCAACATCAATACAATGAATGATTTAACATTTTACTGTACCGAAAAAAAATCAATGAATTTAATATTCTCTTAATTACATTCTTATACTGTACGAGCTTTTCCGGCTTACTTCGTTACGCCATAGAATGTAAGAGACTACAAAAGACTTGGCTCTATAGACTGCTCAGAATGGCTGAATAAAAAACAAACAACAAACCACCTGTCAAAATATGTAAACAACGGAAAAAATATTGCACCTTGGGTTATATTATTTAAGTTTAGGTAAGGATCCCTAATTTTTTTGAAAATCTAATATAGCCTATGACATTCGGGGTTAATGTAGCTTCCTACCAGTGAAATAATTTTTCAAATCGGTTCAGTATTTCCGGAGCCTATTCGTTACAAACAAACAAATCTTTCCTCTTTATAATATTGGTATAGATAGATATACAGGCTGTCTCAAAAGTTTACGTAGCTGGGAAGGGGAGTGATAGGGGTGGCCACAAGGGTCACCACAAAATAAAAATGAACCCTTATAACTAACATGTCATAAAATAAACACACAGGCAGTCGAAGAGAGATTCGCATCCCTATGCTATGCCGGCCAGCTTCCAGGGTACACCATGGGGTACAACACTAACGGCATGGTCTTCTCAATCAATACCCTCAGCCCTAGAGACCTGAAGCCTGGAAGTACTCGTAAGTATTTGTATTAAAACCTTTTATTTAACTTGCAATGTACCTATGAATGATGGTCGGGTGAAATCTTGCAACTCAATTTTGAAGCAGATTTCAACAGAGCTGAAATTTTGTACACACGTTCCCTAAAAATTGACGTCATTAAAAATCCAACATGGCCGAAAAATCAAGATGGCGGACGAGTAGAATGAAAGGCCTTGCTGATAAAAACTCGAAAATTATAAACGAAATATAAGCTTAATTTTAAATAGGTTTTTAACCCTAAACTTGCATGTGGCGAGCGAGACGTGTGTACAGTAAATCTCATTTTTATTTTTATAAAGTAATCAAAATCAAAATCAAAAAATCTTTATTCAATATAGGATACAAGATATCACTTATTGAAAGTCAATTAGACTACATCTAATCTAATCGCTATTGATACCTTATTTGGTAAATTATCCTATACTGTGAGAGGCGAGGGAGTTCAGGGTGCCCACCAATTGGCTCAGGTAAACAAATGTTTGCCTTGCCTTAAGACAATAGTCGCCTGGAGAGGCCCCCAAACGAGCCCTCCTCTGTCAAATGATTCTACTCCTAATCGTATCCTGCATTCCTTACTATAGTTTACAAATATACAACAAACATTATATTGTTTTCATATAACTATAATAAAAAATTAATAATATAGTAGGTACCTAGGTAGTAAGTACTTGCTTACAAATAAACGTAGTTTACTTTACAGTCAATATTCTCTTATCAATATTTTTATCGCAATCTAGATACGCAACGATAACATGATTTTTAGTACTTACCTATTGTCTACGCCGACATGAAGATACTGGCCGGTTAAAATACTGGCTGGTTGAACTTTACCTTTTTATGAAGATTACGAATAACTGTGTTCTTATTCCTTATTTTAAAAATGTTAAATTGATCTTTAATTGTTTTTTACACGCTTTTCTGTACCGGTTGATTTATTGTTAAAAATATAATTAAAACGTTGTGATTTATCTTCTCTCTGATTATAAATTATTAGAAAATAACTGTTTCAGTTGTTTGTCTTGTTCCTGTAGAGAACACCTATTGCCTTTACAAAACCTACTTTGCCGTAGGGAATTTGCCGTAAACTCCACGCTTGGCAGGCGGGTTGGCGATCGCAGTATGGTTGTTTAACTTCTTCTTCAACGAAGGCAGCTACTGCCCGACCTTCGGGAATTCCCTTAGTCGCCTTTTACGACACCCACAGGAAGAGATGGGGTGGTAGTAATCTATGCCGCTACCACACGGTCAATTCTAACCATTACGAAGGTACCGACAGAACAGCAGCGTCACAGATTTCTGTGACACATGCTGAGTCGGAGCCTCTTTCGGTTGTGTTATGCGCCACTGTGCCTTACACTGTGTGTAAATTTGTTTAATATAACTTGTTTGTAATATTGTAATTTTATATTGTCTTATTGTTAACTAGTCGACCCGGCGCACTTCGTACCGCCTAATATATTACTATTTTGTACATGAATTATACTTATAAACCTTCCTCTTGAATCACTCTATCTATTAAAAAAAACCGCATCAAAATCCGTTGAATAGTTTTAAAGATATAAGCATACATAGGGATAGACGCGGGAAGCGACTTTGTTTTATACTATGTATTGATGATTGATGATGATATTGATTTCATTTATGTGTGTGTGTATTGCTTACCGAAATAAATATTTTATCTATCTATCTACGTTTAATTATATTCGATTGTTTTACATTACAGCAAGAACGTTCATAACCCGCGCTCTTCTCGGCGCGCGATCAGTCGCCGATGCTCGAAGGATCCTCCTTGACGAAGGTGTTGGGATTGCCAACGGATTTTCCCTGAACCTCCTCTGGACTGAACCAAGCGGTCGAAGGGAACTCTTCAATGTGGAAGTGTCTCCAGACTTGGCGGCGCCAAGGTCTCGTCTGGACGTTTTTGAAGCAACCAATGCGCCAACTATTCATTGCAACAAGTAAGATACTTATTTTTAGAGTAGAATCATTTGACAGAGGAGGGCTCGTTTGGGGGCGTCTCCAGGCGACCATTGTGGTAAGGCAAGGCAAACATGTTTGCCTGAGCAAATTCGTGGGCAGGGCATCCTGAACTATCTCGCCTCCTAGCAGTATAGGATACTTTACGAAATAAGGTATCAATATTAATTAGATTAGTCTAATTGACCTTCAATCATTTTTTTTTTTTACGTACTTTTTTCTTATCCTGGTCCGACGGTCAAGTGCATATCCGGGAGGGGCCACGAATAAAACGCGAATTCATCGAGGCCCCCCGGGGTGGCGACGCAGCCGTGCTTTCGTGCAGTCGTGCTTTTATCCCTAATCAGGGACATAGGGCTCGAAGTTTAACCTTCCAGCTCGACTGGTCTTGCACCTGCTGCTCCAGTTCAAGAAAGATTCGAAGGTAGGTACTCTATTTTGTCATGACAGCCGTCTCCGTACAGATTTCTGTTTTTTGGGCTGCTCTGTATTTCTGTGGACTTTTAGTTTTACATTCGCTTGCCTGGAGCCCCAGGGACGACCCTTAATCACCTTTACTCGTGTTATTAAGCTCTTTATAAATTTTAACTCCCTGGCAACAATTAATAATCTGCTGATGAGCTCTGATGTTAGAGAGCTTAAGGCGGTTGCTCACGGTATGGCGCGAAATTCAAATTTTTTCACGTTTTTTAATTATTTTGGCGAAAGCATTCATTTTTAATAAAGTTTAAATGAATTCGCGTACGTAATTAAAAACCTATTTCCCACATTGTGATATATCGTTTTTGAAAGACAGACTTACCGATTTTGTGTATATTCAAGGAACTTGTTTTTTGGCCTTTTACCCCTTAGACACAAAATCTGTAGTTCTGTCTTCAAAAAACGTTGTATTACAATATGGGAGATGGTTTTTTACATACGCGAATTTATTTAAACTTTATTAAAAATGTATACTTTCGCCAGAATAAATTAAAAACACGAAAAAATTTGAATTTCGCGCCATAGCGAGAGTTACCACCTTAAAACCACCTGGGGTCTTTTTCTAGAAGCAATTTTTAAAACTCAACCTTTTTTTTTCTTTAGGTACCTTCGCACCCAGATCCCAGAGGTTCGCGGTCCGATCATAGACAGCAGCAACGCCCGTCTCTCAGCCATCCAGTCCCACCCAAAACCTGAGTCTCGTAAGGACATTGAGGATATCCTGTCTGACGTCACGGGCAAGGAATACAGGGTGTTCCAGAACAAGGAAGACGCTGTTGTTAAGACTATTGCAGCTGGTAAGTTACTTCTGGACTTCTTTTCAGTCGAAAGAACGTCTACTGCTGGACATAGTCCTTTGATTTTCACAAGGACAAACCTTGTGGGCTGCTGCCCGTCCGTCAAATGTGAAACAGTATTCCACTAGTAGATAATGTAGCCTAGGCACGCTTTTTGTAAGGCGCTGTTTTAGGTAGGTGGCCGTCAAAAGTGGCCCTTTTTAGCAACACTTTGTAGCTTTCTTTGGTCTTTAACCTAAAATGTATAAAACAGTGCTCTAAAAATGCTAGGCTACATTAACTATCTAGTGGAATACTGTTCCACATTTTTGATATTTGCCTTAGTTTAGAAGATAAGCTACTTTAGCTGTGCTAGCCTCTTAATAGGATATGGGGTGGTTTCTAGATTTCTATGCCTTTGCACCACACAACACACTTAATTATCTTTAGGACTTAAAAGTATTAAATTTAATTTTACTATTCTACTCGATATATCCAGCTGGTAAGTAAAATTTAGCTTCATTTTATTGAATCTTCACTATGGGCTGCGAACTACTAGATATTTATTTTTTTCGCCGGTGGCGCTACTTTTGCTGTGCTATGCCTCTTAAATGATTCGATTCTTATGATTTAAGAGCCAGTTTACAGCGATGCTAGCGCCATTCACGAAAAAAAAAATTCTTCTAAACTAAGGCAAATATCAAAAATGTGGCACAGTATGACACTAGATAATGTAGCCTAGTATTTTAAGGGCACTGTTTTATAGCTTTTAGGTTAAAGACCAAATCAAGCTACAAAATGTTGCTAAAAGTGGCCACTTTTATTAACAATCTATTTATAATTTTGTTCTTTTATGTTAGGACTACTTTACTGTGCTCAAAAAATACTAAGCAAGATTATCTAGTGTCATACTGTGCCACATTTTTGATATTTGCTTTAGTTTAGAAGATATAATTTTTTTTCGAGAATGGCACTAGTGTCGCGGTAAACTGGCTCTTAACCTTGCTTTTAAGCAGGAAGCTTTTAAACAACTTTTTAGAGATAAAAGATAAAATTGGTGTTTTGTATTAAGTACCTACTTAATTTAACTTTCAACACAAGCTTGTACAAAATTAATTAAGACATAACTTATAAGAAACACATATCCACACATCAAAAGCATCGAGGTCTAGGACAGCGTCACACTTCCGGTGTTTCTGTATTGCAAAATAGCTCTTGTTCTTTAGATTTACAGTCTAGGGCACACGAGACCATAGACAAATCTGTTACGCCGACCTAGACCGACACGTACCTAGATCAATCAGTGACTGAAAATATTTTATTTTATTACTTTTTCAGGTATTTTCGATTTGGAAGAGCGTACTTGGAGCATCTATATCGACCGCCCCAGCACATCGGAGCCAATAGCTGTTCTACCTATTAAATTCTCTAAAATACCTTTTTAAATACCTAATCCACTAAATCAATTTATAACCCCCCATTACTTGCAACTTCAAAGCCATATTAAAATTTTCCTTTATCACACCTCGGACATTTCATAGAAAAAAGCGCGTTGCCTCGCGCACAGCCAAAACTCGTGGGCACGCGTATCACGCTTGTGTGAGTGAGATGAGACGTGTCTATTTGTACTGAGCGGTAACTTAGATATCACTTACGAGCTTTCCCGGCTTACTTTGTTACGCCATAGAATATAAGATACTGCAAAAGACTTGGCTTTATAGACTATGTTCTTTTGACTGCCCGGAGTGGCCGAATTAAAAACAAACAACAACAACAAACCACCTGTCAAAATATGTAAACAACGGAAAAATTATTGCACCTTGGGTTACATTATTTCGGATCCCTAATTTTTTTTAAAATCGTATATAGCCTATGTCACTCAGGGATAGTGTAGCTTCCTACCAGTGAAAGAATTTTTCAAATCGGTTCAGTATTTCCGGAACCTAATCGTTACAAACAAACAAACAAATCTTTCCACTTTGTAATATTGGTATAGATTGAATGTCAATTAGACTAATCTACAATGAATATTCATACCTTATTTGGTAAAGTATCCTATACTGCGAGAGGCGTGGTAGTTCAGGGTGCCCACCAATTGGCTCAGGCAAACAAATGTTTGCCTTGCCTTACGACAATGGTCGTCTGCCGTCTGAGGTTTGACCCTTGTGGTGGGACATACAATTTGAGTCTCTGAATGTTGCCTCCATTGCTTTCGTCCTTGGGATGGTACATATGTTAGATAATCTTGCTTAGAATTTTTAAAGCTCTGCTGTGTAGCTTTTAGGATAATGATCTTAGAAATATTCTTTTACCAAAACTTAAGTGGCCACTTTAGGCAACAAACGGTTTTTTTCTTAGATTTGGAACCTGAAAGCTACACAACAGCTTAAAAATTCTAAGCAAGATTATCTAGGGAATCAAAGACGCATATTTTTTATTTCGGCCATGGCAATATATTAATTATTTATCGGAAGTGGCGCTAGTTTCGCACCGTGTTGCCCCTTAATTACGACAAAGTACTAATGTACTTATTGTCGTATAGATTAAGATATAGATTATTACTTTAATCTTATGTAATGTCCGTCCTTTAATGCAATTTTTACTTATACAAATAAGTATTTAAATATTTCTTGTGTTTAGAATAGGTAAGAATTTTTTTTAGAAAATTATTTATGGTTAACGCCCTCGCGCTCTGACCTAAACTCTGGAAACAAATATTATTAGTCAAAGAAACATTGCTGTTCCCGTCAGGAAATGAACTCGGTAGTCAACCGTAACAGCTGAACCACTGAGGTGGTATAAAATAAAATTATAACTTATTATTTATTTTTTACTGTGTGTTTAAAAATACCTAGCCAATTTTTGTTAAATAATATTAATCTGAAAATAAAATATTAAATTAAAACTATTCTGTGTACTGCTTTCATTTCAATACATAGTATAAAATAAAGTCGCTTCGCGCGTCTGTCCCTATGTATGATTAAATCTTTAAAACTACGTTACGGATTTTGATGCGGTTTTCTTAAATAGATAGAGTGATTTATGAGGTAGGTTTATAAGTATAATACATGCACAAAATACTTATAGTTTGGGCGGTACGAAGTCCGCCGGGTCGACTAGTCCATAATATAATTTGTATAAAATCACTAAAGACTGACACAGCAGCGACCCAAATAAAAATGAACAATCACAAACTAACTAAAACACAGCTAATGGTAAAAGCAAAAGCTTACGCATGAAGCTAGTAGCTTCGCTCCTGGTAAAAGTTATAAGAAGTTACCTATATAGGTATTTTATTAAAAAAATACTAGTCGACCCGGCGAACTTCGTACCGCCTAACCTATTTTTATCTTGTGCATGTAGGTAAGTATTATTCTTATAAACCTTACTCTTGAATTACTCTATCTATTAAAAAAAGCCGCAACAAAATTCGTTGCATAACAAGGGACAGACGCGGAAAGCGACTTTGTTTTATACTATGTATTAGGAAATATACAAGTAAAACTAGTAACATGAATTATTAAGAGATTACTTTATTAATTCACATTAAGTATATTTAATTTATTTATAATAGAAATATATATCTATAGTTAAATACTCATTATAAACTGAAGATATTTAGTACTAGCTAAAGTATTAGGTACTTAATTAAATTAAATAAGAGTTAGGGCGCCCTCTTACGGATCGTTTTAATAACTTTTTTGAACTGCACTCTGACATACTAAAGACGCGATGTAATTAAGAACCAATAGATGGCGCCCGTGGCACAGTTCCCCATTTTACTAGTGCTAAAATAAATGAATAAAAAGCTGTAAGTACTAACAATATTCTACGATAATAACTTTTGACAAAATTACAAATAAAAATATAAGTTTGTACACAAAATAGGTCAAAAACAGACAAGTACACATAGTTGATAATGTATGTTATGTAAATATGTTACCTAACACTACTACCGACCGCCATAAGTACATAGCATACATTACATACAAGTAATTTTAGTGATGAATGTGTTAAATCATTAAACTATATTATTTTCTCATTACATGTACTTAATGCTATTGGAATTATTTACTACAAAGAAACATAAGAAAATTAGCCCCCAATTAGAAGTTTTTGCCTATGGAATTTACATGTGATAATTAAATCATAAATTGCTACATAACTGCGTAAATTTGATTCATATATTAAATAATTTCTAGGCAACCAGCCATCCTCTTACTAGTATTTTTTATAATTTTTAGACAATACACATTTCTTTTTGCGTTTGGCGCTAGCAACACTGCAATTAGTGCTCTTAACAATAAGCATAATATTATAAGCTGCGCAGATAAAGAAACGATTTGAAAATGGCAGCCGAACGCATGCTATCTCGCGTTACTAATATTAGTATGAGGGATGGATGAGAGACAGTCCACAGCCCATACAACGGCCGCCATTTTGAGATCGTTTCTTTATGTGCGCGGCTTATACGTAAAAAGCATCCTTTATTAACATAGAGAAATGTAGATTACTGAAATAATCTAAAAAAAAGAAAATTTACAGAGATAGTTATTTTATATATTTAGCGTTAATTATGCCACCAGTTAAATAGGAATAATAAAAGTATAAGAAAACAATATAAGTCTACTTGTATATTATAGGCGTCTAGTTAGCCACCGCAACCGCATCCCCCCGCGGGAGGTGGCGGGGGGCCAGACCCCGAAGGTCCAAATCCGCCGAACTTGCGTGTAGGAGGTTTGGGGGGCCTGAAAAAAAAAACCCGCCTTCAATAAAATTACACATAAATTAATTACGAATTCCTCTTTTTTGAAGTCAGTTAAAATAGGTACAAAAGCCGAATGCGAGATAATCGAGGACAAACATACATACATACAGGTCAAACTGAGAACATCCTTTTTAAGTCGGTTACTAATTTACGCATCACACTCAGAGCCCCATACTAGAAAGAACCCATTAAGGAGACAAACAATACACCTAGACCGAAAACAGACATCGATATTCATCAAAACAATGTTCGCCCCGCCGGGAAACGAACCCAGGTTCACGGGATCTTAGTCCACATCACTGCCAACTGAGCTACGGAGTCTGCCAGCTAAGTAAATTAGATTCCTGTATTTTATAAATATTGATTCATCATAACAATGTTCGCCACCCGGGAATCGAACCCAGTTCAGGGGTTTTGACAAAATCTTCTTCTTCCTCAGCACATATCAGCCCACTGTTGGGCGAATGCCTCTCCAATCATTTTCCAGTTCGCTCTATCACCACAAAATCAAATCAAGTCACCACACTTGAAAGCAGGTTGGCTATCGCAGTATGGCTAGACAGAGATACATTATTATTATTTTTATAATAAGACTTACCCGCTGTTAGGAGGTCTAAAGTCCCTGACATATTTATCTCCATGCTTATTCAAATTTGGATTGAACAGCGTTCTGACACTGGAAACATACAAAAGTATATAAGCAATTTAAAATACTTTTTAACATAACAAGTTAAATGACAAAATGAACTATTTGGTAGCAGGTTCAACAAGATTCAAATCAAATCAAACATCAAAGAATTCTTTATTCAATATAGGATACAAGATATCACTTAGTGAAAGTCAATTAGACTACATCTAATCCAATTGCTATTGATACCTTATTTGGTATAAGTATCCTATACTGTGAGAGGCGAGGTAGTTCAGGGTGCCCACCAATTGGCTCAGGCAAACAAATGTTTGCCTTGATTAGAATTATAAGGCATACTATGGGCATAATAATAATAAATAATTAAGGGGCAAAACAGTGCAAAACTAGCGCCACTCCCGATAAATAATTAATATCTTCTAAACCATAGCTCCCTAGATGATAGTCTTGCTTAGATTTTATAAGGCCCTGATGTAGCTTTCAGGTTTAAAATAAAAAAAAACCATTTGTTGTTAGCCACTTTACATAATGTTTTTTTCATTATTTATCAAAGTGGCGCAATTTCGCACCATTTCGCCCCTTAACTTTCTTTGTTGTCAACTTATTCTCATTATTACATTAAAATGAAGTGTATAGAAAGATACATTATTTGAAACCAGTTCAAATAAAACTTAAAGCAATCCCCAAATTATGGCTGCATATAGAGAATTCCCTCATTTTGTGTTTTTTTTTTGTATTTACTTTAATAGAACCAAGTATTTATCGCAAATAATAATAATAACACATTGCACTATTCACACTCAGAGCCCCTAATCAAGAAGGACCCTAAATATGTGGAGGTACAGAGATGAACAATACACGCAGACCAAGAAAACAAAAACTCAGATACTTACAAAAGAGAGACAAAGTTAACAATTCCCCAAAACCATCCAAAAAGAGTAAACTCTTTATGCTCCACAACTGTGCCATCTGGAAAACATTAAATATTAAACTTATAAGTATAATAATAATAACACATCACACTCAGAGCCCCTAACTAGGGGAAACCTGTATCTAGGGTACCTGAAACACACACAGAGACAAACATTACACCCAGACCGGAAACAAACATCGTTATTCATCATATCAAAATTTGCCCCGCTGGGAATCGAACCCAGGTGCACACACTTAGTCTGCCCACATCACTGCCGACTGAGCTACGGAGCAGTCAAGTATAGCTACATAGATGTAGAAATAGAACTTACTAAATAATTCAAAACCCTGAATATACCTAATATGTTTTTTCAAAACCTAACAAGGGATTTTAATTGTACAAAAAACTTAAACAGGCCTTTATATTAGTTAATTATTCCCTCGAATTCCTGTCAAAGTACCCAGCCTCATCCTGTGATACAAGATAAGAAATTAGGGTCACTGGGTCGTTTTGGTTGATCATAAAAACTAGGTACATACCTACCTACTTGAATTTTACTTTTTCATTATTTTGCAGTATCTATCTAGGTTTTATTTAGTGATGTTAGAATGCTAGTTAGAATGCTAGTTTACGAGCGCACTGAAAATACGTAGGTAGTACTTAGTTAAGCCTGACGTGGCCTAGAAAATGGTAATCTGATGAAACACGGATGAAATACATACTGTACATAGTAACTGTAATTTTTACTGCAGATGCTAATAAAGTTGAGCCTTACCTGATTTGATATACACCATGACTTCGAGCAAGTAATTATCGTGTAAAAAACTGATTATTATGTATTTTTTATTGAAAAATCAAATCACACACGAAACGAATTTTAAACAACAAACACTGAACGAATTTTTATTACCTACTACCAGCGCAAGCAACAACAACAAGCAAGGCAAGCAAATCCACAGACCAACTAGAGACAGTGTTGCCGTTTGAAGAAAAAAATGCGCTAAACTCATACCAAAAATGCACCAGTTTCTTACTAAATTCTGGGTTCTGAAATCCACTAAAAAAGACTAAAATGCGCTAAAGATAAACCAAAATTGCACCAGCTTCGCACTAAATTCCGCTTAGTTTCACCTTCAAATAGGGTAAGCAGTACAATGATTGGCCCCTTAAGAAAAGGTTTGACTTTGAACATTTCTATGTGCCAAATAAGGTTCAAAATTGAAAAACTGTTAATGTAGGATGGTAGCTCATTTATCTGAGAATAAGATTAAACCACAGGAATCGTTATTTGCTAGCTTATAAACAACTTTATCAATAAAAATATAAAAATGTAGCGAAAAGTACAGTCATTGGCAGGGTATGTACAAAAATTGGCATACCCTAGTACAATGATTGGCATGACAATCATTGTACTTTTTGGGCATTGGCATGGCCAATCTTTATACTTTCCTAGGCCAATGACTATACTGATCCATTAAATTATTCAATAATGATGCCCAGACAATTTTTTTTTGAGCTCAAAAACTGAAAGGTACCTTCATATACCTAAAATCGCACTATTATCTCTCGGAAATAAGAATACTAAATAAACAAGACAAAATAAAAAGAACATAATTAAATTGGTGTATTATTTAACTACAAATTTAGTACAATGATTGGCATAGGGAAAAGTATAATGATTGGCATGGCCAATCACACAAAAGTACAATGATTGGCCCTGCCAAAATCTAGTTCCTCTGATTTTATTAAATAAAAAGATTTAGCATTTTAAACGCAATTGTTGATAAGATTTGATTTAATATTTAAATATAAATAATATTAAAAAGCAAAAAATACAATGATTGGCATAGATGCCAATCAACTGATACTTCATACTTACCACAGGTACTAATGTTGGCCTACCTATTTTTGAGGTTAATCTTTAGTGTTTTTCACGAATTACCGTAAATAAACCTGAATTGAAGTGATTAAAACATATATGGAAACATATATTGCAATTTAAACAAGAAGAAAACGAGTAAAACCATTCTAAAAGTTACGTACTTCTTACGATTTTCATAAGAAAACACACCCTCTGTTGTAGTCCAACACAAAGTATTTTTTTAATCAATTGCTAGCTGTTGCATTTAAAAACTATTAATTTAGTTTTAGAGTGTTTTAAATAAAGAAAAATATAAATATTTTTTCATTTCTGGTATATAAATACAACTCTTAATAAATAGATTTTTCATTGAAGGGGCCAATCATTGGAGGGGGGCCAACATTAGTACTGCTTACCCTATATATTTTTTTTATTTAATTCACTAAAAAACATTTTTGTTATATAATATTCATTTAACATACATAATCTCACGCCTTTATTCCCCGACGGTTAGGCAGAGGCACCATCTCAACAGACTCGGACCCACGATTAGCCGAGTTTATGTTTAAGTTTGGTATAAAAAGACATAATGTAAATCTTCGTTTAGGTAAACCTACCTTTACCAGCAGAGAGAAGGTAAATCACTAAATTTACCAGTCTTTGACGATTAATGAATTCAACACGATTGTTTCGAGTAAGTTTCGAGTATACAATACACACAATACTCTAATTTTAATAATATCGCACTAAACTAAATATAATGTCCTTACTTATACTTACGCAATAATTTAAAACAAGCGTTTTATCAAAAACATTGATCGAGTTATTTACTTACTTCCAATTTGATGCCAATGACTGATTTATTTATATGTTTATTTCTTTGCCAGCATCAAATTTATATTAAAAAAATATGTGTAAATTATTTTAGAGAAATAAGAAAATTCAAGAAATGAGCATGCAGAATTTAAATAATAATAAAATTATTACGAAAATAACTGCATGTCTCAGTTAGTAGCTCTACTAAACATAAATTAAAAATTAAGTAAGTAATATCTACCATTATTATACTTAAAATATAAATACTTAATCGTTTTACATTAGGTGGTTCGTGAGTCTCGCCAAAACTCGAGGGCCGTTTTAGTTGATTTTGTTTTGAAATAGTAAAACAACCCACCGACCCAGGTATTTAAGGTACCGTAAAATGGGGTGAATAGGGTAGGTTTTGAACTTAGAGACCAAATTTAAGGTACTTAGACTACATATATGTTTTAGTTAGTATTTTTATATTTTTTCCGGGAACTTGTTTAGCAAATTGAAATTTATAGTTTAGATGTTTTCTAAGAAAATATATTTTAAAAATGCAAAAATAAGGCGAAACCCCAGTAACCCCAAATTTGGGGTCAATAGAATCAAAAGCGGGGACAATAGAGTTTATAGCTAGGGTTGTCACTGAAACAAGTTAATATTTTAATTGAATTATGTTAAATACTTTTCTCCATTAACTATGGACGTTAACATTTTTATTTGTGCAAGAAGCAGGTTTAAAGGTGAAATTATTTGTTTTATTTATGTATACCAGTCATACTATTAAGAAAATAATTACAAAATATAGGTATTTATACACACTCAATAAATTTTTTTTAGTTTTATTTCAATACAGTCTGTTTCAATTATTTTAATCAATATATAGTATGTGTTATATATATTTCATGCCTCTTTTAAAATTTCTGCATAAACATAAAACAGATAGACAATTTATAACAATCAATCAATTTTAAGTAATTACAAATTTTCATAAATAATAATACATTGAGAACTTTGGGCAGCCTTATCGCTTAAAGCAATTTATTTTTGAAAACACACAGATTTTTATGTGGTAGCCCTAGCACAGCATATCCTATTCACCCCGCTGGTGACTCCAATCAACCCTATTCCGATTCGATTCCCCCCCTTCTCGACCCTATTCCCCACAGAATGTTACTCTATTCAACCCATAGGCAACCCAAATAACCCCAAATCTAGCAAAAATATACACCTCGACGAAATTGTTTACGAAATCCTTTAAAATAAAGTTATTTTATACTTTTCTTTATTTGTTAGCCTTCCCAAGAACATAAATAATGTCTATTTATACCTTAAAATACTTTGTACTTTCTTTTCTAGAACGAAGTTAATGGAGACCAAAAAATGGGTGGTTCGACTATGTTCCTTTCACACGCCTTTTTTTAACCTTTTTCGCTTGTTTTTGGATTTTGTATTGCCGTAAAACCAAAATTAATACCTTCAAGTAAATAAATTCATAAACATCCTGAACGTAGCTTTTTTCCATAGAGAAAGAATCGACGCCAAAAAATCTTCCCGGTTTCAACCCTATTCCCCCCGTGAACCCTATTCACCCCATTTTACGGTAAGTAAAAGGCGAGAAAATCTGGAAAATTTCAAAGAAAGTTAGTTTGTTACTTACATAGTGTTAATGTCATCACATCACCCATGTTAGTCGCATAAAAATTAAGGTGAATTTGATAAAATATTTTGTTATATTTTATCATTGATAGGATGTAGGTGTACATTGTACAAAAAAAATTACTCTCGAAGCCGAAAAATGAAAAATGAAACTTAAGAAAATATACAAACATTTTTATTTTATTTTAGCAAATCTGATTTTATCTGGCATGGCAACACCACACCAACTCTATGAAATAAAGAAAAGAATAGAAAAAGAAATCAAGGTGAATAATTCGGTGCTGTGTTTTCTGTCAAATAACTAAAAAGGTAAGTTTATTTTACATTTTACATTAATAAATTAAAAAACTACTTTGCATTACTGCTTGTTACTAAATTCACTGTTACTGATACATTTTATTTCTGTAAAAAAGCCATGCATTCTACCGCCTGGCCTGTATATTACGACGCCATTTTTCAAGTTGTTCGTGTCATCGCACCTAAAACTATTTTTATTTATATTTTCTATCTTATGTAGGTATTAGATCGGCTACTAAACTATGAGGCTACATAGGTAGAAACATTTAAAATGTATACCTACGAACAAAGACGATATTCGTTTGTTTCGTATTATACTGATTTTAAAATAATTTGTTTACGACGATGCATGACGGGAGTATGACTAATACTTTGCGAACAAGGTCTAGGTATCGAAGTGCGATCATGGGAAAGGCAAGGCAAGGCTTTTGTTTTCGGGCGAATAACTTAATCAGTACATACTGACCTAGGTACCTTTAAGTTAACTGTTTAACTAAGGTTTGTTTTTTTACTTTATCAAATTAATATGGTTATTTATCATCTGTAAAGACTGGATATTGTTTTCCATACAATTTTTTTTTCTGTCTTGTCTTATCCCATTATGAATATTTGAAAAGAAAAAAGAATGAGCCGAGCCATTAAAAAAATGTTTATTGACCATCTAGGATAAATGACAATAGCCTTTAACAAATACAAAGTTTTACAATAGATAATATTTTATAGTTTCATATATATAGTCATTTTATTCTAACTGTTTGTCTCTTGGCAAAAGGCCTCCTCTAACTGTCCCCCCTTTTTCTTTTCTTGTGTTTTGTAAACCAGAACATTATTGGTTTTGAACATTTTTCTTTACCTCTTATTGTATGACCTGCCCATTTCAACTTCAGTTTTCTGATGGTTACATAATTATCTTTGGTATCAATATATATAAAACTCTTCCGTTACTGACTGACTGACTGACTGACAGACAACGCAGAGCCGAAACTACTGGACGTACAAAGCTGAAATTTGGCATGTAGGTTCCTTGGGGAGTGTAGGTGAGCACTAAGAAAGGATTTCCCAAAACTCCCACGGGAACGGGAAAAAACGGGATTTGTGGGTTTATGAGAAATCTGCGCGGGAAATACCGCGGGGCAGCCTCTAGTTAGGATATATGCTTGGTGGAGAAATTATTTAATAAGTACCTTTTTAAAATAATTATTTTTTTACAAAAAAAGGAACCCGCCTTCAATAAACTGACAAAACATCAACTGAGCACTTCCTCTTTTTCAAAGTCGTTTAAAATAGGCTCTAAAACCTCTTCTGAATGTAACAAATACCTACTTATCTGAAAACTGCATCAAGATCGGTTCAGCCAAACACGAGATAATTGTGGACAAACATACATACATGTATAATACTACAGGTCAAACTGATAACCTCCTTTCTGAAGTTGGTTAAAACAAAAGTTTTTTTTTTTTAAATCCAGCCAGTACAGTTTTATTCAAATTTCAGTCTTATTCAAGGATTTCACTATTAGCAATTATTCTGAAACATTTACATTACCTATGTTCTTATTGTGTGTGATTATGTTTACAATAGGTTTACAACAATTTTTATTTGTAAAATAAATCCGAAACATACCACATATTTGTCTAAACTTGTTAAATATTGTAAATGACTGCCTAGCTGAACTTTGAATTTTTATGCATTAACCTAAAGTTGGCTGAAGAACTGTATTTACTGAATTAAATGTCGGCAATTTTTTAAAATAGTTACACACAACTTTGAATTGGCTTTGAATTTAACTTAAACTTAACTTGGACACTTACCGTCTTATTCATAGAGATACAGTAGATTTTAAGTAGCGTTACTGGAGGTCTACTTCTCTGGTTTGTTGTATGGTAAATACGTGACATCCAGTCTTAATTGACATACGTCAAATAACTAAAATGTTCTTTAACTTTTTATGAATAAGACAGTTAAAATTTAATTTGACCCCACTTCAGTAGAGTATTTTTGCGAGTGGAAACATCATCATCATTTTATTTCAGCAAAAAGATGACCACTGCTGGACAAAGGCCTCCCCCATAAATGACCACAACAACCAGTCTTGAGCAACTCTCAACCAGTATACTCGTGCAGCTTTCACCTGGTTGTCTGACCACCTTTTGGTACTCTGCGTTCAATATAGCTCTCTCTGCTCTTCCAATGTCAAATGTTTCTGCCTTGAACTAGGCCTAAACTTGGAAATTGTGTGTTATTGGTTATAATATTTATTTACCAAAGTTTATTGGATTATAGCTTGTTTTTTTAGCTAGTAGTAATGTACTTTCTTGAAACTTGAAAAATACTCAGTAACTTTTAAATTCTATTTAATATTATTTCCACCATTTTACAACTTTGATAGACACTTTATTGTCAGCACATTATTTTCAATTTAAAGAATTAAACTACAATACTAAAACTAAAAGTTTGCATTAGGTGGCACTTAGAGCGATTTTTCCGATAATATATAGTATACTAGTCGACCCGGCGAACTTCGTACCGCCTAAACTATTTTTATGTTGCTCATGTATTATTCTTATAAACCTTCCTCTTGAATCACTCTACCTATTAAAAAAAACCGCATCAAAATCCTTTGCATAGTTTTAAAGATATAAGCATACATAGGGACAGACGCGGGAAGCGACTTTGTTTTATACTATGTATATTGCTTTAAAGAATTTAACTAAAATACTTAAACTAAAATTTGCATTAGGCGGCACTTAGAGCGATTATTCTGATAAAATTTAGCATTTAGTGGAGTAAATATATATCTTTGTAGTAAACTAGAGTAATAGAAGTGGCAATTAAGTTGCGCTTTCACGACCTGGGCCCTTAGTCTCATCGCGCAAAACGTAACTATCGAATAAAAGTAGAGTAGAAACAGTACGTTAATCGCAAGAATATACACATTTGGTAGTCTCGTAATCAATTTTGCTATAACTATAGCAGTAGTATCGCAATAGATTGGAATTGACCAAAAAGGGTAGTCTTCTCCATAATAAGATAATGTTATGATTACGTTCGACTGACATTATATATGTCAATATTGATTGATATTAAGTGACAGTTGCACTACGCCCGTCCGGATTCACAACATAAAACAGGATTCACTATTTTCACAGACTATTCTATAGCTTGCTATTCATATTCTATTGCTATACTATAATGATCGATCAAAGTTACGAGACTCGCAAGTTTTGACACAATCGTAATAGAGTAATAGTAGAATAACAATAGAATAGAAGTTTAATCGTAAGTTTAAGAGAGAGTCCCAGGCAATAAAGAAAGATAGGCAATAGACCTACGTTAGACGTCATGTAATATAATGTAATATTCGTCAAGTAATAGGCCGATATTTTTGGGAAGGAGCGATATAGTTTGGTCACTGTTTGGGGAGGCACGACTGGTATTTCAGTTCTATTATCTAATAATCCTAATATAAATGTAAGGCAATATAGAGGAATATAGGGAGATAATTGTAACTGTTGAAAATTGAGTGATATGATATTTGAAATGGCGTTACGTCGTGCTCGTGCGAGAGTCGAGACGCTCAGGCGTCCAAGTTATTGATTCTTCGCATGACCTTGTACGTTTAAAGTTTTTTCCTTACAACACAGCCCTGTTGCTAATCTGTTACTAGCCAGTACCACTAATGGCTGTGGATTTTATAACAAGCTTCATCAATCAATACATAGTATAAAATGAAGTCACTTCCCGCGTCTGTCCCTATGTATGCTTAAATCTTTAAAATTACGCAACGGATTATTTTGCATTTTTTTTAAATATAGAGTGATTGAAGAGGAAGGTTTATACGTATAATACATGCACAAAATAGTAGTAGGAAGGGCGATACGAAGTTCGCCGGGTCGACTTGTATATTATAAAGTAGCTGATTTGAGAAATTCTCTAGTCTATGTCACACCGAGATAGTGAAGCTTACCAACAGTGAAAGCATTTTTGAAATCGATACAGTAGTATCAGAGTCCATTCAATTCAAACAAACACACAATCAAATATTTACTCTTTTATAATATTGGTATATAGACTAGTGTGCGCCCGTCCCCGCGACTTCGCTAGCGCAATTTACCTTGAAATGGCAAATTCCCAATTGTACTTTCCCTTGGGATTTTCGTGATAAAAGTAGCCTATTTTCTTCTCAGGCTCTAGTCTAGACTAAACTGTGTACCAAAATTTCATTTAAATCTGCTCAGTAGTTTTGGCGTGAAAGGGAGACAAACAGAATTACTTTCGGATTATAGGCATAGTAGGGTATGTTTAGCATTAAATTGATTACTTACTAGCTGACCGACCGGGCGAACATTGAATAGCTGTCTTAAATTTTTTTTTCGCTTATCATATCAAATACGGTGAGTTTAACTGTAGCTTCGTTTCTATTCCACCTTTTTCTCATTCCTGTGGGATTTTTAGGTAAATCTTTAGTACAGTACACCCCCTCACTGCACTCCACCCGCTAAGAACCTTTATAAATTTAAATTCTTAAAAATCCATTATAATGAGACTTTCATATTGCTAAGGGCGAGCGGACCCAACTAGCAACGAAGGTCGTATAAGATTTACTCTTTCGACTATAGATCGTAAGACACTTGTATAAACGATCCTAAAATGTTAAAAAGCTGTATAAAAGCGGCTATCTGGATTATTTTGCATTCAACGCTTTTTGGCTCTATAAACATGTCTAGTAAACGTTTATACGATGAAATCATATCGCATTTACTCGATTGTTGTATAAATGTATCTCTTGATCGCCATTATACAACAATAAGTCGTAAGACAGCTCTTTAAAAGCAACTGAATTGCTAATTTGTCGTCAAACTAGCTATTATAGCACAATCTATCGACATTTAATTTTAACAGCATAATTGTGGAGTAAACGCGGTTCATACGATAAAACAGCATCTTAGTTACTTTAACAGCACTTTATGTCGTATGATAACTCTATGGAATGCTTTTATTCGACTTAACTAATTAGGTTGAGTAAAAGCTTTCAAATTATTCTTTTACAGCCTTTTCGGTCTCTAAAGGTTATTTGAAAGCCATTTTACATCGATATAGTGGTATAAATGCTTTTTGAAATCTTTTACAGCACTATCTGCCATTTTGTTACATGATACCAAAATAAACAACGTAATTTGCTTTTTTTATTCGCAAAATGGATTATAATCGATGGAAAAGGATTATAAGAAGTGGAGGATTCCGACGTAAAGTAAATAAGATGTATACACGATTGAAACAGTCAAGATCTTCATTGGCTATAACCACTAGTCAAGAACGTTTAATTGATAGGCGTGAGGGTTCCGTAGCGTATAATAATTACTAAGTACTACTATTAGGTACCTATAGGTATTCTGTAACAACGGCCATATAGACAACCGTTTGCAATTTATTGAATTTGCCAGTATGTTTTTCTAAGTCATGGGTGTTTATCTTATACTTATTGTGTTTGTTTTTATAATTTTATAAGTTAGTTGGTAGGTACCCAAAGAATTTGACTAAACTATTATTATTATTTTTTATAATAAAGAGATACTTAAGTAAGTACTTACAATTTTGTTTTGTATTAAGTGATCCTACTTGCAATAATAACATTCGTCGCTTGGATAGTGATAATAAATTGAATATTCTGAACAATTCGGACACCAGAAAAATGAGGTGCGCAGTAATAATTTTATTCTCATCTCAGATAATATAAAATGACGTGGTTTTGATCCATTTTTAATTACAAAATGACATGAGTAACATTTAAGCATTATAAAAAAATGTGTTTTCTTCCAAGGCCATTTTGCTTCCTTAAGCTTCTTTAAGTCCTCTTTTTTTATGAATTTATCTATAACCAAGTAGACTACCATTTTAAATTGTCACCCATAAAAAAAAGGGTAATTTTACCTAAAATATTGTATTCTATGAACTTACGCAAACCAAATTCAATGTAACTTAACTATTCAATGTGTTTTTTTTTTTTAGGTTAGGTTGATGGTATAGGCAGTTTTTAAACACGGCCGCGCGCCCCGTCTCAAACAGAGGCGCAGATCGGCGCTTGTCTGATTGGTCAATCTTTCCAAAATTTAAAAATGTTTCAAAATATGCAAAAATTTAGCGAAGTTGACGGTATATTAAATTTACTAGAGGCTGCCCCGCGGTTTCACTCGCGCAGATTTCTCATAAACACAAAAATCCAGTTTTTTCTCGTTCCCATGGGAATTTCGGAAAATCCTTTCTTAGTGCTCACCTACACTCCCTAAGGAACCTACATGCAAAATTTCAGCCCGCTACGCCCAGTAGTTTCGGCTCTGTCTGTCAGTCAGTCAGTCAGTAAGTCAGTCAGTCAGTCAGTCAGTCAGTCAGTCAGTCAGTAACGGAAGAGTTTTATTTATATTGATTAATAGTAAAATAATTATTTTATACTAAGTAGCTGACCCGGCAAACTCCGGATCGCCCTAGATATAAGTAAGCACGAATATTATAACATTATCTACCCGCTAAAAACTTGGCTGTATGTACTTTGTTATTTTGCCCGCCCAGAATTAAAGAATTTAAAAACAACGTCAAATCAATCAATCTTTTGATTAAAAATGGATACAACAGTAACGGAAAACTAAGTATTGGAAATTATAAGTAATTGTTGTTTTTTACTAACTTTCCCTCAATTTTTCCAAATTTTCTCACCTTTTCAACCTTTTCTGGACTACTACAAACATTTCAAGATTAAAAGCTAAATCGGCCCAGCCGTTCTAGAGTTTTTGCGAGACTAACAAACCACGATTCATTTTTATATATTGGTAGATAGTAGAAGTAGATAGTAGATTTTGCACTAAGGAACCCTAAACTATCTGTAATGGCGTCCCTAGAAGTCGTAAGATGGAAATCTCATTTCAATCTTTCGACTAACAGCTGAGAGAATGCTCTGTGATGATAAATGAGTTGCTATTATTTGCTATTGATGGCGAATTTATTTTAAATGTTAAATGAACATTATTTTTTATTCATTATTTACATAGAAATCTTGGGGCCCATTGAAATATTAACTACAATGCTAGGTATATAGACGGAAAAATTAATTCCGCACATGAAAGTAAGACCCTACGACCTAACTTTAACAGATAACTAATTACCTGTCATCATTTGGCTTAATGGCTTAAAAACGTAATGGTTAATACGATGGCAAAATATACTTATATTTATTAGGTTTGACACTTCAACTGACATAAATTACACGTATAAAATAAAAAGTCTATAAGTGCTGCTTGGGTGCAGTTACACGATAAAAAAGTCGAGTGATTGCAACCAAATTGCTTTATTACTATAAATAAGTCGAATAAAAGCGGTTCTACCGACTTGGAAAAAGCAGATGTGTCGAATAATGGCATTCTGATGGCCATTATGGTACTAAGTAGCATTCTAGTTGCGATTACTCGATATTTATTCGACTAAATGGCTACTCATACGATAATCTTACGATATTTACTGGATCTAAAGCTGAGAGAAGTGCGCCCAAATCGCGTTGAGAGAACGTGCACAGAGCATTTACACGACTTTTTAAAGATCCTTCTTACGACCAATAGCTGAAAGAGAAACGTGCTGCTGACTTTTTTACGACACGATTTGCTGGTTGGGGACGACGTGGTTCAGTTGTCAGTGATGTTGACTACGAGCTCGGAGGTCCGAGTGCGATTCCCGGCACGGGCGAAAATTGTTATTAGGAATAACAATGTTTGTTGCCCGAGTCCTGGGTGTATTTTTAAGTCGGTTGTAAGGCTACCTAGATACGGCCGGCCAGCTGAGTTCTCCGTTGAAAAAATTTACAGCCATTTGCCAATTTACAGCCAAACCGCCTGTCGAGCGTGGCGATTACTGGAAAATCCCTCCACAATGTTTGTCCTTGTGGCAATCTGTGGGGGAGACCTATGTCCAGCAGTGGACGTCTATCGGTTGTAGTTAAGAAATGTCGTTTTTTTTTTGTTGTGTCCTAACTCCTCATGCTTTTTGCTTTATCATCATCATCATCATCATTTCAGCCGTAGGACGTCCACTGCTGGACATAGGCCTCCCTCAAGGCTCTCCATCTGTACCGATTTTTGCTTTATGGTGATTCATAAAATAACCTTTACTTAATTCCTTTATGTATGTGTTTGTTAGCTAACACGCAAATGTGTGTTAATTGCATGCATAACTTCGTATAGATAGTGGGGTCGTACCATGAACGAAGTACGAGCTGGATGACAGAACGGGGGCGGCTACCCCAACCCCAACCCCATTGCCTCTAACGCAATTGGATAGTAGTGATGTTAAAATATCGATGTTAGCCTTTTAGTCGACTCGTGTCTCGTGCGGTTTATCGATATCGGTCGCTGTCGCTGTGCATTTCAAGTATTTAGTATGTTAAGGATGTTTTGCAGATGAGTGGGACATACGTCAATAAGAGATAACCCAAAAAAAAAACTTGAGCACTATAATTTTTTAATAATTTTTAATTTTTTCTATTTTAAAGACTCAAAACCTAAATATTTTTACAAAAATTATCTAATTAATTTAAATATCTTTTCTAAAAATTTAATTATTTTTTGAAAAAGTTATTTTGGTTTTGTATTCAAAATCGGAAAATTGAAAACTAAAAGTTAAACATTAATTATAGGTCCCAGAATGATTATTAAAGTGTAGAGCTAAAAGACTACTTGAAGTGTCTAAGCTTCTGCATTAAAAAAAAAAAACACTTGTAAACATACGTTTTTTTATCAAGTACCAAATGACTCGATATTACGCTGCGAACTATATACATGCGTGCGCCTCACTACTGCGCTGCCCTCCCCTTCCCCTATAGCTTTTTATTAGTACCCGGCTAGCATAGCTACTGAGAGCACGTCCCTCTCAACTCTAATAAAGAAGTACAATAAATTAAATTTACAACTAAATACGTGCATCAAAAACCGTACGCGAATCTATCAGTACATAAACCCAGTTTTAAAATCACTAGCTGTTTTAACCTTGGAATAGTGATGATCGAACGTTTCGTTACATCAAAGTGCTTTAGTGCAGTCTAAATAACATACATTGTATGTAATATAGTCAAAACATTACATAGTTTTGCCTCAGTGCGGTAGTGAGTCAGCGTAAATGTTGTTTTATTTTTGTACGAGTAGTCTCCGTTGCCCGTTTTTTTTTTGCCTAAATTCTTTATTCCCTGTTTTTTGAATGTCACTTTCTTTTAAACTAATAATTGTAATTGGCAGAGTAGTGGAACATTTTATTCCATTTCTGTAACGAAATCGAACTGGTCTCTAAATTAAAGGAAAAATTATTATCCTCACTGTGACTTCGCTGGGCTTTAGGCTCTATAGATTTGTTCTCATTTAGTAAGTTTTTGCTAAGTTACAGGTTTATCGAAACGAAAACTAGCTAGCCTAGTTTTGTAGCTACATCGGCCTTGCTTACCTTAAAACACGTAAACTAGTTAAACCACGGATCTATTGCCGTTAATGTGAATCATTTTGACATGTGATTAAGTATACATTGCGGGTATATAGGTGAATCATTTTGTCAACACAATTCAGCTGTAAACCCGCAATGTATACTTATCACATGTTAAAATATTTCTCATTCTTATTTTCATTCTGAGCGGCAATGGCCTTACTGGTTTTTTAGAATCATGAATTTTAACCACGAACATTTAATAAGACTTTGAATCATAGTGATTTTTACCGGGGTCACTCAAAGTCACAGTGTATATTAAACAGTACTCTGGGGCCTAAGTTTTTTTTTAAGGTAAATCCTATAATTCCTAACACAAGTTTCTGGCTGATAGGGTCTGGTCAGTTGATTTAAATATCGTTTGTAGTTTAGGTTGGATCTAACTATTGATCTGATTTTGTAACATAAAACGATGCAATGTTATCTGTCTTCAGTCCTTTGCTACTACGTGCGTGTGTGTTCTAGTTTTTTGATACTTTGCTTTTACATAAATTTACTTGTGTAGATAAATTTCAGGGTTCAGTCTTGTTGTAATATAAAAAGATACTAAAGTTAATTTTATGGTTTTGTATACAAGTGTGTTAAAATAAACCTCCCGACTTTCTGATCTGACGACGGTCTATCCTTATGACATACTGGCTTGATTAAGAGGTATAGCACAGCTACAGTAGCGCCACCGGAGAAAAAAATCATATCTTCTAATCTAAGACAAATATCAAAAATGTGAAACAGTATTCCACTAGATAATGCAGCCTAGTATTTTTAGTGCACTCTTGTATAGCCTTTAGATTAAAGACCAAAAAGCAACTTATTGTTGGCGTTTTTAGCAACAATTTGTAGCTTTCTTTGGTCTTTAACCGTAAAGCTATGCTATGTAATATCTGTTTCACATTTTTGATATTTTCCTTAGTTTAGAAGATTTTAATTTTTTCGCGGGTGGCGCTATTTTAGCTGTGCTATGTCTCTTAAAACGCCGTAGCATTCATAGTTAGGAAGATAGAATCTTCACACATTGCTTTTTTAGCACACACAGCGCTTTATTGTATTCCTCCGCGGTTCTCTTAGCAGTTATGTTAACTGTCACTTCGTCTTAGAAGCTCCGGGTTCGATTCCTTTGTTATGGTGGAATCCATATACATGTGGGATGTGGAAGCCAAAGACACTGTTCTACGCTTTTAAATACGTCTTTTTATTATATTTTATACATCTTTACAACACTCTCTTCTTAAAATAAAACTCAATCCGTCCTTCGTCATTTCTATTCTCTACCTCTTATAAAACAGTCCACTCGACAGGAGTCAGCTTGACAATCGTCTATGCTAGGCTAGGCATAGACTTTGCCTATCCGACCTATACCTACTCCCACACGGCCATCCTACTACTCGTCCGCCTCGGACGAGTCACCTGAACCCCCCGTACCAACCCACCTCTTCATAAGGTCACTACTTGCGGTGGTGGTCCTCGGTCCCTGCCCTAGCAATTTCCTCACTCATACCTATCATTATCTCGAACTCCTATGACCTCATATGGCCCCAAAAACTTACCTTCTAACTTCTCATGTGAAAACTGAGTTTTCTTAACAGCCACTAAATCCCCCATCTTGTACTTAGTGCCTTGCTTTCTTTTTCTGTAATAGTTCTGCTTATTATCTTCTTCTTTCATCTTTGTTTTCTTCATCTTTGTGTCTCTCTGTTTTTCAAACACTCGTCTTTCCTCTTGCTTGATCTGCTTCCTTTTAGTTTCGCCTTTCCCGCTCGGCTTTCCTGTTCTTATTTTGTGACTGTCTTTATTCTCTTTTTCGCAACACTTCTCAGTTTGCAACTTCATCTTCTTTGGTGCAACTAAAAGTAAACCTTCTGTCTCGTCTTTGTAAATTACTTCTTTCTCCATGCGGTAATCTTCATACGTCTTCACTCCTTTAACTATAACTTTCGTCATAAGTTCCTGTCTCTTATCATCTTTTTCTGTTTTATTCATCTTTAAAGTCGTCTTCGTCATTAATAAAACTTCTTCATCACCGCTGCCATCAATATTTAATTCTGCATCAACATCAATCTGGTCGTCAACAACTGTGTCTTTTGCAGCAACTGGTTCATACTCCTTAAGCATTTTTATACCTTCTATGTCATTGTGTGTTTCTCCTTTAACCTTCTGTTGCTTCTGATCAACTGCCATCGATGCTATTTGGTGTGTTGCTGATCTAACCTCCACATTCTCAGCTGAAATTTTAAGATCTACGTTAGCCAAAATTTTGTTTCCTAGCAACACATTATAAGGTATTGCGCTGTCTTCAACCAAATGAAACTCCGTTTCAAACTTCGTATCGTCCATCTGAATTTCAGTTTTAGATCTTCCTAACGTCTTTATGAAATTGTTACCAAGTCCTTCAACCGTCACACCTTCATCTTCAACCTTCATATCTAGCCTGGTAAATATTTCTTCCTTCATTAAATTTACATCAGCTCCTGTGTCAATGTGAGCCAGTACTCTCTGTCCGCCAATCGTCACATCTTTGGTAGGCATGGTCGGCTTAAATTTCACAGTGTAAGCTTGTTTAACCTCATCTGGGTTTGTCTCATCCTTACTCTTCGTGCAGTTCCTGGAGATGTGCCCAAACTCATTGCACTTGAAGCATTTGACACCTTTTGGCTTGTGGACACACTCTGCTGCTTCATGTCCACCTTCTCCGCAGGAAAAACAGCGTCTTTCGGGTCTTTGTTGTGGTTTGAAATTAGGAGCCCTCTCTCTCTCACTTGAAATCTTCTCCGGAACCCTCTTCTGCAAAGCCAAAATCTTACAGTAATCATCTAATTTAAAACCGTTTCGCGTAAATGTACTGCTCGACCTCGGACCACCCCATAAGCAGCGATACCTCCTCAAACTCCTCAATCCAATATCTTACCGGATAAGTATCATCCCCGCTAAACGATACTATCGCGTGCTCCATGTCGCGGAATGTTATCCTCGGCCTAGTATCATCGCGCGAATTACTAGTTGGCATCGTGAAAAACTTATGGCTGAACTCCTTTACACTTTAAACAACTTCTTACATAAAAATCATACAATAGAAGAACTTCTTCGATACTCTACAAACTCAAAACAATTTTAAAAAAACAACAAACATCAAAAAAGTAAAAACACCGTAAACAAAACATCAATCAACTTCTTGAATCACTACCTCAGAATATGTCTTTATTCTGAGATCACTACAGTCAACGACAAGGTCCAAAAAAAAAATAAAGTTCGTCGTTTTTGCCGTACACGTCAAACACGTCGTCGTACACGTCTTTCTTCTCACATCCGGTTCCGGTTTCGGAAAAAATTAAATGCAGTTCTTGCGTCAGTCCAGCTCACGTCTGTCACACTTCACGTCAGATGCCTCAAAACAAACATCACAGACTGCCGGTTGGAATTCCTCGATGTTTGATGATCACCTTTGTTTCAGCTGGATTCTTCGCGTCGTCGTCGTCTTCGTAGTCCTTGTCCTCGTAGCGTCGTCGTCGTACCGTCGTCGTCGTCTTATGATTATTACGTCGTGTAGATTCCCTTTCCTTCCCGTAGCCGTTGTACTATGGTCGGGAACGTCGTAGTTTCGTCGTAAC
The DNA here is from genome assembly GCA_951802225.1 of Euspilapteryx auroguttella. Lineage (NCBI taxonomy): Eukaryota > Metazoa > Arthropoda > Insecta > Lepidoptera > Gracillariidae > Euspilapteryx > Euspilapteryx auroguttella. The sequence goes on along the minus strand of OX637641.1, from coordinate 647,371 downwards.
CGTCGTAAAATGGCTGCCGTCTGCTGCCCACGTCTTCAACTTCTTCACTTCTTTCAGATATCGTCGTCGTCATTTACCGTCTTAAAACTGGCTGCCGTCTGCTGCCTTCACGTCTTTAACTTCTTTACGTCGTAAACACTTCTTCAAATATCGTTGTCGTCGTGGTCGTCGTGGTCGTCGTTGTCATCGTCGTCAGCTTCTTCTCATTGTAGTTTTGCGCTCGTCATTGTGCAAAACCATCTTCAGCTCGTCGTATCATCGTACTAGTGTCATCGCCGGCTACGAACATCCTGATGCGGGATTGCATAACCTGATCAAGATATGGTCGACACTCGGACGAGATGGTATATCTCGGCCGCGATGTGGCCTTTCAATCCCGGACGAGGGGATATTTCTATCCCGGACGAGATGGTATATCTCGGCCGCGAAATGGCCTTTCAATCCCGGACGAGCCCCCAAATTGTGGGATGTGGAAGCCAAAGACACTGTTCTACGCTTTTAAATACGTCTTTTTATTATATTTTATACATATTTACAACTTTACAACACTCTCTTCTTAAAATAAAACTCAATCCGTCCTTCGTCATTTCTATTCTCTACCTCTTATAAAACAGTCCACTCGACAGGAGTCAGCTTGACAATCGTCTATGCTAGGCTAGGCATAGACTTTGCCTATCCGACCTATACCTACTCCCACATACATTTCCTGGTCTGGATGGATTATGTTTTTGTCGAACATCCTAGGTTCTACCTATAATAGTTAAAAACTTAAAGTATGATGCGATATTTTTATAATCAGAAAGTGAAAATGATAAAGTAAATTTTTACCATTTTTGCTGACCATATCATATCGTTATCAGTCGATACATTGGCTTTTATCTAAACATGTCTAAACAATGTGTCAGGATATTATCTTGATGTGTCAAACACGATTTTATATTTGTTTGATATGATATGTGTTAAATGCAAATAGTGTCTGCCCAATCAATCAATAAATTTGTTTAAGTTTAAGACTAAAAACCTTTTTAAAATCTAGATTTTATTTCGTTATGTAATTTTTTTGAGTTATTTTCAGACAGGCCTTTCATTTGATACCCACATTGTAGTAGTAAACTAAAAACAACTCGTCCGCCATATTAATTTTTCGGCCATGTTGGATTTATAATGACGATACATCAGCTTACTATGTATTGTTAGGCCCACGAACGTGTATACAAAATTTCAGCTCAATCTGTTAAATATATCTGCTTCAAAATTGAGTTCCAAGATTTCACCCGATCATACATACATTGCAAGTTAAATAAAAGCTTTTAATTAATTTAAAATAAACTCTTCCGTAAGTCACTGTATGACAGACAAAATACGAACAGTTGAACTGCTTCAAAAATAGATATGAAATTTTTAATTGAGGTTTCTTTTGGGAGTTTGGAATGGCAGTGTGTCTTCTTTCATAACTTTGTTCATTAATACAAGATTTGCTCTTAGTGGCCTTAGCTTCGTCTGCAGAAGCCGCTGTTTCTTCTCTTCGTATATCCCCATTCCTTTAAATTCCACTTGGGAATTCTCTGCCCGCCATCTCTTTGCAGTTTCGTCCTTGTGAATGCATAATATCTAGGGATGCAATGATATATTGAAAAACGATAATATCGATAATTTTGTCAAACCATGAAAATAATCGTTTTATCGAAAACTGATCCAAATTTCATGCCTTAATGTCCTGCCTGTGCATTTCACTGAGTAAGACATACATCGAAGTCTGAATGGGATATTGAAAAAACATCGATGTTATCGATGTTGACATCGATAGCTCAATATCGATGTTCGATAATCATCGAACCCAAAACATCGTTAGCAATAGAGTTTTTGTTTCATGTTTCATTGCGTTCAGAAATTGAAAAAATAATTTTTGGATGCGTTTATTTAATAGATTTCAGATTTTGTTGAAGGTTGTTGATCGTAACTTTGAGAAATCGATTCCTTCCAAGGGTCCGATTTTGATTTTGTGCTTGTAACATCGACGTTACGATGCAATATCGATGTTTGATAATAACAACATCGATGTTTTGTCTCCTAACATCGATGATCATCGACATCCCTAGCTGAGAGACGGCTCACTGTTGGAAAAAGGCCTCGGCCACAGATCGCCATAAGAATAAGGACTTCGGAGGGGGTTTGCTAGTATCTCCACGCTTGGCAGGCCGGTTGGCATTTGCATTATAGCTCTTTATGTAGGACATTGCTGCACGATCTTCCAGTGTTCTCTGTGCCTTTTACGACACCCATGGGATGGAAGGTGATAAGGTACTTGCAGTTGCATTCCATGTCGGCACTGCAAAAAGCGGAGTAGAAAATGGCACGCTGTTTGTGCATTCATCTCCGACTTTCAGCTTGAGTTTTGAAATGGCTCTCTTCCCCGTTCGTCTTCGTCCGTAATTTCTCAATCTTCTCGTTCCTGAGTGGCAATTTTGGGAATTCATTTTTAAGTGACAACTTAAACCCCTAAAAGAAAACTCGAATTCTTACAGTGTTATTCATAAAGATAAAGAACATTTTAGGTAGCTTTACTGGAGATCTACTTCTGTGGTTTGTTGTAAGGTAAATACGTGACATCCAGTCCAAATTGACGTACGTCAAATAACTAAAAATGCTCTTTAACGTTTTATGAATTACAGGATTAATTTTAATGTCAATTTTTGCGTGGTTTTTGCTGTTAGTTAAGAAAAAGATAAAGTTCCCTAATGACGATAATTTAATATTTGAACAAAGGGAACGTAATTACTTTCCTAATGTTAATGAAATGTAATAAGTCCGCATTGCGTCACAATTTATTGCATCCGTATGAAAGTAAAAACACATGATTGTACTATATTCTAATCTAATGCAATTTCATTTTGCTGCAGTTTTTGGTGAAAGTTTTAATGATATTTGTGTTACTAGTCGACCCGGCCTAACGGTTCGTACAGCTTAACCTATAACTATCTTGTGCATGTATTATACTTATAAATCCCTCTCTTAAATCACTCTATCTATTAAAAAAAACGCATCAAAATTCGTTGCATTTTTTTAAAGATTTAAGCATATATAGGGACAGACGCGAGAAGCGACATTATTTTACACTATGTATTGATGATGATGATTTATTATGTATATTGATAGTATGTATATTTGTATATTGATAGTAGTCAACTGGTGTACCTGTACATACGCGTGCTCCTGCTTATATTATACTAGAGGCTGCCCCGCGGTATCACCCGCGCAGATTTCTCTTAAACACAAAAATCCCGTTTTTTCCCGTTCCCGTGGGAATTTCGGGAAATCCTTTCTTAGTGCTCAAATTTCAGCCCGCTACGCCCAGTAGTTTCGGCTCTGCGTTGTCTGTCAGTCAGTCAGTCAGTCAGTCAGTCAGTCAGTCAGTCAGTCAGTCAGTCAGTCAGTAACGGAAGAGTTTTATATATATTGATATACTTACAAAGAACTGAGATAGGCATGTCAAGAAGTGTACTCTCGTAAAGATTCTCATTTCTCTGGCTAAAATTAGATCATTTATTTATACGATTGCTATTCGCCTGCAATCCTTTGTACTCCATACATACTTGACATGGGGAATTAGATTTCACCAGCGCGTGTCTTAGCTTGCATTTTAAAATTTAAAAAAAATAATTTATTGATCAAAATATTTAGGTTCAGTGACAGGTATTCACTTGCAGGCATAATAACATACTTATTAACCGACTTCAATAAACGTGGTTATCAGTTTGACCTTAATGTATGTGTGTATGTATGTTTGTCCGTGATTATCTCGCGTTTGGCTGAACCAATTTTGATGCAGTTTTCAAATAAGTATTTGTTACATTCAGGAGGAGGTTTTAGTACCTATTTCAACAGACTTCGAAAAAGAGATACTCAGTTAATATAAGTATGTGTCAGTTTGTTGAAGGAGGGTTCCTTTTTTGTAAAAAAGTATCTATTAGCCATTTTAAATTTGTCCATTTGGATCAATCATATTTGTAAATTATGTGTAGTTAAACCCTCCGATGCACGCGCAGAGTCAGCTATGCAATAAACTTAATTTGCACGGAATTTATTATGAAGTTTTAGTAAGTAAACAATTCGATAATAACATCATCCACAAACCAGACAAATGACAACATTATGATTTAAGGGATCAACGACTCAGGATGCCGGCTTGCGTGGGTGGCACACGATTTCATTTTCAGTTTGCATTCCATCTCTTTCTCTAACATAGCTCCACTCATATACCTATCTCACTTTGTCTACTAATTGTGCAATAATTGGCACGACATAATATTTTTCTCGCGCGACTGTGCCAAAATAAACACGTGTGTGACCTGACAAAAATGTCTTATGTGTGATGCGCGCTGTTTTCTCTTTCTTTGATTTGTTTTCAACTCCTGCGCATGTTTACAGTTAGTCCGCTGAGATCTGTGTTGAGTTTTAGCTGCTTCGTAGCTTTGTTGTTCTGTTTTCTACGTATATTCGTTTTAAAGTTTTTTCCGAGTACTTTTATCTTGTATTTATTCTGCAAAGTTATTCCAAGGTCGTTTCAGTTTCTATTGAGTCAAATAGTCGAGACAACTTTAATTATTTTCAGTGTCGGCGAAGTTATTTTAAAACTGAGTTCATTCAACTACTTGTCTGAACATTTTTGACGTAACGTTGTAATACTAATATAAATACTTAAATAGAGAGTTTAAAACAATGTGGTTTAGTGCTAATAATTAAAATGGATTGATAACGTTAACACTTAACAGTCGTATAATGTCGAAGACTTTAAACGCCTACAGAATGTAAGTATACATAGTGTTAATTTACTGTAGTATCTAGTACCATTTTTGGCAGGTAAAGGAACATAGTCCTTACCATGTATTCAGTTAACTAATATTATATTTCATGGACTCACATTTGAATGATCAACACGGGAGTTTTTCTGGGACATCGATCAGAATCATTCGACAGCGCTTTCTTTACTTTTAAGCGCCTTCATTTACTACACAGTTTTCCATAAGAACAAATTGTTTTAAATAATTCCATTCTACCAAACTGTCGCAATAAAACCTAATTAAGAAATTTGAAAACAAAAGTATCGCATTTTATTTTCGCTTCTTGGGAAAACTCCTAACCTACTACCTATTTATTGTTGTGTACCTATCTTCACTTTTTCTCTTATATGCCCTGTTTTATATTGCCTAGCTATATGGGGGCCTCTCCAGGCGACCGTTGTCGTAAGTCAAGGCAAACGTTTGTTTGCCTGAGCTAATTGGTGGGCACCCTGAACTACCGCGCCTCTAGCAGTATAGGATACTTTACCAGATAAGGTATCAATATTAATTAGTATTAGTCTAATTGACTTTCACTAAGCGATATCTTGTATCCTATATTGAACTAGAGAGGCTGCCCGCGATTTTTCCCGCGCAGTATTCTCATAAATACAAAATTCCGGTTTTTTCCCATTCCCGTGGGAATTTCGGGAAATCCTTTCTTAGTGCTAACCTACACTCCCTAAGGAACCTACATGCAAAATTTCAGCCCGCTACGCCCAGTAGTTTCGGCTCTGCGTTGTCTGACAGTCAGTCAGTCAGTCAGTCAATATATTGATAAATAATTTTTTACTTTTTTTTTATAGAGAGAGGCTGTAGCGGAACAATGCAATAAAGCGCAGGAATGTTAAACCAGTAAATAAAGTGTTATTGCCCTTTCGGTGAGGGGGACTCAGGGCAGAGGCTAATCGAGTCTAGACGCATCGATTGCCTGGCTCTTTGTTTTATGTTGCTAAATTTATTTTAAACATTAAATCAACCAACTGTCCATATAGTTTAAACATAAACTCAGTCAAACGTGGGTTTAGCTCGATGCACTGATACCTCTCGTGGACAGTCAATGAGAGGGATATAGGTTTGATATTTTATTCTAAACTAGAGGCTGCCCCGCGGTATTTCCCGCGCAGATTTCTTATAAACACAAAAATCCCGTTTTTTCCCGTTCCCGTGGGAATTTTGGGAAATCCTTTCTTAGTGCTCACCTACACTCCCTAAGGAACCTACATGCCAAATGTCAGCTTTGTACGCCCAGTAGTTTCGGCTCTGCGTTGTCTGTCAGTCAGTCAGTCAGTCAGTCAGTCAGTCAGTCAGTCAGTAACGGAAGAGTTTTATATATATTGATTGGTATTACCAAACTCTACAAAAAAATCAATACTTAGTTGTTATCCAGCGAGATTGTTTGGGGGAAACCTTAGGAAATCGTTCCTGGAACAAAGTCACTAGGGTTGTAGCACTGGTTGCTATGGCAACTAGACTTACCTATTCGTAAAGCGTCGCGTCCCGTGCCCCCTTCAACCTCCCCTTTATCGTCATGGGTAAGGGAGGGGTGGCAAGGTTATGCTCTCGGGTTGTTCGTTGCCCTTGATACTTTTGTTTGCTAAGGGCAGGTTCATATTTCTGATACAAGCGTGCGTAGATGTTCTTCCGTGCATTGATGTAAGGGGAATATCGAGATTTTGTGTAAAGCCTATTTATTATTTTGAACTTGACGCCATATCAGTGGAGTATTTTGCCAATAGAGTTCTCAAGTTAGGTAGATAACATTGGACATAAAGCCCGACAACGTCGTTGTGATTATAAAGTGATTGAAGTGAAAATGATTTTTTTAAGCCCGCTAACGAAACACGTGGTATCGGAACCAATGTTAAAACAATAATCCTAAAGCCTGATATTATACTAACTCCAGAAGTTATACCTACTAATTTTACCCCCACAAACATAATTGCATTTAAAAATAAAGATAGTATAATTTGGTAAAAAGTTCTTCAAATAATAAGTAAATAGTCTGAAAGTTAAGGTTATAAATTTTAGCAGGTATTACTTATTGATAAACTGGAGGGTAATGCACGTAAACAAAAGTGTTTCAATGACAATCCTATGACCGAGTTATTTGGTTTGGATTAAATTTCCTTCATAAGGCCTCATTTAGGGAGACCTGCCGCGTTGCGCGTCTCCTTGTACGATATACTGGGTGTTTCTGACAAGGCGGTAATAAATCAAAAAAGGGATTCTGGTCACCATAACTAACAACTTTCCCAAAGCAAAATGGGTCAAAATCTCAAAAAAAATAACAGCTGTTTCATACATTGGTTCGATCAGCTGACGGGGTCAATGTACTGGACGGCTGATTTTTGTTTTGAGATTTCGACCCATGTTGCTTTGGGAAAGTTGTTAGGTATGGTGAGCAGAATCCCTCCTTTGATTTATTACCGCCTTGTTAGAAACACCCTGTAGAACTATGTTTTCATATTGAAGCGTTGAACGACGCGGGCACCGCACAGGCAGTGCACGCGTCGGCGCCCGCATTGACTGTGCCAAGCCAATGCGTCTCCCGCATCTCCGGCAGCCCGCAACGCCCCGCGTGCCCGTAAATGCGGCCTTAGCGTTTCAAAAACCTACAATTTGCACCAGGCAAAATATACGGTCAAAATGTTGATTAAATTAAGTTGTACTTCTTTTAATTCATGTTTTAAATTTTGCACATGTTCACGGTCGGATGCCTAAGCCGTCCATAAATACATAAAATGGCGGACTTTTCTCACGTCTTGCTGCTTGTCTTACATAAACCGTTCCTCCTTTTATTATTGTGTGTTTACTAAAATACCTTAAACTAGGGGCGCCTCAAGGCTTCGCCAGCGTAATTTCATTGATACAGCAAATTCCCAATCTTCCCGTGGGAATTTCGGAAATTCCCATTCATTTCTCAGGCTACCGGCTACTATCCGTGTACTAAATTTTATTCAAATCCGTTTAGTAGTTTAATATTAAAAGTGATACAGACAGACAGAGTTTATTTCTCATTTATACATAACTAGTCGACCCGGCGCACTTCGTACCGCCTAAGCTATTGCTATGTTGCTCATGTATTATATTTATAAACCTTCCTCTTGGATCACTCTATCGATTAAAAAAAACCGCATCAAAATCCGTTGGATAGTTTTAAAGATATAAGCATACATAGGCACAGACGCGGGAAGCGACTTTGTTTTATACTATGTATTGATTGATATTGATATTATAAGGGAGTCATGAGTAAAAGTCATTAACTTTAAAGAGTATGTACTTAGATAGAGCCAACTCCGATTAATTCTTTTGGCCAGCGCACATTGAACTCTTAACAATGAAATACCAATTGAACTACAAAAGGTCCGTTTGTTCCGAATGGGTCCCTAAAAAAGGTAGGCTCTATATATGATGTGCAATGGACCGTGCTTGGTTTAAACAAGAAAAAAACTTCCCCACGCCTATTCCATCTATTACGTAATTATTTTTGAATTAGTTTCCACAATCTATATTTTGTAATTTTATATGTAGGGTAAGGTTAAAAGTATCTTACTTTGCCTATTTATGCTGGAAAAATAATATTTTTGGTTCGGGATCGTGCTGAGGCGCGTCGTATCAAAACATGATCCAAATGATTGTAAATAATGCAACAATAATTGTCTTGGCCGCGTCATATCCATTGTAAGAATCTGATGACGAAACCATTTTGTATCGCAAAACAATACACAACATTTTGTGTGCCTCATTGCGATTTGCTTACTTTAATCGAGGCTTATATTCGTCAAAATTTGGTTAAACACAATAATATGCTGTTTAGGCTGTTTGATATATTAAAAAAATACTATTAATAAAAAAACAAATGAACACCAACCTATTGTAGAGAATGTGAAACAACAATAGCGTGGCCGATTCTCTGCTCATTCACAAATACACAAGCTTGCACTGCACACACCCATTTAACTATAGATGTAGAAGTACCTACCACAGATATCTGTGGACAATGGGCCACCATTTGAAGTTGAAACCCGTGCGGCTAAAAATAAATAAATAAAATAAAATAAAAATGGTTTATTTGGCTAAAATGAAAACTTATTTACAAGTTTAAGGCTTGGTGGTTCAAAAATTTGTGTTTTTGAGATTTTTTTAAACAATCTGAGACATACAAAATTGATGTCTTCATTCTGAAAAAAATATATGTGTTAGTTAAGGATCTAATCTAGTCATCATACTAAAGGGAAACAGGATCTAATTAATTTTAGTTGATAGAAAAAAATCTCAAAGTTACCCCTTTTTGTTCCGTTTTTTCCATTTTATTTTTAAACCGCTGATTGTTTTTATTTGATTTTTGGAATGAAAATTGCTGACCTTAAATTTTAGACATACTACTATAGTAAGAATTTTTAAGTTTAACGAAAAGACAAAAAACCAGCAAAAACTAAAAAAAAACATCGTTTTCGCGCGGTCCGATGCCATGCCGCGCCGCCGCTCCCTACCCCGTCAGTACCCTTGTGGCCACGGCCGAGGCCGGTTCTGTGTCAAATTTTTGTTTTCGCGCTCTCGTATTTCGTTTTATTTTTATTCAAATGTAAACAAATTTTGACAACAGATGTCAAAACAATGAACCATAACATCTGATTAGGATCTGTATGGAGCTGAAAGAAACCAATTTTGATACCGATATTACATTTATAAAACCGTCGCATTACAAACTTACCTTTTTTATTCCCACAAATAAAACTTAAATCATAGGGTACTTATATAGTTATATCATATCTTTGTTAGTTCTGTGGCGCCGATAACACAATATTAATATTACATTAGCACAATATTACGTGGTATACTTACTCAAATTACTTTAAGAAGGCAGTAATTTATGTCTTAATAGAAAATGTTTCCTTTTTATATTTTTCCTATAAACCTGCAAGTACGTGCGGCGGCACCGCCGGCGGTACCTATCAGCCGCGGGTTGCGCCGCCGCTCGCGTGCTGCTTGTTGTGCCGCACACATCATCATGTTCGCGCCAAGTTCTCGCATCCTTAATAATTGCTCGATGCCCTAAGTGATCCTAAAACAGGCGCTTTCGCGAAGTAGAACGGATCATTATCGCATGAATATGCATCGCGGCTTTGGAGATAAGAGTGAGAGAGAGATATTAACTCAAGGTTATATGTGTCGTAGTAAGATTGGATGATTAGGTTTTTTGCAAAAAAACTAGGGATTTTGCGAAAACCCGGATAATTTGATATAAGCATTACAAAGACATCGAAAGACTGTGTGGTAATATCTACCTACTGATATTCTTATACTATGGCACCTCTGGCAAACTATGACAGTAGTTTTACCTAAACGTTATCTTATTTATCTAATCAGTGCATTGAGTGATACTGCTAAGAAGTTTTAAGAACTATGCAATACTCGAATATTATTAGAAAAGAATTAAATTTAAGTTACAAATATAAGAAGGAAGGTATACGAATAATATATAGGTAAAGATTGGGTACTTACTTGTTTACAATTTGTTTGAGATAATTCTTTTTACCACTAATTTTAATGGCTTTGCGCGACCTCTTTCGCTTCCGTTGTTTATTGCCCATAATGAATATTTGCAACAGGTGCAACAAAATAAGCAATTAAACAAGCCGTAATTACACAAACACTAGATTGCGAAATTTGACGTATGTCCGTGCTCCGAAAGCGAAGGCGCGTGACTTAGTACCTAAATACGGAAGCGCAGCGTTCTACTTTGTCTATGCCTAAATACAGAATGTCAAATCAGAAGAAACCCAAGTTTCTTAAAATTAAAAAAATATTTAAAAAAATATATTAAGGCTTGGTGGTTCAAAAATTTGTGTTTTTGAGATTTTTTTAAACAATCTGAGACATACAAAATTGATGTCTTCATTCTGAAAAAAATATATGTGTTAGTTAAGGATCTAATCTAGTCATCATACTAAAGGGAAACAGGATCTAATTAATTTTAGTTGATAGAAAAAAATCTCAAAGTTACCCCTTTTTGTTCCGTTTTTTCCATTTTATTTTTAAACCGCTGATTGTTTTTATTTGATTTTTGGAATGAAAATTGCTGACCTTAAATTTTAGACATACTACTATAGTAAGAATTTTTAAGTTTAACGAAAAGACAAAAAACCAGCAAAAACTAAAAAAAAACATCGTTTTCGCGCGGTCCGATGCCATGCCGCGCCGCTCCCTACCCCGTCAGTACCCTTGTGGCCACGGCCGAGGCCGGTTCTGTGTCAAATTTTTGTTTTCGCGCTCTCGTATTTCGTTTTATTTTTATTCAAATGTAAACAAGTTTTGACAACAGGGGGCCAAGTTTCTTAACTAAAAACGAGTGACTCGTAATTGTCTTGTTAGCGATTTCGTTAACCATTGCCGCTTTAACAAAGGTAATTTCTGTTGCACGCTCAAAGAAAACAGCAATGGTTAACTAAGTCGCTAACAAGACAATTACGAGTCACTCGTTTTTAGTTAAGAAACTTGGCCCCCAGATGTCAAAACAATGAACCATAACATCTGATTAGGATCTATATGAAGCTGAAAAAAAACAATTTTGATACCGATATTACATTTAAAAAACCGTCGCATTACAAACTTACCTTTTTTTATTTTCACAGACAAAACTTAAATCGTAGGGATGATAGAACAATAGCTGCTGACGAAAACTTGGTTGTTTAACTGTAGCAGCGAGCGGTCTCAGATCAGACAGTGATATTATAATATTATATAAACATACATAGACCTAAATATTTTACACAAGTTATTTTGCGTATAGTGCTTGATAGCTCAGACTTGCCTTTGGAAAGTTTAATAGCTCGAATTTCTGCCATCTTGGTTTCAAAATGTTGGTAGGTATGTCATTTTCGTTATCAGCGAACCCGGAAATCTACTTATTAAATAATTTTTCTCGTAAAAAACCTATATACTTACAATGCAATATACGCGCTACCGCATCCAGTGTGCCCGCCAGTTTGAGATTTAAACAATAGATAATAGAGGTACACAACAATTTTATTTAATCCAACAGTACACGCAAAATCATACCTACAATATAATTAAAAACAAAAAACATAGTTTACCTTCAGTTTACATATTTAACTAAAATAAAATAACATGTATGTAATGTAAATGTGCATGGCGTGCCAGAGAAGAGGCCTATGTCCAGCAGTGGGCTCTTACAAGCTGATGATGATGATGATGAATGTATTGTCAAGCCTTTTTTTCTGGCTTACTCCGCACTTTAGGTATAAACCTGCGAGTACGTGCGGCGGCAATACGGAAGCGCAGCGTTCTACTTTGTCTATGCCTAAATACAGAATGTCAAATCAGAAGAAACCCAAGTTTCTTAAAATTAAAAAAATATTTAAAAAAATATATTAAGTACATTTTCAGAAATAATTAAATTGTGTACTTCTTACAATATTAATTTATTTTTTGAAAATAACACCATCTTAATGTGATCCGTTACAATAATTGTAATTATTAGAGGTACAATTGCGGCACTCATACAAACGAACGTCTAAAAACTTTTTTATCAAAAAATTAAACCGCCGAAAAAAAAACCAAAATGCATAAAATAATAATATAATTACTAAGTTCTTAAAGTTATGTAGGGTATACCAAGTAATTTTAAGTCGGATATCCGATTCGGATATTTTCTTTTTGATCAATAATTGTCTTCGGATTAGTTTTTATTTTATTAGACTTTAGTCTAAAGACCCTCTAAGAAAACCCTTTAAGAAAAAGTCCTTTGAAGTCAGATCTGGTGGTGGCCAGGGAATGACGACTACTCTTAGAGAAATAAATTACGGACGATAGGGAAAGTGGTTTAAGAGATGTATCTATTTCCCGCATTTATAGGTATGTAAACATAGTAAATTGAGCAAAAAGTTATCAACTCAAACTATATAGTAATTTGTATGTAATGTTTTTTGAGTCACAAAATCAAATTAAAACAATCAGTAGTGTATTTCTAATGGAAAAAAACACTACAAAAAGGGTTTACTTTGTTTTATTTCTACAGAGTGAAATTCATTAGATCTTGTTACTTTTTAATAACTTGTCTAAACTAAATCCTACATCTATATTTTTCAGAATTAAGAAATCTGTTTTATATTTCTCAGATGGTTTAAAAAAAACTCGTTATTACAAATACCTTACCTAAACGCAAATTCTTGTTAGCTGAAACGAAAATCGGAAAGAAAAATTGTGCGGTAGGTATAAACATCTCGATTTAACTTCGGCTTGTATGAAAAGTAATAAAATTTAAAACTGCCGCGACATTTCGCATTTCGACGCGCGCATGTCACAGCTGCGAGGGTGGGGGACCCTCATACCTAATTAGGTAAGAAGCTTCAAACTACAGGTCCTTAAGTACATTTTCAGAAATAATTAAATTGTGTACTTCTTACAATATTAATTTATTTTTTGAAAATAACACCATCTTAATGTGATCCGTTACAATAATTGTAATTATTAGAGGTACAATTGCGGCACTCATGCAAACGAACGTCTAAAAACTTTTTTATCAAAAAATTAAACCGCCGAAAAAAAAAACCGAAAAGCATAAAATAATAATATAATTACTAAGTTCTTAAAGTTATGTAGGGTATACCAAGTAATTTTAAGTCGGATATCCGATTCGGATATTTTCTTTTTGATCAATAATTGTCTTCGGATTAGTTTTTATTTTATTAGACTTTAGTCTAAAGACCCTCTAAGAAAACCCTTTAAGAAAAAGTCCTTTGAAGTCAGATCTGGTGGTGGCCAGGGAATGACGACTACTCTTAGAGAAATAAATTACGGACGATAGGGAAAGTGGTTTAAGAGATGTATCTATTTCCCGCATTTATAGGTATGTAAACATAGTAAATTGAGCAAAAAGTTATCAACTCAAACTATATAGTAATTTGTATGTAATGTTTTTTGAGTCACAAAATCAAATTAAAACAATCAGTAGTGTATTTCTAATGGAAAAAAACACTACAAAAAGGGTTTACTTTGTTTTATTTCTACAGAGTGAAATTTATTAGATCTTGTTACTTTTTAATAACTTGTCTAAACTAAATCCTACATCTATATTTTTCAGAATTAAGAAATCTGTTTTATATTTCTCAGATGGTTTAAAAAAAAACTCGTTATTACAAATACCTTACCTAAACGCAAATTCTTGTTAGCTGAAACGAAAATCGGAAAGAAAAATTGTGCGGTAGGTATAAACATCTCGATTTAACTTCGGCTTGTATGAAAAGTAATAAAATTTAAAACTGCCGCGACATTTCGCATTTCGACGCGCGCATGTCACAGCTGCGAGGGTGGGGGACCCTCATACCTAATTAGGTAAGAAGCTTCAAACTACAGGTCCTTAACAGTGTCCCTCAAACTCGGCAAAGCCTGTCATTAAACCTTGCGCCTACTACAACCGCGGCCGCTAAACATTAGATAAGATAAGATAAGCAAATTTTTTATTGCAATCAAAATAAAACATAAAATAACAAGTTACGCGAAAAACAAAAGCGATTTCTTACAGGCAACCAATGAGGAACCAACATAGCTATTATAATATGCTTTGCTTATAAGCTGAACGAAATTCCTTAACAAAAATTAACGAAAACGAAACTTCCGGGATGCGAAACGCATATTTTTGATTTTTGGGCTTGGTTTAGGGTTTAAGTTTTTTTTCCAAAGTGGCGCTACTATCGCGGTTGACACGCAGTCAGAACCTAACTACGAATATCAATTTTAAGCGGGAAACAAGTCAAGAAAACAATTTGAAGTTCAAGTTCATACGCCGCCTGTGAATGTGAGCCATAGACCTGGCAACACGTGGGTCTGGCTTGCTTGGAAGCATTGATGCCTCTTGTGGGCTCAGTCAAAGCAGAGGCACCAGCTCATCATAGCCGAGTTTAGCCGAGTTTATGTCTTTTATACCATAGTGAGGCGGGGCCAGCTTGTCGCCCCGGATCTAGCGACCACTTCTGCGGCCCGGACCAACGGCTTAACGTGCTTCCCGAAGCACGGAAACTTGACATTTTCATTTGTATTACAGAAAGAAGATCGAATCCCTGGGCAGGATGACGGCGCTGACGCAAGAGGAGATGGTTTCCGGAACTCGGACGGTTGTCGCAGGCCTGGAGACGCTTCGGGCGGAGCATACCCAGCTGCTGGCTGGGCTAGCCACTGCTGATCATGAGGACGACAAGTTCCTCATGGTCAAGAAGAATATGGATGCTATTGAGCTTGGCTTGGGAGAGGCTCAGGTTAGTATCTAACGTAGGGACGTCTAAGGGATTGGACCCACCGCCGATCAGAACGACAAACGAGCTGAACTATTAATACATGCATCTCTTTCCTTTACACGTTATGTGTATTTGTTGTGCGTTGTGTGAGAGAGTGAGAAAGTCGCTGATAGTCGTTTCTGCCGGCTGTGGGACCGCTGCCTAAGGGTGCTTTGACATCAAACGAGCGAACGCTAATTCTTATCCCCACTTTCCGTGGCCGAGCTTTTGTAATGGACACAAGTATGTTATTGATAAAATACGAAAAGCAAGAGCATTCTTTTTTGATATTTTAGTACAGAACCTATGTTTATTTTATGCAAATGCTCCCTAATATAACCTGCGCACATATAGAAACGATTTGAAAATGGCGGCCGCTGTATAGGCTGTCTCTCTTCTTAACTGTTCCCTCGTACTACGTACACGGGACGCTATTTTCAAATCGTTTCTTTATATGCGCGGGTTATAATAAGGAATTGATTTATAACTTCACAAGTAAGTTGCTCGATGGTTCTGCAGCTTTGTCTGTCCTCTTGAAGAGGCTAGTATATTTTATTTATAACAATGCAATGCTCGGCTAAATAAATAAATGATATTTTTTGAATTTTTAGGTTTGCTTTTATTCGGTAACAAATATAGCCGACAAACTGAGGAAAAAACGGTATGGAAGAAAGAATTAAATGATAAGGTTTCTTTCTATTAGCTTTTTCATAAAATTATATCTTTGAACTTCCCACGAGCGTCGATGTCAAAATGTAAAACCAGCCAATTATTATGAAACGCAATACGCCACGCTTCATTAAAAAATTATTTAATATCAAAGTCCCTGTAACGATGTCTTCCTACGTATTTTCTTAGAATTCAATGGATTTGATATTTGTATAAGTACATATTTAGTTGGTACCTACAAACGAAAAAGATCTAAAGAATCACTTTCACAGAAATCAGTCGTTTCGAACTCGATTTATTTTACTAGCAACATTCAAAAGGAACAATGCCAGTTTTTCTTTTTAGTAGAGACCGACCGAAACATGATTTTCAGCCGAAACCGAAACCGAAAACGAAACTTCGGTCTAGGTCTCAGTTTCGGCCGAAACCGAAACAGAGACTCACGTGGCCTTGTTAAGATTGGAAGCGCGGGGCATCTCGTGCGAGCGAGATCCGCGCTCGTATCGCCGAATTCTTCCGAGATGAGCCGAGCGACGCCCGAACATCGAGTTTCGGTTTTCGTTTCGGCAAAAGGTTTGCCCGTTTTTTGCCAAAACCGAAACTAGATTTATTGGCCTAATCTGGCCGAAACGGAACCTTCGGTACTTCGGAACTTTTTAGTAAAAAAATAATAAAGTTTTAAATTGATTGCGATGTATTCTTGAAGCACAGGTTGACTCTATCCGTCTTATTCATAAAGATACAGTAGATTTTAAGCAGCGTTACTGGAGGTCTACTTTTCTGGTTTGTTGTATGGTAAATACGTGACATCCAGTCTAAATTGACATACGTCAAATAACTAAAATGCTCTTTAACTTTTTATGAATAAGAGGGTATGTATCTTCGTAACATATAATATAGTATGTAAGTACTGTACACGACGCAGTGCTTGCTTCATATCCCTCCAGGGGCACATTTCTCATCAGCAAGATGTCGGTCGCAGGCAATCCACGGTAGCCCAGATCTTTTAAAGAAAACTTTAAGGGCGGGCGCATATTGAGCTTCTAGTTGCTGCCACTGGACTTGGAAGCGGCCACAAACTGCGAGCACGTTTATTAATAAACTAGCTATAGCTATGTCCGAAAATTACTCCGCGTGGAGGAGGACTTTTCTCTATTTTCCCTTCGTTAAACCTTAAAAGACTAGGAAAAACATTTATCAGCTCTATTGGCCCAGACGCGCACATCACGTTTTACCCAGACAAACGAACAGCAATTGATTTTTATTTAAATAGATTTTGTTAATCATCGGCGCAAACGCTCGCCTTCGAGTGGCCGTGTTCTAGCCATAAGCTCGAGCTCGCCCGAGCTCTTCCTCTTCCACTATAGCATTAGCGGCTCCGTTTGCTGACCACGCCTAGGGGCTTGACTGAGCAACTAGTGGTCGCGTTGAAGACTCTGTCTAACAGAAGGCGCTCTAGTTGCACTAGAACGCTAGCCTGACTGATGGTTATATGCTGTCACAGTCAGTGTTCGGAGGCCACTTGGTCGAGTATAATACTCGGAAAAGTAGTTCCTGAGTCGGAACTTGAATGTATATGTCGTAGAAAGATTTTATAATTAGGTTTTTTGGAAAAAAACTAGGGTTTTTCCGAAAACCCGGGTAGTTTGATATAAGGATTGTTTTTGTCTAATCATCCTGACAAAAAGTAGTTTTTTCGCAAAAAAACCTAGTATAATTGAAAAATTTGATTCTTTCTTAACTCTGATTGGCTAGATTATATTGCTTGCTATGTAACTCTTATTCTGATTGGTTATCTGTAGCGTCAAAGGTATTTTAACGAACCAATCAGAATAAGAGTTAACTACCCAGCAATAATCTAGCCAATCAGAGTTAAGGAAGGTTTCAAATTTTTCAATTATACTAGGTTTTTTGCAAAAAAAAAATGCTTTTTGTCAGGATGATTGGAAAAAAAGTAATCCTATTATCAAATTATCCGAGTTTTCGCAAAATCCCTAGTTTTTTTTTGCAAAAAACCTAATTATCAAATCTTACTACGACATATATATCAGTTTGGAGTGGTGATTGATTTAAAGGAGATTGACCATTCTGGACCAAATGCTGCCCACGCATGTGAATATTTTTTTTCTTCTTCACATGAAGAGATATATATATGAAAAATAAAAAATAAAAATTAAAACCACGGATTTATAATATATACGTAGTACCTTAAAACTTATTTTTTTGGTGATCTTACATTTGATATATAGTTTTTTATCGTTTATGTTAAATAATATTATTATTATCTTACCTATTCTACCTCCCGAGTCCGGTTCCGACCTCACTAGTCTCGTTCGAAGCAACTTTTTTTTGTAGCAAGTTCTATATGAAAATGATAAATAAAGAGTGATTTGCCAGAATTTAGAGAAATCGAAAGTCTCTCTTGCTCATATTCAGATTTGGTATGTGCCTATCTCTTTCGCGCACGCTGGGTTTCGCTATACCTGCGTGCTTGCGCACGTGTTGCGTCATTTCCCATGTTAACCCCGGAGCAATTGAGTCTCTTTGCAGTAGGAACATACCAAATCAAACTTGCGCCTAGCTATTACAGCGAGCATGTACGCACCACAGAGACATTTATTATTCAAAACTATGTCGGTCGCCTCGACGACCTCTCCGATTTTTCGATGCCAACCAGCAACGTACAACTGATTCGAGCGCACATAAAGAGCAGACATACATCGGCAAAAGTGTATCATTGCTATATTTTAATTGACGAGAACAATCATGGGCTCGATTCTGTTCAACATTATTGCTGCTCATGTTATATCGGGCGAAGAACGATCGGCAGTTGTGCCCACGTTGTTTGCCTAGTTTGGTTTTTGGGATGGGCTAGGCACCAAGACGTTGTGAGGCCCCCTGCTTTATTTTTAGATTCCATAATTATAGACGACGATGATGATGACGATTGATATGGTATTTTAAAATGTTTATCCTTAAATAAATGTTGATATTTTAAATGATACACCGTCTTTTATTTTTAAAATAAGCTGTTGGTTAGGATTTTTCGTCAATGTAAAATAGATTATTTTTCAATATTCCTTGGATAGATTCTTAAGCGCTTTAGGTTACAGACTACTGTTAGTCTAATGAACATTATGCACTATGATTCAATGCTGGGCAGCCTTGGTCCAGCGTCCATACAAAAATGGTCAATCTCCTTTACATTTTGACACTTCCTAGCGCCGGCGCTGCGTGCTATAGAGCATACATTTCGAAGCTATAGCGCCGTTCTGTTTGACAGAGCCTTTAGTGGCTCAATAGGCGCCCGCTCTAAAGGAAGCTACTGGGGAAAGCGTAGGCTGGGTTGGTTGTTTTTGTACCGCGACCTGCCCTACTTGCTTCCTTTAAGAGTCTTTTTCACAGTTGAAAGAAAGAGCCTTGGGTTTTGCTTTTAAACTAGAAATTTGTATCTTGAGTATCGTGCCGTGAGTTTTTGATCTAGATTGTCTGAACCTGAAACGTTACACTTAAATCTAGAATGTAGATTGTCTAAATAAAGCATTTAAGTCGTATTAATCTTGCACGTTTAATCTAGATTTAGAGAAACGACAATGAAACCTTCGGTCTGGTCTGGATTCGGTAAATGCGAATCTGATTATAAATATAAGCGAGTAGTTAACCCAGCGAACTGTGTGCCGCGAAAAATTTAGTTTTTTGACCGAATATAACTTTTTTGAAAAACTACTTAATGTACAATTCAAATAGTGAAAGAATTTTTCAAATCGGTCCAGTAGTATCAAAGCATATTCGATTTAAACAAACTTTCTGGTAATGGAAGTTTCTAAAAAAAAACAATTCTAGTAGATCGATAAATTGGTGAATCCTTAAAATCTACAAGCTACCAAAACCGTTCTTCGATTCCCAGGTGATGATGTCACTCCTATCCCACATCCAATGCTTCGACGCGGAGAAGCAGAAACTTCGTACCCAGGTCAAAAGGTTGTGCCAAGAGAACGCCTGGCTTCGGGACGAGCTGGCCGCTGCCCAGCAACGTTTACAGGCCTCTGACCAGCGGGTGGCTGAACTTGAGGTTGAGAATAAGCATCTGGAGTACATGGCTTCTATCAAGTGAGTTAATAGTTACTTAACACTTTCCCAACCGAAGAACAACAACAACAAAGAACAATTACATTTCACACGCAGAGGTTCTGCCTGGCGGTATCAGGCTTTACTCGTAAGTGCGGCACGAAAATCTAGAAATTAAAAAGTGTCAATTTTCGAAAACCCGACAAATTTCCATACAGTGATGTCACTTTTTAATTTCTTAATTTTTGTGCCTACAATCCTCGCGGAGACGCAAGCAGCGCAGTACTTATGGTTATACGACCACCAAGAACATCTCATAAGTCGTACCATTTTTTTCCATTATGGTGGTAAATCTCGGTATGGCGCGAAATTCAAATTTTTTCGCTTTTTTTATTTATTCTGGCGAAAATATTCATTTTTAATAAAGTTTTAATGAATTCGCGTACAGTGGCGGACACGGTCGGCGTAACCCTTCCGGTTTTTCTGTATTTGAAAAAAATAGCTCTTGTTCTTTGGTAATAAAAAAAGTAAAATAGTCTAAGACTGACGAAACCACAGACAAATCTGTTACGGCCTCCTAGTCCGCCACTGTACGTAAAAACCATCTCCCACATAGTATAAGTTGTCTTAAAATTAAACATTAAACTATACGGTGATAGTGGCTGTGTGATGTGTTATTATTATTATTATTAATTTCTGTTTCTAATAGCCATTCTTACTCCTCAGAAAGTACGACAGCGACCTGAATGAAGAATCTGAAAACAGCCGCAGTGTGCAGGGCGACAGTCGACGGGACGATCCCATGGTGGACCTCTTCCCTGATGATGAAGCCGAGGACAATAGGAATGCCAAGTGTGAGTTCTGGTTTAGTTTAAGTGACCAGCGATAAGTTTGAGGTTAAGAACCTTTCAAAATCAAGCTTTCATTTCGTTTAGTAATTTTTCGAGTTATTCTCAGCCAGGCCTTTTATTTTATACCCCATATTGTAAGGCTGCACTAAAAACCATAGATAAAGTAGAACGCTGCGCTTCCTATAGACGGAACATAGAGGAACCTGAATGCGATCATCAAATGTGTATGTGTACATAAGTTGTATGGTTTTGAGTCCATCTGGACTCAAAATAGTAGGCAAAATAGCAAAAACATAGACAAGAAAATGCTAAATGCTGCTCGCGTGCATCCTTAGGCTATATAGAGTTTATGAGTTTGTCTCTGTCTCTCATATGCTTAGTTTGTTATTGTTAAAGAAACGTTCTCGGTTTCTGATAAAATAGCTTCCATCTAGTACATACCTTATCTCAGCTAAAAACAACTAGTCCGCCATCTTGAGTTTTCAGCCATGTTGGATTTTTAATGACGTCACTATGTTATTGTTAGGCACACTGAACGCTAATACAAAATTTCAGCTCAATCAGTTTATGGATATCTGCTTCTAAATTGAGTTGCAAGATTTTCCACGAACTACATTTATTGCAAGTTAAATAAAAGCTTTTTTCTTTAAAAAAAATCAAGCCTGGAACTTTTAGAAATAAATGTGCAGTCACGGAATGGTTCTAACACTTCCTGGTATTCTGTATTGCAAAAATTCCTTGTTCAGTCTTGCGCGCACGAGCCCATAGACAAAGTGTTACGCTGATCCGGTCCGTGACTAAACGCTCCGTTAAATCAGTGGGCTCAACGATGTCCTTGATCTGCTTGAAAGAATTAATAACTAGTGTGCAGTGAATAGTCTTTAACTTATTTTAATGCCGTAGAAATCTAGGGATCCCTATTTGGATTTGGACACCCATAAGTAAAAGTAACGACGCTGATATTATGTCAGAACCTGGGTTATTTTTTGTTTAGTTCGAACTGAATTAAACTTTATCGTATCAGTTTTAAGGTCGCTTTTTAATTGATAATTTAACGATGTTTTTACTCAGTCCCTGTACTAAATTCTGTTCTTTTTTATTGTGCTTTTATTATTGCGATATTTTTTATTTTACTGCACTGCGAGTTTTTGTTTTAGCTTAATTTGTTTGCGATATTATTATTTATTTTTCGAACTATCTGTATAAAACACTACCTCTGGGGTTTACTTAGCAAATATGTTGATTTTTATTTGATGATGATAATATCCATATTACTTTCCATGGTCTGGGTTGGTGTGATTACTTATTATGTAACTATAACATATCTATACCAATATTATAAATAGGAAAGATTTGTTTGTTTGTAACGAATAGGCCCCGGAAATACTGAACCGATTTGAAAAATTCTTTCACTGGTCGGAAGCTACACTATCCCCAAGTGACATAGGCTATATAAGATTTTCAAAATAATTAGGGATCTTTGCTTAAACTCGAATAATGTAACCCAAGGTGAATTTTTTACCCGTTGTTTACATATTTTGACCTGACAGTTGGTGGTTTGTTGTTGTTGTTTGTTATTTTTATCAAGCCCCTTTTTAGGAAGTCAAAAGAACATAGTCTATAGAGCCAAATCTTAAATTCTGTGGCGTAACGACGTTCACCGTGTCGCGTCGTGTGCGCGAGTAAGACCAAATAGAAAGTTTAATGCATAATGCGAAATCTAAATTTATTTTTAATCATATTATATCCAGCGAATGTATAATGAATCACAAATATGTTTTCTTCGACAATATTAAATTTTGAAGTCAGAACGTAGATTTAAAGCTTGCGTAGACATTCTTTTTTTTTTTTTACAATATCTGAGGGGCTATTACGGCCGCTTTTGCAATATCGCTTTTCGTCCTCCAAGTGTCAAAGTCAATACAAAAAAAACTCAAAGAGGACGCAAAGCCATATTTGCAAAAGCTGCCGTAATAGCCCCTTAGGTCAGGAAATCATAGCTTTGCGAGAATTATCTTGTCTTATCCTTTTAATCTACGATATGTGAGTGTGAGATTCGTCTTTGCCCCGAATAACGAATAGTTAAATATTACGTAAAGGTACTTCTTCATGAACTTGACCACCTAGTTGTACAGTGGCGGACTAGGATGCCGTTACAGATTTGTCTATGGTTTCGTTAGCCCTAGACTGTTTTACCAAAGAACAAGAGCTATTTTTCAATACAGAAAAACCGGAAGTGTTACGCCGACCGTGTCCGCCACTGTACTTAACATATCAATATCAATACATAGTATAAAATGAAGTCGCTTCCCGCGTCTGTCCCTATTTATGCTTAAATCTTAAAAAATACGCAACGGATTTTGATGCGTTTTTTTTAAATAGGAAAGTGATTCAAGAGGAAGGTTTTTATGTATAATACATGCACAAATTAGTTATAGGTAAGGCGGTACGAAGTTCGCCGGGTCGACTAGTTTTAGTATAAAAACAATAAGGACTAAAATGATTGTATATTCGTAAGGGTGCATTTGCATCAATCGAGCGTATCCTCATTCTATCCCCACTATATCAAATTATTTTAGTGTGAACAACTATACGATAAAGATTTAATTTATTTGTAAGTGTGCATTTACATCAACCGAGCGAAAGCTCATTCTTTCCTCACTCTATCAAATTTTTTAAGCATTTTTTAGTTGTTGTGGCAGTCAGTACTACATCAAGAAAGAATGATCTTGTGTTAGCTTTAGCTCTATACCTAACATTCAGAGTCGATTCGAAGTCGAAGTACGAAAAACCACTCAAAATTGTCGAAATTTCTTTTGATGTAAACGCACTCTTAATAATCGGAGTCAGTTTTTTATTGGCTTTCTCATTTATGCAATTTAAGAATGTCTCTAATTATATTTGAAATGTAAATTGTTTTATATTTGAATAAATTATTATCATTATTATCAATCAAAGTTTACACGATTGAAGTGACGTGATTGATAGCGAAGTACTGTTCAATCCGCAGCCATGTCGCCGACCCCGCCTTCCCAGTTCGCTCAGCAGGTGAACAACGGGTACGAGATTCCTGCTCGTCTCCGGACACTGCACAATCTTGTGATTCAGTACGCTTCGCAAGGTAACGTAATATTACATAACATAATGTCTCGTAACATAAAAATCACGTTGTGGTTGTTTTCGGTTGGATAGGACATTGCAGGCTTGAATCACCTGATTGTCCGAAAAGTAAGATGATTCCGTGCTTCGGAAGGCACGTGAAGCCGTCGGTCCCGGCCGCAGTAGTGGTCGCTGTAGCCGCGGCGACAAGCTGGCCCCGCCTCACGTTAGTAATAAAGCATAAAATCGGCTAAACGTGGGTCCGGCTCTTGAGCTGGTACCTCTGCCTAACCCTTCGGGGAATAAAAGGCGTGATATTATGTTATGTTATAATGTCTCGTCTATATTCCCGGTAAGGGTAGGTAGAGGCACCAGCTCATTGACTGGGGAGGGGTATCAGTGCATCGAGCTGGAGCCACGGTTAACTGAGTTAAATGTTATATATGGTTAGTGTTTATCCAAACCAAAGGACACTTGTTTTTAACTTGACTCTTATTTTAAAACATACAACGTAAAATTTTCAGCAACACAATCAAAACGTAATATTTTTTTAGCCCACACTAAAAAAAATTAAACTGGAATCCCAAAAATGGATATGGCCTCTTGATGATCGAGGTTGATGAAGAAGAAGAAAAACAGTGCCTCTATTAATTCGCATAGATTACAATTTTAATTAAGTTTTTAGCGGGATTCGAGCCTTGCGGGCTTGGGGTGCATTCGCGTACAAAGCTGGTAACAAGCGCTTGTTGGCTGGTTCGAAAAAATTTATTGAAATACCTGCGCTGACATTCATTCTTCATTCAAAAAAGGAGGGTATCAGTTTGACTTGTATGTATGTATATATGTATGTTTGTCCGCGATTATCTCGCGTTTGGCTGAACCGATTTTGATCCGCTTTTACTAAAGTATTTGTTACATTCAGGAGAAAGTTTTAGTACCTATTTTAACCGACTTCGAAAAAGAGAAGGTGCTCAGTTGATGTATGTGTCAGTTTATTGAAGGTGGGTTCCTTTTTTGTAAAAAAGAAATTATTTGGGAAGCATAATAGTTATGAAATCCAGGTCAATTCTTGGACTTTTTTTTTGGCTGATGTGATGATGATAAAGTTTTTTGTCAATTCGAAGGTCGCTACGAGGTCGCAGTGCCTCTCTGCAAGCAGGCGCTGGAAGACCTGGAGAAGACATCAGGCCACGACCATCCAGATGTCGCAACGATGCTCAATATCCTTGCCTTGGTCTATCGGTACGTTACCACTTACTACTTCTCATAAAGACCCGTTTAAACTTTCATTAGTGCTTAGTTTAGTACTAGTAATTAGTAGTGTTTAGTGTTTAGTACAAGTGCGTAGTTTCCAATACTGTTAACACTTAAATAAATATTTATTTACTAATGGCAATTGATGAGTTACACAAACATATTCGTACATGCTAAATATGTGTAAGGTACTTATATTTGTAGTGTAGGATTAAGTTTTCATTGTTTTATGATTGACTAGAGGCTGTCCCGCGGTTTCACTCGCGCAGATTTATCATAAACACAAAAATCCAGTTTTTTCCCGTTCCCATGGGAATTTCGGGAAATTCTTTCTTAGTGCTCACCTACACTCCCTAAGGAACCTACATGCAAAATTTCAGCCCGCTACGCCCAGTAGTTTCGGCTCTGCGTTGTCTGTCAGTCAGTCAGTCAGCAGTCAGTAACGGAAGAGTTTTATATATATTGATTGATTTCTTGATATTTCGATTAATATGATTTCCACACTAAGGTAGGATTGAATCGTGATCAATCTTGATGTTACAAAATGCTTAGAATTATTAAACAATACATTTGGATTCATATTAATTAATAGTATTTATAACGCTAAAGAAAATATAATTATAGTATTTTTTTTTTAATTATATGTGATGGGTAACAGTGACCATAAACATTCCCAGAGTATTTTCTCTTACGTATACCACAACGAGAAATATCAGAGTATTAGTTTACAAAATATCATCCATACTAATATTATAAATGCGAATGTAACTCTGTCTATCTGGGATCTGGGAGGCAAATCTGTCAAAAGTTGAATCTGTCATAAGTAGAATCTGTCATAAGTAGAATCTGTCATAAGTAGAATCTGTAGCGTTTCCCCACCTCACTGGTCCATACTTAGTTCCATGTCCATACTAAACCATGGTGTCAAAAGCAGAATCAGTCAAATGTAGACTAAACGGATTCACTCTATCTATTAAAAAAACCGCATCAAAATCCGTAGAATAGAATAGATTAGAAATAAAGAAAGAAAGAAAGAAAACTTATTTATTCGCAAGAACAACGACACACATTACAAAAACATAACAAAAATAATACTCTTTATTGCAATCAATAGACTTAATATAGGTGATTACAATTTATAATTAGTACATTGGTTGCAATGGACGGCCTTAGAGTAGTTTTAAAGATTTAAGCATACATAGGGACAGACGCGGGAAGCGACTTTAAGCTATTTTATACTATGTATATTGATAAATCTTAATACATATTTGTGTATTAATTAAACAGTGACCAGAACAAGTACAAGGAAGCAGCGAACTTACTAAACGACGCACTTTCGATAAGGGAGAAAACGCTCGGTGAAAACCATCCGGCTGTAGCCGCGACGCTGAACAACTTGGCCGTTCTGTACGGGAAACGAGGTGAGATAATAGAAATATACTTTACGAGCTGTCCCGGCTTACTTCGTTACGCCACAGAATATAAGATACTTCTAAAGACTTGGCTCTATGGCTCTATAGAGTATGTTCTTTTGACTGCCCAGAATGGGCGAATAAAAAAACAAACAACAACAAGAAACCACCTGTCAAAATATGTAAACAAGGGAAAAAATATTGCACCTTGGGTTACATTAATTGAGTTTAAGACGCTATATGAGTTTTTAAGGTTTTTTAAATCAAGTAATTCTCTTACCCTCTTATTCATAAAAAGTTAAAGAGCATTTTAGTTTTTTGACGTATGTCAATTTAGACTGGATGTCACGTATTTACCATACAACAAACCAGAGAAGTAGACCTTCAGTAACGCTACTTAAAATCTACTGTATCTTTATGAATAAGACGGTTAATCTATAAGAGGTAAAGATCTGGAATTTTAACATAATGTTTTTGAGGATATAACAAAGTTTTTTATAATTGAAAATCACTTGTGGAATCAAAAAACCTCGATACATTATTTCGTCAAAGATAACCATTCCAAAAAACGGGAAAAGCTAGTTGTTCGAAATTACTAACTAGTTTTTGTTGAAACTACATAGGAATAATGATAATAAAGTAAATTAAATTCTGGTAATTTAAATTTGATTTAAAAGTTATAATTAAAAAGATATTTAATATTTATTACTTTTTCGAATAAAATGTAGTAACCGATGTGGGCGACTGACATATGACTGTCTTTTTCCCTCAGTATGTTTGAGGGAAAAGGACAACCTTTGATCCTCGGTCGTTTGATTTATTTCGCGTATATCGTCTTAAGGCGGTAAGTCACGGTATGGCGCGAAATTCAAATTTTTCGCGTTTTTTAATTATTCTGGCGAAAGTATACATATTTTTAAAAGTTTAAATGAATTCGCGTATGTAAAAAAACATTTCCCACATTGTAATACAACGTTTTTAAAAGACAGACCTACTGATTTTGTGCCTAAGGACATAAAGGCCAAAAATCAAGTTAGGTCCTTAGACACAAAATTAGTAGGTCTGTCTTCGAATAAATAAAAAACACGAAAAAATTTTAATTTCGCGCCATAGCGAGAGTTACCACCTTAAGTAAGGATCCCTAATATTTTTGAAAATCTAATATAGCCTATGGCACTCGGGGATAGTGTAGCTTCCTACCAGTGAAAGAATTTTTCAAATCGGTTCAGTATTTCCGGAGCCTATTCGTTACAAACAAACAAACAAATATTTTCTCTTTATAATATTGGTATAGATTAATCAATACGAGGGCTTTAACCGAACGCAAAAAAAATAAACCCAACAAAAAAAAATTAGTTGACGCACTAGAAAATATTTCTAAGAATTTTTCATTTTTTGAACCTTTTAGGTTCCAGATCTAAGAAATATACTGTTTGTTGCCTAATGTGGCAAATTTTGGCACATTTTAGTTGAATTTGTCACCAAGACTACGTTCCCACTATTTGTATGTTGGACCCGATTTAAAATTAGGTCAATTGAAGTTTTCATTAAGATGTGTGTGTGTGAAACATTTCATATAGGTACTTCAAATCTATTCTTACTTGTCTGACTATAATTTTAATAAAAATTCGAAGGCCCAATCGATCGATAGATTTATTTTGTCTGACAGACGACATGTGGGAACATAGTCAATCATAGTTTTGACTGCTCCGTAGCTCAGTTGGCAGTGATGTGGACTGAGTAAGCGTGTGCACCCGGGTTCGATTCCTGGGCGGGACGAATATTGATATGATGAATATCGATGTTTGTTTCCGGTCTGGGTGTGATGTCCGTCTCTGTATATGTTTCGGGCACCCTAGATACAGGTCCTACCTAGTTAGGGGCTCTGAGTGTGATGTGTTATTAATTTTAATTATTAGTCTTAAATAGTGACTTTTAGCAAAACTTTAGGCAACCACCAGTATTTTCCGTAGATCTAAAACCTGAAAGCTACGCAAAATTGCCAAAAAAAAAATCTAAGCAAGATTGTCACAGTACTAAGTGCAAATAATTTTGGTCCATTTAATATTATTTCTGAACACATGTAAATTGTTACAGGCAAATACCGCGAAGCCGAGCCTCTGTGTAAGCGGGCCCTTTGCATCCGCGAGGCGGTTTTAGGCCGCGACCATCCGGACGTTGCCAAGCAGCTGAACAACCTCGCGCTACTCTGCCAGAACCAGGTAACTTCTGCTACCCTGGTACCTCCAGACCAGCAGACCACTTGCTCCTTAACGCTGAAAGACGAAGAGGCTTTCAACTTTACCACTGCTGCATTGCACTGCATGTAAGCTTTTCCAAAGAATTTTATAAGAAAGTATCTTAGATGTAGGATTCCTAAAAAAAAAAAAATTGTAATACATCACTTTACACACATGTTGAATAAACTACTATTATTAAGCGGTGGTGAACTTGAAAGGCTGCCTTTTCTTGGCCTAGCGTATCCTGTTACTTACGTATAAAACTACTGGTTCACCCGTTACACCTGTCTTGATATGGTTTATAGAATCTCCTCGCATGCGGAAGCGGGAGGGTGCGCGAGACTTTTTTTTTTTTTTAGCTCTGCGCGACTTTGTTTGAACGTCTGTGTTGCAGATAATGTAGTCGCTTTGATTTGAACGATTGATAGATTGCTAGATAAAATATTTATTTCGGTAACCAATAAACACACACATAAATTAAATTAACAATAAACACAATAAGACAATATAAAATTACAATATTACAAACAAGTTATATTAAACAAATTTACACATAGTGTAAGGCACAGTAGCGCATATATCAACCGAAATAGGCCACGACTCAGCATGTGTCACAAAAATCTGTGACGCTGATATTCTGTCGGTACCTTCCGAGAAAGGGGTAAAATAAATAAATATTATTTATGGGTATAAATAAATAAAAATATTTCCCATACTCAAAAATGAAATTAAAAATTACTAGAATATGTTACTTACTATAAATTAATAAATAAGTAGAGTCCGCATACATATATATAACACGAGCTTTCCCGGCTTACTTCGTTACGCCATAGAATTTAAGATACTACAAAAGACTTGGCTCTATAGACTATGTTCTTTTGCCCGCCCAGAATGGCCGAATAAAAATCAAACAACAACAACAAACCACCTGTCAAAATATGTAAACAACGGAAAAAATATTGCACCTTGGGTTAAATTATTTGAGTTTAGGTAAGGATCCCTAATTTTTTTGAAAATCTAATATAGCCTATGACACTCGGGGTTAATGTAGCTTCCTACCAGTGAAAGAATTTTTCAAATCGGTTCAGTATTTTCGGAGCCTATTCGTTACAAACAAACAAACAAACAAACAAACAAATCTTTCCTCTTTATAATATTGGTATAGATAAAACAAAATAATAATAATAATGATTGCGAAATAAAACTTCTGTATATATGCTACGCCAAACTTTATAGGACAGTGACCCTAAACCTTTTTCACAAACTTAGTTACTTCTGCTAGCCTAGTTGCCTTTACTCGTAAAATAATTAACAAAATTGTTCAACTACCGAATAGTAGCACTTGTCTTCTACAATTTTAGGGAACCCACTTATTCTCGACTTTATGTATCTCCCAGTTATGACGGCGTAGTATGTACAGTGGCGGTCGGCAGGACGGCGTAAGACTAGACTGTAATACCAAAGAACAAGAGTCATTTTGCAATACAGAAAAATCGGAAGTATTAAGCCGTCCTAGACCGCTACTGTACAAGAATTAAATGCACTTGGTTTCGGCTCTGCGTTGTCTGTCAGTCAGTCAGTCAGTCAGTCAGTCAGTCAGTCAGTCAGTCAGTAACGGAAGAGTTTTATATATATTGATTATTTTCTACGCAGAACAAATACGAGGAAGTAGAGCAGTACTACCAACGGGCCCTTGAAATATACGAGAGCAAGCTCGGCCCGGACGATCCCAACGTTGCCAAGACTAAGAACAACCTCGCCTCCTGCTATATGAAACAGGTATCTTCAACCCTTTAACATTTTACCCTATTATCACAGTATAATAAATAGTACTACATACAGTACGGGCACTCCCTCAGGGCGTGCGGCCCGTGCTCGGGCGCGCTCGGGCGCGCTCGGCTCCTCTCAGTGACGTCAGTACAAGTGAAGCGTCGCGCGCTCATCTCACTCACACAAGCATGACACGCGTGCACCCCTCAGGGCGTGCGGCCCGCGCTCGGGCGCGCTCGGCTGCGCTCGGCCGCGCTCGGCTCCTCTCAGTGACGTCAGTACAAGTGAAGCGTCGCGCGCTCATCTCACTCACACAAGCATGACACGCGTGCACCCCTCAGGGCGTGCGGCCCGCGCTCGGGCGCGCTCGGCTGCGCTCGGCCGCGCTCGGCTCCTCTCAGTGACGTCAGTACAAGTGAAGCGTCGCGCGCTCATCTCACTCACACAAGCATGACACGCGTGCACCCCTCAGGGCGTGCGGCCCGCGCTCGGGCGCGCTCGGCTGCGCTCGGCCGCGCTCGGCTCCTCTCAGTGACGTCAGTACAAGTGAAGCGTCGCGCGCTCATCTCACTCACACAAGCATGACACGCGTGCACCCCTCAGGGCGTGCGGCCCGCGCTCGGGCGCGCTCGGCTGCGCTCGGCCGCGCTCGGCTCCTCTCAGTGACGTCAGTACAAGTGAAGCGTCGCGCGCTCATCTCACTCACACAAGCATGACACGCGTGCACGTACACGAGTTGTTGCGGCTGTGCGCGAAGCAACGCGCTTTTTTCTATCAAGTGTCCGAGTGCTATTACATAACTTTTATCGATAAGGCCGCCCGTTGCCCGTTTGATCTATAAATTGTACTGTATTTGTATTATAATGTACCAGTACTTGTTTTATATTTGGTAAAAAGGCGTTTTTGTCTTTTTCCTTTATAGATACTAGTCGAACTAGCGAACTTTGTACCCCCTTAGCTATTACTATGTTGTGCATGTATTTGTACATAAAAACTTTCCTCTATCCTTTAAAAAACCGCATCAAAATCCGTTGCATAGTTTTAAAGATATAAGCATACATGGATACAGTAGCAGGAAGCGATTTTATTTTATACAATGTATTGATGAAGTAATTTGGGAATGATAAATCGGTATAATATTTACTCTAAACGATTTTAAGACGCTATATGAGTTTTGAAGGTTTTTTAAATCAAGTAATTCTCTTACCGTCTTATTCATAAAGATACAGTACATTTTAAGCAGCGTTACTGGAGGTCTACTTCTTTGGTTTGTTGTATGGTAAATACGTGACATCCAGTCTAAATTGACATACGTCAAATAACTAAAATGCTCTTTAACTTTTTATGAATAAGAGGGTTAATCTAAAGGAGGTAAAGATCTGGAATTTCAATATAACCTTTTTGAGGATATAACAAAGTTTATTATAATTGAGAAATACTAGTGGAATCAAAAAACCTCGATACATTATTTCGTCAAAGATAACCTTTCCAAAAAACGGGAATAGCTAGTTCTTCGAAATGACTTACTTGTTTTTGTTAAAACTACCTAGGAATAATGATAATAAACAAAATTAAATTCTGGTAATTCAGATTTGATTTAAAAGTAATAATTAAAAAGATATTCAATATTTACTACTTTTTCCAATGAAATGTAGTAACCGATGTGGGCGACTGATATATGACTGTCCCTTGCCCTCAGTATGCTATTTCAAAGAGATAGTTCATTCGCTCGTTCCATTTATTTGTCGTATATCGTCTTAATAAGTACCTTTTTTTTATCAAACTTGAATTGGTATAAAATAGGTACTTTACAAAAAAAAGTACGTAAATATACACCAATTTCATATTTAAAGTATATCATCACTAAATTCATCTCCACTGTTGGATAAAAAGTTGCCTAAGGGGCATTCCATGCAACGTGACACCAGACCAGTAAAACATAAAAGTTAAAGAATAGTTTATTTATGCATTTAGAATAACAGTATACAGTCTTAAGTTTATGAAATTAATAAAAAAAAATCGAAAAAAAACAGTTTTTTCTACTTTTTTGGTCAATATCAACACAGGTGTTAGTCAAGCTCACCACATACAGGTTATTGTGTATGATTTCAAAAAATAAAAACCCAGATATTATGAATGTGAATCAGCCTGTTAGGAACATAACCAATTAGTACATTACTTAAGATTTACTACGTAAAATATAAATTAAAACGGTTAGTTAGTTTCTATAATATTAAGCAATCATTGGTAACCAGAACTATGTCTCGACCGTCACATTTAAATTAACTTTTGTTGATTTTTACCTTTAAAATGCGTGTTTATGATAAAATGCGTGTATTGCAAGTAACAAATAAATAGGATCTGAGGGGTTTGCCATTTCTTAAAGTGGCTATGGGCTGTTGTTTTTTTTACACATTAATTTAAAGTTCTGTCCCGACCGTCACAGTCCCATCCAACCACCATAATTCCAAGTAGCAATTTTCTTGTATTTTTACAAATATTGCTTGCATTGGGCTTAAACAAGTCTATCCAAAATTATTTAATTTATTTTCTTGGTTTTATTGATTTTTTAGTATATATTTCGTAGCAAAATACTCGTATTTTTTAAATTTCGCTTGCTTAAGGCTTAAATAAGACTAAACATATTATAATAAATTTTAATTCCCCGAGTTTATTGGTTTTTTGATATATTATGAGACGTAACGTACTCGAGTGGCCCACCATTACCAAAAAAAGGCCTATTGTCCAGCAGAAGACTATGAGTATGAGAGTATAATAATAATAACACATCACACTCAGAGCCCCTAACTAGGATGAACCTGTATCTAGGGCGCCCGAAACACACACAGAGACGAACATCACACCCAGACCGGAAACAAACATCGATTTTCATCATATTAATATTCGCCCCGCCCGGGAATCGAACCCGGGTGCTCACGCTTACTCAGTCCACATCACTGCCAACTGAGCCACGGAGCAGTCGAAATGTATCACTACTTTTTTCTTACTCATTACTACATACTTCAAAGTATGAAGTAATGAGTAAGAAAAAAGTAGAATAAGAAAACTGAAAGCTAAGGAAAACCAATACAAAGTAACTATGCATAGAAAGCCTCAGAAAGCAAAGATATCAAAGAAATTGTAAGAGTAAAAATATTAAGGGATCGCATTTTTTGACGTTTTAGCAATATATAGCTGATTTTGAAAAATAATTGTAAAAGTTAATGTAAAAAAAACTTTGATTAAACTAAATAAAAGAATAAAAAAACATAATTTTTTGTTGATTTGTTACTCGTCCCGACCGTCACAATGACTTGTCCCGACCGTCACACTCATCAAATCGGAACTTTGTTAAAAAAAAATCATTTTTGTTACTTCAAATCTGTACATACTGAAAGCTTCACTATTCATAAATTTGCATAGAATGATTCATATTCATAACATTAATAGTTTCTTACAAACTTTAAAATGTATGTGTAAATCTGGAGTAGACAAGAAAGTAAGGGTCCCGACCGTCACAATTTTCAAGACCTTTTTTTTCATAGTAAATTATTAAGTACATGCTTGAAATTTAAGGATGTTAAAGTTTAATGATTTAAGTTTATGTTGAAATCGCAGTTTTTATTTGGTGCTCTTAAATAACTGAAATAAATACAGAAGTACTTAGAAAAAGGAGTAAAATGTCCCGACCGTCACACTTGGAATGCCCCCTAAGTCTTTTTCAGGCTTTAATAAACTATATCTGTCCCCAATTTCATTTAAATCGGTTCAGTTGTTTTGACGTGAAAGCGAGACAAAATCACAGTTACTTTCAAGTCAACAATTATAATTTTAATACAGGATACAAGATTTCACTTATGGAAGGTCAATTTATTGATACCTTATTTGGTAAAGTATCCTATACTGCGAGAGGCGCGGTAGTTCAGGGTGCCTACCAGGCGGCGCTTGCCTTACGACAATGGTCGCCTGCAGACGCCCCCAAACGAGCTCTCCTCTGTCAAATGATTCTACTCCCTTTCGCAATTATAATACGTATTCTAGTAAATACATTAACAGTTTTGATTGTTTCCCCAGAGTAAATACAAAGAAGCAGAGACCCTATACAAGCAAGTACTGACACGAGCGCATGAAAGGGAATTCGGAACTATTGATGGTAAGTGACCTTATTGCATGCTTTATGACTTTAAAAATAATATTTAGAAAAGTTTTTTAGAGCCATAGCACAGCTAAAGTAGCGCAACCCGAGAAAAAAATTAATATCTTCTAAACTAAGGCAAATATCAAAAATGTGGCACAGTATGACACTAGATAATGTAGCCTAGTATTTTTAGCGCACTGTTGTAAAGAAAGTTACTGATTGTTGCCAAAAGTGGCCGTTTTTTAGCAACAATCAGTTGCTTTCTGTGGTCTTTAACCTAAAAGCTAAGCGTGCCCGAAAAATACTAGGCTGCATTATCCAGGGGAATACTGTTTTACATTTTTGATATTTGCCCTAGTTTAGAAGATATTTATTTTTTTCTCGGGTGGCGCTACTTTAGTGTGCTATGGCTCTTAATAACGTCGCATTCCAAGTATAACATTTTGGTTGTAAATAAAAAACCCAACCTTGAAAAGATCGATGACTGTGGTTGGTTAAAAAAAAAACTTGAAATATACTCGGCGTAAGTTTAAGATCAAAGTGCTTTTTAATAATTTTTGTAAATAGACTCCATGCTTTTTGCTTTTCCTTATTTTTTTTTTATTTAACGCTTTTCTGTTTTTTTTTAATATTATAATATATTTTTGTTTACCATTTCAGAGTTTAAGGCAACACTAAATAAGACCAAACATTAATATAAATTTCAAACCTTCCCGCACTTAGGATGATATTCATAAAGCGAAATTTGACTTGTCTATCGCGTTTGTGGCGTTTTTCGGGTTTAGAACGTAGCTACTATAGTAGGTTTAAAAATTCTAATCATCTCAAAAACGTGTCAACATTTCTTACCATAAAAAAGTTAAACCGGTCTAAAATCGCCAATTTGTATGACGAAATAGTGATTTAAACCTAGTCTAGTGATTTAGACCCGGTTCAACTATTTTTGTGGTAGAGCCGTTAGGTACCACGATTGCCACAGAATGATTTAGTAATTTTGTAACACCAATTCTGAATCTTGGATAATATTATCATTATGTCGTATGTTATTTTTACAAAAGATTTGGCTCTCAATGACTGCTGAGTGCTCCGTAGCTCAGTTGGCAGTGATGTGACTGAGATGCGTGTGCACATCACTGGGTGGGCTCGACTCCCGGCGGGGCGATCATTGTATGATTAATATCGATGTTTGTTTTCCGGTCTGGGTGTAATGTTCGTCTCTGTATGTTTCGGCTAGATACAGGTTCTTCCTAGTTATAATAAATGTGAGACTAATAGATTTTTCTTGTTTCAAAAAAATAACTCTTTGATTTTCGTTGTTGTTGGCGTTACATTGATAACACCAAATAAAACTTTTCATAATGTTACATTGTTACTTTAATGTTTATTCTTTTTGTTAATCCAAATCAAATAACATTTGTTTGCCTGAGCCGCCTGGTGGGCACCCTGAACTACCTCGCCTCTCACAGTATAGGATACTTTACCAAATAAGGTATCAATACCAATAGTTAGTCTAATTGACCTTCACCAAGTGATATCTTGTGTCCTATATTAAATAAATAATTTTTGACTTTGAATTTTAACTTTGAATAAAATAAACTACCATAGTGATACAATTTCCTCGCATTCGTTAAATCTATTATTTCTCATAGTTTAATAATCTTACTTTACAAGTATTTTGCTTGAGTCGAGAGTCAAATTTCGCTTTGTATATTCTGTTCTAACTAGGCAGCCTGTAACATTCCTAATATAATAATTATAGTACATAGTATATTATTTTAATCCACATCCAACCGAACCCTAAGCACAAATAAAGTGTGAAATTTCTGTATATGACCAAACTTTTGTCTCTCTTAATTGTATTTCAACTCAACATTTATTGCATAGTTTTGTATATACTATTGTATAAATAAGAAAGTTATTTGTATATTTAGAATCGATAAGTATATTATAGAACTAAACTCTTAGGTTTAGCGTTCGAATACTTGAATCTCTTTTAAATAAAAAAAATACTACTAAGTAAAATTACTTATGATGCTTTCTCTTACAGAATATATTATGATGCTTTTTTACAATTTATGATGTATGACTACCTATACAAAAGTGGTAATGGTTTACGATAATCATAACAAGAGTTAACCTCTAAGCTTGTTAAAAAAAAGTGTTCAAGTTTTAAAAAGGATTCAAGTATCCGTAAGTATACTTTAGAATAGTTTATGTAAAAAGTTTTAAGCTAAAATGCTCGATTAGAAATATATAATAGAATAATTTAAACCGAAATCGTTTATGTACAGATCTCTAAAGCATTTTAAAGGCTCTCGAAATCATCTTAAATTTATATGAGTATATCTATAACAAATATATATATAGGTATACATATAAAAATAAATATATAGTTTCTATGCAATACATAGTAAAAAAAAAAGAAAAAAGGTTCCTATAATTTGTATTGATTTACAAACAGTATACCATCCCTGTTTATTTGTTTTTTTTTTGCGTATTCTGGGTCTTATGTACATCCACATAGATATGTACATAATGGAACGATATTTTAACGCAATTTTTTACACATACAGTATAATAAATCGAATAGAAGGTTATACATTTTTAAATGAAGTTTTGGTAATTTTAAAATCCTTTTTTGGTTACAAATTTCATTAAAATCGAACCATAAGTTGAGACGACATTTTCATTAAAAAAATATATAAAACAGATTCTTTGCTAATAAATATGAGCTGCTATATATATATATAATATATCGTTTAAAAATGATTTTGTTGTGTATTAGTTAGTTAGGGTTTTATTGAGTACAATGAAAACAGGCTATTAGTAATATAAGACTTTCTTTTTTATTTAAGGATTAGTTGTTATTAAACTTGCTAGATAAAGAAATAGCTTTGGTCATCACAAGAAGTTTTTTTACTGAATAAAATAAAATACCTAACTTTTTTTTTATATGAAAACCAAACGTTTTTTTTTATTTTAGTCGATTTTTTTATAATTTTTATTTGTTTTTTTTTTTCCTTTGATGATTTAAATTTTGTTTAATTTATTTTTAATAGAGACCATGCTTATACTTAATTCCTCATAATATTTTATTTTATACTTAGTTTCTTTTTGTGATATTTTAATTATAATATTTTGCCTTTTAACATACTTTTTTTTTGTTCTTTAGTATTTTTTTTACTGTACCCTCTAATACAAAAAATGGAATTGAAATAAACAACTTAGCAGTTTTTAGGTAAGTGACACAAGTTAGAAAAAACAAAGTGTGGCACAGGTAGGAAAGGCGATTAAGGCTTTATAAGCCGCGCAGATAAAGAAACGATTTGAAAATGGCGGCCGTACGCACGCTATCTCGCGTATATTAGTATGAGGGAAGAGTTAAGAAGAGAGACAGCCTATACAGCGACCGCTATTTTCAAATCCTTTCTATATGTACGCAGGTTATACCTACTTCTTATTGTTTTATGATAAATTTTACATTATTTTTTTTGTGGTTTACATACTTATTCTTTGGATGTGGTCACACCTTTCTAACTTGTGTCACATTTTAGATGAAAAGTATAGACTAGTGGTGGAAACAGAACTTAAAAGTAACTTAGTATAGTACTTATACTTACCACAAAAAAGTTAGACCGATCTAAAACACCATAAGGTGGTCAGGCGACGATATTGCTTTTTGTCCTCCACAAAATGTAGAGAGGACGCTAAGCAATATTGCAAAAGCGGCCGTAATAGCCCCTCTGGTGAAGGCTGCGGGAGTGCAGTGGGTGAGGGTCGCTCAAGGCCGGTCGCTGTGGCGTTCTCTTGGAGAGGCCTTATGTCCAGCAGTGGACAATAATGATGATCTAAATCGCCAATCAATATATATAGAACTCTTCTTCCGTTACTGACTGACTGACTGACAGACAACGCAGAGCCGAAACTACTAAGCGTAGCGGGCTGAAATTTTGCATGTAGGTTCCTTAGGGAGTGTAGGTGAGCACTAAGAAGGGATTTTCCGAAATTCCCACGGGAACGGGAAAAAACGGGAATTTTGTGTTTATGAGAATTCTGCGCGGGAAAAACCGCGGGGCAGCCTCTAGTTTTTAAAATGAACCTAGTGATTTAGACCAGGTTTAACTCTTTTTGTGGTAGGCCGTTATTCTTTTCAAAAAGTGCATTGTTCAAAAGTACAGATATCTTTTATTTTTTGACTTAGCGTTACTTTTAGGTCTTGTATCCGCCTTTTTGCTTATTGCTTGTAAAATCATATATATTCATCTCATTGATATCTCTTTATAAATGTTTGAGCGCTATCATATTTGTACAGTGCCGGTCTAAAACGGTGTAACACTTCCGGTTTTTCTGTATTGCAAAATAGCTCTTGTTCTTTGGTAATACAGTCTAGGGCACAGGAGACCATAGACAAATCTGTTACGCCGTCCTAGACCGCAACTGTACATATACTTTATAATCATATCTTTTTAAATTAATCCTATTTTCTAATCTAAATTGGTATGTTTTATTTTAGTGTTATGATTTATTATTTTCTAAAAGTGGTGGTGTATAAAGTCATTCCTCTGGTGTTTTTCTGTTTCAAAATTTCGAACTAAAATGTTCAGTTTAGAATAATATTTGATCGATCTTAATTTTTTATTTTTACTTCTATACTGGAAAAAAAAACTCGTCACCGCTTGATTTTCACTTATCATTAGCTATCACTATCCTTCGAACTGCTCTAATATGCGTTAACTACCTATTTTTCTTTACGTAACTAATGTGTTTGTATGAAAATAACAGAGACAGAACCTCCACAAGGTGGTCTCATACAAACCGGTAAAGATTAAGGGAGTGCAATGGTTGAGGGTCGCACCAACCGGTCGCGGTATGGCTGTCTGTGGGGGGAGGTCTAAATAAGTTAACTTACCTCAATGTGGCTGAATATCAAAATGCATAAATCTA
The DNA here is from genome assembly GCA_951802225.1 of Euspilapteryx auroguttella. Classification (NCBI taxonomy): domain Eukaryota; kingdom Metazoa; phylum Arthropoda; class Insecta; order Lepidoptera; family Gracillariidae; genus Euspilapteryx; species Euspilapteryx auroguttella. Next base: position 607,790 of record OX637641.1, on the reverse strand, counting down.
GAAATATACTCGTGTTGTGTTGTGGACGCCAGAAGCGTATCAGTTTCATACATTTTATTATGTCTCATGAAACACATCAAAACCGGGCCACGACGTGCTGCAGCACCCTGTTCTGTTGGAATGCATAAGTCGTAGTAAGATTTGATAATTAGGTTTTTTGCAAAAAAAACTAGGGATTTTGCGAAAAGCCGGATAATTTCATATAAGCATTACTTTTTTTTCAATCATCTGGACATAAAGCAGTTTTTTTGCAAATACCTAGTATAATTGAAAACTTTGAAACCTTCCATAACTCTGATTGGCTAGATTATTTCTTGCTGGTAAACTCTTATTCTGATTGGTTCGTTAAAATATCCTTTGACGCTACAGAGAACCTTTTAGGTAGGTCACTGGTTTGTTGTATGGTAAATACGTGACTACCAATCTAAATTGATATACGTCCAATAACTAAAATGCTATTTAACTTGATGGAACCGATACCATTCTGGCGTGCTACGCCACAACTAAACACTATTTATATTTCTAGCTTCAAACTAAAACTCACCTATAATGTCTTTGTTATTTTCATATAGCTATAAAAAGTGGCTTTGGGTAAGGCCCGTTTACAGCGATGCTAGCGCTATTCTCGAAATAAATTATATGTTCTAAACTAAGGCAAATATGAAAAATGTGGCACAGTATATCAATAGCTAATCTTGCTAAGTATTTTTTGAGCACAGTAAAGTAGTCCTAAGTAAAAACAATAAAATAATCTACAGATTGTTGCCAAAAGTGACCACTTTTAGCAACACTTTGTAGCTTTCTTTGGTCTTCAACCTAAAAACTATACAACAGTGCCCTGAAAATACTGGGCTACATTATCTAGTGTCATACTGTGCCACATTTTTTATATTTGCCTTAGTTTGAAAGAAATATTTATTTTTCGCGATTGCGCTAGCATCGCAGTAAACTGGCTCTTAAACTATAGATAGTATGAAATCCGGATCAGACCAGTTAAAACCGGTTCCGTGTTCCAGGTGACAACAAGCCGATATGGCAGGTCGCCGAAGAGCGGGAGGAGAACAAGCATCTTCAGAAAGAGAACGCGCCTTACGGGGAGTATGGTGGATGGCATAAGGCTGCAAAGGTTCGAGCTGGTCATTTAAAATCTTAATTGCCGTTTCGACCGCGCAACCCAGTTCTGAAAAAAAAAAAATATTACGCTTAGATTCTGTCGAAATTTGTCAAAACTGAATGGTGAAAACCAGGAATTTGTCGAAGCATAAATAAAGAAGTTATGAAGGTTTGATGGTGTCCGCGCGAACGAAACAAGGAGAACCGCGCGGACATTGAGATCTCGACTTCTGCAGTGGTAACATGACGAAAATTTGTCGACTTTGTCGTATCTATGTGTCACTTTTGTCGATCGTCTCCATACATTTTCCCGCATTTTAATGTCAGAAGCTATCAAAAGTGACAGAAAGACTCGACAATGGTCCGTCGTGCTACGTGGGCTGGAAGGTTTAGAGACCTGGTTTTTTTTTGTCAAAGCAAGGTTCAATTTGTCCAAAAATGTCGAAGTAATAAAATTTTGACTAACTAATACTTGACAAGATAATATCTTAACGTGGGTCCGGCTCTTGAGCTGGTGGCTCTGACTAAACCTTCGGGTAACAAAAGCCGTGAGATTATGTTATAGGTATAATGTTACTTTTCCACATTTTTTATATTTGCCTTTAGTTTAGAAGATTTAATTTTTTTTCGCGGGTGGCGCTACTTTAGCTGTGCCTTTTTAAATACTTCAGGTCGACTCGCCTACTGTGACGACGACCCTAAAGAACCTTGGCGCCCTCTACCGTCGTCTAGGCAAGTACGAAGCCGCCGAGACTTTGGAGGATTGCGCCCTACGCAGCAGAAAGGAGGTACCTTGAACTTGTATTATTTAAACTTTAATGGCCTCAAAAACTTACCTTGAAGTTAGACCTTGTCTTAATAGGTAAAGTTAAAATTCCATATCCCTTCACACTCAGGGTCCCTTGCTAGGTAGAACCTGTATATATGGTGCCCGAAACCCAAGAAACCGATATCGATATTCATCATAGCAATGTAAGTTTAAATCATTGATTTAAATGATTTAAGACAAGGTTTTTCTCTTGTTAATTTCGCTAGTATATACAGGATGTCCCTCAAGGTGTAAATTATTGTTTTTTTTAATTTTATATATATTTTTCTGGTGACCCCTATCACCCCCCCTTACTACCTAAGTTACCTTATGGGACACCTTGTAAAGGTATATTTTTAAGACGCTCGCTCTAACAGTATTTAATTTATATTGCTGCACTAACTCTATTTTAATATATTATACTGTGGTTAATAGTATGTATTCAGATCAAAATATATAAAATTATATAGCAATTTATGTATGTTATATGCGATAGTACGCACCATAATGAATTTCCCTTTTTAAAATAGATCAAATAACAGGTTAAAAGGTAGTTCTTTACTTTATGTCTACTAGTGTGTAAAAATCGTAAAAACTTAACTTCAAATCTTAGGCAAATATAAGAAAAACTGATCAAGTTTTTACACTATTTGCTCAAATAAAAAAAAAATAGTCACTTGATTGCATTACAACCTGTATATTATTAAAAAAATAATGCTGTTTTTTGTGTTTGCACGCTGCCTAGATTCCACATGTAAGTCCTTAAATATTAATAACAAAAGTAAGTTTTTGGTATCGGACCAATTCGTAAGTATAAAAGTATAACGAATGAAATTTTAAGCTGCAGATAGTTAACAAAAGATAACGTTATTTAAAGGTCAAATAAATCCTTCAAAACGTTGTCTTTTTATATATAACACAAAATAGGAGTTTTTTTTTTGACAAGCTGCAGGAAGTAAGTAATATAAAGGTGTATTCTCACTAGGCTTTGGAACTTGTGAAGACGGCGGGCGGACGCGTCGGGCGACAAGGTGCGAGGGAGGAAGGTCGGCCAGTAGAGGTCAGGACCTAGGCAGTGACTTGGCTGGTTAGATATTGGTGCTCGTTGGCGAAAAAAAAAACGTTTTTTTTTTTATTATTTGGAAAGATGACAGTCGTATAATGTTCTGAACTTAAATTACCAAACATAATCTCTTAACCTAAAACTAAAGATCTTATCCTCAAAAGCTGGGAGCAGCTAAAATTGATTTAAAATTGAATAAAACATATCACTTTTATTTAAGGTTTTACATATCTTTTGTCTGTGTGAGGTCAAATTTGAGTTTGATAGTTTCAGAAACCTATTTAAAAAATAGATAGGTATCTAAAAACGTTTATTTAAAAAACAGATAAACGACGCAACTTCAGCTACCTATCTTAATTCTTAATTTCAAATGTATCGTATTTATTTGTTTGTTTTGTTAAGTAAATCTCTGAAAATTTTAAGTCTGAAAACTTTTGATGCTTCGTGCTATCTCAGTTTTTGCATAAATGTATATTTTATACCAGTGAAGTATCTAAATAAATAACAAGGTTTCGTTTATCCTTTGCTTTAAACGGTAATTTATTTTTATTTTTTATTAAAACCTAATGATATATTCTTAAATAACCAATCGCCACCGAGTACCAATATTCTCTCCAAAACTAAGCACTGTTCGATAACCACAGATTACCACACAGTTTCCTGTACAGATACAATTTCTTCAAATTTCAAACTAAAGCATTTAAGATCGCATTCATTTGTCGTTGTACGATCTCTGTTGCACTTTTCACGACCAGTTCATTCGCTTTGGTTGTCTATGGCTGGAGTACGTCGGTGTTCGCTGAATGTTTGTTATGGGACAATAGCGCCATTTTGTTTCTGTCAAAAACATTCGAAATCAGTTGAAATATTTTCAATCCTAACAGTTTTTTTTAAAATAACCCATTCAAGTTCTAGTTTTATGTTAATACAATAACGCCTGAGGTATATTTCCATTATCGATAAAACATGGGGGCCAAAAAAAAATATAACAGAAATGAGAGTGAAATCTAAATCTGTATTCTGATTTAAAAAAAAAAAACATTTTGACTGGAACAAAAGTTTTCTGGATTCAGCCCAAAAAACGCGAAATTAGTGTGGCAGCTAAATGTGTCAAATAAAAATGTATGTATGATTTTATTTTTTACATGGATTTGATCATTATTGTGCTAAGGAGACGAACAACTTTATGGCGTAATTACAGTTTAAATACATTTCAAAAAGTCAATCTTATCTTTTGAATGCATTATATTTATAAAAAAAAATATAAACCGAAATATACTTTATAGGTTTGTGCATACACCCAACCTAATATTTTTATTCTTATGGACGGTTTACGTGAATCGACTTTACCTTGGAAACTCATTCGCACGCAATGTCACAGCATGTGGAAAAATGACTTATTTCCATCTGTTTTATGGACACGGGACTTACACTATAGTTTATCATATTCCATAAACATTTATTTAATATGTTTGGCTTTTTATGCTTTTTCACTGTTCTTAAGGCAAACTCCGACGAAGCGTGAAAACGAGAACGCACACTTATAAAATCTTAACGGTTCAACTTCGGTTCGGACAAGAGTTCTTAGTTCAACCACGCATCTCTGTTTGTGTTTCTATGTGTATAGTTATAGTTACCAAATGAACGTCTAAACATTTTTTCGCAGTTTGCGCTTTCGCGTTTTCACACACAGTCGAAGTCCACCTTTATATATTAACGCTTTGTATGTATCACCTTATTTTTTTTATTTTGTGTTATTTTTTTTATTTTGTTTTTTTGTTTTATATTAGGACCCGAGCCAGGCAAACGAACCCCGTAAGAATCTTAAAACAAAACTGTTTAGCGCTCTCGGGATCAACGTGGGTCCACCGACGACTTCGCAGTAGTAGTACTTAGTTATATTATTATGTTAAACTTTTATTGATTCTAACAGAATACAGAAATTTAATTATAAACTGCTCCTAAAGCCGATTCAGACGCGTCTGTGCCGCGTGACCACCATTTTTATAAGTACTTTGATTAAAAAATATTATTATCTTTTAAAAAAAAGTGGTTTTTCGGCTTTAGGAACGGTGAAGGTGAAGGGAAAAGGACAGGAACGGTAATTGATTAAACCGGAGATCTTAGTCTCATCCAGTCTTAGTCCAGGAAAATTATTAAGTGTGAACTGAGCTTTTCGACCAGAGATGGAAAGGAAGAAATGTATTTTTAAGAACCAATAGAAGCACTTCTTTCACCCTTTCTGGGTTAAATGAAGCGATTCTAAGGGTTGGTAAAAACACATACCTCGCTAGACATCTCTGGTGAAAACGCAGACTTAATTTTTGCATAGCCCTTCATTTGAAAAAAGAGTGTTACACCAATTTAAATTAAAAAGTTCTTTGATTTTATAAAGGTGATTTTATGAACAGATTTTGTAATTTTAGGCGCAGAATTTGTAATTTTTTATTTACTTAAATTTGGTATAGGTATCTTGCAGGGCAAGACCTTTAAGCTCATGTTAGATTATATTTTCTTTGCTTTTCTATTTCGTATCACCGAAATCTCCAAAAGCTTAGTTTATCTTTTTAATTTGCTAAAATATTTGTTTTATATTACTTGTTATAAGGCACACTAAAGTAATCGATCAAAGGCTGAATGGGTCATGATCTATTTTTTTTTTGTTAAATTTAAGAAGCATGAATATTTATTTATTTAAAAAAATGCACCAAAAAGCATTTAAAAAAAACCATCTCCTAGCCAGATTCGGCAGTCGTAAAAACTTAAAATAACGTCAAGTTTTGCAAATCTATACAATATGACGTCAATACACGTTGTATCGAATTTCGCTCAGTATTAGAATTTAATATTTATCCCGTAGTTTTGTATGATTTTAAATCGTCATTTAACTTAAAAACACATCACACTTGGTAAGAGTTTTCACAAAATAACATCTGCCGTACGAAATTAGTAGTTAAAAAAGTAAATGACGCTTTAAACTCTTATAGGACGATTGTGGTAAAGGCTTTTGCTCCTGCGCCATTCAGCCTTTATGTAGCCTAGAGTCACGGTTTCGCTTTCGCGGCTGGCTTGTCGCAACGCACGCTATTCAAGCTATTTATTTTGTGATTGTATTATTTTATAAGTTGTATTGAAATTAGCTTTACATCTTTCAATCAATAACAATTTGTACGGGTGTGGTTTTGAACTACCCGTTGCCGCGTTAGCTTCGTATAATTATAATTGCGTGACGTCGATCTTATTCCATTTCTAATGAGTGATTATCAGTGCATTTTACTTTTTTTTATTGAGTGTAGCCGTTAGACCTGTTATAAGATCGACCCTCAATTTTTTTATTATTATAGGGTTAAGGGAAATCTTCCTATAACGGCGATAGTCAAAATCACGTCCCCAAACGGCGTAATATATTTGTTGTCTTTCTGTTTTCAACTCCTTGTTTAATGACGTGTCTTTTATTGCGTGGACACTAAAGTCTATAGTTATGTTAAACACAAACAGAATCAAGCAAAAAAATACAAAATAAAATGCTGCCGTCCAAGGACGTCCTCCATTTTGACTGCCGCCGGAATAAGACGTTTTCTCCATGCGTAGATTAATTTATGATTTTAGCATGCGTTAAGGTTAATTTGTAAAATGTTAGCGCGTAGCCGTCCTAGAGCGAAGTATTATGTTATTGTTATGTCGATGCGTCGGCGGTGGGAAATTTTATTAAATTGGTTACAAACAAACATTTTAAATTACATGACATTTCAATAAAAAAAAAGGAATGTGCATTTAAATATAGCGGTGCTTTCACTCGGTGCCGCGTCGGTATATCATATGATTACTTTAATTGCATGAAAGAAGATTTCGATTTTTTTTTTTTTTACTTGAAAGTTTTTCTTATTTTTTATGTATGTTAATTTTACTTGAGATCAAAATAAAATTATAAGGTGCATTATTAGTGTATACAACTGTCATTCCAGTGTAGATTACGTCATATGACGTGAGCTATTGTTATATATTAGGTAATTATAATTTTAATCATTTAGCTCAGAACGGAAAATTATTTCGTCGTCCAGGTTAACATTATGATAGTGCTTTTAATTATTATTTTAATCACATTCGATAACAACAAAGTAATATACACGTTTATTTAACTAGCTGTATTTTTTTTTTACTATTTTGCTTTTTTTAACTTATCAGAATTTAAATGAATCTCCGTAGCGCATTGGTCCATGTATCAAGTCACAACAAATGTTTTATTTCATTAAAACTAGACAGCTTATTAACAACTAAAATTATGATTGATAGAAAAAGAATACGTCTCGGTAATCGGCCTATTTTTTTTAATAAACTATTTATGTAAATTTTGGTTTCTTTTCTTTTTTTTGTTTGTTTCACACACATTACACAATTTACTACCTACCTACAGTGTTATGCAATTTATAATATAAAAGTACATAATTAAGCATTCGAAATAAAAAAAAAAATACGTCAGTAAATTGAAAACAAAGAAGCTACGAATAGCTAAAGCACGAGCCTGGCTTGTCTGGTGTTACAAAGAACATAAGACAAGACATGATAAGGGGGTCAAGCTCCTTAACTACTTAAATTTGTTTAATTTATTGTAACCGAATTCGTTAACCTTTTGGCAATTCCTCTTACACGTTAAAAGTCTATCCTGTGCCCAAAGTAAACGAAGACGCTAACAATTCAATAGCGTGTTTCCTCAAGAAGCGATATCGATCGCGCGATAGGGGTTCGACAGCCAATATAAATCGCTCGTACAGTGGCGGACTAGGAGGCCGTAACAGATTTGTCTATGGTTTTGTCAGCCCTAGACTGTATTACCAAAGAACAAGAGCTATTTTGCAATAAAGAAAAACCCGGAAGTGTTACGCCGACCGTGTCCGCCACTGTACATCCACGAAGCCTGCCAGATGTAAGTAATATTGGTATATATATCGATCGATATCGCTTCTTGAGGAAAAACGCTTACAAGCGATAATTTAGTTAAGAAAATTACCCCCAAGCATTGCTTATATGCTGCGGATTCGTGCAGTTGCAAAAGCACACCTCGGACACTTCATAGAAAAAAATCGCCTTGCTTCGCACACAGCCGAAACTCGTGTACAGTCACGGACTAGGAGGCCGTAACAGATTTGTCTATGGTTTTGTCAGCCCTAGACTGTATTACCAAAGAACAAGAGCTATTTTGCAATAAAGAAAAACCGGAAGTGTTACGCCGACCGTGTCCGCCACTGTACATCCACGAAGCCTGCCAGATGTAAGTAATATTGGTATATATATCGATCGATATCGCTTCTTGAGGAAAAACGCTTACAAGCGATAATTTAGTTAAGAAAATTACCCCCAAGCATTGCTTATATGCTGCGGATTCGTGCAGTTGCAAAAGCACACCTCGGACACTTCATAGAAAAAAATCGCCTTGCTTCGCGTAAGCCGAAACTCGTGTACAGTCACGGACTAGGAGGCCGTAACAGATTTGTCTATGGTTTCGTCAGACCTAGACTGTATTACCAAAGAACAAGAGCTATTTTGCAATACAGAAAAACCGGAAGTGTTACGCCGACCGTGTCCGCCACTGTACGTGCACGCGTATCATGCTTGTGTGAGTGAGATGAGACGTGCGACGCTGCTTTATTTGTACTGAGCGGTAACTGAGAGGTAACCGAGAGCGGGGGAGCCAAACTTGTAAGGGAGGCAGAGAGTACCCATACTGTATGTAGTACTATTTGTTATACTGTGAAAATAGGTAGATACAACTACGTAGTGTAATGCCGCCATCAATTCACCACCTCGATGTCCATCCATATCCCATCATGCTTTAGTTCGTTATGTAGAACTCATTTCATTTTAAGGTAATTATAGTGTTTTATGTTAAAAATCCTTGAATATTTTGTAGATTTATGTAGTTATTTAGTTTTGTTTTCTTAATTTTGTTCGCAGACCAGACTATCAAGTCAGGTCACTGATTTTGACCTTAGAAGTACATTCTAAGTTAGCACCTTTACAACATTTCTGTAAGTATTTAGTTAATTTATGTTTACTTTCCTCAGTCCTAAATATTACCTCTACCTCTGCCAACTTTTGCTAATAAGTATGTAAAGCAAAGCTCTTATTCTCGGCCCTTCGATAAAGTTAACGATTCTTGCAAGGTCCTAATTATTTAGAAGCAAGAGATTTTGGCAACTGATAAACTGAAAAGAAAAACAAATGAAAACCCAACATTCTGTCCACAAAGTTACATGACCCGTCAAAACATAAGCTTTCTGGATAAAAATCTTAGAAATATACGGTTTTGATACTAAAAGCCACTTTAGGCAACAAACAGTAAGCATATTCCTTAGAAAGCTTGTTTTGTAGCTTTCTAAGGAATATGCTTACTGAATATGAGCCTTAAAAAGTTCTTAGAAATATTATCATTGTACATACATACATAATATCACGCCTTTTATTTCCCGGAGGGTTAGGCAGAGGCACCGGCTTGAGAGCCGGACCCACGTTTAGCCGAGTGTTACCCACGTTTATTATCATTGTGTGAATCATTAACGCATATTTTGATTTCGGTCATGGTTCTGAAGACATATTTTTGTATCGCGTAACTAAGCAGCCGGCGCCCTCTTAAGTAACTATCTAATAATATCAATATATATAAAACTCTTCCGTTACTGACTGACTGACTGACTGACTGACTGACTGACAGACAACGCAGAGCCGAAACTACTGGGCGTAGAAAGCTGAAAATTGGCACCTGGGTTCCTTGGGGAGTGTAGGTGAGCACTAAGAAGAGATTTCCCGAAATTCCCACGGGAACGGGAAAAAACGAGATTTTTGTGTTTTTGAGAAATCTGCGCGGAAAAAAAACTCTAGTTTTAATATAAAGTCGATGCCAAAAACTCCAGCTTCTATCTAAACTTGCCAGAAACACTTTGCTAGATAATTATAAATTGCATAACACTCGCGGCAGACGCATCCGCCCGCGCCGATGCGCAGTGAGAGTTTCTCGAAACTTCGTGACTCTCTGCGCAGATCGTCGGCTAGGCTGCTCGGCCGGTTAGCCGGCCGGCACTCTGCCCATCTGCCGTCCCTAGACTACACTGACCCTCACAGGTATTTTTTTAATAAGGCTGACAAATGAACATCGAGCTATACTGCGCTGTGCTGTGCTGTGTTTGTTAAGCTACGTGCTTTGCTCAGTATTAAAAGTAATCAGCAGCTCGTGTAGTCGGCACAGTTCGGCACAGCGCCCATGCCGGGTAGCGCGCCCCGCTCGAGACAACTGCGTTTTTACACAGAGCGTAGCCTCACACATGGTTTGTTTGTATGTTTGTATCCTCATTAAAATATTAGACGAGCGAGTTGACCAAACATAGCAACGCAGCAAAGCTCGATGTTGATTTATCACCCTTAGAGCCCGCGCGCACCTAGCGATTTTTAGTTGGCCGATAGTTGGTCGTTCAGTGAAATAATGAAATGAAATGAAATAATGAAATAATGAAATAATGAAATAATTTATTTACACTAGAACACGGTTATAACAGATGTTGTTTTTACAGAAGTTCAGCATGTTCTGCCATAACTGGCACGCAAATATTTATAATAATAAATTGATTAAGTATTAGGTACAGTATTTACAGTCTGTCAATATTTTCAATGGTGTTTTATGTGTCAGATAATTTATCGTCAAAGAATTCTCGTATACAGTAATAGGCCTTAGCTAAAAGAAATTTTTTTGTCTGAAGTTTAAACAATCTTAAATTATCAGATTCCCGTATTGCTTTTGGTAACTTATTATATATCTTGGGGGCCATGCAGACTATACTGTTATTGAGATATTTTGTTTTATTTTCAATCATATAAATTTTGTCCTTGCGGCGCTGGCTACTAATTTTTTTATATAAGTGCATATTAGATTTTACAAATGCTGCTACTTCTAAAATGTATAAGCTTGTAAAAGTGAGAACCTTATGATCAATAAAATGCTGTTTACAAGAGTCGCTTTTTTTCAAGTGGTAAATAGCGCGTAGGCATTTTTTTTGGGCTTTAAAAACAGAATCTTTATTTGTGGCATTGCCCCAAAATATTATTCCATACCTTAAAGTCGAAGCTACGTAGGCGTGAAAGGCAACAAGAGCTGATTGTTGGCTAACTTTATTTGAAAGTTTATTAAGTGCGTAAGAGTACTGATTTAATTTTTTGGTTACTGATTCTATTTGTGTTCTCCAAGACATGTCACTATCAATATATATTCCTAAAAATTTTGCTACTTTAACAAATTCTATATTAATATCATTGTTTCGAATGTCAATTATAGTATCATTTTCTCGTCTTATTATAAAGTCCATGCTTTTGGTTTTATCAAGATTAATTTTAAGATTATTAGATTCAGTCCATTTAATTATGTCATTAAGTGTTTTATTTATGTCAGTCTGAATTAGATTTGTTTCTTTACCTGCCATTATTAGTGTGCTATCATCTGCAAATAAGACAACCTTATGCTGTGAAACTTTTGGCAGATCATTTATGTACATTATAAAGAGAAGAGGGCCTAGTACACTTCCCTGTGGAACACCATATTTAACCTCTTTGACGTTAGAGGCAAACACTGTTTCTGTTTTTGTGATGGTGTCTATTCTAACAATCTCAGTTGTTTGTTTACGATCTTTGAGGTAAGAGTCAATAAGATTTAGTACATTTCCTCTAACTCCATATTTTTCTAGTTTGTCATGTAGTATTGTATGACTTACATAGTCAAACGCTTTAGAGAGGTCCATGAATAAAGCAATAGTGCGCATTTTTCTGTCAACGTTTGTCATGACTTCATATATGAAATCATAAATAGCCTTATCTATTGTCATCGATTTCCGAAATCCTTTCTGTTCTAAAGCAATAAGATTATTCTTTTCAAAATATGAGTAGAGTCTGTAGTTAATTACCTTTTCAAATATTTTTGAAAATACTGGTATAAGAGATATGGGCCTATAACTGTTCATATTTGATTTATCATCTTTTTTAAAGATAGGTTTAATAACCGATATTTTAAGGTTGTCTGGGAATATTCCATGTTCTATAGAAAGGTTAATAATATGACTCAAAACAGGAGACACTCCTTGAGCAACGCTCTTAATCATTGCTGTTGTAATGTCGTCATAGCCGGAGCTAGCCGTATTACGTAAAGATTTTATTATGTTGTAGATTTCGAGCGGAGTTGTAGGTGCCATAAACATAGATCTAGATTCCGGATTGATTAGTAATTTTTCATTACACATACTAGCGTTCGGTTGAATTTGATCTATGAAAAAGTTATTAAAGGCTTCCGCCACCTCTCTTGGATTTTTTAGTACCTTGTCTCCAACTTTTATGTCAGTTATATTGTCACGGATATTATTAATATTTTTACCTTGATTTATCACTTTCCATGTAGCTAAAGATTTGTTTTTGCTTGTTTTAATATAGTAATCGTTATGCGATTTCTGAGTTAAATTAATAACTTTTCTGAGCCTTTTGGAACAGTTGTGAAAAATTTCTTTATTTGCGATAGTTGGGTTGAAGCGATATTTCCATAGAAGGTGTCTTTTCCTTTTACTACACATTCTGATACCTTTAGATATCCATTTCGGGCGTTTCGTGGTTGGAATTTTAATTTTAATTTTAGGAAAACAGAGATCATAGAACAATTTGAAATCATCAAAAAAGATGTTATACGCCTTATTAGGATCTGTGCTATCATAACATTCTTTAAATCCCAAAGCGTTGATAACATCCTGAAATTTACGAATGTTATCTTTAGAGTAATCTCTTTTAGTGGCAAACCAATGTTTAAACATATTTGTACGCTGTACGGGACAAACAAGTAGTTGAGCTGTATGATCGGACAAGGCTAAATCTACGATTTCACCCTTGCATCCTTTTATGTTCTGTATAATGTTGTCTATGCATGTGCCACTACATAATCGTGTTGGTTGTTCGAATGTAAATTTTAAGTTAAAACCCGAAATAATATCCATAAATTCCTGATAAAATTTGTCATGTTTCATTATATTAATATTAAAGTCACCGCAAATTATTATTTTATTATTATTCCTTAATTTATTTAAGATTTCGTAAAGTATGTCGAAAAATTTATAAAGGTACTCATTTTTCTTTTTTGAATAAGGAATTCTATATAGACTTATTATAACAATATCGTGCTCAATTAACTTTATAGCGCTACATTCAACAACATTTAATATGCTCAGCTTTTCAATTTTATTCAGTTTTACAAATTTATGGTGAGTCTTTAATAGTATGCATGAGCCCCCGTTCCTATTATTACGAGCAGAGTAAGAGGTCAGTCTAAAGTTTTCTAAGTGTAGCTCATTGGTATCTTGGGGAGTCATATTATGCTCTGTAATGCAGATTACGTCAACAAAGTAGTTTTTTGTCTGTAAATTCTCTAGTTGTACCAAGAGTTCATCCGATTTTCCTATCAATCCATCAATGTTTTGGTGCATTATACATATTTTGTTGTATGTTAAGCAATTTGCGTTAAAGGTATTTTTGGGATATTTCACGAAAAAGCTGGTTATCTTCTTGATCACAGCAGTCAGTATTATCAGCTTCAAGATCTTGATGTTCTTCGTAATATTCATAGTAATTTTCTTGTATATGAGAAATATATTTGCTCAGTGTAGCCAATATGCAGTTTTAAGGCAGTTCATGCATTTGAATCTTATCAATGCTATACTAATCCTCTGACCGATTCAACTACCTATACCTATCGGCCGAATAAAATCACTAGTGCGCGCGCGGGATCTTTTTTTGTTGTCATTTGGGTGTCTACACACCAAACCGGCCGGAACGCCGGGTAAGGCAGGCGCTTTTGTGTGTCGACACCTTAAAAACGCCTTAGCACACAGAAAGCAGTGGCCCCGTTACCTAATTCACAAAGCAATGGGACGAAATCTAGAAACTTACCCTCTTATTCATAAAAAGTTAAAGAGCATTTTAGTTATTTGACGTATGTCAATTTAGACTGGATGTCACGTATTTACCATACAAAAAACCACAGAGAACTAGACCTCCAGTAACGCTACTTAAAATCTACTGTATCTTTATGAATAAGACGGTTAGACACTAACTGGCCTGTTGCCGTTTTCAATAATGAAAAGAATTTTGACTTTTGGTATACTTATCATAGTGGGTATCAATATTTTTGCAATTCCAGCGGTTGCTGGTACCCATATGAGTATCTATCACATGTCAAATGCTTTTCACTTTCAAAGCCATAGATCGACAATTTAGTCACGCATCGCATTTTGTGTGCCGAACCCGCTTCGCGTTTACACGTTTTCTTTTCTGCTTTCTGTGTGCTCTGTGGGTAGCTTTAGGCGTATGTTTGAAGAGTGGTTAAACTATTCGTTAGATTTGTATAATTATATTGTACTGTGTATAGGTTTCGCTCTAATGCATGATTTTCTGGAATCACTTTCTTGCCTGCATTTCTAATTAAGCTTTATTTCAAACAGTCCCAGTAAGTCTAAAACGTATATTATTAGGGTCCCTCTATTACACCCATTCTAGAGACAATCGCGTAAAATATAAAAATAAAACAAGATTAAGGACAGATATATTTACTTTAATGTAGGTTAAGGACTTATACTTCATAAAAAGTAATTACATAGTAAGTAATTCATAAAAAAAATTGCTAAAGTGAAAGGGTGTACTTAAACAATTAGGTATTTATTTACCTAAGTAAGAACTTAAAACTACCATCCTTTTTCTTTGCTAGAATAATAAAATCAAAATTGTACTAAGCTGTTAACACTGTTAACACTGAAATACCTATCTGCCTATATAAGTGAGCGGAGTATCAACCAAAGCGTTCAGAACTAATAGAATCACTTTATTCACTCGTTACTACCTCAGTAAATAAAGTGATTCTATAAGTTTTCAAACATTACTCGCAACTCGCAACGCATCTGTTGGAGACGCAGCCAATCTCTATAAGTTTTGTTAACGATCTCTGTTTCAGCATGAATCGCGCAAGCTCTCTGTCCGAGCTCAGTAACGGAACTACCGGAATTACCGGAATTACCGATGCTGGACGGTAGCCAACACCTCAAACTATGGATTTAAATTAAACACGCTAATAGCATAGCATAGAGTATTATTTAAACAATTGTAAGACCACGAGAGTTGTATGATAAGAGAGATTTAAAATCAATTGCTACTTTGGACAAACATTGGGTCTACCTAAAATTACAATGGTTTTCTTACTAGTTATGGAAATACAAGTGTCTATGAATAACTCTGGCTGGATTTAAAGCTTTGATGCTTATGTAAAAACCTAATTAAGTATCGTATCTATAGCTATCGTATTTTATTTGTAAGCAAAAAACCATAAAATTATAAGATTTGGTTTTTAAAAGAAACTACCTATTTACTCAATAAGGGTTATGTGTACATTAATTTTAAGTTAAATATTAAGTTTAAGTGATTAAAAAATATAAATATCAAGAGAAATTTGTACGCAATATTATAAAATAGCTTCACTAATGGAATTTTTACTAGGTAATTCAAGTTTTGATGTGCTTATTTCAATGCTTATTAATAAATTATTACGCCACAAGTTTTGCTGTCAAAAAAAATCTATAGGTTACAGAATAATAGTAATATGAAATTTGTATTTACATATTTTATAGGTATAAGTAAGTATTTATATGTATTTCATTTAGTTTAAAATTTCTAAGGATTATTAATTTTTTCGTCAGAAATAGGTATGTACATACATACTTATAAATGTTTATTTTCTACTGTCACTTTGAAAGATGAGACTTGATTTTAAGCCATGGAAGTAAAAATGATTTAAAAACATCCGGTATACCCATTTGAATTTAATGAAATTCAGCTCTATTTATAAGGTATTTACAGTGGCGGTCTAAGACGGCGTAACACTTCCAGTTTATCTGTATTGCAAAATTTGGTATTTACTACTAGAGGCTGCCCCGCGGTTTCACTCGCGCAGATTTCTCATAAACACAAAAACCGAGTTTTTTCCCGTTCCCATGAGAATTTCGGGAAATCCTTTCTTAGTGCTCCCCTACACTCCATAAGGAACCCACTTGCAAAATTTCAGCCCGCTACGCACAGTAGTTTCGGCTCTGCGTTGTCTGTCAGTCAGTCAGTAACGGAAGAGTTTTATATATATTGATTACAGTCCAGGGCACACGACATCATAGATAAAAGTGTTACGCCGTCCTAGACCGCTACTGTACTTAAAAAAAGATGTTCAAGACATTAGCCATTATGCACATGCATGCTCAATGCTTGATATATTTTTACAAATCTGCAATAAACGGTAACAAAAAATATTTATTTTTAAGAAACGGTTTGGTGGTATGTATTTAAGTGTTGTAGTAGTTTTACGTTTTGGTGTCGGTCGAATATGTAGATTTTTTATATTATAAGAATTAAATTATAAAGCTTTTTGCAAATCCGACTGCTTGGTGCAGTTGCACGGAATGTCTCCGCGACACTACTTAATTTAACTTAATGCATTTTTTAGTAGTAAGATTTTGTTGTAATTTCTTTTAGGTTAGGGTACTTAATTGAATAAATCTAGAATAATTTAAAGTTTATCTCGCATGATTTTGTCGTAATTTCTTTTATTTTAGGTTTAGGTAATTTATATTATAATTTAAATATTTGTTTTTAAGTTGTTAAAGTTAAAATGTTTGATAACTCTACTAAGTACTTATTTATTAAAAAAAAAAAGCATATCCAAATTTGTTAGTAGACAATAAGTACCTCTACATAATTTAACACAAATTTATTCCATACAATATAATTTTATTAATATATAATTTTACTAAAAAAAACTTTTTACATTACCAGAGACTATAATAAATGATAATACTTACTTTATTATTTTATTTTTTATTTTTTGGAAGGTTTTTTACTTAGCGTCTGCGCAAGCAGTATTAAGTAACACGGCTCTCACAAAGTGCTTATTAAAATTAATGCAATAATAAATGTTAATATATATAACATAATGCTACTTACTGTTAAGCTGAACAACGTTAGCATTGGAAACTTTACCTAATAGACATCACATTATCCTAAGTATTTGTTAATATGAATGAATGGTTTCCGCCAAAAACTAACCCTGTTATTCATAAAAAGTTAAAGAGCATTTTAGTTATTTGACGTATGTCAATTTAGACTGGATGTCACGTGTTTACCATACAACAAACGAGAGAAGTAGAGCTCCAGTAACGCTGCTTAAAATGTACTGTATCTTTATGAATAAGACGGTAAGTCTATTTAAAGCGTTTGTCAAACAGACGGCGCTTATAGCGTCGCGCTAGAGAGCTAGGCTAACGCGGCGCAAGAGCGTCGACTTGTAAAGTACCTACTATGGCAGTATTACCTTGTCTCACAGAGCGCCCGGCGCCAGAGCGTTTAGCGTCGGGTCGCCGGTCTGTGTGAAAGGTAACACTGTCATAGGTCATATTAAGTTATAAGACCTACATTACCAACAAGTCAACGCTCCAGCGTAGGGATGCTCGAACGATATTGAAAAAACATCGATGTTGAAATCAATAGCTGAACACATCTTCGTCAAGGATCATCGAACATAAAACCGTTTAGTCTACATTTGACAGATTCTGCTTTTGACACCATGGTTTTGAATGGACAGATTCTACATACGACAGATTCTACGTTAGGCAGATTCTACTTATGTCAGATTCTGCTTATGACGGATTCTGCTTTTGACAGACTTGCCACCAAAAAAATATATTTAAAAGTTTAGTTGTCTGTACTGTCATGTGAAAAATTACTGTGGGGAAAGTGGGACAGATTTTATTTAAATAAACAATGGATTTACTTTTTTATATGTAATGAAGCTTAATATTGATTCCAGTTTTTTCACAATTTTTAAGCTTCTTTACTTAAAAAGAAGTTAAATAATTGTTCCAATAAACAACATTGAGCTCACTATCACATGATAGTAGTTAACAAAAATGTTAAACAACTAAAGTAGTAAGTTTTTTAAATAAGAGACAAATCTGTCAAAAACAGAATAAATGTAGAATCTGTCATACGTAGAATCTGTCCATACTTCCATGGTGTAAAAAGCAGAATCTGTCAAATGTAGACTAAACGCACAAAACTTCGATGTCAGGCAACATCGATGTTTTTACAGACATTGGAGGTTACCAAACAATTTTTTTTTATGTTTCGTTGCGATCAGAAATTTAAAAGATAATTAGTGGAGGCGTTTATTTCATAGAGATAACAGTTTTTTTAAGGTTTGTTGATCGTAACTTTGAGAAAACGATTTCTTCCAGGGGACAAAATCGACATCGGGAATTTGTGTGCAAACACATCGATGTTACGATGCAAAACCGATGTTTCTATGTTGGATATAACAACATCGATGTTACGATCTTTGATATAACGCAAGACGATTTTAAAACATCGATATTAAATGTCTCCTAACATCGATGTTCATCGAAAATCGAGCATCACTACTGTCGCGGCGCTTAGAACATCAGCAGGCAAGCGCTCTAGCGCCACGCTCGCTATAGCGACGTGTATTTGAGAAAGTACTTAAGAGCCAGTTTACCGCGATGCTAGCGCCATTCGCGAAAAAAATTTATATCTTCTAAACTAAGGCAAATATCAAAAATGTGGCACAGTATGACACTAGATATTGTAGCCTAGTATTTTTAGGGCACTTCTGTATAGATTTTAGGCAACAATCTGTGTTTTTTTTGTTCTTTTTACTTAGGACTACTTTGCTGTGCTCAAAAAATACTAAGCAAGATTATCTAGTGTCATACTGTGCCACATTTTTGATATTTGCCTTAGTTTAGAAGATATAATTTTTTTTCGAGAATGGCGCTAGCATCGCGGTAATCTGGCTCTTAACTACACAATGCCTCAGTGACAAATTTTTTTGTGTATATGTAAATGTATATGAGATATTATGTTTAGAAATAGCAAGTTAAAAACACGGACTGTAATAATCATGTGTAACATTAAATAAGTTTTTAAATAAATAATTTATGATTTTATTAAGTTTTTTATTTGTTTAGCTCGGTTGCTTTATATGTAGTTTTAGATTTTTTTACATTAACCTTTTAAAAGCGTTGGGGTAAGTACCTACTTACATACAAAGTTTTTCTTGTATAACTGTTAGTTTCAACTGTCTAAAGCTTATCTTATAGCCCTCTTATTCATAAAAAGTTAAAGAGCATTTTAGTTATTTGACGTATATCAATTTAGACTGGATGTCACGTATTTACCATACAACAAACCAGAGAAGTAGACCTCCAGTAACGCTACTTAAAATCTACTGTATCTTTATGAATAAGACGGTAGGTATATAAAATTCTCGTGTCACAAATTTTGGTTCCCTTACTCCTCCGAAACGGCTTGACCGATTCTCATAAAAATTTGTGAGCATACTGAGTAGGTCTAAGAATCGGCTTACGTCTATTTGTCATACCCCTTAAAAATTATACATACTTACATACATAATCTCACGCCTTTTATTCCCCGGAGGATTAGGCAGAGGCACCAGCTCAAGAGCCGGACCCTCGTTTAGCCGAGTTTATGCTTTATTACCAACGTGACAAGGGGCCAGCTTGTCGCCGCGGTTATAGCGACCACTACTGCGGCCGGGACCATTCCAAAGCACGGAATCATCTTACTTTTCGGACAATCAGGCGATTCAAGCCTGCAATGTCCTATCCAACCGAAAACAACCACAACGTGATTTTTGTGAGAAAAATTATTTATATGGCAAAACAACGTTTGCCGGGTCAGCTTGTTATTAGATAAGTTAATGAATATTTACCATGAGATAAACTCGAGTATTGTATCTATGTCGTAATAATAATAATATGATGTAAGTACCTACATTGTACAGTAAAGTAGGTAGGTAGGTTTATTTTATAGCATATTAAAGTCGACTCATTTTTGTACTGCCCTCGAAGTCTGCTAAACTAATTAAAAGATTGAAATATGGCGTGCGTTATATGACATTAAAAACATACATGCGTTCTTTATTTGTTTTTAACTGCAATTAATATTGTATATAAGTACTTGGGGCTTATTTAATAGCCCTAAACTTTTTTAAAAATTAAGTATATTAGATATCCTTAGGAATTTAAAAGTTTGTTACTTTAACTGATAAAGTCCAATGCTCATTCCACTACGTTATAAAAATAAAATAACAGGTTGAACTTTACGACTTACTTACATACAAATATTCTGAAATCTAAGTATATAAGGTACTAGTGGGCGCCCCGTAGCTTTGCCAGCGCATTTTCCATTAAAACATCAAATTCCTAATTTTACCGTGGGAATTTCGAGATAAAAATTAGCCTATGTCCTTTCTCAGGCTTTAGACTAAACCTATACCAAATTTTATTCAAATCGGTTCAGTAGTTTTCACGTGATAGCAAGAAAGACCGACAGACAGAGTTACTTTCGCATTTATATAATATAATAATAATAATTAGTATGGAAGTACTGAGTACTGAGGTAAGTCAGCGCCCTTTTTAGCCCCTTGAAAAAACAGCCATAAAATCTGTCGGCATATAATGGTCGACCTGTCATTCAATTTATAAGTCATCAACACAGGTCATAAAGGGCTCGAAAGAAAACACAATGGAGACGAGAAAAATAATATAAAAATGTACACTAAACAGCTGCAAAAACATACGATAGCTGTGTATTAACAATAATAAGTAAAACGCGGCACTTTCAGAGCCCCAAAGCACAGCCCTAAGTAAGTAGATAGAACTTTATCTTTTTTCAAAACATAGTCAATATCATCATCAATCAATACATAGTATAAAACAAAGTCGCTTCCCGCGTCTGTCCCTATGTATGCTTATATATTTAAAACTATGAAACGGATTTTGATGCGGTTTTTTCTAAAATATATAGAGTGATTCAAGAGGAAGGTTTATATGTATAATTCATGCACAAAATAGTAAGAGTAAAGGCGTTACGAAGTTCGCCGGGTCGACTAGTTTTTTATATATTCGCTTTCCGCGTCTGTCCCTATGTATGCTTAAATCTTTAAAACTACGAAACGAATTTTGATGAGGTTTTTTTTAATAGATACAGTGATCCAAGATGAAGGTTTATATGTATAATACATGCACAATATAGTAATAGGGTAAGGCGGTACGAGTACTTGTTTTTTTACTTTGTACTGTGTCCAACTGCCGGGCAAAGATCTCCCCGTATCCACGTTCACAGAACTTTATCTAGGTGCCCTAAAAGATACAG
Source organism: Euspilapteryx auroguttella (assembly GCA_951802225.1). NCBI lineage: Eukaryota > Metazoa > Arthropoda > Insecta > Lepidoptera > Gracillariidae > Euspilapteryx > Euspilapteryx auroguttella. The sequence goes on along the minus strand of OX637641.1, from coordinate 586,509 downwards.
AGAACTAAACACACCAACACTCAGGAAAAATAACATATCGATATCCATCAGAACCTGAAGCTCCTAAGGCTGACATTCAAACTCGAGTCGCAGCTCAACTCGCACTAAAAAGTGTGAAAATGAATCTTTAAATCTTTCTTCCCTTCAAAGTGATAAACACAAACGAGACAGAGACAGATCAAGACAGGTAATAAACCATACGCTCGACAGAGTCGGATCGAGCCAGGATAATCAGTACTCAGGAACGACTTGTCCGAGTATCATACTCCACCGAGTAGCCTCAAAGTACTGACTGTCAGCATCGCGGCCAACAACGGAAACCACAAAGATGGTAAACTTAAGGCGATTATCACATTGCCACGCAACACGCAGCGTGGCGCGTGAATGCGTATTCTAACGTTGATTGTAAGTACCTCCATTTGTATATAAACACGCGCAGTCCAACACACAGAAAATGCATCCACGTGCGCGCGCGTAGGTGCGTCGAAACGCAACATGCAGCGTGGTGCGGGGCAATGTGATAACCGCCTAAATATTGGACGTAGAAACTTCGTACAGTGGCGGACTAGGAGGCCGTAACAGATTTGTCTATGGTTTCGTCAGCCCTAGATTGTTTTACCAAAGAACAAGAGCTATTTTGCAATACAGAAAAACCGGAAGTGTTACGCCGACTGTGTCCGCCACTGTACAAAAATAATTTCTTTTTTTTTTTTAAAAGAGACCCGCCTTCAATTAATTGACACATACATAAAACTGAGAACTCCCTCTTTTCTGAAGTAGGTTAAAATAGGTACTAAACCTTTCTCCTGAATTTAACAAATGCATCTGTGAAAACCGCATCAAAATCGTCTCAGCCAAACGTGGCCAAACTTCAAGATAATCGCAGACAAACAAACATACATACGTAGAAACATACATACATACAGGTCAAACTGATAACCTCCTTTTTTGAAGTCGGTTAAAAAAGTGTTAACGACCCCCTAATCAACTAATTGAATGATTTAAGTGTGAAGTTACATCCCTCAGTTGAAGAACAAACACGTAAAATAATATATGTTGTTCGTTGTGATAGGGCCCCGCAGTCCCCAGGGGACGCAAGCTTACAAAGTCTTGTCTTTCCCACGGGCCACCGCTGCGTTACAGGGTGACACACGGACGGACAATCAAACGAAATTGTTTCAGTAGCTATAGCTCGCTATTGTGTAAATATCAATATCATCAATATCAATCATCAATCAATATACATAGTATAAAACAAAGTCGCTTTCCGCGTCTGCCCCTATGAGTGAACTATGCAACGGATTTTTATGCGGTTTCTTTTAATAGATATAGTGATTCAAGAGGAAGGTTTATAAGTATAATACATAAGCAAGTTAGTAGTAGTGTAGGCGGTACGAAGTCTGCCGGGTCGACTAGTAGTAAAAAAAATATCCTTCTTAATGAAATACTTACATTTGTGTAATAAATATAAGTAAGAAGGTAATTTAGTATTTTTTTCCTTACTAGCTTTTCTGGCGAACTTCGTATCGCGCCCCACAATATTTTATATGAAACATTTTTTTTTAGTTTTTTACTAACTTTCCCTCAATTTTTCTACATTTTCTTACCTTCTAAACCTAGACTACTACGAACATTTCAAGACCAAAGTCAGCTAAATCTGCCCGGCCGTTCTCGAGTTTTAGCGTGACTAACGAACCACGATTCATTTTTATTTAAATAAGATAACTTATACATTATCAGTATTCAGTTGTTTGCAATAAAATTTTGAAAGTAGAATAATTTGGCCGATTTTAAGCATTTCCCCTACTTTAATACTTTTGTTTTTCATTCAGAGTAGTTAGGTCGCGCGTAAGGACGCGTCCTTTGATCTCGCTTTTGCAATAATTGATTAATAAGATCGTTTGTTAAACGATCGATGTGTGTATCCGGCTGTTCACTAGCCAGAGAACAGTGGCTCCGGTTAAGCGGCTCGTTGACACTTCCTACTTATAATTAAATAAATAACATTACACACATTTATAATATTCTAACTAGGCTAAAATCTATAATGTGCTAGCTGTCCCGGCAAACTTCGTATGACGCCTTAACAGTTTTTTTTATGGAAAAATGAGATCGTTGCTTTTTGCGTTGCTAACTTCCCCTCCATTTTTCAATTTTTTCTCACCTTTTAAACCTTCCGTGGACATTTCAAAACCAAAATCAGCTAAATCGGCCCGCCATTCTCGAGTTTTAACGAGACTTACGAACAAAGATTCATTTAAATATATATGTACTAGTCGACCCGGCGAACTTTGTATCGCCCAACCAATTACTAGAAGTGCATGTATTAATCATATAAACCTTCCTCTTGAATCACAATAAAAAAAACTGCATCAAAATCCGATGCATAGTTTTAAAGATTTAAGCATACAAAGGGACAGACGCGAAAAGCGACTTTGTTTAATACTATGTATTGATGATATTGTTATGATGATGAGATCGTTGTTTTTACTTCCCCTGCATTTTTCAATTCTTTCTCACCTTTTTTTTAAACCTTCCCTGGACTAAGTACTACAAACATTTCAAAACCAAAATCGGCCTTCTAATCTTTCATGAATTATTATTCAAATCCTTCCAGTAGTTTCGGAGCATATTCAATTCAAACAAACAAACAATAAAATATTTCCTCTCTACAAAATGTTAGCGTAGAAAACCTCCTTACGATGTCACGGGCTAAGAACTGAAATCGAGGAGGCGTGGTTTAAATCACACAGTGCATGTAACTAATCTCTCTCATTTACAGAGACACCCGCGTTTGTTCGCTGTCTGAAACAGGGCACGCAAGTCGTGTCCCTCTCTCCTCTTTCAAAAACATGGAATACGTTACTACAAACTTTCTGTTCGGAGGTTATTCAGACGATAGCAGCGAAAACTCTTCCCGTGTCGATGTAAATCAGCTGTTATACGACTGTAGGTTCTTTAGTGAAGAGTCGAGGGTTGTTGAGAGTCAGGTAGAACCGCCGTTGGGAGAATGGGCGCAGTGGAACCAGTGCCATGGTGTGAAGGAGGAGGTCGTCGTATCGAACAGCAGTCGTGAAGGTATGTTTTTTTTATATTTTAATTTGATTAATTAAAAATATAGATAGACATTTACACAGTACTAAGTCTAAATGGTAAGTAAATTACGTCCTGCGTCTTGTTTTTCTAAGTTTTCTTAATAAAATTTGGAAAATTTAAAATAATAAATTTAATTTAATTTAATAAATTTAGTGCACTAGATGTTTAATCTGGCTTAGAAACTTAGGGCATCTGACCTGTGCAGATTAAAAAAGTTTTGATTTAGATATAAGAGCTAGTTTACAGCGATGCTAGCGCCATTCGCGAAAAACAATTATATCTTTTGAACAAAAGCAAATATTAAAAATGTGGCACAGTATGACACTAGTCTCATGATGGATCTGTGCTTGTTTCCAATACAAATTGGATGCGTTTAGGTCTTTTAATGTTTTTCAAGCACGTATTTAAATTTATTTTGTGTGTAATGCCATTCCCATATCTGAATTGTACCCGGACCTTCGGCGACAAATTGTCATTGCTGTCTACTGCGCCACGGTAAAATTGAGCCTTTTTGTAATATGTATCACTTATTCTAAATGCTTAGAAATTTAGCGTAAAAAGACGTAGTATTGTGCTTGATCTCTCTTATGCCATTCTAAGTAATACAGTCAGCATCATATTTATTAAACAACTGAGCGATAAAAATATATACTGTGTTACATTTTATACAATTGCGGATTAAGTTCAATTAGTGCGTATCTATTATCAAATTATTTAAATCGTCTCTACCGTCTTACGTTTACAATAATAATTTATCAATGACGTAGGCCCTGTATCAATGGTGCCCGTAACAAATACAAAGACGTACATACACATAAGCTGAGTTTGGGCCATTTTGCGCCCACAAAACTCACAATACATTTGTTTATTTTATTTCGTTATTTTTTCATGGTGTTTCTTTAGTTGTTTCATATTAATGTATGTTTTGTGTGCGCAAATAAAGATCTGTCTATGTATAAACATCACAGGCTGGAGCCGGAAACAAAAATGAATTTTGATCATAAAAATGTTTGTACCCGGGAAACGAACTCGTTCCTCCGAAATCACCAGTCAACTCACTTCCAACTGAGCCTAGGGGGCGCAATCTACAGAGCAAGTTGAGTTCTAACTATTTCACCAAATCTCTTTAAATCGGCAAGGTTTGGCGCGAAAATTTTTTTTTTTCTTGTTTTTTATTTATTCTGGCGAAAGTAAGTATTCGTTTTTAATCAAGTTTAAATGACTTCCCGGTCCTCTCCCAATACAGTTTGTCACTGCGGGGGAGTATGAAAATTACCCTCTTACAACAAAAGATTACCTTGATTACATAGAAAACTTGAAGATGTAAAGAGGAGCCAAACCAATTTAAAAAAAAAGAAAATAAAGAAAGCAAATGAGACGGTTTACAAACAAAAGGCTATTCTAATTCTTAATGACTTCCCGAAGCGTACTAACCATATTAACCGTCTCTCACATTTTTAAACATCGTATTTGGAAGACAGAGTACTTGTTTTTTGTGTATATTCATTTAGCTGAAAATCAGGATAATTGTAAAATAAACAAAATCAGTAACTCTTCCAAAAACGATGTCAGCTTGTTGTGTTAGAAAAAGTTATTTAATTCCGGGAAGTCATTCAAACTTTATTAAAAACTAATACTTTCGCCAGTATAAATAAAAAACGCAAAACAATTGAATTTCCTGCTACTTTTTTGATTGACACGAGTTTATATAAAAAAAAACCTTAAAGGCATAGCAAAGCTAAAGTATATCTGCCTTAGTTTAGAAGATTTTTTTTCGAGAATGGTGCTAGCATCTCTGTAAACTGGCTCTCTAGCTGACTGTACAGTGGCGGACACGGACGGTGTAACACTTCCGGATTTTCTGTATTGCAAAATAGCTCTTGTTCTTTGGTGATAGTCTTGGGCTGACGAAACCATAGACAAATCTGTTACGGCCTCCTAGACCGCCACTGTACATTCATACTTTGAAACTACCTTTATCAAAGTTGTCGCGTCATAACTCCATAAACCGCACCTGTGTGTCGCACGGACGGACGTCGCTAACCGTAAAGATCTGTAAACAAACACAAGCGCCGGCGCCTGCGCATGTGGTTCGCATTAGACTCTCTCATCTATAGGTAGTTAATTCATTTATTGAGTTCGAACCTCATAGGAACTCTTCTCTTAAGCAGGACTAGAGGCTGTCCCGCGGTATCGCGCAGATTTCTTTTAAACACAAAAATCCCGTTTTCCCCGGTTCCCATGGGAATTTCGGGAATTCATTCCTTAGTGCTCCCCTACAATCTCCAAGGAATCCACTTGCAAAATTTCAGCCCGCTACGCCCAGTAGTTTCGGCTCTGCGTTGTCTGTCAGTCAGTAAGTCAGTAACGGAAGAGTTTTATGTACTTACTAGACGCTGCCCCGCGGTTTTTCCCGCGCAGATTTCTCATAAACACAAAAATCCCGTTTTTTCCCGTTCGCGTGGGAATTTCGGGAAATCCCTTCTTAGTGCTCACCTACACTCCCTAAGGAACCTACATGCAAAATTTCAGCCCGCTACGCCCAGTAGTTTCGGCTCTGCGTTGTCTGTCAGTCAGTCAGTCAGTAACGGAAGAGTTTTATATATATTGATATTGATTTATTTAAATTGCTTAGTTATTAGGTGTGCTTATAAACAGCGGGAAATGTATTTTGGAAAAAAAACTGACTTAAAAAAGGAGATTATCAGTTTGACCCGGTATGTATGTATGTTTGTCGCGATTTATCGCGTTGGCTGAACCGATTTTGATGCGGTTTTCCCAGATAAATATTTTTTTACATTCAGGAGAAGGTTTTAGTACCTATTTTAAACGAATTCAAAAAAGAGGAATTGCTCCTTTTTTGTAAAAAAGAAATGATTTATATTAAAATTTAGCTTCTAATTTGTTGTACAGTGGCGGACACGGTCGGCGTAACACTTCCGGTTTTTCTATATTGCAAAAAAGCTCTTGTTTTTTGGTAATACAGTCTAGGGCTGACGAAACCATAGACAAATCTGTTACGGCCTCCGTCCGCCATCGCATCGAATAAGTAGTAATAATGAAATAATTAGTTCAATGTTATTTGCTGATAAATTTGCTGTTTATTAAAACCCATAGCCAGCGGGAAAGTTTTTTATTTTAATATTGAATCTAAGTATTTGAAACCTAGTTAAATAATTATTGCGATGCAAGCTATGCATATAATATACAAAATATCAGTTCTGTATTTATAAATCGGTGGAGGAAAAGTGGACGTCGATCGATATCGATTGTAACTCTGATTACAGGTTGAAATATGCATTATTTATTGAAACTGACGCTATTTTAAAGTTAAATGTATGAAACATGGGAGGGGCAACATCATAGAATATTCGCTAGCAATAAGAGTCAAATTAGCAATGCAGTATACTTAAAATGTCGGTAACACGCGTCAATTAGTAAAGGATCGTTGTTAAATATAGTGAACTGATTCACTCTTTAAATTTATTACCGTTTTGTCAGAAACATCCTGTGTATCAATACCTACATAGTATAAAATAAAGTCGCTTCCCGCGTCTGTCCCATGTATGCTTAAATCTTTAAAACTACGCAACGGATTTTGATGCGTTTTTTTTAAATAGATAGTGATTCAAGAGGAAGGTTTATAAGTATAATCCATGCACAAAATACTAATAGGTGAGGCGGTACAAAGTTCGCCAGGTTGACTAGTTTAAAGATAAATAGGAAAATTGAGAATCTAAAACAGTAGTTCCCAAAGTGGCCCAGGTCTACTCGACGGAAGTCTAAGTTGGCGAAAAAAAAAGTTATCTTGAATTGTAGAAGTGTTCTCGTCACCCGCAGTCCACGCGGAACCAGCAAAATTTTGCAAGTGTTGCGAAAAAAGCCTGTGAACCTCTGGTCAATAATACTTTTTTGTTTTTATTACAATAATCAGTCATCACAACCGAAAACCGTTAACTGCACAGTTGGGACATAGGTCTCCCCACAAAATACAACAAGGGCAAAACATTTTTGGTGAGGGGTGAGGGGGGTTTCTGTAATCGCCATGCTGGCAGATGGGTTGCCGATCGCAGTATGGCTCAAGTTTATCAAAGAAAGTTGCGTTGCTGCGCTGCCACGACAGACTCGTGGTCCCCCTGCGTTGTTCTTAGAGGATATACGAGAAATAAATCAAACGAACGAGGATCAAAGGTTGTCCTTTTCCCTCAAACATACTGAGGGAAAAGGACAGTCATATTATTTATTATGTCAGTCGCCCACATCGGTTACTCCATTTTATTGGAAAAACTAACAAATATTAAATATCTCTTTAATTATAAATATCAATACAAAGTATACAATAAAGTCGCTTCCCGCGTCTGTTCGTATGTATGCTTAAATCTTTAAATCTACGAAACGGATTTTGATGAGTTTTTTGTTAATAGATAGAGTGATTCAAGAGGAAGGTTTTTAAGTAAAATACATGCACAATATAGTAATAGGTTAGGTGGTACGAAGTTCGCCGGGCGACTAGTTACTTTTAAATCAAATTTGAATTACCAGAATTTTATATGCTTTACTATCATTATTCCCATGTAGTTTGAACAAAAACTAGTTAGTAATTTCGAAGAACTAGCTATTCCCGTTTTTTGGAATGGATATCTTTGACGAAATAATGTAACGAGGTTTTTTGACTCCACTAGTGTTTCTCACTTATAAAAAACTTTGTTATTTCCTCAAAAACGATATATTAAAATTCCAGATCTTTACCTCTTATAGATTAAAAGAATTACTTGATTTAAAAAACCTTCAAAACTCATATAGCGTCTTAATAGCATACAGTAATTAAATTTCTTTTTTAAATTTTTCAGAGCCAGCAACGCCAGCCAGTCGCAAAGAGCGCACAGCTTTTACAAAAGCTCAAATAAGTAGCCTCGAAACAGAGTTCGCTCGGGCAAATTATCTTACACGACTACGCAGGTACGAGATAGCGGTCGCTTTGCACCTCACTGAGAGACAGGTAAACTTTTATATTTATGTTATTATAATAAAAAAAATGTAATCAAAAAAAAAAATTAAGAAAAAGTTATGAATATTGTGTAAGCTAACCGTCTTATTCATAAAGATACAGTACATTTTAAGTGGCCTTACTGGAGGTCTACTTCTCTGGTTTGTTGTATGCTAAATACGTGACATCTAGTCTAAATTGACATACGTCAAATAACTAAAATGCTGTAACTTTTTATGAATAAGAGGTTTAGTCGCAAAGCCTGACGCACAGCAATTTAAAACGAAAGATTAGCAAAAATATAGTTTTTTTTTTTCCCATAGGTAAAGGTATGGTTCCAAAACCGTCGCATGAAATGGAAAAGGACAAAGGGCGCAAGCAAACAGAACAAGAGGAAAACAGAGTAAAATACAGTTTGAGATAAGGATATGTGTTTATTAGACAAATTCATACCACGGATTATTTGCCGCGTATAATTAACTAATACTAAAAAAAAATATATATATATAACCTAAGCGATATCTTTGGAAGAAACTAAACATCCGGGCTATGAGTTGCGGGTCATTTGTTCGGGATATTGAAGGACGCGGAACACTTCCAAATAAATGAATACTACATATTAATTACTTAACCATATAGTTAACAGCGTTTATCTTTATGTTAAGATAACACTTCCATTGTAACGCCCGTTATAGCGTAATGGCCGTTGTTTTCAAATTCAAAATAAGAATTCTTCTTTCGAATATTTTGACAGCACAGGGCCGGAAGCGGAAGTATCACCTTAACACAATTTAGCTCTCTAGATATGCGTAGAACAGCTCTCTATAGATCAATTAAATATACTTACAAGAAATCATCAACAGTATCATAAATATAACATTTTAATTTTTTTTTTTTTATCTTCTCAACATTTAGGTGAAACACGTAGAACATAAGAACTTTCCATTCAAATTTACGCATCACAAAACCAATAAGTTTACCTAAATTACTTTTTTTTTTTTAGTATTATAGCAGGTTGATACATGTATTTGTAATACTTATCACTATCATTTATGATTTACATACCTTATGATTAAAGAGATAGTAAGGAAAATACTATGATTATGATAACACATACATTTTATTGTGAAAAATAAATCTCTGTTAGGCACAACTCAGTCATAAAGACTGTATACTTAAAGAGGGACTATGAAATGTATTATACTGAAATTATACTTCAAAAACCATAGTTTACATTAATAATTTTAATATACAAGTTGAATTGGATCGGATTTGTACAAACGTCACTCTTTAATCAAAACCAATGAGCATTATACTATAATAGAGCAGCTTTAAAAAAATTGTTAATATGAAAATATTACAATAATGGGTAGGTTGTTGAGCTGGCTAGTGTACTGTCACGTCATAATAAAATGCAACATTTCAGAATTTTTATTGTACTTTTCTTCTGTTTGGTCGCTATAAATGAAAGTACTCGTAAAGTCTACAATCAAGTAACAAAAATTTAAAGGGCTAATCTGATGTAATTTCTAAAATCGAATTATCAATGACCTAGTTCTTAGATAATACACATGATTATAGCAACACTTATATTTTTGTAAGGCGAGGAGGTCCACAGTAAAATAAAATAAAATGAATTTTTGTTTTTGTAAGTCTGTACTCTTTACGCCAGTGCACAAAATCTCACAGTTTATCTAAGCAACAAAGATGCAACATATTGATAAAAGAGTTAATTAGAAATAAATGATGATTAATTTTTATTATACCTTTTACCTTCAGGCATCTCACGAATCCTTATAGAAACATTATGTAAATAAATTAATGATATAAGTGTTTGTAACACCACCTTAAGTTGGCCATTCGAATCTTCACAAAATAAATAATTTACCCAAAAGCAGCAAGCGTTGCTTTTTTATGTTATTTTGACGTTAAATCGACCAATCACAGCGCAGCGTTCACCGACTGCAAAAATTACCAGTAAAGGAATGACATTACGACTCTATAAGGCTACGTGCTCGATGATCCATAAGAGAGTTTCAACCGGAGATGTGTAGCGGGGAATGTGGTTTTAAGAACCATTTTAATAACTTTTTTCGTTTCTAGGTAAATAAAGTGTTTCTATTGGTTGTTAAAAACACATTCCTCGCTACGCATCTCTGGTGAAAACGCATTATAAGGTGAACTCAATAGGATAAGATTAACTAAAGCCCTTGTCTTTTTTTTATATGATATTTGACAGAGCATTAACTTGTCTGACATGAAGCACGTATATTTAATTATAGTTATTTATTATACTTTCACCACTATTTTATATTCGTACATTTGATTCTGTATCTCTATAACAAGTACACTCATAGTACTAGACAACTCTGTGGGGTTACTTCTATGTGTGAAATAGCTTAGTAGTGATTTTCTTGGACACGTTATAAGAAATCTACCCTATCTATAGTTTTATTCCTATTACACTTACAATGTATCGTCCAATAAAATAAAAAAAAAACATGAATGAACGAAACATTATTTCAATTAACAAAGCTTTTTTTTGTTTCGTCAGTAAATCTGCCTGCACCATCCTGTTCATCAGTATTAAAAGGCTCATTTACTGACATTTTAAAATGAGTTATATAAAAAGCTTCCTTTAAACATTTAATGATATACAATTCTACAGGAGAATTTGTTTTAATTTGTGATTTAACGTTTAATTAGAAATATGATAGTGCCATCGATGAAAATATATCTACCTAACAGTGCTGAATACCAAAACATATCTATGCCTTTTTTTTAGAACTATTTTAACTAAAATCTTCACGCAAATGATACGACGGAGTCGCGTGAAAACTTATGAAATTATTATATTTATAAATGCATAAAAGAGGACTGACTAGAGAATTTTGATTACTTATTAACCAGTTATCCGAAATTATTGACCTCACCCACCCCAAACTGTAACGCTTTTACTTATCAACCAAAAAGAACAAAAAAGCCGAAACTCGTTAATATGCCAGTAGCTTCTCTTATGAGGACATCGTATCATTTGCATAAAATAATAAAAAAAAAAAAACTATCCTCAGAAATACACTGTTAAAACAAGTCACTTAAAACTTCACAGCACAGCGTCCTTTCTTTAAACACTAGGTATATACACAGTATATAATATTAAGGCTCAACCGGTAATTTCTCACTTAAATCATATTGCAATTCACCAAAACCAATAGAACTGATCACTTTAGCGTTTTTTTTTTATCACAGCGTCCTTTTCACTCGCCTAATCGGTCCGTTGGAGCGGCAACGTCGCCTCGCTTCACGAGCAGAAGCAAAAGACTTCGTTATGGCTTCGGAGCTTCGATTGCTGTGAGCGTGGCGGGAGCGGAAGGCGTTATTGTCGCATTTCCAGTTCCCAAAGTCGCCATAAGGGACTGCGGTATCACTGTTAAAGACTTGGGAATCTTCGGTAGTACTAAGGCAGCAGGAACTGGTACCAACACCCCAGTTCCCGCCACACCCGGTTCAGTCGTAATGGAGACTGAAGATCCCAACTGCGGTATTTTTATGGGAGTTGACGTAATCAGTATCGAAGGGCTGGAAACTGTAGGTGACGTCACTGTTGAAGTCTTCGCCGGTATAGGGGCGATGGTGATGTTCTTCAGACCGACGTTTTTTAGTATAGTTGCCGCGTTGTTCATTTGGCCTAGGTCCAGACTGGTTTTCTGGTCTGGCTTGTCAGTAGTGATGTTCTGTTTGAGCGTGCCCCCGTTTCCAAGTAAAGCTGAGGGCTGTATTTCTGTAACTAGGGTTTCGACCTCCGTGGAGGGCCTTTTGGGCTTTTCTCCGTCGTGTGTGAGCTGCTGAAGTTTTTCTCGCCTCATAACGCACATTTTGTTGTAGTCTTGGAGGGTTATGTGGTAGCGTTTTCCTGAAGACATCACTTGGACCAGGCTTGGCAGCCTCCGACCGTCGATTGCCACTTGAGGTGACTCCCTGTTTATCTTCTCCAGATTTTCCTGTAAATATTTTTAATTATTATAATACAAATTTTAAATCATTTAGTTTTTTTTTTCTAAATGCTGAAAAAAGGTCCTTTAATATTTAATAGAATCTTTAGCATTTTAACAATTTTTAACTTTTGAAGATATAGTTTCAGTTTTCGCTGTTTAAATTGGAATCGGATCGAAATTTTGATAGCTTTCGTTATGTTAGATGTCGGTGTATAAGGTGGTAACTGTCGGTATGGCGCGAAATTCAATTTTTTTCTCGTTTTTTATTTATTATGGCGAAAGTATGTGTCTTAGGACAAAACTTGACTTTTGGCCTTTATGTCCTAAGACAAAAAATCAGTAGGTCTGTCTTCCAAAAACGTTGTATTACAATGTGGGAGATGGTTTTTTACATACGCAAATTAATTAATCTTTATTAAAAATGAATACTTTCGCCAGAATAATTAAAAACCCAAAGAATAATAAATTTCGCGCCATACCGAGATTTTATAATTTTTTTGGGATGGAATGAAAAGTACAATATCTAACATAGATTTAAAGATTCAAGTGCTGTTATAACCCTCGCTAGTTCAAGCTTCATGTAATTATTCCCTCGTTACGCCCGGGAATAAACCCTTGGTGGTCAGACGACCTGGTGAAGGCTGCGGGTATACACTGGATGAGGGTCGCTCAAGACCGGTCGCTGTGGGGGAGGCCTATGTCCAGCAGTGGACGTCTTTGGGCTGAAATGATGTTGAAGATAATTTATCAACTCACCGCAGTAATAGGCATCAGCGTGGGTCGCCACGGCTTGCTTGTGGTCTTCTGTTTCTTTGGCGTTTCGTGTCTATGCGCTCTTAAAGCGGGAGGTGGTATGGGCGCAGTTTGTACCGGAGGCAGAACGGGCGCAGAAGGTGCAACGGGCGCAGAAGGTACAACGGGCGCAGAAGTTACGGGTGCAGTTGGCAAAGGCGCAGAAGCTACCTCAGTAGGATCCGCCGCACTAACCCCTTTTACCAACTGCTGTATGTTTTGCAGAACATTATGTATCCCTTGCCGTTTTTGACTATTCCCAGTATTAATAGCTATCAACTCAGGCGGTAACTGCTTTGATTTCTTCGCTTCCTTCCCCTTAGTCTTTCCAGGTAAAGATTTCTTATTCTGGTTCGATTTTAAGAGGCTCTTGCCGTTCACTGAAGGTTTTTGTCTTCGAAACTCTATGAGACTTATTGCTGGTTCGGAACGGCGAGGCGCATCACTGGCTACATTATCGTAGGCTCTCAAACGGCTTTGGACGCTATCACTGTAGTTTGCAGCGTGTGGAGTTGCTAAGGGTGATAGAACAAGATCCCCACTCCGAAAGTACTTTTCAAGTATAACCAGATGGCGAAGAAAACTGGATTGGTTCCCATAAGGCCTTTGTAGCTCCTCCCAAAGTCTTCGCGTTTCACCGTCGTACTGAATTGTTGTGGAGCACTTCTCCCAACCTTCAGGAGTTACGCCCCTAACGTTATTGAACTCAACATTGCATTGGAGATTCATCTCTTCTTCACCCGGAAACAGTTCACGAACGGAAATGGAAGGGTTCGTCTCCAAACGTTTGACCGGATTTGAATACTTGGTATCGCTAACTTTCTTCTGTATCTTTTCTACTGTCAACTTTTTGGAGAGTTCGCTTAGGTTCTTCTTGACCTGAGAGAAGCTTTCAGACATTTGCCATTTGTTTTTAAGCGTGTTTATGTCTGCTGGTTTTTTATTAGGAATGCTTTCTATTGTACACTCGTCGTTTAGGGAAATGTTCTTAACTGGCCCTGGTACTTCCTTCGGCTTTTCAGGGTCTAGAACTTCGATTTCTAACTCTCTTCGTTCTGCTGGCTTGTCCTTCTGCGCCACGATTTGCCCCAACTTCTGTATTCTTTTGGCGTTTTTCTCATTGATCCTATGTTGGTTTCCTGGCTTATTTATAAGCGTCATGTTCTGCATTTTGAGAATATTCTTTTGCTTATGAGTCAAGGTAGCTTGTGGCTTATTTAGGAACTGTGCTGGGTTGTTCTGCCTTTGGAGGAGATACTGTAGTTCTGTCTGCTTGTCCAGAAGATTAGATTCTCCTTCACCGTCACCAGCTTCTGATCCTGAGCTGGAGCCTTTAGCTCCTGGAACCATGATTTTGTTTGAGGAGATGAGGCTTTCGATGTCCTCTTCCATTGGCGAGCAAGGGTTTTGAGGTTCTACTGCTATTTCCATCTTCTCTACAACCTCTACTTCTGTGACAGGCTCGGCTGGTTTGGCTTGAGGTTCTTGTTCTGTGGACTTTCTCTGCTTGGTCTTGGCTTTGGTTTTCTTCTTCTGCTTGTTTATGCTGGAGTTTGCCTCCTCGTCCATGTTGGCTTCGTCGCCTTCTGGCTCCGATGAGGGAGGCACCTCGATGTTGTATAGTTGCAAGAGTCTAGAGGACGAATTTTTTTTTTAAAGCTAATTTAAATAGGGCTAAAGCAGCTTATTTGTTACCTTAAGTTTAATAATAATAATAACACATCACACACTCAGAGCCCCTAACTAGGAAGAACCTGTATCCTGTATCACACACAGAGACAAAAATTACACCCAGACCGGAAACAAACATCGATATTTATCATATCAATATTCTCCCAGCCCGGGAATCGAACCGATGTGCACCCGGGTCTTAGTCCACATCACTGCCAACTGACCTAAGGAGCAGTCGATATATTACTGACGAGCTTTCCCGGCTTACTTCGTTACGCCATAGAATATAAGATACTGCAAAAGACTTGGCTCTATAGACTATGTTCTTTTGTCTGCCCAGAATGGCCGAATAAAAAACAAACAACAACAACAAACCACCTGTCAAAATATGTAAACAACGGAAAAAATATTGCAACTCCGGTTACATTATTTGAGTTTAGGTAAGGATCCCTAATGTTTTTGAAAATCTAATATAGCCTATGACACTCGGGGTTAATGTAGCTTCCTACCAGTGAATGAATATTTCAAATCGGTTCAGTATCTCCGGAGCCTATTCGTTACAAACAAACAAATCTTTCCTCTTTATAATATTGGTATAGGTATATTACCTGCGGCGATAAGACCGACAGTGCATATCGTTGTGGCCAGGCTTCATGAGCAGCGAGCAGTAATACCGGCACAGTTTGCACAGAACCGGCCTTTCACTGAACTCTACCGGTACACCGGCTTCTTTGAGCAAAGGATTCAACTCTGCGAAACCCTGGTGGAGAGATTTTTGGAACATTAATCAATATACTGGGTGTTTCTGACAAGGCGGTAATAAATCAAAGGGGGGATTCAGCTCACTATACCTAACAACTTTCCCAAAGCAACATGGGTCGAAATCTCAAAAAAAACAGCTGTTCCATACATTGGTTCGATCAGCTGACGGGGTCAATGTATGGGGCAGCTGTTTTTTTTTTTTTGAGATTTCGACCCATGTTGCTTTGGGAAAGTTGTTAGGTATGGTGAGCTGAATCCCCCCTTTGATTTATTACCGCCTTGTCAGAAACACCCTGTATATAAAACTCTTCCGTTACTGACTGACTGACAGACAACGCAGAGCCGAAACTACTGGGCGTACAAAGCTGAAATTTGGTATGTAGGTTCCTTAGGGAGTGTAGGTGAGCACTAAGAAAGGATTTCCCGAAATTCCCACGGGAACGGAAAAAAACGGGATTTTTGTGTTTATGAGAAATCTGCGCGGGAAATACCGCGGGGCAGCCTCTAGTCAATACATAGTATAAAATAAAGTCGCTTCCCGCGTCTGTCCCTATGTATGCTTAAATCTTTAAAATTATGCAACGGATTTCGATGCGGTTTCTTTTAATAGATAGAGTGATTCTAGAGGAAGGTTTATAAGTATAATACGTGCACAAGATAGTTATAGGTTAGGTTACGCGGTACGAAGTTCGCCGGGTCGACTAGTACTTATTATAAAAAGTATTATTTCTGCGGTTATTGCCCTTGACAATGAAAATAAATAATGAAAAACCGTTTGATATGTGTATGCTCATCACATGTCAAAGTGTTTTTCATCCTCATTTTAATTTTGTTATGTATGTATGCTATCAATCTCAATGTCAAAGTGTTTTTCATCCTCATTTTCATTGCGAACGGCAATAGATCCAAAAGCAGCAATGGTTTTCGAATGCTGTCATTGTTATAGAGTTTTCATTATTAATTTAGTCAGGCGATAGAAATTTTAACAAATCAATAAGTATACCTACCTATAATATGTATAAGAAAAAAAATTACTTACATGATTAATAAAGTGCACATTATGATGCTTGGTGATCCTGCGGCGACAGAGAGCGCACGCCATTAAAGGAGCGAGAAGGCGATAGTGGTCTCCGCAAAGTGGGAGGGTATGCAGCCCTGGGTAGTCTCCTTCCAACTTTAGCTGGGGAAAAAGTCTCACTTTTAGTCTAAGATCCGGTATGAGAAATAGAGCAGCCATCCCAATATTGGCCCCCCTTGCAATTATCGGAATGGTGATTTTTTGTTTTGAATGCTGAAAAATGCCAAGATTCCTCTAAATTGACCATCTCAAAAATTTGTAGGGTGACCCAGAATGAGACTGCTTACCCTAGATATATATAGCCTTACCTATTATTTAATTAAAATAAATAATTTAAGCTATATAATCGTAATTTATTGATTAAAACATCGCAATAAATTAGCCTAGGTAAATCACTAATGTTAAAATAAATGTTTAATAAAAATTTTTTGATACTACTCTCCTTACATACAGCAGCAGTTATCAATACATAGTATAAAACAAAGCGTCTGTTCCCGCGTCTGTCCCTGTGTATGCTTAAATCTTTTAAACTATGCAACGAATTTTGATGCGGTTTTTTTTGGACAGAGTGATTCAAGAGGAAGGTTAATTAGTATAATAAATGCACAACATAGTAATAGGATATTCAGTTCGGAGAAGAATAAAAAAACAAAAAACATAAAAAAATCCTTCTTTGCCTTTGTGGAGTTGCCAGCTTTAACCCAGTTAAGTATACTTACAATCTTATTAACACTGCTACGTAGTTTGATAAGCCATTTTCGCCTGATGGAGTGGTCAGCCAAGCTGGTGCAACCCTCAGTATGGCAGACAGCAGGTCGACCGCTGGCCGTCACCGGGGCGGAGGATTCTTCCTCGCTTTCCTCCTCTAGGGGAGGACTTAGCGGCTTCTCCGTTATCCTAGAGATAAAAGATTGAGGTAAGACAAAACTAAACAAGCTTACCTATCCTATAAATTAAATTACTAGAGGCTGCCCCGCGGTTTTTCCAGCGCAGATTTCTCATTAACACAAAATTCCCGTTTTTTTCCCGTTCCCGTGGGAATATCGGGAAATCCCTTCTTAGTGTCCACCTACACTTCCCAAGGAACCCACGTGCTTATTTTCAGCTTTCTACGCCCAGTAGTTTTGGCTCTGCGTTGTCTGTCAGTCAGTCAGTAACGGAAGAGTTTTATATATATTTATGACAGATCTCTGAAGAACGGATGCGTGTGACGCAATACTAGCGCCACTTTAGGTAAATAATTAATACTTTCTAAACCATGGCCTTGGAAATCAAAAATTTGCGTCAACGTCGCCCTTTTTATTAAGGCTCTGTTTTTAGGATAACTAAGAAAAATACGCTATTCAAACCAAAATGGCCACTTTAGTCAACAAACAGTTAATTCCGTAGATTTTGAACCTGAAAGGCCTTAAAAATTCTAAGCAAGATTAGTAAGTAAGTAAATAAAGTTTATAGTACTAAAAATTTTTTTACAAATAGTTGTTGGATTCCTCTTTTTAAGTAAATTTACCTGTATTAAGATAAGAGGAATCCGCTCTTTATTTACAATTATAGTACAGTACAAGTACATGCAAATTAGCCTATGATCCTTAGCGCTACATAAATTAAAAATAATTGGTGAAAACTATCTAAAACACCTTACATCAAACCTTATAATAATACTTCCTACAACATAAGATTATAGCAAACATTTACTATACCAGACAACATTAATTATCTATAGGGAGTCAAAGGCGCATATTTCTGATTTCGCCCATGGTTTAGAAGATATCAATTATAATATCGAAGTGGCGCTAGTTTCGCACCGTGTGGCCTCTTTAACTAAGCGTGTCTGTCAAGTCTTAGATTAATTAAAAATAAATTTAGCTATAATAATACTAACACATCACAACACCACTGTTACGTATGAGAGTACGGGAGATGTGAAATGAAAGGCGTTCATTAGCACACTGAATGTATTGTCAATTCCACATTAAAGATGGCGGTCGCAGCCGCCACGCACACATATGTGTAGGCATACACAACACTTCCTCCCCTATTTGACAATACAATATTATCATAATAAAACTACAATAATTTAACGAAAGAATGGTTTGTAATTAACCCTTGGCTTAGGACGTAACATCATTCTACTAGGTCCTGGGACATCATGGTCATCTTCGACAAGGGAGTCATTAGCTTCTTGGTAATTATCTTCATCGATAACGGCCGGCGGTGTTGGTGTTGCCTCAGAGTCGACCCGCGGCGGTTCTCCCGGCGCAGCAGGTGGCGGCGGCGGCGGCGGCTCTCTCGTCCCTTCCTCCCCTTGTAGTTGGCAAGAATCCTCAACTTCAACAATATCTTCAAGCTCTATTTGGCTTTCTGAACTGGTGTGGATGTTGTTTGACCCTCTATATTCAATTATTTGATTCTTGTGTTTCCTGTAACTAGTCGATGTATCTATGTCTCTTACAAGGTACATGACACTCCCAAGCCTTTTAATTATAATTCCTTTCTTAGCGGGGATAAAGTGATTGTCTAGAATCACGATGATTTCCTTATATGGCACATTCTCTAAATCCTTTGGGAGGGCCAAATCTGCTGCGAGTTTGTATGTGCCATCGCTGAGTGCGCTTAGTAAAAGAGCCCGTTTCTTCACTTCCTTCTCCTGTAGATCGTTTGCAATAAACCACTGATTTAATCTACTTTTATAGGTCGGCCAGGTTTGCAGATTGTGATCAAAAGTAGGTAAAACTCCGAGTTGTGCCATGATTAGTTTTTATTCACTGTGGGTAACTCGTCGCCACTGTTACGTATGAGAGTACGGGAGATGTGAAATGAAAGGCGTTCATTAGCACACTGAATGTATTGTCAATTCCACATTAAAGATGGCGGTCGCAGCCGCACGCACACATATGTGTAGGCATACACAACAACCACTAACTAGGAAGAACCTGTATCTAGGGTGCCCGAAACATATACAGAGACGAACAATACACCCTGTTCGGAAAACAAACATTGACCGAGCTAATAGCTGCCTACCCCGTCGAGAATATAGGCGCACGTGAGATCATGTTAAGTTTTCTCAATAACATTTAAATGACACCAATTTCAAATCAATCAATATATATAAAACGCTTCCGTTACCGACTGACTGACTGACAGACAACGCAGAGCCGAAACTACTGGGCGTATCGGGCAGAAATTTTGCACGTGGGTTCCTTCGGGAGTGTAGGGGAGCACTAAGGAATAATTACCCGAAATTCCCATGGGAACTGGACAAAACGGGATAAATGTGTTTAAGAGAAATCTGCGTGGGTGATACCGCAGGGCAGCCTCTAGTAAGAAATAAACCTTTTTGACCTCTTCCTGAAACTTATCCAGATATTTATGTTAACAAATACGATATTTATGAAAACGTACGTCATCTGCCGTCGAGAACTGACCCACCTCAGTATATTTTGCATTGTATTTGTTATGCAGTATGCAGTCAATGATCGATACCGCCGAATAACTTAAATCCTTTAAGATTAACATTTCTGTAAACTAACGTTTTTCAGTTATGGGAGATCGGCAAGGTGCGGCGCCAAATGTAAATATTTTCGAGTTTTATTTATTTTGGCGAAATTATATAAGTTTTTAATAATGTTTGAATGACTTTTTGTAAAAAAAACCGTCTCTCACATTTTTTTATACATCGCAAGACAAAGTTACTGATTTGTGTTTTAAAATTTTAATTTCACGCCACACATTAAAATATAAGAGATTTATCTTACCATAACTTACTAAAACTAAAATGTCTAAATCTTATAAAAACTTTTGCGAGTCGAGTTGCTGTACGAGTCCTTAAAAAAAAACTGTTTGTGTTTGTTTTAATCAAATAGGTGCCGAAACTACTGGACCGGTATGCGGTAAAAATAATAGTAATAATAACACATCACACTCAGAGCCCCTAACTAGGAAGAACCTGTATCTAGGGTGCCCGAAACATTTACAGAGACGAACATTACACCCAGACAGGAAACAAACATCGATATTCATCAAACAATGTTCGCCCTAAAAAAAAAAAAGAAAAAAAAAAGGAATAAAAGGCGTGATATTATGTTATGTTATGTTCGCCCTGCCGGGAATCGGAACCCGGGTGCACACGCTTACTCAGTCCACATCACTGCCAACTGAGCCACGGAGCAGTCACAGGGTTACTTTTATTTAAAGTAAAGTCGACCATTTCAGGAGGTGACAGTAGAGGTCTTTAGCAAGCATTGTAGTCCACGTTCTTCCTTATTAGAGGCTCTGAGTGTCATGTGTTATTATTATTATTATTGGAAAATTCTATTAAAAAAAAAACCAACATGAACTTTATCATGACCGGATAATTTATTACGCTGAAGTCATCAC
The DNA here is from genome assembly GCA_951802225.1 of Euspilapteryx auroguttella. Classification (NCBI taxonomy): domain Eukaryota; kingdom Metazoa; phylum Arthropoda; class Insecta; order Lepidoptera; family Gracillariidae; genus Euspilapteryx; species Euspilapteryx auroguttella. Next base: position 565,751 of record OX637641.1, on the reverse strand, counting down.
CTTCCCGGATGAAGGATAGGCAAAACAGTTCAGAGACTGAATATAAGATCATTTTGAATAAATAATCAATGCAATGCAATCGCCATTCACATAAAAATATATATCAATACATAGTATACTAGAGGCTGCCCCGCGGTATTTCCTGCGCAGATTTCTCTTAAACACGAAAATCCCGTTTTCTCCCGTTCCCGTGGGAATTTCGGGAAATGCTTTCTTAGTGCTCACCTACACTCCCTAAGGAACCTACATGCAAAATTTCAGCCCGCTACGCCCAGTAGTTTCGGCTCTGCGTTGTCTGTCAGTCAGTCAGTAACGGAAGAGTTTTATATATATTGATAAAACAAAGTCGTTCCCGCGTCTGTCGCTTAAATCTTTAAAATAATGCAACGGATTTTGATGTGGTTTTTTAATAGATAGAGTGATTCAATAGGAAGCTTTATAAATATAATACGTGCACAAAATACTTAAAGGTTAGGCGGTACGAAGTTCGCCGGGTCGACTAGTATAATTTCGAAATTATAGTCATTCGAAATATATAAAAGTAATTTCATCAACCCGCCACAAAACCTTTTTTTTTATAAATAGAGTGATTCAATATTATATAAATAAATATAGCAAAATAGCAACTATCAGATAGTAGTAGAATAGAAAGTTCGTTAATCGCAAGAAAATACACATTTGGTAGTCTCGTAAAAAAATGTGTTATCACTTAGCAGTAGTATGTATCGCAATAGATTGGAATTGACCAAAAAGGGTAGTCTGCTCCTTATTACTATAACGTTCAATGACGTTATGTTTCTTTAACAAGGACAACTTAACTGTGCTCTATAAATACTAAGCAAGATTATCTAGAGTCATACTGTCCCTTTTTTTTTCGCGAATGGCACTAGCATCGATGTTAAAGGCTCTCGAGGATCTTGTTTTGAAGTTTGCAATCGTATTGTCTGAGCTGAGAGGATAGTCTTAGGGTGCATTCAAGTACAAAGCTGGTAACAAGCGCTGGTTCGAAAAAAGTATAGAAAACACCTGCGGTGACATTCGCGCTGGAACAAGCGTCTATGTCAGCACAGGTATTTTCTATACATTATTCGAACCAGCGCTAACAAGCGCTTGTTACCAGCTTTGTACGTGAATGCACCCTTACATTAACCGGTCTGATACGATCTTGAATAATATACGGTGCTTTCAGGCGTCACCTTCCAGCTTCAGCAAAGTTTATATTTAGGTCTTTTGTGCAAAATATAACGTAAATTGTATTGGATTTTATTTAAATGAAAATCAGATTACATTAATTCTTCCACTTACGGATTGTAGACGGAAATGGGCTTCAAAAAAATATATTGCTGTTCGTTTATAATCTAGTTAAAACTCGCTAACGACTGGACCAATTTTGCTTGTTTAGGTCTTGAAATTAAGAGTAGTAGTAAGCTTAAAAGGGTTAGAAAATACTGGAAAAAATGCGAACGAAACTAGACCTAGGTATAAAATAAAATAGTATGACTGCATCTTTAAAAAATCGAGGGGAGCCTAAAAAGGTTACAAAACAGGGTCACGTAGTCTTAGTTTGAAGGGAGGGGGTGATTTAGCAGTATAACAGCGGAAAGCGCTTTGCAAGAAAAATCATAAAAAATACGTCCGCTTTATTTATAGGCCTTAAAACAATATATGTTACAATCAAGGATATTATCTAGGGCCCTTAAAAGTTTATTTTACCATTAGATCAATTACAAGAGAGAAAAAATATACCAAACAGCCAAAGTTTATTCGGAGCCACCATTCTTTTGTATAAAAAAAAATCCTTTTATATTTGATATTTAAATCTGTATATCAAAATTTTCCTCTTTTCAAGCCAGGTAGCCTATGTAGATTTAAATTATTTTTTTTTTTCGTTACTAAAAACAGAAAAAACTACGAAAAAAAAACATACCTTTCGCGCATATCGATACCATGCCGCAACACGCGAAGTGCTTATTTTTAGACGGAAAGATTTGCAATCAAAACTAATAGACACCTTAGTTTAAAACAAAATAGGTACTAAGCAACTTACTGCTGTTGCGCGGGCGTCCCGGTATAAGGCTGGGCCGCCATCTGCGCAGGCGCCGGTAGCTTCAGCGGCCGCTTCCTGTACGAGGGACAGTTGGCACGCCTGTCCACGTGACGGTAGCATGCGTCGCATAGACAACTGTCTATTGTCAGTTTCTCCTCGTCTTTAGAGAGAAATGGGACGTCAGAGCACTTACCTATTAAGAGCCAGTTTACCGCGATGCTAGCGCCATTCTCGAAAAAAAATTATAAATTCTAAACTAAGGCAAATATCAAAAATGTTGCACAGTATGACACTAGATAATGTAGCCTAGTATTTTTAGGGCACTGTTGTATGGCTTTTAGGTTTAAGACCAAAGAAAGCTTCAAAGTGTTGCTAAAAGTGGCCACTTTTAGCAACAATCTGTTTATAATGTTGTTCTTTTAAGTTAGGACTACTTTACTGTGCTCAAAAAATACTAAGTAAGATTACCTAGTGACATACTGTGCCACATTTTTGATTTACCTTAGTTTAGAAGATATTAATTATTTTCGAGAATGGCGCTAGCATCGCTGTAAACTGGCTCTCAATACTGAAGCACGTGCCAGCTAAGTGTGCGCGCGGTCATAATATGAACCAATTAGCAAACAGTCATTTAAATCTCTTTAATTAATACATAGTATAAAATAATAGTCGCTTCCAGCGTCTGTCTTTATGTATGCTTAAATCTTTAAAATAATGCAACGGATTTTGATGCGTTTTTTTAAATAGAAAGAGTGATTCAAGAGGAAGTTTTTCAACTTTAATACATACACAAGATGGTAATAGGTTAGGCGGTACGAAGTTCTCCGGGTCGACTAGTAATTAATAAAATAATACTTTTGAAGAGGCAAAGATTTCATATAGTTTTAGGTAAGCAATTTAAGTTCCAAGTAAATTAGTTTAAGATGGGACCTTCTGGTCCGGGATGGGTGTTATCTTCCCTAAAAAAGTCCCTAATACCTAAATAAAGTTAAATATCAAAAGAAGAAAAAAAAGGCTAAAATTAACTAACAATACTCACTGGATAGCACTTTTTTCTGCCGATCAGCGCTCTTCATCTGGGCTATATGGCATGGAGTATCGAAGAGTCCAAACTTCCCTCCGCAGTAGAAGCACTGATCCTGGCACAATCGTCCAGGGTGGATGCTGAAGGAACTAGCCTTCTCAGGGATGACCAGGTGTGGTGCAGCTTCGGTCACTTCCGCTGCCACTTCGGGTAAGACTTCTAGCTCTGTGGAACGCGATTTGGGTTAAATACTCGTCTATGATTTTATACAGGGTCTCTAGTAAGTAGACCGACCATTTCAGGAAGTGACGGTAAGGGTCAATTACCAATAAAAAAACGACTATAGACATACTGATGAAAGTTTCAATTAAAAGTTTAATCAAAACATGTTTAGCAATTTTCAGCAGGCTTACCCAGCATAGTTAAGTGTGCGATGATTATTATTCAAGTTATTAAAAAGGTTATTATTCAAGCCACGATAATTTATTACCTTTCAAACGAGAAAGATTCATTTTCAGTAGGGCAGACTGATTTAATAAAGTTGTAAAAGGCATGCATGTAGGAATCCATTTTGTAAAGGTAGACTTCGATATTTTGTGCCTATCACTTCTCTGGGCGACGATTAGTCCCGACTGCGGCTTGCACACTGAGCTACCATCCCATACAGAGGCAAAAAGGAGCAGCCTAACTAGCACAAACGCGCGTCAAGTCTAAGGCCGCATTAATGGGCACGCGGGGCGTCGTGCGGGGCGTGCTGCGTTTAAATCAAACGTATAGCAATGTATGAGACCGTTTACGGAGACGCGTTGGTACAGTCAATGCGGGTGGCGACGCGGGCGCCACCGCGGCGATGCTCGCTTCAAGAACCAAAAAGGCCTATCGATATCGTACAAAGATACGCGTCGGCACCCGCCGCGTCGCCCGCGTCTCCCTAAATGCGGCCTTAGGCTGATATTTACAGTCAAATCGCAGGTCGAACTCGCACTGTGTAAAAATTAACTTCAAATCGTTCTCCGCTCCAAATTGATTTGAGTCGAGTTTCGACTTCCAACATACGCTTGGCGGAGTAGCGTAATGAAAACTTCAGAATAACGTGAAGGACAAGGTAAGGGAGGGTTTATAGAGTTTGAAGTCTCCAAGTATCGCCCTTAATTAGTGCTCAGGGTATTTCTCTTTTAGTTGTTTTTTTTTTTTCACGAAAACTAACAATTATTTCGAAACCGTCATATTGGCACTAAGACGGTTTCAACCTGGTTCTAGTACTCGGGAACGACTTGGCCGAATATCACAATCGACCGAGTAGCCTCCAAACACTGCCTGTGAATGTCAGCCTTAGTGGCTACGCACACACGCAGGATAAGGCACGTCACGTATACGGCGTAGCTCTAGATCTGCTCTTTCTGTCGCTCTGAATTATTATTGTTCTATGCCGCATCGTCGACGATTTTGTTTGAATCTGCGCCGTACACTATCCTGGCTTAGTAAATCATGAGCCTAGAGTCTGTATATAGGGAACCCGAAACACTACAAAGACGAAAAATACACAAGGTAATGGGTATAGTAAAGTACCCCGTGCAGTGTGAACCTAACGTACCCCGACCCACTTCATAGAAAAAAGCGCGTCATTTCGCGCACAGCCGCAACTCGTGTCATGCTTGTGTGAGTGAGATGAGACGTGCGACGCTGCTTTATTTGTACTGAGCGGTAACCGAGAGCAAAGAAGCCGCACATGCTGAGGGAGGCAGGGAGTGCCCGTACTGTATGTAGTACTATTTGTTATACTGTGCCCGAGCTTCACCAGGTCGTCTGACCACCTTTTTCGTGGTCGCCACTCGAGAAACATTCGGCCCCAGCGACCATCTGGGGTACTTACGGCCACATTTGCAACATTGCTTTTCGTCCTATAAAGTGTCATAGTCAATACAAAAAAAAACGAAGACGAATAGCAATATTGCAAAAGCTGAAGTAATAGAGCCTCTGTTCTTCAAGCTATGTGCACTGTCTATTGAATAATTCTTATAACTACACAAAAAAAAAACAAAGTCGATGCGGTTTGATTGAATGATTCAAGAGGAAGGTTAATATGAATAATACATGCACAATTATTATGGTAGGCGGTACGAAGTTCGCCGGGTCGACTAGTTAGTTAATATTAGTAAGAAAAACTACCACTAACCATGGTTATTAAGTCTGTTACTGTATGATTTTCTGTGCCCACCGTCCAATGACGCCGGTCCACCCTGTTGAATAAAAAAAAAACTATTATACATCATTAATACATAGTATAAAACAAAGTCGATTCCCGCGTCTGTCCCTATGTATGCTTATATCTTAAAAACTTTCGAACGGATTTTGATGCGGTTTTTTTTAAACGATAAAGTGATTCAAGAGAAAGGTTTATAAGTATAATACATGAGCAACATAGTCATAGGTTAGGCGGTACGAAGTTTGCCGGGTCGACTAGTTATACATATAGCAGAAGGTACAGTGGAGATCTAGGACTCCGTTAAACTTCCGGATTTTCTGTATTGTAAAAAAGCTCCTGTTCTTTGGTAATACAGTCTAGGGCGCACGAGACCATAGACAAATCTGTTCCTGGACCGCCACTGTACTGTAGGTTTGAAGAGTAATGCATCCAGATTGCATGATAAATAAAAAAATAAAGATTGATTTCAAAAATTAGAAGCACTTGAAATACGACGTATGTAATTAATATCTTCTAAATCATGGACGAAATCAAAAATATGCGTCAATGATGCCCGAAAAAATCTTACTCAGAATTTTTAGGGCTCTGTTGTGTAGCTAGCTATTGTAGCTATACATACGCGATACAAGCGCCACTTCCGGTAATTCTTTTTCGTCACTACGCAACCGTGAGGCCTGTACCTATCTATATTCTTAAGACTTCGATTAATCTGTTGTTTTCTTGGTATTCTTTTTGTTTATGTCTCAAATAAGATAATTGATAAAGTAGAAAGGTACATAGGTAGGTCCATCTAGAAATCTATATATAAACCTCTTCCGTTACTGACTGACTGACAGACAACGCAGAGCCGAAACTACTGGGCGTAGCGGGCTGAAATTTTTCACGTGGGTTCCTTGGAAGAGGCCTTTGCCCAGCAGTGGGACAACATAGGCTAGTAATAATAATAATAATGTTTTATGGGCATATTGCCGATCTATGTTATGTTCGAGAGATTATTGATCACTAAGTAATACTATGTAACGTCAAATAGAGACTATCAAATACATAGTATAAAACAAAGTCGCTTCCCGCGTCTGTCCCTATGTATGCTTATATAAACAATGCAACGGATTTTGATGCGTGTTTTTTAATAGATAGTGATTCAAGATGAAGGTTTATAAGTATAAAACAAGCACAAAATTGTATAAGGTTAGGCATTACGAAATTCGCCGGGTCGAAAGTTATCAAATAAAACAAGGAAATACAAACTTTTTCAACATTATACAACACGTTCTATAAATAACTCTAAAGCTCAAACAACCCAACAAGTTATTCAAAGTTAAAAAAAAATATTCCAGTTGAAAAAAAACAAACAAAGAATAAATTTTCTCCAGGTTTCTTTTAAATGTTTTTCATTCATGGAAATTCTTACGGATAAATTTTCAGGGGCATGAAGGTCGGCACTCGGGAGTCTTTTGTTTTTTATTTTAAGTGAATTCCTAAGATAATTCCCGCGCTTTTTTTTTCAGTATCTACAAAGAAAGTAAGGACGCTTCATGGGAACATTTTTTTTTTCTCAAGAATCACCTCCTTTTTTATCACGATAGATTGTACTCGTGATTATTTGCGATTATTAAAAACCGGTCAAATAAATCAAACGAAGCAGATGCAGCAAACATAATTAGAATTTTTTTTATTATTTTAAATTATTTTCGGATATGGTACACATACATTTGACGCAGGATTAAATTAAATGACAAATTCGTCAATACAAATTGGAGATTTTGACCTGCCTAATTTTTTTTTGGTAGTGTTTATAAACGGCCAAGTGCGAGTCGGGTTTCGCACTTAGAATATTTCAGAAATATAATGTATTATTACACTATAAGATCCGAAACCAGATTATAGGCAAGCATGGAATGAATCATTGATTCATACTTATTAAAGCTAAATTACTGTATATTTGTTAGCTTTACCATAGTTTACAATATTTGTTGCAAATCTAAATAAGTGAAGTAACGACTGCATATAATCTGACACGTGTTCAGCCGGTCGATGTCTTAGTATCGTAGATCGATAAAAAAAAGTTTAAAAACCTGAAATTGTTTGCACATTTTTTGCTTTTGTCTCTATGTTTTAGTAAATTTATGTAGTGTCTGATATTGATTAGTATTCGTTTTCCAACAACAAAATGTTATTCTGTAAACAGGGAACCTTAAAATAATCTACATGGAAACATTTCTTTATTTAAACTTTGCTGAAAAAAAAGGAAAGTAATAGCACAATATCAAGCTTACCTCACGTCGCTCGATGGTGTAATACGCCTCGTCATCGCTAGCTGTCTCGCCCTGTTCAACGGCAGGTTTGCCTCGATTCTTGCTCTTCTGGAAGGTCATCTTCAATGAGCTGCGGTATTTCTTCTTCTCCCGCTCCCCTGAACCCCTATTCAGCTTGATCACAGTCTTCAATGTTCCCGTGTAGTCCCCAGAGCTCGACTTCGAAGCCTTATTCTTGATCATTCCACCATAAATTCGTTCTTTCTCCTTTGCCTTTTCGATCTTTGCCTCCTTTGCAGCTTTGTGTGTCAGCAAGCCCAGGGTGCGAAGAACTGATTCCTTACGCTTCTGACTTTCTGGTGATTCGAGCAGAATCCCGCTGGGTCCAGGAGGGCTTTCCTGTTTTGGAATTTCAGGTTCAGTAGCCACTTCGGTAGCTACTTTGGTCTCTACCTCTGGGGTCACTTTCACTTCTTCAACTTCTTTTGGATCTATCATCGCAGTTTCTGTTACTGCCGACTCTTGATTCGGAGTTTCCGTTGCTATAGGAACAGAGCAACTGGCCGATTCTATTTTAACTTCAGTTACTTCAGCAATGGATACGTTTTTCTCTTCAAGTTCCATCTCTTCGGTTTTGGGCGCGGATGCTGCTTCGGGTGCGATCTTCGTTTCTTCGGAAGGCGGAGCTACCGGCTCAAGCTCGACTGTTGGCATTTCCGGAGATTTGATGGCTAAAGGAGTTGTCGCTAAGAGAGGCAACGACTTTACATCGGGTCCCGGAGATTTGATTTTCTCAATAGTGGCCATTGTTTCTGTTTCCGGAAGAGTTTCGGAAGACTTGCGAGATGCTGAATCTCTAGACTGCCTCTTAGGAACTTCAGGAGTAATCTTGGAGTCTCCAATCACTCGCGGCGTTAGAGAGATTTGCTTGGAATCCAGGACAACACCAACTATACCCGGGTTAGGGTTATTGGGATGCAGAGTGGCAAATTGATGCAAATCCACCTGAGTATTAGTCGCTGATTTGTCAACAGATTTTCTAATCTCTGTCAATGTTACATCTTTTCCAAGACTCTTTTCGAAGATACTTATAGGATCGTTGGATTCTTTGGAATTATTAGAACCAGTTGATTCCTTGCGTGAAATGCTGTTTCTTTTTATCAATGTAACAGAGTTCGGAAGATCTACGTCGACAGACTTTCTTGCATGGTCTCTTTTAACGATGGTTATCGCTGAATTATTTTCAAAGCAATTCAATACGTTTTCTTTCTCGACTGGCTTTTCAGGAGAGCGCACCGATTGGATATCTTTAAGTTGCTTGAAGTCGGCTCCAGACTTGTTGATCAGCACCACGTCATTAGAGACCATCACTTGTTTGGAGTCATGAGCCTTTATTTCGGTTTCTTTTCTCTGCCGCCTCTTATCGAACTCTTCAAACTCTTTCAGTCTATCCATTAGCTTGTCAATGCTGGCCACATTGCACTTGTATGCAATATCTTGCTTGTTCTGTTGAACAGACTTGTCTGCCGTGTCTTCATCGTAGTGAAGTCGTATATTCTCACAATCGTCCGTTTTGGAAGGAGTGCCTTCTGGCACAACAGATTCTTTCTCTTTGAGCAGGGAGTCGGAAGAACCTATTATACTATTGTTATCACAGAGAGGCTTTGAAATGCCGTAGAACTTAGATGCAGACTTTGTCTGAGCGGATTCTATGTTGGCAGCGCTTTCGGGGGTGGCTGCTTCATTGTTGGCTTCCATATTGTTTTCGTGGTCCAAGCTTTGGTCTAGGTTGCTGATGAGGTCGTCGATTTCCTTGGACAGACTCTCAAGCGTCTCATGCTTGTCGTCGATGGCTTCGGGAACCGCAGAGTTCTCTGCAGGCTGCGCAGGGCAGGCCACAGCAGCCACACTCGCGGCGGCGGCGGCTGCGGGCGCCGGCCGCGCGGCTGCCGCGGCCTTCCTCCCACGTCGAGCTTTCCGCATATTCTTCGACACCTCCTTTGAGTTAAACGTCTTTGACATACTAGTCAAAATACTACTGCGAGCATTAAAAAGCGTATCGTTTTCAGTCTTCAACACAATATTCGCTTTTCCTTGAACCTCTACGGAATCACGTAAATTGTCTATCTTTAGCCTATTGCTACCGTTATTGTTATCAGAGTCCAAGGAGGTACTTCGTTTTAAGCTCAATTTCTGTTTATTTTTATTAGAAGAAGTTTCTGTATCCGTTTTTGTTGCAGTTTTAGAATCAAACGTAAGGGAAGGCACTTTGTCAATAGTCGAGATCTGTACACTATTTTTGATATCTAAATCTACATCAGTCTTAGTTTTATCTAGTTTTTTAAGGAGATCTTTAATATCCTTTATTTCAGTGTCGGTGCTGAATGTCTCACTCAGACTGATATCTGACTCGGTCACATCAGAGCTCTTGGAGATCTCGCTGCCATCTCGAGAGCAGGATCTTCCTCTCTTGAGCTTCTTGGTTTCCTCAGGACCTTCAAGGGAGTCATTGAGCTTGGAATCTGATAGCAACCTGCTTCGTTTCTTTTGTTCTTTCATAACAACTTCATTGAGTAAGTTGCTTTTTACTTTTCTAGGTTTACCACTGCGTAGATTTTTTCCTTCATTCAGGGATGGGCTATTGCTACGCTCAGAGCGCATTGAATATGGGCTGGTGCGGGGACCGACCACCAGGCTGGACGAGGAGTCAGCCAGGACTGACTTCATCATCATGATATCTGAGGTAAGTCGCTGTCTTCTTCCAGCTGTTTTAGGGCTTGAGGATCTAGAGTTTGGAGATGTTTCCTCTACCGGTTCCTTCTTGATCTCTGATAAAGGTATTATTTGGAGTTCATATTTATTATCTTTGTCTGGTGAAGCTACAGTTTCAACAGGTTTAACTGTCGGCTTTCTTCCCCTTTTGGCACCTTGCTTTATAACATTCTTGAGCTTTTCCTTCGAGATCACAACTTTCTTGTTTCTCAAAGTTTTCCGTATACCCAGAGGCCGTTTCTTTACAACTGCTTTGGGTCTTGGTGCTGTTTTCTTGGGTTCTTTTGAGGGTTTGGGATCATCTTGGGCTGTCTTCTGTTTTTCTTCTTCGATGTCAGATGCTTTCTTACGGGCCCTTGTCTTGGGCTCTGCAACGGTCTCCTCGTCAACACTCTTCTCAGTTTCGTCCTTAGCCTGTTTTGTCTTCATGTTGGAATGTGTAAAGGGTCAAGCCCTGATACTTCAGACATTAGTTGTTTTATTAGTGCTTGATCTTGACTGCACTTGAAAACTTGATGCCAGAATCCTTAATTTAATAAGGCTTGCTGATTTTTTCTTGATCTTAAGAGGGCATTATTTTAACCATGTGGATACTGCTGTTGATATCTGAAAATAAATAGTAAATATATGGTTAGCTATCATTCAAGTTAATGACTCTGCTAAAGGAAATTATAAATTATCAATTTAGGTATTTACTTATACATATAATAAAAACGTAACAATAAGTATTTTAACTTAAAATATAAACTATTGTTATTTATTTAATAACTTGCAAGTTAATATTTTATCACCTTGGAACCTGCTTAAAAATTTATGGTGCAGTATGGATTGTCATAATAAGTATATTACAAATTAAGTTTAGTTAAAGTTGTAAAGTTTAAACAAAATAATTTGCTTGGTCTGAAAGTTAAAAGTAAAAGTTGTTAACTTTTACAAAAGTACCTATACTTCAGAGATTTAGAACAAAAGCTGTCGCATTGTGATCAAAATTCGCGCACTAATTGTTTTAGTTAGTAAACAAGTGACACTTCTCTTTAGAATCGTTATTAGCTAAAATAAAATCGAAAAACAAAGTTCAATTTAAATTTCGAACATCGCTCAGCTTGAAAAGTCGCCAGAAAATAATGAAAATGTAATTTGTTTTGGTGCTAACTCACCTCAACTCTACTCTACCGTCTCAACCGCCCCGCAACGCCACCTACTAGGCACCAAGACTACAGCTGAGCGACCGAGCCGTGCGTATGCGGCGGACGAAAGCACCAAATCATTTCCCGAGCCGTGGCGCTCCTACAGAATGTCTAAGTAAAATACTCACAAAATGTCCTTCCAAGTGTCCAAAAAGCACAATAAACAGTTATTTTAACACTTGATGCACCTTAATATGCAAAAAAGTTCAATACAAACACGTATTTAAAGTTAGAAAACGATTTTTAAAAAGCCCGAATGTTTGCAGTCGTCCGCCATCATGTTTCCTTCGAAACGAATAATATAGTTCTTCTGCTCTCTTGTGTAGCAAGCAATTCGCTCGCTCTATTCGCTATTCAAAATGGCGGCGGTGTGGCGTTCGCAGTGCGCATTTACTCGTTATTTTGGTGCTAAAAGTAGGAAAATCTTGAACATCTCTGCAGATTTTGGTAAAAGACTTACCCCAGAACCAATATCGGTAATTATTTGCACTTTTTTCTTCTTAGATAGTACGATTTTAGTGCTTATTCAGTAACATGTGACAGAAACAAGGGCGTACACCAAGCGCAAGAGGTTTCTTTTCTAATGTTCAAGATCATTAATTTATTTTCAGAATGGCATTGATTGATTAATGATTGTATAGGTGGAAAAGGTAGACGATGAGTAATAAATTTAAGGTTTTGAATAAAAACATTGAATGTATTTGTGTTTACTATTGCCTATCAACTATTCTAATGTTTTTTTGTAACTTATTTGTTTTATGTGAACAAAAAAGATGGCGCTAGAACTTCGTATTTATTCCACTGAAATACCTAATTTTAAATTTATACCTACAATATTATCCTTTTTTTTTTGTTGCAGGCTCTACAATTCAAACGAAACTACTCCAACTATGCAAAGTCACCTTTTGTTGATAAAATTAAAGAGCAATATGAATTCGAAGTCGTCAAGGATGCAGCTACCTGGGACTATGTCCAAAGACTAATGCCACTTGAAACTATTCCTAAAGTCTCACCAAAAGAAAACTACCCATCTGGCTGGATACCACCAAAAGAAGAAGCAAAAGATCTTCCATACTTCATTGCCCGAACAAAAAATCACCAATTGCCTGTTTATTTAAATTTAACGTATCGTGGGGCTTCTAAGAAAACTCTTATAAAGAAAATAGAAGGTGATATTTGGCTTTTAAATGACGAATTAAAATCATACCTAAAAGAAACCAACAAAAGATATATTGAAACAAGAGTTCATGAACTAGGTAGATTCATTCAAGTTAAAGGAGACTATGTCAACGACGTTCTAGATTGGGCCCATTCAAAAGGATTTTAGATATTAGACTTACATTCATAAATTAGAATAAAAATAAATAACTTTTAATAAATGTTTTATTTTTGTTTACTTTTTAAGGAGGGAGGGCATCATTAAACTGCGAGTTCCATTGACGGTATTTTTTCCGCGCTGGGAATATTTCCACTAGACGGGAATGGGAATGAAATCATGGAAAACTGATTTTTATCACGGATAGACAAAACTTTTTTTTACATTATTTATTTATGAAAATAAAGGATAATTGATTTAGACTGTTGCACTTCGCTAATATAATATTTTTTTATAAAAGTCACACATTATAATTTTATACAAGCTGACCAAGCAAACTTCGTATCACCGTAGATAAAATTTCTACGATTTATACTACTGAATACTTAACTGTATGGACTATGTTCTTTGCCAGAAAAGGTTAATAAAAAAAACAACAACGAAGAAAGTCAAAATTTCTGAACGAACTTACAAAGAAAGATGAAGTAACGACTATCAAATTTGTAAATTTTTTTTTACCATAAATCGAATAATTTGTATAAAATGGAATTTTACATAGGGAAAATTAATGAAACATTTTGTATGGCAAACAGAAATTGTTACTTTTAACTACTACTTTAAAATTTTCCATATTTTCTCACATTTAAAAGCTTCGCTGGACTGCAACAAACATTTAGAAACTGAAATCAGCTAAATCGGCAGCCTGTCGTGATTTTAAGCGAGTCTAACGAATCACGATTCATATTTATATAAAGCGGATATATTAAATTAAATGCGGAAATATACATCCTTGTCGGTGGAGCCGATCATCCAAATATTTCCGATGAAACTGTTTCCCGGCCAACTGATTGACTAGAGATTTATATGACAAAGACACTCACAAAATCTCTTCATCCATTCCTCACCACACATTTCTATTAAATGGTCAAAGTACTCTACACTTGTACTAAATTAAAGGCGCTTTATTTATCTATTAATTTAAAATATCAAATTTATTTTAAAATACTAAACTTTAAATATTTCCAGATAATGGCAGCGTTCTCGTGCGCAAAGGGAATTTATTGGTAATATTGCCTCTTTTATGAAGAGAATCTTTTAAGAATAGTTTAAGACAGCGAGCGCTCTGTCGATACTTTTACACCCACTATACTACCATATGAAAAAGTGAACCAAATAAGAATATTACTACTGGCAATGGCAAGCCAGCCGTCTTGGCAAAAATAGAATGTACTGGGATAATTTATCGGATAAAAAATATTTATCTATTTCTGTTTCTTTTAACTTACTTATTGACAGCCTAAATATTTTTAGTACCTATCAATATTTATTTTTACTATTAATAATATTAACTGTATACAACATACATATAAATATGGCAAAATTAAAACTAAGTTTTGAGGTTATGTTAAGTACCCCGTATCTTAATCACAAAAAAGCCACATTAGTAAACTATTCACCTTAATTTATAGGTACATATCAACAATTAATAAACTCGTTAATGACTCATTAACACAAATGAAACCATTTTATTATCCCTTTAGCTCGAAAGAAAGCTCCCTCACTAGGTGTACGCGGCATGAAGTCGAGTTTCGCTTTACCGCCGCGAAGGGCGCTGCTAACGGCGGAAGGTTTTATCTACGTACCTATAGCACATCCGGTCGCGATCGGGAGCTCGGTGGGCCTCTTCGACTCTTCGACTGCGCTCACGGACTCACGGCAACTCGCAGCGCTCGCCAACAGTTGTATGATTCGTCTCTTTGTTGAGCTCAACTTTTCTGTATCGCCCTCGTTAGGAATAAAGCGTGACGCGCTTTACATTTTTCAGAATGTATTATACCCTTGTGGTTATCAAATTTTGCTTCATTTATCTTACTAGCTAAACTGTAGATAAGGTGGCTATGTTATCAATATTCTACGTCGCTTAGCATACTTACATTTAATGTCATGCTCTTAGGTAGAAGTTTATAGTTTACATAGATTTAAATATTGGAATGCGTCTAGCTTTACAATTACAAATAATTGTTTCACATTCCTAGTTTCTAAGTCTACTTAGGTCGCTTACAAAGGCAAACTTACTTAAACTAACTTAATTATATTAAGGTTATTTTTATAAAAGTTACTAGGAACTGAAGCGTATCGACTTAATTTATCCTTATGTAATGACACGTATTTAAGTTTAATAGCCAGCCAATCGAATCATTGTTTAATTAAGAATAGCTTTTACGAAAAAGGACGCCCGCCGTTTCAACAAACAATGGTATAAGTATTATCAAAATAAAACCACGTGGTCGAATCCATTTCGCAAGCGAAAATTGGACCCCTTTTCTCTAACCTACCCTAACTAAGGTTGTGCACGGCTAAAGGGTCCCTATGCAAGCCAACATCCCTTTCGTTGACTATCCCTCTGAATTTGGGAAAGAAAGGGACGGATATATAATGACGTCACCCGTAAACTCAAACTACGAACCCACGCGGCGTCTGTAAAATTTTTGTAATGCAATTATAATACAAACTAGTGGGCGTCCCGCATCTCCGCCAGCGCATTTTCCCTTGAAACTTCAAATTCCCAATTGTCCCGTGGGAATTTCGGATTAAAAAGTAGCCTATGACCTTTCTCAGGCTCTAGACTATCCCCATACTAAATATTATTTCAATCGGTTCAGTAGTTTTCTCGTGAAAGCGAGACAGATAGACAGACAGATAGACGGACAGATAGACGGACAGACAGATAAACAGACAGATAGACCGACAGATAGACCGACAGATAGACAGACAGATAGACAGACAGACAGAGTTACTTTCGCATTTATAATATTAAATTTAAAACCTTGAACTTACTTACTTATTAATTTATAGAAAAAGTAGATAATCAATATACCTATATAAAACTCTTCCGTTACTGACTGACTGACTGACAGACAACGCAGAGCCGAAACTACTGGGCGTAGAAAGCTGAAAATTGGCACGTGGGTTCCTTGGGGAGTGTAGGTGGGCACTAAGAAGGGATTTCCCGAAATTCTCACGGGAACGGAAAAAAACGGTATTTTTGTGTTTAAGAGATATCTACGCGGGAAAAACCGCGGGGCAGCCTCTAGTTTATTTATAAATATCATCCGTGCTTCATGCTTCAGCTGGTATTAATGTTGATTTTGTCTTTGAAACCTTAGGTTCGAGTTTTGGCGGTGGCGAACATTGTTATATTGTTTAACGATATATTTTTTCTGTGTTTGTTGTGTTTTGGGGTACCTTAGATACAGGTTCTACCTAGTTAGGGTCTTTGAATGTGAATTATTTATTTATTTATCAATACATAGTTTAGGTATAGTCGCTTTCCGTTTCTGTCCCTATGTAGGTATGCTTACTTAAATCTTTAAAAGTTTGCATCGGAATAAGGTGCGTTTTTTTAATAGATATAGTGATTCAAGAGAAAGGTTTATAAGTATAATACATGCACAACAAATGTAACAGGTTATGCGGTACGAAGTTCACCGGGTTGAATAGTTTAATTATAAAATACGAGCTTTCCCGGCTTACTTCGTTACGCCATACGTACGTTAAGATACTACAAAAGCCTTGGCTCTATAGACTATGTTCTTTGACTGCCCAGAATGGCCGAATAAAAAACAAACAACAACAACAAACCACTTGTCAAAATATGTAAACAACGGAAAAAATATTGCACCTTGGGTTATATTATTTGAGTTTAGGTAGGGATCCCTAATTTTTTTGAAAATCTAATATAGCCTATGACACTCGGGGTTAATGTAGCTTCCTACCAGTGAAAGAATTTTTCAAATCGGTTCAATATTTCCGGAGCCTATTCGTTACAAACAAACAAATCTTTTCTCTTTATAATATTGGTATAGATATCACTGAGGGGTGTTTCGGACAAGGTGCTAAGTATTAAATTAAACAATATTAAGTATATAAGTCCAGTGAAAACCATTATTTCGTTCGATATGCGCTTAGCCTAAATAGATGAGTACCTACCCTTAAATTATAACATTTATATATATATATATATAACATTTATAACAGGTAATATAAAAAAGCACATTCTTACGTAGGTAAGTACCAATAATAATTTCCTAATTATTACGTACCTACTACAGACAGACAGGAAATTAATTACTTACTTATCTATTAGTTATCAGGAAACCTAAGTCGGTACTTAACTTAGCTATAATAGCTACGTAATTGAATAAAGGTAAGTAAGTACATAGTGACGTAATCAATCTGTAAAAATCCATACTTACTCAATAACATTTAATGACAAGTTTAAGCTATCTTACACATACATAAATATTTGTTGTAAATATTTGTTTGTTTTTATTTTATAAATATTTGTACTATGTATGTGTCGTAGGAAGATTTGATAATTAGTTTTTTTTTGCAAAAAAAACTAGGGGTTTTGCGAAAACTCGGATAATTTGATAATAGGGAGTACTTTTTTCTCAATCATCCTGACAAAAACTATTTTTTTTTGCAATAAACCTACTTAGTATTATTGAAAAATTTGATACCTTCCTTAACTCTGATTAGCTAGATAACTGCTGGCTAGTTAACTCTCATTCTGATTGGTTCGTTAAAATACCTTTGACACTACCAGAGAACCAATCAGAATAAGAGTTGTACAGCAAGCAATATAATCTAGCCAATCAGATTTTAGGAAGGTATCAAGTTTTTCAATTATAATAGGTTTTTTTGCAAAAAAACTGCTTTTTGTCAGTATGATTGGAAAATAATAATCGTTATATCAAACTAGAGGCTGCCCCGCGGTATTACCCGCGCAGATTTCTCTTAAACACATAAATCCCGTTTTCTCCCGTTCCCATGGGAATTTCGGGAAATCCTTTCTTAGTGCCCACCTACACTCCCTAAGGAACCATCATGCAAAATTTCAGCCTGCTACGCCCAGTAGTTTCGGTTCTGCGTTGTCTGTCAGTCAGTCAGTCAGTAACGGAAGAGTTTTATATATATAGATTATCCGGGTTTTCGCAAAATCCCTAGGTTTTTTGCAAAAAACCTAATTATCAAATCTTCCTACGAAATCTGTACCGATGAAGGCTTGATGTAGGTTTATTTTCCCCTATGATGAAGCACTACAGCCAATGCTGGGGGGTGGTCGCGGAGAATTCCACAGGCTTATCCGCGGCCCCCCTGCCTGGTATCAGCCGAGAAGGACACCGGCGAAGTTTTAGTGGGTGCGAACCACACATAACCCACAGAACACACAGTTAGGAGTTTCCCCACCAAAAAAAGTTTTTTTTTTTATAGAAAGTTAATAAGTCATAATAAAAATGTGATGCCAATAGCCCAGTATAGGTAGAACTTGTATCTAGGGTACCTGAAAAACATAAAAAGACAGTACATAGAATCACACCCAGACGAAAACCATGCATCAAAAAAATTTGCATCATAAAAAATAAAAATAAAATTCGCCATCGCCGAGAATCGAACTTTGGTCCTCAGAAATTACAGTCGTATCACTGA
Source organism: Euspilapteryx auroguttella (assembly GCA_951802225.1). Taxonomy (NCBI): domain Eukaryota; kingdom Metazoa; phylum Arthropoda; class Insecta; order Lepidoptera; family Gracillariidae; genus Euspilapteryx; species Euspilapteryx auroguttella. The sequence goes on along the minus strand of OX637641.1, from coordinate 547,452 downwards.
ACTATGGAGGTTTTATACCTAAACACTTTTACTATATTATATACAAGGTTATAAAGTTAACATAACTTATGAAGTTAATATAAGCTATGTGTATCTATCACATATAACGTAGGAAGGTTTGTAGAAAGTTGAATAGTTAAAGTAAGGTTGAATAAATGGACTTCAATTCTTTTAAAATTTACAGTCTGTTATCAAGTCTATTATCTTCTCAGCCCAAAAGACATTCACTGCTGGACATAGGCCTCCCCCGCAAATCGCCACAATGACAGGTGGGTTGGCGAACGCAGTGTGGCTTCAAAGTTTTTCATCGAAAGACGGTGTTGCGACACCAATGGGAGTAGTTGGGGGCTGGTATTCCATCCCAAAAACCACGACTAGTAAAAAATGTTTTCAGCCCTACCCACTTCGTTTAAAGTTTTGTATACCCTAACAATGGTTTGTCTGTAAGAAACCCGATAAGGCTGACCAGCCAATGTAGTCATTTAAAAATTTAAAAAATATTAAATTACTAGTAGACCCGGAGAACTTCGTACCGCCTTACCTATTACTATGTTGTGCATGTATTATACATGTAAACCTTGCTTAAGAAATACTCTATGTATTAAATAAAACCGCATTAAAATCTGTTGCATAGTTTTAAAGATTGAAGCATACATAGACAGGCGCGGTAAGCGACTTTGTTTTATACTATGTATTGATGATGCTTATTTGATTGATTGCAATTTGCATTAAATAATCTTTCTAAGTCTAAGTAAATAATAGGCCAAACCGACCTGAAGCTGCACGGAGGTGAAAAAGACAACGGATGTCGATCCTGTTTGTATGTTACGCTTTCACGCCTGTACTACTGAAACGTAATTCATTCTATAGATAATTAATCCCGCGGGAACTGGAAAACTGAATCTTGCATTTTAAATAAATGCACACGCGAAGCACCGGGTCGTACAGTAGCGGACACTGTCGGCGTAACAGCTCCGGTTTTTCTGTATTGCGAAATAGCTCTTGTTCTTTGGTAATGCAGTCTAGGGCTGACGAAACCATAGACAAATCTGTTACGGCCTCCTAGTCCGCCACTGTACACAGTAAGTTAACAAAGTAATGTAGTTTAAAATATGAAAATTTAATACCACAAAGTGTCCAATATGTAAGTTCCTAATACATCTTTATAAAGAGCAAAGTTCACTTAACTTACCCTTGACCTAGCTTAAGCTCGGCCTAGCTGAATCCCTGCAACAGGTAGGTCACATCACTTATCAACCTTTTAACAAAAACAAAACTAACAAAATCCTCTTTAAAATAGTCTATTAAAATAATGCGAATAGTTTTTTTTTTATTGAAACTTCCAGAATATTTTTTCAAAATTTAAATAATGAATGCTCCCGGAAAATAGGGATACGCGTATCCGGCCGCAGTTAGAGCTGCACTGAAGTACTAAGTTATGGAAATTCACGTTCGCAGGATGCTCGCTGATCGACGGGCACCGGGCACCCACGGGCAACCAGGCATTGACGTAGGCGGTCTGAAATTCTGAATATCTGACTGAAACTGAAACATATACCTCGCTCTTTCATGACATTCAAAAGTTGAACGATGAATTAATTTAAATGATCAATAAAAAAAACCTTGTAAAATTGTAAATCTGAAGGTCTGTGTGTACGTTTGTTTTATTAAATTTAAATTAAACAATCAATGAAAGATGTCTTTATTGTAAGTATAAAATACACAAAAAGTAATAAATTAATAACGTATTACTTGTCAGAGCCCCTAACTAGATAGAACCTGTAAACAGGGTGCCCCAAACATATACGTTCATCGATGATATCGGCCCCCGCCGGGAATCGAACCTGGTGCTCTCGCGTCACAGTCATAGCAGTATTTAAAGTAAAACTGCTCTACCTAATAATTTAAATTTTAATTAAATTACACATTAAACTGGCGTTATTTTGCATCAGACAGAATCTATTATTGTTTTGGTGTGGGTTTACAAGCATAAGAGCCAGTTTAAAGTAATGCTAGCGCCATTCTCGAAAAAAAACTATGTCTTCTAAACTAAGGCAAATATCAAAAACTAGCTTTTGCCCGCAGCTTCGCACGCGCTTGGCATGGCAACTTCAGGAATTCCTTTCTACACTTCACCATTCACCTTCACTGAAACTTATTATATTCCTACCATTTCTAAGAACAAAATAATCCACAGATTGTTGATAAAAGTGACCACTTTCAAAGCAACAGTTTGTAGCTTTCTTTGGTGTTTAACTTAAAAGCTTTACAACAGTGCCCTAAAAATACTAGTCTACATTATCTAGTGTCATAAGGTGCCACATTTTTTATATAAATTTGCCTTAGTTTAGAAGATATAATTGTTTTTTTTTCGCGAATAGCATGTTAGCATCGCGGTAAATAGATCTTATATCGTGTGCGTGGGGCGGTCTAGATTTGATTGCTTTGCCCTCTAAATGGCTTATAACCCACTCGGTTTTATACGCTTTTATCCATCAAGTGATAAAATCAATAAAAAAAAACAAAATCCTCCTTAGGTATTTAAAATTAATACTTAAGTACATACTAAGGCGGTTGGCACATTGCCACGCAACACGCAGCGTGGCGCGTGAATGCGTATTCTAACGTTGATTGTAAGTACCTCCATTTGTATAGAAACACGCGCAGTCCAACACACAGAATATGCATCCACGTGCGCGAGCGTAGGTGCGTCGAAACGCAACATGCAGCGTGGTGCGTGGCAATGTGATAACCGCCTAAGTCCCAGAACACAATTGTGCGTTGCGAAGAGCCAGTGGAAAACTGACTACCTGCTCCGCGGCTCAGTTGTCATTTATGTGGACTGTGACGCGGGAGCAACGGGTTCGGTTCCTGGCGGCGGCGGCGAATATTCTTAATGTGAATATATCAACGTTTGTTACCCTCTCTGGGTGTATTGTTCGTCTCTCTATCTTTAAGTATTTCAGTTTCTATGCCTGTTACCACAAAAAAAGTTAGACCGGTCTAAATCGCCAGTTTGTATGACAAATTAGTGTTTTAAACCTAGTCTAGTGATTTAGACCAGGTTTAAGTTAAGTTTTGCTTCCGTTTATTCCGATATAAATACCATGTTAGCCCTTTTAAGGCTCATCTCAATGGGAATGCCAATTTAGACCTTGTCATCGCAACTGGCTTCCCTCGAGGTAATGGACCCAATCTGTTTCGGGCACCCTAGATACAGGTTCTTCCTAGATAGGGGCTCTGATTGTGATGCGTTATTTATTAATTAATTTAAGGATAACTATTAGGTGGTCAAGTTTCTTATCTAAATTTGATCGACTTTTAATTGTATTGTTATTGTTAGTGACTTCGTTAACCATTGCTGTTTTCTTTAGGCGTGTAACATAAATTTCCTTTGTTAAAACGACAATGGTTACTAACAAAACATTTTCAGTACTCCAAAAGTGATAATGCGCATAGAAATCTTCGTCACTGTTCGACTACGGTCGTATTCCCGAGCGTCGGAAGACGATATGTAGGTATCTATCGAAGGTGGTTAAGTGTATTTTTTCATTCTTTATTTAGTAGATTAAGGCTTCGAACGCACAGGCGGATTTTTATCCGCGCGGCAACAAACCGCGCGGATAAAAATCCGCTGTTGCTGTTTTATTTCCACGCGGTTTTAAAGGTTGTTATTTCATTTTCAACCTTATTCATAGGCCACGAAGGTACAGGCGAATTTTTAGCCGCGCCGAAATAAAACCGCGACAGCGGATTTTTAACCGCGCGGTTTTTTATCCGCTGGTGCGCACACTTCCATAGGATTCAGTATGTTACATAAAATCCGCGCGGCAAAAAACCGCCTGTGCGTTCGTAGCCTTATGATATATTCATTATTAATTTTAAAGTACCTACTGTATGTACATTACACCTCTGGGCATTGTTGAGGAGGAATCGATCGATTGAAAACTTGTTTTGAACTCTGTTTCATTGAATTTAAAGACGACTTTCAGTTGAAATTGTTTCGGTATCTACGCTGCGCCTCACCAAATGTGCTCTGGGCCTTAAAAAAATGCTAAAGGCTTAGCAATCTATCTTTGAACTTTACCCTTCAATCATTTTTCATAACGATCGAGAGAAGGAGTGGGCACACGTAGGACGAGCGACAAATAAGTATGCATGCTTCAAGCTCTGTGAAAAGCTATTTTTAACTTTCCCAGACAGGCTAAGGCTATTATGCTGAATTTATATGAAAAATATATTCCTAAGCTTTTATATCGCGACTTATGTAGGTGTCTTGTAGGAGTGCTGTTACCTAATGACATAGGTGCCAATAATATCTAAACTTATTAGTCACGAAATTATAATTATTTAACTATTGCTCTTTTTTTGGTCTTAAAAAAAAGTTTAATTTATGTAATGTTTGATCATTATATTACTAGTCGACCCGGCGAACATTGTACCGTCTTACATAATACTATATCGTGCGTGGATGTATTCATCTTGTATAACTCTTTATAATATACGAGCTTTCCCGGCTTACTTCGTTACGCCATAGAATATAAGATACTACAAAAGACTTGGCTTTATAGACTGTGTTCTTTTGACTGGCCAGAATGGGCGAATAAAAAAACAAACAACAACAACAAACCACCTGTCAAAATATGTAAACAACGGAAAAAATATTGCACATTGGGTTACATTATTTGAGTTTAGGTAAGGATCCCTAATTTTTTTGTAGATCTAATATAGCCTATGACACTCGGGGTTAGTGTAGCTTCCTACCAGTAAAATAATTTTTCAAATCGGTTCAGTATTTCCGGAGCCTATTCGTTACAAACAAACAAACAAATCTTTCTTCTTTATAATATTGGTATAGATTACTCGACCCGGCGAACTTCGTACCGCCTAACCAATTACTATTTTGTGGATGTATTATACTTGTAAACCTTCCTATTGAATCACTCTATCTATTTAAACAAACTGCATCAAAATCCGTTGCATACTTTTAAAGATAATAATAATAATAACACATCACCCTCAGAGCCCCTAACTAGGAAGAACCTGTATCTAGGGTGCCCGAAACACACACAGAGACGAACATCACACCCAGACCGGAAACAAACATCGATATTCATCATATCAATAATCGCCCCGCCCGGAAATCGAACCCGGGTGCACACGTTTACTCAGTCCACATCACTGCCAACTGAGCCACGGAGCAGTCTAAGATATAAGCATACATAGGGACAGACGCGGGAAGCGACTTTATTTTATACTTACGGACTTACGGACACAATATAATTATAATTGAAAACTTTGAAACCTTACTTAACTCTGATTGGCTAGATTATTGGTTGCTGGTAAACTCTCATTCTGTTTAGTTCTCTGTAGCGTCAAAGGATATTTTAACGAACCAATCAGAATATGAGTTTACCAGCAAGCAATAATCTAGCCAATCAGAGTTAAGGAAGGTTTCAAAGTTTTCAATTATACTAGTTTTTTTGCAAAAAAAAACTGCTTTATGTCCGGATGATTGAAAAAAAAGTAATGCTTATATAAAATTATCCGGGTTTTCGCAAAATCCCTAGTTTTTTTTGCAAAAAACCTAATTATCAAATCTTACTACGACATTTATGTCGTTTACTTCAGTTTTGTTTCAATATTTGTTAATTAATAATTCAACACTCTAATATTTTTAAAAGAAAGAAAGAAAATACGTTTATTTACAAGCCACAACGACTTTGTATTTCTGTTTTATTAGGAAATGCGCACAATAGTTGGTTAAACATAAGTAGGTATATTTATTCCATTATTTATTATTTAACGGTATAAAATAAATATTAGTATCAATACATAGTATAAAATAAGTCGCTTCCCGTGTCTGTCCTTATGTATGCTTTATTTTTTTAAACTTCGCAACGGATTTTGATGCGGTTTTTTTTAATAGATAGAGTGATTCAAGAGGAAGCTTTATAAGTATAATACGTGCACAAAATACATAAAGGTTAGGCGGTACGAAGTTCGCCGGGTCGACTAGTATAATTTCGAAATTATAGTCATTCGAAATTTATAAAAGTCATTTCGTCAACCCGCCACAAAACCTTGTCAAAAATTTGCTAAAGTTTCTTGTATAAGACATCAACGAACTTATATTTTTGTTGAAAACTGCAATTTTGCTATTTTGCCACGGATTTTTATTTTATTTTCAGTCTACCCCATGGTAATGGTTATCCGATTAGTTCCCGGATGAACGTCATTTGGTGCGTTTGTTCGCTCTTTTATATAACGAGATCCCGCTAGGTAGGGATGGGACTTTTTCACGATTTATGAAGATACTTGGATCAAAGTAGAAAATTATAAGTTTTTCAAAAAAGGGACTTTGTATATACATTATATATTTAATATAACAAATGTTTTAATTATTTAAGTATATATATTATTAACTAGAGGCTGCCCCGCGGTTTTTCCCGCGCAGATTTCTCATAAACACAAAAATCCCGTTTTTTCCCGTTCCCGTGGGAATTTCGGAAAATCCCTTCTTAGTGCTCACCTACACTCCCCAAGAAACCCACGTGCCAATTTTCAGCTTTCTACGCCCAGTAGTTTCGGCTCTGCGTTGTCTGTCAGTCAGTCAGTAACGGAAGAGTTTTATATATATTGACTAGAGGCTGCCCCGCGGTTTCACCTGCGCAGATTTCTCATAAACACCAAAATCCCGTTTTTCCTGTTCGATTTATCAAGGAAGTCGATTTTCATACTCATTAAAAAAGTACCGTAGTTCCCGTGGGAATTTTAATAATTCCTTTCTTTCAACACTCATACATTCACTGAGCAACGTGTACACCAAATTTCACGGCGATACACTCAATGATGTCGATTTTTCATACAAACTAAAAAGTCTTGTAATTCCCGTTCCTGAGGGAATTTCAGGAAATCCTTTCTTAGTGCTCACCTACACTCCCTAAAGAATCTACATGCCAAATTTCAGATTTATACGCCCAGTAGTTTCGGCTCTGCGTTGTCTGTCAGTCAGTCAGTCAGTAACGGAAGAGTTTTATATATTGATTGATTGATTACAGCCTAGTACAAACTTTGAATAAACGTTAAACTTTAAAGTATTTGCGTCTGTTTCGCATTCACGCCAAAACTACTGGACCAATTAAAATGAAATTGGGTAAATTGGGATTTGCTGTTTCAAGAAGTTATTATAAACAATTATTTATTGTTAACACAAGTTATTATAAAAATTATCAATTAATATTTTATCTATCTATCTATAAGGACATGACAAAGCCCTACCGCATGGTTGCGTATGTCCTTTTATTGGATTATTTCTCGGTCGGTGGCAACATCAAATTTTGCATGTCGCAGTTCGTCGCTTGATGTGAACTTCGTTAGTCACACGTAATTGTGTTACTTGGCCACTCAAAAAAGTAGCGGCTGCTGTGGTTTAAAGTTTTTAATTAACTTGCAATGTATGTATGTATGAATATGTTTCTACGGGTGAAATCTTGCAACACCGATTGTGCTGAAATTATGAATAATATGTTCAGTATGCAATAAATAGTAAGGGCATGTGACGTAATTAAAAATCCAACATGGCCGAAAATTCAAGATGGCGGACTTGTTGTTTTTATTGCCTCTCTACAATTAGATTAGATTAGATTCATTTATTTCACACTATCATATTCATATTACATACAAAGTTGTATTATAAAATGTCAAAGTATAATGTGATTAAGGGTATCAAACGAAAGCCCTTGTAAATTGTAAAGTATCAAAATTGTAAAGTAGAGTTTGTTACCCCTTTCTTCTCTACGCTGTAAAATCATTGCGAAAGGGAGTAGAATCATTTGACAGAGGAGGGCTCGTTTGGGGGCGTCTCCAGGCGACCATTGTTGTAAGGCAAGGCAAACATTGTTTGCCTGAGCCAATTAGTGGGCACCCTGAACTACCTCGCCTCTATCAGTATAGGATACTTTACGAAATAAGGTATCAATATTAATTAGATTAGTCTAATTGACTTTCAATAAGCGATATCTTGTATCCTGTATTGAATAAATCATTTTTTACTTTACTTTTTTACTTTTACTTGTTGAGAATAACTCTAAAAATAACGTTACGAAATAAAAGCTTGATTCTAAAAAGGTTTTTAACATTAAACTTATAAATATTTTAATGATGGGTTATATCAAAGAAAGGTACTTAGAAATTGTACCTAGGTAAGTACTAGGGTGCACCCCACGGTATCGCAAGCGCACTCTACTTTCAAAATTCAAATATTTCCGACACGATGCATTTAATAATGATCTTCTTTTTAAAAATAAGCTGCAATTCTTTTGCATGCAAATTCAATTTGTCTGCACATATTATGCAATAGAGTGGTTATATTAATTTCTACTATAACCGTAAGATGCATAGCACACCTATAGTATCGCCACCCACGAATAAATTTAATATCTTCTAAACTAAGGCAATGTCAAAAATGCGGGACAGTATCAATCAATCATCAATACATAGTACGACATCTTCAGTCGGTTGGGCCGAAATACAGGAGTGGGTCTTCGTCTTTATTAGGCAGCTCAGCGACGATATTTCGTCGATCTGATCGGGCTGTATTTTTGTGTCCAGCCAAAACAACATATGACTAGATTGTTTACCCCGTGCGAAGCCGGGACGGGCTGCTAGTACATAGTATAAAATGAAGTCGCTTTCCGCGTCGGTCCCTATGTATGCTTAAATTTTTAAAACTACGCAATGGATTTTGATGCAGTTTTTTGTAATTGATACAGCGATTCAAGAGGAAGGTTTATAAGTATAATACATGCACAAAATAGTAAAAGGTTAGGCGGTACGAAGTCCGCCGGGTCAACTAGTTCTTATATAACCTAGTATTTTTAGGGTACTGTTGTAGGTATAGTTTTTAGGTTAAAGAACAAAGAAAGCTACGAAGTGTTGCTAAAAACTGCCACTTTTTGCAACAATTATAGTTACTTTTCTTTGTACAAATTTTGGTTAAGCATAGAAATACTTTAATGTAGATTTTTGTCTTCCGTCTGGGTGCAATTTTCGTCTCTGTATATGTATCGGGCATCCTAGATACAGGTTCTTCTTATTTAGAGGCTCTGAGTGTGATTCGTTATTATTATTTATTTATTTATTTTCATTGAAACACAGACAAAAAGAGTTGCTTTTACATTTATATGTAACTAGTCGACCCGGCGAACTTCGTACCGCCTAAACTATTAATGTTTTGTGCATGTATTATACTTATAAACCTTCCTCTTGAATCACTCTATCTATTAAAAAAACCGCATCAAAATCCGTTGGATATTTTTAAAGATATAAGCATACATAGGGACAGACGCGGGAAGCGACTTTGTTTTATACTATGTATTGATTGATTACTAGTCGACCCAGCGAACTTCGTACTGCCAAACCTATTAGTATTTTGTGCATCTATTATACTTACAACCCTTCCTCTTGAATAACTCTATCTATTGAAAAAAATACATCAAAATCCGTTGCGTAATTTTAAAGATTTAAGTATACATAGGGACAGACGCGAGAAGCGACTTTGTTTTATACTATGTACTGATAAATAAATTATCTTTGAATCTTTGATGTACAGTCACGGACTAGGAGGCCGTAACAGATTTGTCTATGATTTCGTCAGCCCTAGACTGTATTACCAAAGAACAAGAGCTATTATGCAATACAGAAAAACCGGAAGTGTTACGCCGATCGTGTCCGCCACTGTACTATCAGACGATTGGATTGAGCAGTATCATTGTTTCAACGTTGTAAAGGCAATGAGAAAACATATACATACATAATGCAAACTTAAACTCTGTTGCTACGATCCTTTACTAACTACCCACTTTAAAAATAAATATATTTTTTTCTTTTTCACTTTTTTTCCCTAAGCTTGGTCCTTCTCTTCTCTTCTACGTTTGTACATCACGCCCGTTACCCATGGTTGTAGGCAGAGACAATCGATATTCACTTGCTACGATCCTGAAATACTTGTTTTGCTTGTTCTAACAGTCATATAAACGGTCCTTTTTTTTAAGTAGTAGTTGTTATTAATAAAAACTAAAGTTCACAATCAACATACTAAAGTTCACAATCAACAGAAGTATGCATTACCAGCCCCCGCAGCATGACGGACGATTTGTCGAGTAAACAACATAACATAACATAATCTCACGCCTTTTATTCCCCGAAGGGTTAGGCAGAGGTACCAGCTCAAGAGCCCACGTATAGCATAAACTCGGCTTTTGATCGCTTTTGTCATTTAAATGCGGGAAAATGTATGGAGACGATCGACAAAAGTGACAGATAGATACGACAAAGTCGACAAATTTTCGTCATGTTACCACTGCAGCGGCGGTAACATGACGGACAATTTGACGAATTTGTCGTATCTATCTGTCACTTTTGTCGATCATTTCCATACATTTTCCCGCATTGAAATGACAAAAGCGATTAAAAGTGAGAGAAAGATTCGACAAATAGTCCGTCGTGCTGCGGGGCCAGGCATCTCAAGAACGGCCGTGCCGATTTAGCTGATTTTGGTTATGAACTGTTATTTGTAGTGCAGGGAAGGTTTAAAATATGAGAAAATATAGTAAAACTAGTCGACACGGCGAACTTCGTACCGCCTAACCTATTACTACTATGTTGATCATGTATAACACTTATAAACCCTTACTCTTGAATCAATCAATCTATTAAAAAAAAACGCATCAAAATCCGTTGCATAGTTTTAAAGATTTAAGCATACATATGAATAGACGCGGGAAGCGACTTTGTTTTATACTATGTATTGATGATGATATTGATATTGATGATGTATTGTTAATGATGGCGGGGAAGTTAGTAAAAACAACAATGAATTTTTCCATATAAAATTGTATGGCGCAATACAAAGTTTGCGGAGGCAGCTAGTTATTTAATACTAGAGGCTGTCCCGCGGTTTTTCCCGCGCAGATTTCTCATAAACACAAAAATCCTGTTTTTTCCCGTTCCCGTGGGAATTTCAGGAAATCCTTTCTTAGTGCTCACATACACTCCCAAAGGAACCCACGTGCAAAATTTCAGCCCGCTACGCCCAGTAGTTTCGGCTCTGCGTTGTCTGTCAGTCAGTCAGTCAGTCAGTAACGGAAGAGTTTTATATATATTGATAAATCTTTCTTTGTTAAAATGGGGCTTTAATATGTAAGTTTATCAACATTAATTGTTATTCGTTCGTCAAACGGAGTTACGTTATAAAAGCGTAATTAATTAATACTTTGACTTTGTGGTTTCTTTCCGCTACAAAAGTAGCTTATAAAAATTATGTTTTTATATCAGTCAGTTTAAGGGTTTCAGTATTGTAAGCATTTGAAAGGAATTAAACGCCGGCGCGGCGCTCAAGCAAATTAGAATCGTAAGGTACTAGCTATAAAGATGAGTTTTATTTTATGAAGTCCCCAGCCAGCATAGTCGGCAGGCTGCCCTCGGTCCCGCTAGGTTCGCTCACAAAAATAGAGCTAGCTTCCACCGTCCGCACGCCCCGTGCCCCGCAACCCGCCCGCCCAACGTGAAATTATATTATTTGTTGATAATTTAAGAGCCAGTTCACAGAGATGCTAGCACCATTCTCGAAAAATATATAATATCTTGTAAACTAAGGCAAATATTAAAAATGTGGCACAGTATGGTACAGATAATCTTGCTTAGTATTTTTTGAGCATAGCAAAGTAGTTCTAAGTAAAAATAACAAAATAATCTATATGTTGTTGCTAAAAGTGACCCACTTTTATCTACACTTTGTAGCCTTCTTTGGTCTCTAACCTTAAAGCTATACAACAGTGCCCTAAAATACTAGGCTACAATATCTAGTGTCATAATGTGCCACATTTTTGATATTGGGCTCTTAATATTATGCTACTAGGCTGAGCATGTTGGTGGCATTTGTTCGATTAATGTAACTGGCTGGATGAAGCTCGCGGAAAACCTTTCGTAGTGAAAATCTCTAGTTGCAGAAAAATGTGTGCTAGCTGTGTTTCTATGTTATCGTACGTTTTTCAGGCACAAAAAACAGGTTCTACCTAGTTTAGGTGGGGTGCACGTGTAGTCATATAAGGACGATAGAACGCGGTGTCCCGATACCGTCGTTAAGAGTTGGGAAAGAGATCCACGCTCCGGGGTGACGATCACCATGTCCCCCCGAGAAGCGGCCGAAGAGTCAATGCTGGAGAGGGTCGCGGAGATGAACATAAAGATCGAAGGATCTCCCGTGACCAGCCAAGATGGACACCGGGGGGGGGGGGTTAGTGGGTGCGAACCCCACATAATTAAGGTAACATTGTACTCTTTTGGAGTTACACCGCCTTAAAAAAAAGTATCTACCTAGTTTGTTGCTCTGGGTCTAATGCGTTATGAGTATTTTAAATTAAGTTAATAATTTTCTTTGTCAAATTAAGTTATCCAACCTAGAGATTGCAAATTGCAATTTCCATAAATAACCTTCAAATGAAACACTCAGCGCTCGTTCGATGTTAAGAGAAATCCACTTTGATCACAATTTGTACTGAACTGAAATATCAACTCGTCCAACTAACAATAAGCTGTATTTCAAGTTACCTATCGACTTTATTGCAATATGCTCCTAAGGCCGTACGCTTTAAAGTTCAAGATGTGTTTGTAGTGTTTATTATAGTGTTATCAAACGAGAATACTGATTTAATTAGGTAACTGATTTAATTTGTGTTTGTGCCGTTTGGGGTGGAGACGGACCATGGGGCGGAGGCGCGCCGCCTATACAAAGAGTTGTCGGCGCGCCTAATCGACCATACTGGTGATCAGCGGGCTGGCTCATACCTGGGACAGCGCATCAGCCTGGCCATTCAACGTGGCAATGCAGCCAGCCTGCTGGGCACCGTGCCGCCGGGTGGTGCTGATCTGGAAGCAGTTTTCTATTTACAGTTATGTGTTTTATTATTTATTGTAAATACTTTTATATAAATGTAAATTTTAGTTGTTATTTCCTTTTAAATAAATTGAAGTCCGTTTAATTAAAAAAAAAATTCAAAAATTTAATTCAAAAATAAATAAAAATTAGGTAACTACAGCAAAAGTGTTTGATTTGATTTTAGTTAGACATAATTATGTCGACCGATTGTGTTAAATTATGAAGTTGTATAACTTTAGTAAATAATTAACTATCTACTTCTGCTACATACTACTAGAGGCGTGACATTTTTCATCAACTTTATCATTTATTTAGTTACGAGCTTCCCCGGCTTACTTCGTTACGCCATAGAATACAAGATACTACAAAAGACTTGGCTCTATAGACTATGTTCTTTTGACTGCCCAGAATGGCCGAATAAAAAACAAACAACAACAAACCATTTGTCAAAATATGTAAACAACGCAAAAAATATGGCACCTTGGGTTACATTATTTGAGTTTAGGTAAGGATCTCAATTTTTTTTGAAAATCTAATATAGCCTATGACACTCGGGGTACATGTAGCTTCCTACCAGTGAAAGAATTTTTCAAATCGGTTCAGTATTTCCGGAGCCTATTCGTTACAAACAAACAAACAAACAAATCTTTCCTCTTTACAATATTGGTATAGATTTATACATGGAAAACTAACGTCTACGATACAAAATAAATATTATAAGTGACGACTATAAGTCAGCGAGCTACTATAAGTATAAGAGCCAATTATAAGTTCTCACAAATGACATGATACTTAAAGTACTTATGCAACAAACTAACGCACTTTAAATGAAAAAAATAATCATAATGAAACTGGTCACTGAAACTATTTGTAAAAAAGTTTATATTATTAGTTGACGTGCTAGAGAATAAGCCAACATCAGTTCCACTACCTTAACTCATTAAAAGCTGAGCAAGCTTTTAAGAGGCATAGCACAGCTAAAGTAGCGCCAACAGAAAAAAAAATCTTCTAAAGTAAAGTAGATACCAAAACTGTGAATCAGTATTCCACTTGATAATGTAGCCTAGTATGTTAAGGGCACTGTTGTATAGCTTTTAGGTTAAATACCAAATATACAGTACACCAACAATCAATACTTTTATTTTGTCTTTAACCTAAAAGCTATACAACAGTGCCCTCAAAATACTAGGCTGCATTATCCAGTGTAATACTGTTTCACATTTTTGATATTTGCCTTAGTTTAGAAGATATTTAATTTATTCGTGGGTGGCGCTACTTTAGTTGTGCTATGGTAGTCTGGTATAGTCGTCTCGTATGGTTGTCTTACGGTTATAGTAGAAATGAATAGAAACCACTTAATTGCATAATATGTGTGTGTTTTAAAAACTGTACAGTGAAAACCATAACTTAGTGCTAAAATTATTTCAAGCTACCTGAAAACTATGAAAAAACTAGTATGATTGAAGTCGTAGCTTAAAAGTTAATGTTTTTTTTTTAATTCAGGTTATTTTAGCGACTAAGAAACCTAATTGGGTAAACTTTCAAATAATTTAGAGTGTTCAAAAACTATTTCAAGAAACCTGAAAAACTATGGAAACACTAGTACAGTAACGGACTAGGAGGCAGTAATTTGTCTATGCTTTCGTCAGCCCTAGACTGTATTACCAAAGAACAAGAGCTATTTTGCAGTACAGAAAAACCGGAAGTGTTACGCCGTTCGTGTCCGCCACTGTACGATCGAATTTCTGATATTGTGTCGTAGTTTAGGAGTTATTATGTTATTTATTGAGACGCTAAAAAACAAGCTTATATTCTCTTTTTTTAGATGTTTTATTTGGAAACTTGAAGTATTTTGAAGTTAACTTTTAAACAAAGGACTCATTTCCAGTAAACATTTTACTTATGAAAGTAAGTACTTTTTATGTAACTTGAGCAGCATTTCTGACGTCTATTTTAATATTTTACTTGATTCGAAGTTGATATTTTGTTGGAGTGTTTGAGGTCATAGTAGATTTACACAGATCTATACCAATATTATAAAGAGGAAAGATTTGTTTGTTTGTTTGTAACGAATAGGCTCCGGAAATAGTGAACCAATTTGAAAAATTATTTCACTGGTAGGAAGCTACACTATCCCCGAGTGACATAGGCTATATAAGATTTTCAAAAAAATTAGGGTCGCTTACTTAAACTCAAATAATGTGACCCAAGGTGCCATATTTTTTCCGTTGTTTATATATTTTGACAGGTGGTTTGTTGTAAGATAGGTACAGTGGCGGACTTAGACGGCTTAACACTTTCGTTACATTTTGACACTTTGAAGTGCAAGTGCAAGTTCACACGACTGTCGGTGCACTTTTACGGATCCTATACTATTAAAAAAAAAAACAATCACATCTTCTGGGTTGCCTGGAGTAAATCGCTTTTAGCGATAAGGCCGCCCATTGCCCTAATGGTATTCCAAATTTTACTGAAATTGTATTTTTGTTGTTATTTATTTCTTGTTTTTTTTGGGTTATGGCAATAAAGCGTTCTTAACCGACTTCAAAAAAGGAGATTATCAGTTGGACCCTTGATTATCTCGGGTTTGGCTGAACCGATTTTGATGCAGTTTTTTCAAAAGTATTTGTTACATTCAGGAGAAGGTTTAAGTACCTATTTTCACGCAATTCAGAAAAGAGGAAATTGTCAGTAAATGTGTGTGTGAATTTATTGAGTCTCTTTTAAAAAAAAAAATGAATTATATTATATTTATCTTTCCGCCGCAGACTTTCCTCTGATCATTTTTGATATTACTTAAGTTTTACTTATGGGTTTCTAAGTGTCATTACAGGTCACGTGCCTCTCCTCCGGGAACAAGCTACGTAACGCTTGGTCACTAAAAAGTAACACTATTTAGGTCAACACAAAATGTACGGAAAATTCTGCGATTTATTCATTTACGTAACCTATTTATTTCTTGTGCATGTATTATACCTATAAACTTTCCTCTTGAGTCACTCTATCTATTAAAAAAGACCGCATAAAAATACTTTGCCTATTATTGAAGATTTAAGCATAATTATACAGCGACAGAAAGACGAGGGAAGCGACTTTTTTATACTATATAATGAATTGATTAGGAAACTTAAGACAGATTATTCAAAAGCATTTTAAGGTTTAAAAAGACGAAGTTCAAGGTTACGGTATAGTACTCTTTTTAACCGTATTCAAAAAAGAGGTTATCAGTTCGACCTGTATGTACGTATGTATGTACGTATGTATGTTTGTCCGGGAGTATGTACTTTAAATCTTATTAATTTATGTTCTTTGTACTGTAAATTGAATTGTAATGTCACATATATAAGAACAAAAAAAAAAAAAGAGAGAAATTGTAAAGTAGAGTTTGTTACCCCTTTCTTCTCTACGCTGTAAAATCATTGCGAAAGGGAGTAGAATCATTTGACAGAGGAGGGCTCGTTTGGGGGCGTCTCCGGCGACCATTGTCGTAAGGCAAGGCAAACATTGTTTGCCAGAGCCAATTAGTGGGCACCCTGAACTACCTCGCCTCTATCAGTATAGGATACTTTACGAAATAAGGTATCAATATTAATTAGATTAGTCTAATTGACTTTCAATAAGCGATATCTTGTATCCTGTATTGAATAAATCATTTTTTACTTACTTTTTTACTTTACTTAATTATCTCGAGTCTGGCTGAACCGATTTTGTTGCAGTTTTCACAAATGTATTTTTTACATTCAAGAGAAGGTTTTAGTACCTATTTTAAACGACTTTAGAAAGGAGGGAGTTCTCAGTTTTATGTATGTGTCAATTAAATGAAGCCGGTCCCTTAAAAAAATGGTTATTTTTATACTGTGGTAGTGCACTGGATATGGGTTGCGTAAGCTTGTGCTTTGTGTCTATCTGTTGGGTTCATCAGAGAGAGCAGTCTACCTTTTTCTGTGGGTTCACCTTTATTCTTACCACTATGTACTACATATAATTTTATTTATTTATTTACGAAAAAAACAGTCGTTAATAAACAAAAAAAAATCAGTTTGTGTAAATTGCAGATTACAATAATTAACCTTAAGTTTCTCTTTAGTATTCGCCGCTAACAGTGTTATTCATACATACATACATAATCTCACGCCGTTTATTCCCCGAAGGGTTAGGCAGAGGTACCAGCTCAAGAGCCGGACCCACGTTTAGCCGAGTTTATGCTTTTATTACCGACGTGATAAGGGGCCAGCTTGTCGCCGCGGTTATAAGTAAGATGATTCCGTGCTTCGGAAGGCACGTTAAGCCGTTGGTCCCGGCCGCAGTAGTGTTATTCATAAAAAGTTAAAGAGAATTTTAGTTATTTGACGTATGTCAATTTAGACTGGATGTCACGTATTTACCATACGACAAACCAGAGAAGTAGACCTTCAGTAAAGCTACTTAAAACTTGATTGACTTGCTAGTCTATAAATCGAAAAAAAAGTACGAAGTTCGCCGGATCGACGAGTACGTTTATATGACCAATTGCAAGACACGTGCAGTGCATCTCCTTCGGGAAGAAGCTACGGACGCTTTTTATTCTCATTCAAAAGTTACATTGTTTAGGTCAACACAAAATGTATGGAAAATTCTGCAAGTTCTTATTCAGGTAAATATAAGGACATAAAGGCCAAAAATCAAGTTAGGTCCTTAGACACAAAATTAGTAGGTCTGTCTTAGAAAAACGTTGTATTACAATGTGAGAAATGGTTTTTTACATACGCGAATTCATTAAAACTTTATTAAAAATGAATACTTTCGCCAGAATAATTAAAAAACGCGAAAAATTTTGAATTTCGCGCTATACCGTGACTTACCGCCTTAAGGAGAGTTACGAAAGTTTATTCAAGAGCATTATAAGTTGTTGGAAAGACAAAGTTCAAGGTTACGGTAAGTAGTACTCTTGGTGGTGCACTGGATAAGTTGCGTATGGCCACATTAAGGGGCACGCGGGGCTTTGCGCGAAAAGTCGTGCGGGGCGTGCTGCGATAATCAAACGTATAGCAATGTATGAGACCGTTTACGGAGACGCGTTGGCGGTGCCCGCATCGTTCAATGCTTCAAGATCAAAACATAGGCCTATGTTCGAAATAGAACAAAAGAGACGCCTCGGGGGCGCCCGCGGCGTTTTGTCCGCGTAGACGCCCCCGCGCAACGCTCTGCGTCTCCCTAAATGAGGCCTGAGCTTGTCCTTTGTGGCTTTTTTTTGGGTTCACCTTTATCCAGCGTTGACAGTCTTTGCGATGGATGATCATTAATCTATACCAATATTATCTATATCATCATCATCATCAATATTATAAAGAGGAACGATTTATTTGTTTGTTTGTAACGAATAGGCTCCGGAAATACTGAACCAATTTGAAAAATTATTTCACTGGTAGGAAGCTACACTATCCCCGAGTGTCATAGGCTATATTAGATTTAAAAAAAAATACAGATCCTTACTTAAACTCAAATAATGTAACCCAAGGTGCAATATTTTTTCCGTTTACATATTTTGACAGGTGGTTTGTTGTTGTTTGTTTTTTTATTCGCGCATTATGGGCAGTCAAAATAACATAGTCTATAGAGCCAAGTCTTTAGAAGTATCTTATATTCTATGGCGTAACGAAGTAGGCCGGGAAAGCTCGTGTTTTAATATTTATCTCACTTCACTACATAGGTATATCCTTTTATAAAACTGTCGGTATGTAAGCGTAGCGTGGATCTTTAAAACTACGTAACGGATTTAGATGCGGTTTTTTCATATAGAAGAAGTGGATTAAAAAGCGTATCTGTGTATGTACGCATGCATGGCTAGATAATTATGATCTGGAGGATAATTTCAGGCGAAGGACGTCCACTGCATCCCCCATAGATAACCATATCTATCGGTCTTGAACGACCCTCATCCAGCGCAATGTGCTTACCTTCACCAGGCCCACTTACCGACTTATTGGTGGTCTGCCTACTCTGATCCAGCGAGCATCGTTCTTGGAGCTATGCTACCTCCATATTTTTGCGCGGTCTTCGGATCCAGCAAGCATTTTGTTCTTTGAGCTATGCTACCTCCATTTTTTTTTTTGGCTGTAATAAAGGCTTTGTAGTTGGGTGTGAGCAGCATGCCGTAGGAGGGTGTAGTCTTGTTCACGCGGCATGACCTCCTTAAAGTATTCTGTCATTCCGAATAGTCTATGCTTGAGAGGCATAGCACAGCTAACGTCCCCCCGCGAAAAAAATTAAAATTTTCTAAACTAAGGCAAATATCAAAAAAGTGAAACAGTATTCCACTATATAATGCAGTCTAGTATTTTTATGGGCACTTTTGTATAGCTTTTAGGTTAAAGACCAAATCTACAAAGTGTTGCTAAAAACGGCCACTTTTAGCAAACAATCAGTATTTTTTTTTGGTCTTTCTTTTTATTATCTAGTGGAATACTGATTCACATTTTTGATACAAGATACAAGATCATTTATTTGCAAACTAAGTGTGATATTTGCCTTAGTTTAGAAGATATTTTTTTTTCGCTGGTGGCGATACTTTAGCTGTGCTCTGGCTCTTAAGTGGATTGTTGGTTTCTAATTCGCTTGCTTGAAGCCGCATAGTTACTTACTACGTTTTGACTGCTCCGTAGCTCAGTTGGCAGTGATGTGGACTGAGATGCATGTGCACCTGGGTTCGATTCCCAGCGAACTTTGTTATAATGAATATCGATGTTTGTTTCCGGTCTGGGTGTAATGTTCGTCTCTGTATATGTTTCGGGCACCCTAGATACAGGTTCTTCCTAGTTAGGGGCTCTGAGTGTGATAAGTTATTATTATTCATAATTAAGGATAAATTTAGAGACATTCATCAAGATATATACCAAGTGTTTTTATCATTATGTATGACGAGCTGTCCCGGCTTAAGGTTACATTACGTGAGTTAAAGTAAGGATCCCTAATAAAAAAAAAACTAATATAGCCTATGTCACTCGGGGATAGTGATAGCTTTCCAACAGGGAAAGAATTTTTAAAACGGTTCAGTAAGTATTTCCGGAGTCTATTCGATGCAAATAAACAAACAATCAAATCTTTCCTCTTTATTATTGGTATAGAAGACAAATTTATCCATTTTACACAAAAGTGTATATGTGTCACTTGCATGCAGTTCTCTTTGTGTGGGTGCATCCGTGCGTGTGTGTGTGAGCGTACGTGCCCGTACATTGGTCCTTATTTGCCTACGTGAGCTCGAACAGCTACGTTTTACTTACTGGTTTTATGTTATTTTTACACTATTATTTATAAAACTTTTTATCAAAAAATAAAACCGCCGAAAAAAAAACTGAAAAGCATAAAATAATAATCGAATTACTAAGTTCTTAAAGTAATGTAAGTATATACCAAGTAATTTTAAGTCGGCGCGCCACACAAGCAAATTCCATAATTACGTAAAGATTGATGCGCGGCAGCGCATGAATTTTGGTTATTTCTTTAAATTTAAGGTACCTAATTTAATGGTCTTTGTACGAGGAATCTGTGGCGCCGACTCAAAATTACTTGGTATATACTTACATTACTTTAAGAACTTAGTAATTCGATTATTATTTTATGCTTTTCAGTTTTTTTTTCGGCGGTTTTATTTTTTGATAAAAAGTTTTATTTTATGCTTTTCAGTTCTTTCAGGGTTTTATTATTTTCTTCTCCCACAAGGTGGTCAGTGGTCACTCCGCATAAGGTGATCAGACGACATGGTTGACAGGGACGACAAGACCGGTCGGTATGGCGATTTGTGGGGGAGGCCTATGTCCAGCAGTGGACGTCTTTCGACTGATTTTATTTCATTTCAAAATATATTGTAAGTAGGTATCAAAATGTATAGTGTTACACGTAAAATGCAACTTGTGAGTTGATAAATCCACCCGCCGACCAAAAAGTCACCCCTATTTTCCCACCCTTAGGGTGGGAATTTTATTTCTAAATTTTTATGGGACCAACTTCAAGGTATGCCCTGTCGATTAAAAAAAGAATTATCAAAATTGAACTACTCTGTAAAAAGTTATGCGTGATCATACATTAAAAAAAAAAAAAATATACGTGTCGAATTGAGTACCTCCTCCTTTTTTTTTCGTCGGTCAATAAAGAGAAAAGATTGGTCCAGTGTTTAATTTAGATTTATTTTTTCGAATTTCGAATCGAATGGAAAACCTACCCAACCTCCGAAACAAATGTATCAATTTGAAAATTTCTTTAACCATTCGCTGACACGGCGAACATCGTACCGCCCTGCGTTCTGAATTTATGAGAATATTCTAAAGCCTATGATATGCAACTCAGAGATAGTGTAGCTTCCCAACAGTGAAAAAATTTTTGAAATCGGTTTAGTAGTCTCGGAGCCTATTCAATGCAAATTTTCTCAAAAAATGCAATATTTCCACTTTATATTATTGGTATTACACTGTATTAGCCAATACTTGTTTAGTTTTTCAGTATAACACCATAAGACCAAGATAAAAGAAAATGAAAAACTGGTTTTCTTTACAATTTTTTTATTCAAAATCTTCAAATTTCAAAAATGTTTTAAAGATTTACAGTTTTTTTTAATCATGATAACAACATACTTAAACTAAAAAACAAAAGGTTGAACTGAAAACTATACATTTTGTTAGGCCATCATATTAAGGACACATAAAGCGAAACTATTTCGGTTCATCTAGAGTTTTCCTTTTGCTATCGATGAACCAACGTTTTTCGCTTTAAACGGCCTTATTAGGGTGCCAGGAATGTAAACCAACCCATATAAATATTCACACTTCCTTTGATCTAAAATATTGTAGAAGTATATATACCATATTACTTTAAAAGTTTAAAAGAGCGGAGATGAAATAAGTAAAGTAGAGCGTGGATTATCCGAACGTAGGTTATCCGAACGACCGGTTATCCGACCGACCGGTTATCCGAACGACCAGTTATCCGAACTCGGTTTCCGGAACATTTTAGCCCGACTTGCGCGTGCTTCTCTCCCGCTTTACAATAAAGACATCTATTCTACAAGATTGTCTGCACTTTTTGAAGTGCAGACTTTAAGTAAATTATATGTAAATATGGTTTTCATTAAAATATGTATGGCTAAATCAATAAGTAATATAGGTATGTCGATTATCCGAACATACCGGTTATCCGAACACCCATGTCCCCCAATTAGTTCGGATAAAAGACGCTCTACTGTACTTACAAAAACTTTATTTAACACGTATTTAGACTTCTTTTAAGCACTCGCTTCATAAAGTAATATTCTATAAGAAAATATATCTTAACCTATTTTCTTTATTTTACATAACTGAAATTTCAAATCGCGCAAGTGCTGACGCAGTGATCTATTTATTTTCTTTACGTAACGTACATATAACACAACATTGTCGTACAAAATTTTTTATTTAGTTGTTTTTTATGAGATAAATCCGGTTTATTGCTTAATTTAACTTAATCTAGACTACAGCTAATCACTTTTGGGAATTTTACTATTCTTCTTTACTAGCGAGAGAATCGCAACGATGTTATCGTTCTCACACGTTATTTACACTCTCTTAGGGCGTCCGCACACGTCAGCCTTTTTGTAGGATACTACAACAAGTTCTAGTACCGACTTTTTGTAGGACGTATGTGTTGCACTATTTTTAACAGCACCCCTAGACAAAATTTTAATATGTTTCCTTGCTACCAGTAGATGGAGATGACAGTTTTTCAAGACGTAAGGGCGTATTCACGTACAAAGCTAGCAACAAGCGCTTGTTTGCGCTGGTTCGAAAAATGTATAGAAAAAATATGCGCGGACATAGAGGCTTGTTCCAGTGCAGGTATTTTCTATAAATTTTTCGACCCAGCGCCAAGAAGCGCTTGTTACCAGCTTTGTACGTGAATACGCCCTACCGGTGACCTGACTGCGATTCCAAATCTTATCTCCATACAATGTTTTCTATTCTACTAGTAGAAACAGTGACATGTCTAAATTTGTCTAGGTGGCCAGTAAGTACGTTCTATTTTCCTCCTAGAAAAAGTTTGTCACCGATTGTCGGAGTTGGGCGGGCACCCTTAGCATTGTGTCTACACTACACTACAGACTACAAAGGGCGATGAAAAAACCTTTTTTTTTTTTTTAAATCAACTTTATTCTTTGAAACGTCGCGATTCTTTCGCTAGTGTAAACGGTTCCTATATAGGTAGGCTATTTGTTATATTAGTTAGGCCATTTGATGAATGATCTTCATCAAATGGCCTGAAATCATGAAATCATCTGGACTGAAACAGACCCAGCTGACTGCAGCCCACAGATCCCGCAGTGGCCTTGGCTTGGGCTCGAATTCTTTTATTTTCAGCACAAAAACTTATGGAAATGGAATTTAAAAAAAAAAAAAAAACAATTTTTTTTCCAATTTTCTAAAGTAAAATGAATCAATCAAACAAATCATCGAGACCACTAACTATTCCGCGTTCTTTTTCAATTAGTGTAAATCTACCATTTTCTCTCGCTCGCCCATTGCAGCCCTCAGTCGATTTTGGCTCATTATATGGTGAGATGACTTGCACTCGACGATAGTCAATGAGAAAATAAAATAATTCTAGCCCTCTTATTTTCTTATGCCACAATATAATAAATATACAAATTTAAAGATTTAAGAAGAGACATGCCTGTAAATCTAATTATTACTTATCTATTCTTATTATTTTCGTTGATTCATCTCGAATAAACAATCCAAATCGCTCCCCTTTTTTTAATTTTTAAATTGAGAATCTATTCCAGAATCTCACGAAAACAAAAGAATAACCAAAATACTTTAATCACATAAGGCGCATCGCACATCTAGCGAGGCCTGGCGAAGAACCGAGAGGATAATAATTTATACTGTGTAGTTATTGCCTTTGTCAATGAAAATAAGAATGAAAATCATTTTGACATGCGACAAGTATATATCGTTGGATCTCTTTCTTTGTCTATTCAAGAGATTCATTTATAGGTATATCGCAATCTATACCTAATCACATGCCAAAATTATTTTCATTCCTATTTTCATTGCTATAAGCAATAGATCCCCTAATCTTCTTCTCACCACGATAGCACACCCCTTAAAATCAAACGAGTAAATTTTACAAAAAAAAAAGATTAAACTAAAGACTTAACTAATTTTTCTTTTAAATAAACTTGTGTGAAACGAAGAAATCGAATCAAAACTAACTTAAAAATGTATTCTATACACAATTAGTTTAAGGGTAAGGTGATGTATGATGTAAAAAACTAATGTTAGCGTTTTTTTTTTCAAGCCCAACATCCACGGTGCACCTCGCAAAACTTTTTTCCTCACCATGTAAGCAGCAGTGTTTGACTTAATATAAAAGGCAGCCATAAATATTAAAAATTAACTTAATCGAATTTCCCTTCCATTAACTACATTTATTTTACCAGTGTTTCATTTTCACAAATAAATTTGTTCAACTCTTTCAATAAACAAAATAACGATATGATTTTGTACGTACTCTTGAAAAAAGGCAATTAAGGTGGTAACTCTCGGTATGGCGCGAAATTCTAATTTTTTCGTGTTTTTTATTTATTCTGGCGCAAGTATACATTTTTAATAAACTTTTAATGAATTCGCGTATGTAAAAAACCATCTACCACATTATAATACAACGTTTTTGGAAGACAGACCTACTGATTTTGTGTCTAAGGGGTAAAAGGCCAAAAATCAAGTTCCTTGAATATACACAAAATCGGTAACCCTGTCTTTCAAAAACGATATATAACAATGTGGGAGATAGTTTTTTACGTACGCGAATTCATTGAAACTTTATTAAAAATGATTACTTTAGCCAAAATAATTAAAAAACGTGAAAAATTTTGAATTTCGCGCCATACCGAGAGTTACCGCCTTAATTAAAATTAAATTTGGTGTAAACGGTAAATTATGTTGATTTAGCTATCAGTGTCATTTTCAACATGAGACTCATTTTAAATTATAAAGACTTTTTAAGAACCTAGATATTTTAATTCAGAATGTTAACCATGAAATCTCGTTTAAATTTGACAGAGGTGGGCTCGTTATGGGGCGTCTCCAGGCGACCATTGTCGTAAGGCAAGGCAAACATTTGTTTGCCTGAGCCACTTGGTGGGCACCCTGAACTACCTCGCCTCTCGCAGTATAGGATACTTTACCAAATAAGGTATCAATACCAATTAGAGTAAATAGTCTAATTTACCTTCAATAAGTGATATCTTGTATCCTATATTGATTGACTTTTTGAGTTGGCTTGAAACCTTTATCAGTTTCACAATAAACCTTTTCGCTTAAACTATCATCAGGAATCTAACTAGGTAATCCTGCAGGGAAATTACGCTTACGCTAATCAAAAAAAAAAAAAAATGGCTGCCACACAGAGCTGTCAAATCGTATCTACCTTCAAATCTCCAGATGCCACTACTCCGGCTTCTCAAGCAGCTTCCTGACCAGCCTCCAGTCTTCCATGATGTCAGCATCAGGCAGCATGTAGACCACGTAGGGGGGTGAGACGGCGACCTGCCTCCTCCTTCGTCTTCGCACCTCCCCCCCACTCGACCAGAGGTCTACTGCCTGCCGTTCCTCTTCAAGTTTTCTCGTCTTTTCGAGTAGCTCTTCTTTAATCATTTCGTAGGCTAGCCACTTCTCGCTCTGTTGGCAATGAGAGAGGGATTATGTTTTTATGTATGTTATAATAGAGGCCCTAACTAGGAAGCCCCCCGCCGGGAATCGAAGAACATTGTTTCTGGGTGATCGAAATTTAAACAGTTGTTTTTATTTAATTTCCCTTATAATTTTGTTTTTAATACTCCCTAAATTCGAAAATATCAAATCAAATCTTCATTTGATAATAAAGATGGCGCATTCAGTAAAAAATGCCGCTTTTTCAGGACCACAACATGGTATTTAAATGCATTAAAAAGCAGCAATGGTTACTGATTGCGCCGTTTTCAGACAGTTATTAATGTTCGATTCGTTTTAATAAAAAACCCCGGTGAGTGAATCAGTTACAGCTTAGTTAAATGAGGGCTCTTGATAACTAAAATTATAGACTTCTATTATTACTAACAACAAAGATACAATATAACTATGACTGCTCCGTGGCTCAGTTGGCAGTGATGTGGACTGAGTAAGCGTGTGCGGGCTAATATTGATATGATGAATATCGATGTTTGTTTCCGGTCTGGGTGTTATGTTCGTCTCTGTGTGTGTTTCGGGCACCCTAGATACAGGTTCATCCTAGTTTGGGGCTCTGAGTGTGATGTGTTTTTTTTTTTTTTAATATGCTCGAAGGAGCAACCAGTTGGTACGCTAATTACGCCAAAATCTCACAAATCAGTTAACACCACTCTGCTGTAAACTTTGGTTTATCTTATCCTGTCTGATCGCATAATTAATTATGCGGAGAGAAGAGCCAGTTTACAGCGATGCTAGCGCCATTCCCGAAAAAAATTAATATCACACAGCACAGTATGACACTAGATAATGTAGTCTTGTATTTTTAGGGCACGATTGTATAGCTTTTAGTTAAAAGACCAATGAAAGCTACAGAGTGTTGCTAAAAGTGGCCACTTTTAGTAACAATCTGTTTATAATTTTGTTATTTTAAGTTAGGACTACTTTACTGGGCTCAAAAAATACTAATCAAGATTATCTAGTGTCATACTGTGCCACATTTTTGATATTTGCCTTAGTTTAGAAGATTTTTTTTTTCGCGAATGGCGTTAGCATCGCGGTAAACTGGCTCTTAAACGTATTGAACTTTTAACTGAAAACGCATTCCACATCATTTAGAGAGTAAAAATCCAACAGATTACATTTTAAATTACTTAATAAAACTTTTCAGCATATAATTCCATACCAAAGAAAGAGCAAAAGAAAAATGTGACCCTATCAAGTTCAAGAAAACTGTGATTCAGTCAGCCTTGCCGCAAAAAAAACCGTCCAATCTAGGCGTCTAGTACATTCACCAGCATCAACCTACCCCATACTCTATACCGCACTAATAAAGAGCATAATGCAATGACAATTGGTAGCTTAGGCTGCGGTACGTTCGCGTGTTAAAAAAGCATCGGCAGCAGAGTTGATGCAGTGGCTGACTACCACGACCGACATCCGTTCGTCGCGAGTCGCGATCAAGCTGGCTGGGTCGAACCGGTTACCGCTCAATGACCGTACCTGCGCCCGCGCCGCGCCCGTTGCACCGCGTGAAATGAAAAGACGCGAGAGAAAAAAAGCCCAACAGGATTATTATAGATCCCGAGGGGTTACGCTCATGCGGCCCAGGTAGAAGGAAAACAAATAGGACGCGCCGAAAAAAAAAAAAAACTTCTATTATCAAAAAGTAATGTACTCTAGGTACTGGTGTAAGATATTGTTCTTTGGCAAAGCAAAGACCAGCTGCATAGAAGACTCTTTTTGATTGCGAATCTTTACACTAGATAAAGATAGAAAATTAACTATTAAGACCTATATGAGTTTTGAAGGTTTTCTAAATCAAGTAATTCTCTTAATCTATAAGAGGTAATGATCTGGAATTTCAATATAACCTTTTTGAGGATATAACAAAGTTTTTTATAACTGAGAAACACTAGTGGAATCAAAAAACCTCGATACATTATTTCGTCAAAGATAACCTTTCCAAAAAACGGGAATAGAGCTAGTTCTTCGAAATGACTTACTAGTTTTTGTTAAAACTACCTAGGAATAATGATTACAAACAAAATTAAATTCTGGTAATTCAGATTTGATTTAAAAGGAATAATTAAAAAGATATTCAATATTTACTACTTTTTCCAATAAAATGTAGTAACCGATGTGGGCGACTGATATATGACTGTCCCTTGCCCTCAGTATGCTATATCAAAGAGATAAGACTCTGTTCATTTGCTCGTTCCATTTATTTGTCGTATATCGTCTTAAAAAAAAAAAAAAAACAAATACAGCAAAGTTTCGAATTCAAAATGTTTTTAATTTAGCGGCCAGTGTCATTCCTACGTAGTCACTAGCCAGTTAGGTTGCTGTATGATAATTTTACACAAGGTCAAATTAGCTTTTGAATTAAGAACGCTTCGTTCGGCTGCGGCGTTTGGCAGTATTTAGATAGGTATTTATTAGATTGGTCTGCGATTTCTCGTTTACAGACTTCAAATGATTTTTCTTGAATATGATCGTAGTTTACTCGTAAATCTTAGACTTAATTTATAATTCGTTCATGGTTCTGTAATTTTCTTGTGTTAATTACTGAACCATGAACATAATGTCAACTGTAGAGAAGAAACGAGACGCTAGCAAATTTAAATCTACATGGGACAAAAATATTAATAATAATATACTTATTTATAAAAGATCAATTTACTGAGGTAAAGTAAACTACAATAATTATACCTCGACTTTATTTAGCTTAAGTAGAGATTGTAGAGGTTCTTTCTTATATAATAACATAGTTATAAAATGAAGTTGCTTCCCGCGTCTGGCCCTATGTATGCTTAAATCTTTAAAACTACGCAACGGATTTTAATGCGGCTTTTTGTAATAGATAGAGTGATTGAAGAGGAAGGTTTATAAGTATAATACATGCACAAAATATTAATTGTTTAGGCGGTACGAAGTTCGCCGGGTCGACGTGTATAATAATAAAATATATCTAAACTTATTGTATAATGATTTAAATTTTCAGGCTATCTGCCTACTTAATGCCTTAAAATAATTATATATTCGAAGTAACTACCATTAGACCAAAGAAATAAATTTGTAATTTAACTTTGGTAGGATTGCGCCAACGATTCTTAAGTTTAGGATTAGGTACGTTTTTTAATCAAGTTGTGTAATAACTTAATTTTTGGCCTTTATGTCCTAAGACACAGGTCTGTCTTCCAAAAACGTTGTCTTACAATGTGGGAGATGTTTTTTTACATACGAGAATTCGATATTTTTTTTTAATTTCGCGCCATACCGAGAGTTATCACCTTAAGGCGGAAACTTTTTCGCTTTTTTAGTGGACTTAAGGTTTATTTTAGAAAATACGCCTGTTTTACTAAAAGAAAATATGAGTTGTGGATTTCAGACCAATTACCTACCCATTTGAGTTTTATTTGGGACCCGTTTAAGACCCCTGAGCATTATAACGTAAGTGCTTGTAAAATATGAACTTAAGTACTTAGGTATACTTAAAATACGAGCTATCCCGGCTTACTTCGTTACGCCATAGAATGTAGATACTTCTGAAGACTTGGCTCTATAGACTATGTTCTTTTGCCTGCCCAGAATAGGCGAATAAAAAACAAACAACAACAACAAACCACCTGTCAAAATATGTAAACAACGGAAAAAATATTTCACCTTGGGTTACATTATTGGAGTTTAAGTAAGGATCCCTATTTTTTTTGTTAATCTAATATAGCCTATGACACTCGGGGATAGTGTAGCTTCCAGTGAAAATTTTTTTTAAATCAGTTCAGTATTTCCGGAGCCTATTCGTTACAAACAAACAAACAAATCTTTCCTCTTTATAATATTGGTATAGATAACATAAGTTAATTGTATATGTATTAGTTACTACAACTCAATATTTAGTTTTAATCAAATTTTACACTTGATCTGTCAAAATACAACAAGTTTGTATGAAAATGTTATTAAAATATGTTTGATTTTGTGCTGTGTATACCATTGGAATAATAAATAAATATGCTTTACTATAATTATGAATTAACCAATCAGCTCAAATATATTTTGTAATGATTGAGAGGAAAACTCAATCAATATTTAAAATAGTTTTCGATAATATTAAGTAAATACCAATTGATTAATTTTGCATTTTCATTAGCACGTGTTGAATTAAGATTTCAATTTTAATTATTGATAGGTATTAACTTGTGGATGTAAAGTGCCAAGAATTGTTTCGAAAAAAAAAAGGGAACTCGTTATCGCCAAATTGTAATTTAACGTATAGGTAGGTTACCACAAAAAAATATAATTAAGGAATAATATTTTGTAATTAACTAATCACTAATCATCATCAATAGAAATTATTTCCAGTAAAGAGAGAGAGAGAGAGAGAAGACCAGCCCCTGTATTACGTGGTATTATTGATATTTGACTGCTCCGTGGCTCAGTTGGCAGTGATGTGGACTGAGTAAGCGTGTGCACCCGGGTTCGATTCCCGGGCGGGGCGAATATTGATATGATGAATATCGATGTTTGTTTCCGGTCTGGGTGTGATGTTCGTCTCTGTGTGTGTTTCGGGCACCCTAGATACAGGTTCTTCCTAGTTAGGGGCTCTGAGTGTGCTGTGTTATTATTATTATATTATATATTATTATTACGGTTGCATTTCCAAAATAGATTTTCGTCCTCTTTACGTTTTTTTTTTGTATTATCTGACACTTGAGGACGAAAAGCAATATTGCAAATGTGGCCGTAATAGTACCCCAAGTCTTTGCAAGCGCAGAGCATTAATACGCGGGTGAACGGGCCAAACAAAATGGCGGCGACCATGGCGACGACGATCAAGCGCCCCGTTTCCGGGAAACGTCTGTCGGTGTCGGATCGACGTTGTTCGCGTTGCGCGCGCGCGTTCTGCGAGGTCGCATTTGCCCGGTCGGCCATTTTGTTTCTCAGTTCACTTTTACATGAGATGAGACTCTTTTACAAAGTTTTTAAATTAGATTTTTTTTTACATAATTTAAATTAGATTAGTTAGTTCTTACATCAATTAAATTAAATGGGGTTTTATTTTTATTGAGTAAACAGGCAGCAGAGCTCTCTTTAATAAATGTAAGTAGGTATTACGTAAGTATTAAAAAGGATGATGATAAATACTTACAACAAATTAAGTACCTACATATAGGTTAGGTGATGTATGTAAGATAAATGTATTAATGCCTTGATATGACGGAATTGTATGAAACTATTACCTGATTTATGGCTTCAAAATAATGCTGTACTTTTATGAAAACTGAAATCGATTTTAACTTACAATGATATGACTACCGAGTTAATATGTATAGTTAAAGGCATAGAAATCCATTTTTAAACGGCATCTATCTGCTATAACCCAGATACCTAGGTAAGTACCTAAAACTTATAAATATGATATTTTGCTATTCTCAATTTTTACTTTTAAATGTTAAAAAAGTCTGTTTGTCTATCTATCTGTCCCGCTTTCCTGGGAAAACTACTAAACCGATTTGAATGAAATTTGGTAAGTTTATGGATAGAACAGAGCTTGAGAAAGAGAAAGAAATAGAAAATTGGGAAATTGATGTTTCAAGGGAAAATGCGCTGGCAAAGCCGCGGGATGCCCACTAGTATAGAAAATAAATGACCTTACGAGTATAAAAAAAGATAACTAGAAATAGTAATAGGAGTGGCCTATTACCGTTTTCAATGGTCATCAAAATGAAAATAAATTTGTCATTTTACAACCAGTCTGGATATCGATCTCTCGAATATAGACGGCATAGTGGACTTCAATCTCCATTTTTATGGCTGACCGGACTATTTCACTATCTTGCTTGACGTTTAATCGTTTTTAGCCAAAATACATACGTTACTGAGGAAAGGCCTTTCCGACAAATTGCCTTACCGACCAGTTTTTAGAGACCCTCATCCAGGGTACGGTACGGCACCAAAAATTAGAAATTGAAAAATTCGCACCACTGTGTGGGCATTTGCGAAAATTTGACAATTTTTTATTAAGTGTGGCCACTTTATGCAACACTTTTGCTTTGCTATTCTACATTTTTGAACCAAGAATTATTTCCATCATTCCATGTTGTAGTGCCATTTTAATAAAATAAACCTCAATTAATTTAAAAACCAAAGAAACAGTCAAAAACTTACGAAATCTCTCGAATTATTATTTGATTTTTTTATCACTATTATATTCGATATTTCATTAGTAAACTTTGGACTGTATTTTATCAGAACCGCAAACCAAAGATAACAGGAAACAACAAACTTTACAACGTTCGTATAATTCATTAGTAGACCCGGCGAACTTCGTACCGACTTATCTATTACTATGATGTGCCCGAATTAAACATATAAACCTTCCTCTTGAATCATTCTATCCTTAAAAAAAAACCTACTAAAAAATCTGTTGCATACCTACTTATAAATTTATAAGCATACATAGGGACAGACGCGGGAAGCGACTTTGTTTTATACATGTATTGATTGATGAATAGTGTTTTTAGGTACAGTGGCGGACACGGTCGGCGTAACACTTCCGGTTTTTCTGTATTGCAAAATAGCTCTTGTTCTTTGGTAATATAGTCTAGGGCTGACGAAACCATAGACAAATCTGTTACGGCCTCCTAGTCCGCCACTGTACTGTAACTAAGTTTTTTTATATCAATACATAGTATAAAACAAAGTCGCTTCCCGCGTCTGTCCATGTATGCTTATATTTTTAAAACTATGCAACGGATTTTAATGCGGTTTTTTAATAGATAGAGTGATTCAAGAGGAAGGTTTAAGTTTTTTGTAAGTATTATACATGTACAAAATACTTATAGGTCAGGCGGTACGAAGTTCGCCGGTTCGACTAGTTTAAATATATTATAATAAAGAAAACTCATCACACTCCGTCTCCCAACTAGGTAGAAACTGTATCAAGGACGCCCAAAACACATTATAAAGATGTACAAACAACAAAACAATCAATGTTCACCTTCGCCCCAGCCGGGAATCAAACGGATCTTCGAGATCACAGTTAGGGATGCTCGATGATCATCGATGTGAGGAGAGAAAAAAATCGATGTAGCGTTAAATAAAAAATCGTAATATCGATTTTGTTATGTCAAACATCGAAACATC
The DNA here is from genome assembly GCA_951802225.1 of Euspilapteryx auroguttella. Classification (NCBI taxonomy): domain Eukaryota; kingdom Metazoa; phylum Arthropoda; class Insecta; order Lepidoptera; family Gracillariidae; genus Euspilapteryx; species Euspilapteryx auroguttella. The sequence continues at coordinate 514,656 of OX637641.1, read as the reverse complement.
GGTGTTGCATCGTAACATCGATATTACAAATTCAAAATCGAAATCAAGCCACAGTAAGAAATTGATTTCTCAAAGTAACGATCAACGACCCTCAATAAAATCTTCACTCTATGAAATAAACGCATTCATTGATTTTTTTTTTATTTCAAAAATAAAATATCAAAAAGAAAAATATTGTAATAAAAAATCGTTTGCTAACCCCTAACGTTGTCTGTAAAAAAGCATCGTAGTTGCCTAACATTAATGTTCGATGTTTTGGGTACGATGATTGATCATCGAACATCGATGTTTTTTCAATATCGAGCATCCCTACCCTAGTCACAGAGAGCATCACTGCCAACTATTTGATTAATTTCTATTATATGAATTAATTAATTGTCCATTGATAATAATATTACGATTAAAACATATCAACAATTTGTCAGTGGTTATGGAGATAAGAGAATATAATTTATAATTAGAGGACTCTAGACTTCACTTTGAGTAATACAATACTACTGAACAAGGATAAAACCGTCCTACAACGGAAATAAAAAAAAAGTTTACGAGAACAGTATAGCAACGAAAGAATATCTAGAAAAACTCATGCTGTCGCCCGCGAACCGCAAACGAGCGATAGAGAGCGAGATGAAATTTGCGTTTCAAGGAAAAACGTTTTTAACTACCTGAATCATAGCAAATCACATTGATTTTAGTATCCATAGCTTCAGAATTAAATATTCTATGTTTATACGTTTTCCTTTTTCTTTAAATATGCACTGGTTACGTAAAACAACCAATTTAATCCGACTAATTTTTTATCACAAAAATAATTGTATTTCAGGGGCCCGTAATTCTCAATTGATTATTTTAAATAATAAAAGGAAAACTTACAAGCCTAGTCTATAGTATTAGTAACATAGGTATAAGGTACTATAATTTCATGGCGATTGGAAAATTGTATGTCCTCTTAATTATAGCATACTAGTCGACCCGGCGAACTTCGTACCTCCTAACCTATTGCAATGTTGCTCATGTATTATTCTTACAAACCTTCCTCTTTTGATCACTCTATCGATTACAAAAAACCGCATCAAAATCCGTTGGGTAGTTTTAAAGATATAAGGATACATAGGGACAGACGCGGAAGCGACTTTGTTTTATACTATGTATTGATGTGCTATTCTGAACCTTTGTCAATATTCTACATGTTCAGCAGGAATAATAAAAAATTCTAAAGGTGACCAGTTGTTTTAGGGCATGTAGAATAGAATAGAATAGAATAGAATAGCCTTTTGTTTCTAAACCGTCTCATTTGCTTTATTTCCTTTCTTTTTTTCTGACAGAGGCCTCCTCTTTACATCTTTTTCAAGTTTTCTATGTATCAAGGTAATCTTTTGTTGTAAGAGGGTAATTGTCATACTCCCCCGGAGTGACAAACTGTATTGGGAGAGGAGGTTAAGGTAAGTAGGTATGACTATACAAACAATACTTTGCTTTTTAGAAGTATAAGGACTAATGGCAAATTTTCTGTACATTTACAAGCCAATTTACGGAAAGAAGAGAGTCTGCAACTGCTGAACAGTCAATCATGTAACTTTCACAAATGTTTTCAGCGTAGCTTGGAGCACGGAAAAAAGTAATAACGACCCTAATTCTTATTACTGAAATTTTGTCTGCAAATGAACGAATGTTGATACGAATCTCACCGATAAAGAGGAAAGATTTGTTTGTTTGTTTGTAACGAATAGGCTCCGGAAATACTGAAACGATTTGAAAAATTCTTTCACTGGTAAGAAGCTACACTAACCCCGAGTGTCATAGGGTAGGTATATTAGATTTTCAAAAAATAAGGGATCCTTACTTAAACTCAAATAATGTAACCCAAGGTGCAATATTTTTTCCGTTGTTTACATATTTTGACAGGTGGTTTGTTGTTGTTGTTGTTTTTTTATTCGGCCATTCTGGGCAGTCAAAAGAACATAGTCTATAGAGCCAAGTCTTTTGTAGTATGTTATATTCTATGGCGTAACGAAGTAAGCCGGGACAGCTCGTACTGAATACTTATCTAAGCAAATTTTATATTTATTTTTCGTGTGGTAGCGGCATAGAAAACCACCCATCCCATATCCTCCCATGGGTGTCGTAAAACGGTACCGAAGCAAAACCCGAAGAACGGACATCAGCGTTCTTAAGAGCCTTATTTTGATCTCCAACCCTCCTGCCAAGCGACAAATAGTACTACATACAGTATAGGCACTCCCTACCTCCCTCAGCAAGTGCGGCCCCCGCGCTCGGTTAACACCTCTCAGTTAGAAAGAAAGAAAGAAGCATTTATTTACAACAACATTAAAACACACAATAAAACGTTAAATCCAAAAAAATATATATAAAAACAATACAAATTACAATCAACAAAAATACAGTTAGAAGCCAAAAAGATAATAAAATTAAAAAAAATAATAACAAAAACAGCAAAACAATTATTAGTAAAATAAATATAGTAAGAACATACATAAAAGAATCGGTTGGTTATTGTGTGTCGCAGTTGCTGTGCAAATGGCACTGACTCAGCATTTGCTGAAGGCTTTCACCAACAGCGTTACCGCTCAGTACAATCAGCACGTCTTATCTCAATACACAAGCTTGAGACGCGTGCACCTGAGGCGTGCACGTACACGAGTTTCAGCTGTTCTATGTAACACAAGCATTCTATAAAGATTGCAAGGTGTGCTCAAGCGTCGAGATTATAGAAACCCACCGCATATAAAAATTCAGCAATGAACAACAGCTTTCAGCCGAGATTAATCTACATCAAAAATAAGCATTTATGTAAGTGCAATCTTATTTAAAAGTCGCGGCCACTGCTTGCATTAATAAATTAAAAACATGGCAGAAATACATTGCAGGAAGCGACGAGGATCAATACAGTTCAATTTTATTCATTTGTTAGTTAACTTAGTGCAAGAGAAAATCCGTGGAAAATACCTATAATAATAAAGTTATTGATTGATACTAAGGTCGTGTCCCTAGTAAGCCAGTTTGTTTGCAGTGAATACGCTCGGAGGCTACTGGACCGATTTCAATAATTATTTCACTGTTGGGAAGCTACACTATGCCCGGGTGACATAGGCTATAGAATATTTTCAAAAAAATACAATACACTGCGAAGTTCGCCGTGTCGGCCAGTTTTAAAAATATCGAAGGGCGTACTTAGCAGATACGCTGCTAACTCAGCCGGCCGCTAAGGGTGACATTTTCAGTCAGTGTTCGGAGGCTACTCGGTCAAGTATGGTACTCGGACAAGTCGTTCCCGAGTACTGAATATCCTAGCTCGAGACGCCTTATATGCTGTCACGCATATGTTTATATTCTTACAAGCTTTTCCGGCTTATTTCGTTACGCGATAGAATATAAGATACTACAAAAGACTTGGCTCTATAGACTATGTTCTTTTGACCGCCCAGAATGGCCGAATAAAAAACGAACAACAACAACAAACCACCTGTCAAAATATGTAAACAACGGAAAAAAAATTGCACCCTGGGTTACATTATTTGAGTTTAGGTAAGGATCCCTATGTTTTTTTTAAAAACTAATATAGCCTATAACACTCGGGGTTAATGTAGCTTCCGCCCAGTAAAAGAATTTTTCAAATCGGTTCAGTATTTCCGGAGCCTATTCGTTACAAACAAACAAACAAATCTTTCCTCTTTATAATATTGGTATAGATATACTGGCACGAACTCGACTATGTTTATCAATGTGAAGCGGTGAACGATTTAAAGTTACACATTGAGCGTGTTTCCTCAAGAGGCGATATCGGTCGTGCGACATAGATTCGACAGCCAATCAGGCAGGCTTCGTGGATGTACGAGCGATTCCTTTTGGCTGTCGAGCCCCTATCGCACGACCGATATCGCCTCTTGAGGAAACACGCTGGGACTTTCTAGCTGCGACCTAAAAGTTTGCGCACATACCCCCCATTACGGCCGCTTTTACAATATTGCTTTACGTTCTCTTGACGTTTTTTTTTTTTTATTGACTTTGACACTCCAAGCAATATTGCAAATGCGACCATAATTAGTACCCCTGATAACACAGCCTAAGCTTGGCCGCACTGCAGTCCGCAGCGCAGGTGCGATGACGCGGCGTCACCTTGAACTGTCCACGTGCATGACGCAAGGTCCTCCGCCGCCCACGCCCACGCTCCTTACACAGCTCTTTCTTTACATAGCATCAACTGTTTTAGTTACCTACATATTCTAGGTTATTAATGTTAGCTATCAAAAGGCAAAAAAAATATTATTGATTTATTAAAAACTAGTCGACCCGGCGAACTTCGTACCGCCAAAACTATTACTATGTGGTGCATATATTATAATATGTGGTGCATATAGCGCATTTTATACTTATAAACCTTTCTCTTCAATTACTCTATATAATAAAAAAAAAACTGCATCAAAATCACTTTCATAGTTTTTAAGACATAGGCAGACGCGGGAAGCGACTTTATTTTTTTTTTTTTATTGATGATAGGATACAAGCTACAAGATATCACAAATTGAAAGTCAATTAGACTAATCTAATTGGTATTGATACCTTATTTGGTAAAGTATCCTATACTGCGAGAGGCGAGGTAGTTCAGGGTGCCCTGCCCACCAATTGGCTCAGGCTAACAAATGTTTGCCTTGTCTTACGACAATAATCGCCTTCTATAAAAGTCTCAAGCTCGAATGTGTGAATTTTGAAACTTTCTTATTACGTAACGCTGAATGATGGCTATTCTTCAACTGCTTTTAAGTCATGTCATATAAAATCTATACCAATATTATAAAGAGGAAAGATTTGTTTGTTTGTTTGTTTGTTTGTTTGTAACGAATAGGCTCCGGAAATACTGAACCGATTTGAAAAATTCTTTCACTGGTAGGAAGCTACATTAACCCCGAGTGTCATAGGCTATATTAGATTTTCAAAAAAATTAGGGAACCTTACCTAAACTCAAATAATGTAACCGAAGGTGCAATATTTTATCCGTTGTTTACATAATTTGACAGGTGGTTTGTTGTTGTTGTTTGTTTTTTATTCGGCTATTCTGGGCGGGCAAAAGAACATAGTCTATAGAGCCAAGTATTTTGTAGTATCTTATATTCTATGGCGTAACGAAGTAAGCCGGGAAAGCTCGTATTCTATAATTTGATAGCAAAAAATAGCAAAATAAATATCTTATCTAAATCTAAAGATACCATCTTAAAGAAATAAGGCAAGGGCAAAAAAAAATAAGGAAAGCCATATTTTACTGTCACGTAACATCAGTCGATGTTTTCAGTAATGTAACAAATTTATTTAAAAAAAAAACCCGTCTCTGAGGACTAGGCTATAATTTGTGTCCTACCTAGATGATAGTTATATTGACTATTCAGTGAAATGATTCATGATTTGGATTTGGAAATAATTGGCACTTTTTCAAGATGACCAACTTGCATAACAATGGCAATGTTTTATAAATAGGTTGCTGTAAATTATATTACAATTGTTTGTTAATTACCTGTCATCATTATAGGTTCTGAGACTCCTAAAGCTTAAGCTGGTAGCTCTAGGTATGGAGCGAAATTAAAAAAATTTCGTGTTTTTTAGGGGAAAGTATTCATTTTTAATAAAGTTTTTTTTTGTGTCTAAGGACATAACTTGACAAAAAGGCCAAAAATCAAGTTGTCCTTAGACACAAAATCAGTAGGTCTGTCTTCCAAAAAGTTGTAAACTTTATTAAAAACTAGTCGACCCGGCGAACATCGTACCGCCTAACCTATCACTATTTTGTGCACGTATTATACTTATAAACCTTCCTCTTGAATCACTCTATCTATTCAAAAAAACCGCATCAAAATTCGTTGCATAATTTTAAAGATTTAAGCATACATAGGGACAGACGTCGGAAGCGACTTTGCTTTATACTATGTATTGATGATTGATGAATACTTTCGCCAGAGTAAAAAAAAAAACGCGACATAATTTGAACTTCGCGCTATACCGCGATTTACCTTACCACCTTAAGGTTTTAATTCCATTTGCATAACCAAAACCGCGACTAATAAAGAAGGTCCTATATATGTATTATGTCTTAGCTATAAGAAGACATATCAGTTGCCGTTATACCTACTTTTGTGGTAGAAAATATTATAATAATATTATAAAGCCTTGCCGGACTAAAAGTATTTCAAACTGACCCGTACCATGCATGTGGGCCTGTATACACGCTTATATGTATTTTTAAAAATATTAATTTTGACGCTGTTTTATTTTAATAGATTAAGTTATGTTAAGTTAGGGTGGTTTATATGTATAATACATGCACAACATATTATTATGTTAGGCTGTACGAAGTTTGCCGGGACGACTAGTGTTACTATACATGTAAAAAAAAACTCTAGTGTAATCTGTGTGCGTAAACTTCTGAATCATGAGATACAAATTTGTAGCTAAGAAGCACTTGAAAATCTAGACGCTTAGAATACTTTACTATCACGAAAATTACTAGGAAACGGGAAAAACGGGATATTCCATGGAAGAAATAGCTCTTTGCGATAAGGCCGCCCATTGCCCTATCTTTCTACTATACGAAATTTTACTTTGTTTGTATTGTTTTGTCATTTGATGTACTTACTTAATAATAATAATAATAGAATACGTATATTAGAATCAGAAGTGATAATCATTATAAAATAGGTATTAAAAATTCTTGAAATTTCCGATTAACTATTCAAATAGTGTTGATTTCTGTTTTTTTTTTTACTTAAATACGAAAGTGAATCCACAAAAAAAAATGAATTTTTAACTGAAATTTGAAAATATTTACTTAAGTAAATTTTCTTAGTCCTACCCTATCGAACGCCATACCGATAAATGGTCCTGATGCAGTCTACACATAGACAGTACTCAACCTTCGACAGGTTGTCTGACCACCTTGTGGTGCTCTGCCCACTCTGCGTCTTCCGGTGCGCGGTCGCCACTCCAAAATGTTTCTACCTAGTGGTCAATGTAGCTTAATAATACTATTAATACTTAAACTTAATTCATCGTAAATACAAAATTATAATTTTATTGGCGGCGTAGCAGATTTATTGCTACGAAATTGCTACGAGCTACGTCAATCCCGACAATAAAAAATACCTAAAAAATTTGTTTTATTATATTCCAAAATGCACTATTCTTTTTTTAAATGCTATTAAGCGATAACAAAGTTGTATATATTTTAAGACAGATAAATAAAAATCACCAATCGCACGTAAACAGCATAATAATTATTTCATGATATGTTTCAAATGTTCGGCTTATTAACTAGGGTTTAATAAATACTAAGACATATTTTATATTTTTTACACAACAGATTATTGACCACCAAGTATAGACTCAAAGGTACTTCAGGAACCCCAGATATGTTCCACATTGTATCAGCGATTTCTAGGGAAAGAGTCAAAACAAAACCGTGATTAAAAGACTACACTTTAGTTAAATCTTTTTTTTTTCTTATACCCTCAATTTATATACTAAAGTGTATTTGTTAATTGCTGTTTATTTAATAGAGTTAAGTTTAATATATACCTACTTTATAGGTATATAAAATAGCAGAGTTTAAAACGCATGCGCGAGCCACCGATCGATTCTATTCCAAGATTTCGGCTCTTATGTGCCAAGGATACATAGTCAACGGTTTACCTAAGGAGTGGGTCAACCAATATGTTTTTTTTTTTATCTAATACAAAATCGAATTGAGAATAAATGACGCTAGATGCATGGAACACAAAATTAACTGACTCTAGGAAAACTTCTATACATAGTATAAAATAAAGTCGCTTTCCGCGTCTGTCCCTATGTATGCTTAAATCTTTAAAACTACGCAACGGATTTTTATGCAGTTTTTTTTAATAGATAGAGTGATTAAAGAGGAAGGTTTATAAGTATAAAACATGCCCAAAATAGCCATAGGTTAGGCGGAAGTTCGCCGGGTTGACTAGTTATTATATAAGTGTAGAGTTAATAAAATAGAATAGAAAGACTCTTTATTATTATGCAGTTCCTAATCAATATATATAAAACTCTTCCGTTACTGACTGACTGACTGACTGACTGACTGACTGAAAAACGGGATTTTTGTGTTTATGAGAAATCTGCGCGGGAAATACCGCGGGGCAGCCTCTAGTCAATATAGCTGACTGACAGCCAACGCAGAGCCGAAACTACTGGGCGTAGAAAGCTGGAAATTGGCACGTGGGTTCCTTGGGGAGTGTAGGTGAGCACTAAGAAGGGATTTCCCGAAATTCTTACGGGAACGGAAAAAAACGGGATTTTTGTGTTTATGAGAAATCTGCGCGAGTGACCGCAGGGCAGCATCTAGTAGAAGATAAGATAAGATAATTCTTTATTGCAATAAAACATTGAGTACATAAAACAACAAGTTATTAAAATACGAGCTTTCCCGGCTTACTTCGTTACGCCATAGAATATAAGATACTTTAAAAGACTTGGCTCTATAGACTATGTTCTTTTGACTGCCCAGAATGGCCAAATAAAAAACAAACAACAACAAACCACCTGTCAAAATTATGTAAACAACGGAAAAAATATTGCAACATTATTTGAGTTTAGGTAAGGATCCCTAATTTTTTTGAAAATCCAATATAGCCTATGACACTTGGGGTTAATGTAGCTTCCTACCAGTGAAAGAATTTTTCAAATCGGTTCAGTATTTCCGGAGCCTATTCGTTACAAACAAACAAACAAATCTTTTCTCTTTATAATATTGGTATAGATATACATTTTCTACATGATTTGCGCTAGTATCGCGGTTCAATCAATATCAAATACACCGGCTTTAATATTTGATTTAACAAATAGCATTTACATTTTACAGATTACTTCCAATAAACAATAATATACTGAAAGAGCTAATATGCAAAGGCGGAAGTAGCTTTCCGCGTCTGTCCCTATGTATGCTTAAATATTTAAAACTACGTAACGGATAGATTACAAATTAATAATGCAGAATAGTAAAGAAATTACTGGCCCTTGATTTCAGGGTTTCCTTCCTTAGGTGAAATAGTACCTAGTGGCCGCACTCATTAGAAAAACAAATAAAAATACCTCGAGAATGTCTTAGTTTTTTTTTTTAATTAATAAGCATGAGCCAATTGGTGGGCAACCTGAACTAGCTCGCCTCTCACAGTATAGGATACTTTACCAAATAAGGTATCAATAGCAATTAGATTTATTTATTCATTTATTTATTACAGCCCTTGATTCTGAGATTTTTTGGTGCCTTTCTTTTCTTCATATTATGGTCTCTTATCTCAGTTTGCCTTTTGGCATAGGCCTCCTCTAGCATTTTCCATTGTTTTCTGTCTCGGGTTACCCTTCTACAATTGGGTCCCGCTGTAAGTTTAATTTCGTCCTCCCATCTTCTGAACTGTCGGCCTCTATTTCTCTTTCCATCTCTTGGGTACCACTCAATTACACGCTTAGACCATTTTTCCGTCTTGCTTCTCATTATGTGTCCCGTCCATTAGATTACATGTAGTCTAATTGACTTTCAATAAGTGATATCTTGTATCCTGTATTGAATAAAGAATTAATTGATTTGATTTGAATAAACTTTTAGGTGAAAAATGTAATCGATTAAAGACAAAAACTGCCAGTTTCTAGTTCTAGCCACAAGCGACGCAATAACTGGCGTCGAATCATTGTAAAAAACGTGATCGTTAAGTTAAAAACAACACACGCCTAAAAACATCAGTATGGTTTTTGAAAACGGTAGTATAGCCATAACAATAATATTTTTTTAAGCGTATGCGTTTTAGATATAACGATTTTTATTGTAACTTCAAACATTAGAAAGACGTAGAGAAAATCGTGATCCAATGCTACTTTACAAATTAATTGAACAGTTGATTTTTTATACCTTAGTACTTAATAAAAGTTGTCCTTTCACTGTCCGAAATTTCTTAGACGCTCTGGTGCAACACTTTTCGCAACTGATCAGCACTCGAAAAACTATACTAAAAATAGATTTTTAATTCAAGCATTTCTAGTACTTATTACAAAAATTATAGCCATGCTGATTTGTTAGGTGATTCAATAGGTAATTAAAAAAAAATTGATATCGGAAAATTAATAGCTTCCTAGAACTTTTTTTTTGGTGTCTTGTTTAGTAAAGTTTTTTTTTTTTTTTTTGTAAAATAATATATAGTGTTTCGCTTGCTTACATTAATGCTAGCATACCTAAACGAGCTTCCTCAACTAATTATTTGTCTGTGAAAACATTATTGGCTTTTGTGTAACCTAGAGTTGTGTTATTTACTATGTAATATTCACTATATTTTTTTTTATCGTGGCGGAAACTTTCTGGACGAAGTCTTTGCATGATATAAGACTCGAATAAAATATAATAATTTTATTTTTTACTTGGCACCAGCTAAGCCACCGTAGGCCATTGCTCTAAAACATTCGTTGTACCTCAAGTGAGCATGGTTCATTTTCTTTAAATTTTGTTTTCAGGAATCATGTATAACTATGCCTACCGGGCGTTAACCCTCTACTGCATGCATTATGAAGGGGATGAAATAAAAAATATTTGACTGTGAATATAAATTTATTTCGGTACTATTAAGATAATTCAGAAGAAAAAAAAAATCTATCCCTCATATTTTGGTAAATTTTTCGAAAAACCATATATGGCTTCGTATGCATTAGTACAAAAATTCAACTGACCATATATGGCTTTACATGCATTAAGATCCAAAAGAAATAAAAAACAACATATCCTTTTATAAATAAAAAAAACAAAATCTAAACGTGCAACTGCAACAAACAGTTTCTTTTGTCATACTAGCATTAAGAAATCTTGTGAAAAATGTCCTTTGAGAAAATACTTGACAATTTTGACGATTTTTCTACCACTCAGGCTTATGTCGTATGTTATGTTGTCGTTCAACACCGCATTCAATGCTAGGTCTTGTCGTTTTTTCTGGGGCTTTTCTCATTATTTTAGCACTTAGCGTTCTAGGATTTGACAAGGCAGGACTTCCTTGCCGGCTACTAGACAGTGATCCAACTGCTGTACTATTTGGTGGCAGGCGACCTCTTTTCCATGAAGGATATTTTCCGACGTTGCCGGAGATTGCAAGCTTGAAATCTAAAAAGGGATAAACTAAGCCACAAAATTCATGCGTTCACTTCACATAGGTATATCATTTGGAAAAATATGCGTTTGTACCTTTTTTAGCTCTTAACTGTATCCTATATAGACCTAGCATTTAACGTTTAACGTTAATGTTATTTTTCTGGAAAAACGTTTCTTTTTGGTTATTGGTTCGCTGCCGACAAATGTTGAATTGTCTTTGTTTGAATGCATGCGAAGCCATATATGATCATGTAGAAAAGCACTTGAATGCATACGAAGCCATATTTGGTGTCGGCGCTAAACGGTTATAAAATACCAGAAAACTGTGTAACAGTGAAAAAATATTTATTAAATAGCAAAGAAGAGGTTGTGGGCATAAAGCAAATATTTTTTTAATTAAAAAAAACTCACATTTTTTATTTATTTTTCTTGTTTGAAATCGACTCTTGCGCACACTTGTTGTTGATCGTCGACCACCCGCAGAAAAGTGAAGTTATTTTCGAATTTCATCAAAACACAAACAAACAAATTACGTTATGTTGCACCTTAATGATGCTGCAATACATTGTAATAGAAAATACCTTTTCATTACCCTCAGATAAATAAATAAAAAATCGCAAAGTTGTGACACCTTATATGGCTTCCTATGCGGTAGAGGGTTAAATATTCCTCCACGATAAAAAAAGTAACCGTGTATAAAGCTGGTTGTTTTCCTATTAAATAAATAAAATAAAAATAAATAACAAAGGAATTTTTTTAATTGATTAAAAGTGATCCTTCCGTTTAAATTTTCAGTAAATTTTTCCGCTTTCCAGCCGTATAGTTAGTGGCCAGATATTTTTGAGAGTTTATTAGAATTCCTGTAAAACAAATTAATTTTTCGGCGAATAATGCATTTAACAGGAATTCTTGAAATTGCAACGAAAAAGTTAAATTGAGAATTTTCGTTTATAATTAAAATATTAACAAGCGCTTGCTGCTACGGGAACCTCTGGAATTTTTCAATATTGCATAATTTGCATGGTTGTATTTATTGAAAAAAAAAAAGAAGTATATTCTTTTTCAGTTACAAAGTTCGTTTTTTTTAATATTATTTTAAAATCCGATTTTCTTAAGTTCTAATTAAGTATAAGGCTATTATTTATTTTGTTATCGTTCGATGTTTTATTTGGCTACAATTAAAAAAAACGTGAACAGAAATTACTACAAAATTACCCGGAGAACTTCGTATCGATAGTGTAGAGTGACTCAAGAGGAAGGTTTATTATAAGTACTAGAGAGGCTGCCCCGCGGTTTTTCCCGCGCAGATTTCTCAAAAACACAAAAATCCCGTTTTTTCCCGTTCCCGTGGTAATTTCGGAAGATCCCTTCTTAGTGCTCACCTACATTCCCCTAGGAACCCACGTGCCAATTTTCAGCTTTCTACGCCCAGTAGTTTCGGCTCTGCGTTGTCTGTCAGTCAGTCAGTCAGTAACGGAAGAGTTTTATATATATTGACTAGAGGCTGCCCCGCGGTTTTTCCCGCGCAGATTTCTCATTAACACAAAATTCCCGTTTATTCCCGTTCCCGTGGGAATTTCGAGAAATCCCTTCTTAGTGCTCACCTGCATTCCCTAAGGAACCTACATGCAAAATTTCAGCCCGCTACGCCCAGTAGTTTCGGCTCTGCGTTGTCTGTCAGTCAGTCAGTCAGTCAGTCAGTCAGTAACGGAAGAGTTTTATATATATTGATAACTATAGTCGACCCGACAAACTTCGTACCGCCCAACCTATTTCTATCTTGTGCATGTGTACTACTTAAAAACCTTCCTTTTCAATCACTCTATCTATAAAAAAAGACCTTATCAAAATCCGTTGCATAGTTTTAAAAGATTGAAGCCATTGGGACAGACGCGGGAAGCGACTTTATTTTATACGAGCTTTCCCGGCTTATTTTGAAAATCTAATATAGCCTATGTCACTCGGGGATAGTGTAGCTTCCTATCAGAGAAATAATTTTTCAAATCGGTTCAGTATTTCCGGAGACTATTCGTTACAAACAAACAAACCTTTCTCTTTATAATATTGGTATAGATTACATGCACAAAATAGCAATAGGTACTGCGGTACAAAGTTTCCCGGTTCGACTGGTAGGGCATAGAATACACAAATGCGGTGGAAGGGACTTCAAAGGACAAATAATGGCTGGAATGCTGGACCCAATAAACTACTATAGCTATTTAAAATAAAACATTATTAATCGTTTTTCAACAATTAAATTTAAATGTCTACTTTAGGTGTAAATAAAAGAACGCATAAGTGGAAATTTGAACTTGTTTGGTCGTATAAGACCGGTATTTAATAGTTTTAAAATTATGTGGTCGGTCCACAAGCTAATTGCCTTTCACTAAGAGTGGAGACACTGCAGACTATTCCCCCACCTCGCCCTATTCCTTCCATGTGAACATACAGATTTCAGTAAGGTACCTACATGGGCATGGGCAACTCTGTTGTAAATCAATACATCGTATAAAACAAAGTTGCTTCCGCTGTCTGTAAAACTATGTAACGGGTTTTAATGTGTCTTTTTTCAATTTATATAGTTATTCAGGAGGAAGGTTTATATATAACCTGTCGACCCGACGAAATTCGAACCGCCCTTTCTAATAATTTATATGTATTACATTGTACATGTATTATTTATATTCTACTAAATTAAAAACTAAATAACAGATCAAAATCCGTTGGATAGTTTGAAAGACATAAGCATACATATAGGGACAGACGCGGGAAGCGACTTTATTTTATACTATGTATTGATAGTCTTTACTAAGTTCAATATACATAGTATTAAACAGAGTCGCTTCCCGCGTCTGTCCCTATGTATGCTTAAATCTTTAAAACTATGCAACGGATTTTGTTGCGGTTTTGAATAATATATAGAGTGATTCAAGAGCAAGGTTTATAAGTATAAGTAACATGAGCAACATAGTAATAGGTTAGGCGGTACGAAGTTCGCCGGGTCGACTAGTAGTTTAAATAAGTTATTTTTCTAAAAACAAACATCTTTTATAGGTCAAAGTTTGCAAGCGTTTCGCATAATAATAATGATGAATATAAGTTTAGGAAAAAGCAATTAAACAATAAAACTATCACGAGTGGAACAATTCCGGTTTTTCTGTACTGAAAAATGGCTCTTGTTTATGGTAATACAGTCTAGGGTTGACGAAACCATAGACAAATCTGTTACGGCCTCCCAGTTTGCCGCTGTACAAACCTAAATAATTACTAACGTAGGTAAGACATTTACTAAAATTGTAAATCTATGCATTTGGCGCCTCTGCCTGACCTTTCAGGGAATAAAAGGCGTGAGATTATGTTATTTATATATTTCAGTGCAATTAATAAAATAAAGTCTAGTAAATAAAGTTAAACTATCTTTTACTCCGTTTTACTCATATAACAGAAATCTATAAGTTCTAATATTATAAATCTGAAAGTCTCTTTGTGCTTTCACAATCACGTATACATTACTGCACCGATATCGCTGAAAATTAGAATCTCCATCTACAACCACGACACGACACGAACGGGAGTAGAATCATTTGACAGAGGAGGGCTCGTTTGGGGGCCTCTCCATGCGACTATTGTCGGAAAGGCATGAGCCAATTGGTGGGCACCCTGAACTGCCTCGCCTCTCACAGTATAGGATACTTTACCAAATAAGGTATCAATAGCAATTAGATTAGATGTAGTCTAATTGACTTTCAATAAGTGATATCTTGTATCCTATATTGAATAAATAATTATTTGATTTCATTTGATTTGAATATGATGGATACTTTATATCCCGCAAATTCCCTGGGAACGGAAAATTATAATTTTGCTTTGAAGGAAAACTCTCTCCACTAGGCAGGCATAAAAAAAAAACACCATCGCTTTTCGTCCACTTCGACGACGGTTTAAGAGCTACAGATCTTATTTTCATTTAATCTTAAATTGGTTATATAACACACATTTTCTTTAAAATAGAAACACGATTAGACAAAATTATCTTGATAGAAAAAAAACCTCATGTTACCTCTATTTTCTAACCAAAATTCACGGGATATATGTAGTAACGGCCATGCCATTCTTTATGATTTTCCAATTTTATTTAGTAATAGAAGAAGTTCATTACCCTTATCTGTCAAGAAAATATTTCGATTTAAATAGTGATTTTATTAGTAAATCTAAAATTTATGTTTTGTCACTTATGCCCGACTAGAATCTGTCCCGCGGTCTCACCCGTGCAGATTTCACATAAACACCAAAATCCCGTTTTTTCCGTTTCCTTAATCCGTTTCTTCCGTTTCCGAATTTATTCCTTAGTGCTCCCCTACACACCCCCAAGGAGCCTACGTTCAAAACTTCAGCCCACTGCGCCCAGTAGTTTCGGCTCTGCGTTGTCTGTCAGTCAGTCAGTCAGTAACGAAAAAGTTTTATATTGATTAATTTATTTGCTATCTGTCTTTTGCCTCTCGGTTCTGTGTTTTGCTTCCAACTGTCTCCATTTTATACATAAACATTGGTACACTCATTTAAATGTTTCAAAGGTTAACGGTTATAATGATATTTCGACCCTCTCTCTCTATTTAGTTTCCAATTTAAACACAAGTCTGCCAGGAAGTAAGTACTAGTTAATAATAATAATACTCGCAGTGAAGTTGAGAAAAAAAATCAACTTACTGCACTAACAGAGGGGTTAGCGACTTCCGTTCGCTTCGGTACAAGATGCAAGTTTATCTACTAAAACGTAGATTGTATAAATATGAGATTATGAACATTATAATCTTCAATACAAGCAAGATTCTTCTGTCAAGGACTGGGGTTTTTAGTTGATACTTTAGGTAGTAGTAAAAGACTATGCTGATTAAAGAACGGAGTCGATAAGTGAATGAAAATTAGAGCAATGCCAAGCCTAGTTCGTAGGAAAATAATATCTAGAAAGCATGATCAGAGTCTTCAAGTGGCAACAGCGGACCTGGCGTTCGGGTGCGGTCGGTTTTCTCCGTGAGAGTTCGGCTAACGGCTCTTTCCCCGTCGAGTGCGCCAGCGCAGACTTTCGCTATAAAAATAAATTTGTGCTCCTTGGCACAGAACCAAGACAAGGCGAGCCTTCGATTCTAAAATAATCTCCTTGGCTTGTTATTTTTAAATATTTATAGGTATTCATTGTATTTAATGGTGACTAACTAAATGTAACTGGGGACAGAAATTGCATATACTTAAGTATCACAAGTTATTAACAGGGTTAAGCTGACAATAAAAAAAAAAGAAAGATAAATAAAAAAAAGTAGAGTTTGTTAACCCTTTTTTCTCTACGCTGTAAAATCATTGCAAAAGGGAGTAGAATATCATTTGACAGATGTTAGCTCGTTTGGTGGTCTCTCCAGGCGACTCCGTTGTTGGCTATGCTGATGAGTCTGATCCGTGGCACTGCATGGACCTTAGTCTCATAAACTTATGATTAAACTTCTATTCTATTGCTATTCTACTATTACTATTTTATGATTGGGTGAAAAATTGCGAGTCTCGTAACTTTGATCGATCGTTATAGCATAGCAATAGAATATGAATAGTAAGCTATCGAGTAATCTAGGATTTTTTCCCCTAAATAGTTAATACTGTTTTGTTCGACGAAAGTGGAATCCGCGTAGTGCAACTGTCATTAAATATCAATCAATATTGACGTAAATAATGTCAGTCGAACGTAATCATAACATTATCATAGTATGGAGCAGACTTCCCTTTTTGGTCAATTCCAATCTATTGCGATACTACTGCTATAAATTGACTACGAGACTACCAAATGTGTATTTTCTTGCGATTAACGTACTATTTTTGTTCTACTTTTATCCGATAGTGCCGTTTCGCGCGATGAGACTGAGGCCCCTGATATAGTCTTCACCGTGGTATGACAACGGTCTAATAAATAGTGTAGGACTTACAGTGTTTGTATTTGATTTCACTTATGTTTTCAATTATGAAAAGTCATATCCTCAAAAACGTCATATTAAGTTCTAGATCTCCTCCTATTATTTGATTTAAAACACCTTCAAAACTCTTATAGCCTCAAGTTCTTTTCAAGAAGCCCGAAGTATTTTTTAATGAGATATACTTTAAAGTTAGAATTCTTTTATAATCTTTGTCCTTGTTTAAAAGTATGATTTTTAGCGGCTCTCTACCTACGTCTCAAAACGATTAGTTTTTTTATTTTATTAGATTGTTGCTAGTTGCTACGTTTAGATTATTGTTTGAAATTACAAACATACACTACATTTCGTTTCAGATAACATCCTTTTTTTTTTAAAGGAACATATTTAAGCAAAATCAATTGCTGTTTAGCTGGTTTTCGTGTTTCTCGTAGTCCAGGGAAGGTTTAAAAGGTACGGTAAGAAACCAGGGAAAATTTTCGAGGAATACAGTAAAAACTACAAATTTCATTTCTTAAACTGGATTTCAACTTGCTTCGATCCAGACCTACTTTTACTTGCTTGGCTTCTGTTTCAGTCATAAATAATCCTTTCCATAAACTCATTTCGCTCTGAAATTATTGACAAACTTTTTAAGATGAAATAGTACCCTAGGTACCTTCTGAAAAAAATTTCAAGTTTTTCTGACAAAAAGCTGTCGAGAATATTATTTGGAAACACATTAGTAAAACGTAGAAACATGTGAAAAGTGCAATCGATTAAAGAGAAAAACAACAAATTTTCTTCTACGTACGAGTTTCTACGTTTTACTTAGGTATGTGTTTAAAAAATCTTTTAAGACAATCTTGAGGTCTTTTCGCCACAAAAACTTGTATTTGACTTCCTGATTTACGTAAAACGTCTTTTCTTCTCTTGATTCCAAAGAAAGTACTTTTTTGCAATTATTAAAAGGCTCACTTATGTTGTATATATATATTTTTTTTTCATTTATGTATTATGATGATTATATTTTGAAAAGTGTACCTAAGTACAATCCCCATTATTTTACTGTTAAAATATAGTTTAAGTTATTTAATATTTCATCATCATCATTTCAGCCGTAGGACGTCCACTGCTGGACATAGGCCTCCCTCAAGGCTCCCCATCTGTACCGATCGCAGGTGGCCTGCATCCAGCGTGGACCCGCAGCCTTGCGCAGATCATCCGTCCATCTGGTCGGTGGACGTCCTACGCTGCGCTTGCCGATCCGTGGTCTCCACTCGAGAACTTTTCGGCCCCAGCGGCCATCTGTTCTGTTAATAACTAACAACATTGAAATATAATAATTAGGAGAGTTCGTGATCCGGGTGACAAATCATGTAACAAACAAACTTTGCTTTAACTGACAGATAACTATTTCGATATTAACATTAATTAGGTTGAATACATGGACTTGATTAGTTAACGTCAACAATCTACTTCTTCTAATATATAAAAATAAATCGTGGTTCGTTAGTCTCGCTAAAACTCGAGAACGGCCGGGCCGATTTAGCTGATTTTGATTTTGAAATGTTCGTAGTACTCCAGGGAAGGTTTAAAAGGTGAGAAAATATTTAAAAATTGAGAGGAAGTTAGTAAAACCAGCAATTTAAATTTCCATACAAAATGTTCCATTACTCTTCTATCAATAATTTTCCTCGACAATTATTGATTTGACGTTCTTGTTTTTTAACTCTCCCATCCTGTCCATACAGCCAAGTTTTTAGTGGGTAAGTGGTATTATAATAATGGTGTCAACGTCTCAACTTATAATCCAAGGCGAAGCGAAGTTTTCCGGGTCAGCTAGTTAAATAAATAAAAATATATTTATAAGTTGTGTGTGATATAAACAAGACAATGTTCTACTAAATCAAAAATAGCCGAATTATTATAAAATTTAATAGGAGAAAGTGGCCAAAACTTGACGTTTTATTAATCACTATTTTGATAATAAGAATTATAGATAACTCCTCGACCCGGAGATACCACCTAACCTTTATATTAAACTTATAAACATTCCTTTTTAAATCAATATTAAAAAGAAAAAAACGCATCAAAATCCGTTGCATAGTTTTAAAGATTTAAGCATACATAGGGACAGAGGCGGGAAGCGACTTTGTTTTATACTATCAGTGTTTATATACTTTTATTTATACATAATTTTATACCACTTGTATCTTTGTATATGCTCGCACTCGTAACTGTAGCACTAAATAAAGTAAAGATTCTCATTTTGAATTTCTTCAGTTCAGTACAATCATCAAAACCACTAATATCGGATTCTGAAGGATTTTTCAGTGTTATTCAGTGACCACCTTCGTGGTACAGTTAGCAGTTATGTTGACTGTGGCTTCGAAGGATGTTTTTTCCTTGGTGTGCTTTGTATGTTTTCCTGGCTACCATACCAATGTACAGTTTAACGTAGTGGTATTTAGGGGCTCTACTGATTGTTATTACTTTATTAGTATATATATATATATATATATATATACATAGTATAAATCAAAGTCGCTTCCCGCGTCTGTCCCTATGTATGCTTATATCTTTAAAAATATGCAAAGGATTTTGATACGTTTTTTTTAATAGATAGAGTGATTCAAGAGGAAGGTTTATAAGTACAATACATGCACAACATAGTAATAGGTAAGGCGGTACAAAGTTCGCCGGGTAGACTAGTTTTATAAATAAAAGCAGATTGCCGTCGATCTTTATAAATCAGGTGATATTTTGAAAAATCTTGTAGTATGAAAAATAGTTTGGAAAATGCCACTTTTTTCCCGTTCAGGAAAGGAATTCCTTTCTGAATGACACCGCTTCTCTCCTTATCCTTTAGCGCGGCCATTTTTATTAAACATTTTCCTTAAAGTATTCTAGCAAGCTGTTTAGGTTAAACGCTGCTGTCAGTCAATCATTCAGTAAAAGAGTTTTAAAATAGAGTTATACATATTATGGCAAAAATTACGATTTTTTTAAATAACGCTAACCCAAGCTTAGACATAAAATTGAGTTGTCCAAGTAAGTATCTAGCAATAATATGAACATCATCTCAGGCGAGAGAAGTTTGCCGATCTCAGTATTTATTTATTTATTTATTCGTATGGCTGCACTGAATACGCTAGTACTATGTTAGTACTAGCATGTCAAAGGCAAATGGCTCGTTAAGACTACAGTATACCCCGTACGCCTAAATATAAATACTTACATAATTTCTGTTTTACAAAAAAGGAACCCGCCTTTAAGAAATTGACACTACATAAACTGAAAACTTCCTCTTTTCTGAAGTCGGTTAAAACAGGTAACCTTCTCTCTACTTCTGTAAAACCAAGATCAAAATCGGTTCAGCCAAACTCGAGATAATCGCGAACAAAGATACATACAAACATACACACAGGTCAAACTGGTAACCTCCTTTTTTGAAGTCGGTTAAAAAAGATAAAACGTTTTTCCACTACTAAATATTTTACAATCGCCATGAAAATGTAGTATGTTACTAACACTAGAAATAACTAGGTGTACACGTGTTCCTGTTTTTTAAATTCGCAATAGATTCAGACTTATAGGCAGCTGAAACGGATTTTATGTAAAAAAAAAAAAATTGTTGGCTCAAGTTTTTTGTTTAACAAAATTAATCAATATATATAAAACCCTTCCGTTACTGACTGACTGACTGACAAACAACGCAGAGCCGAAACTACTGGGCGTAGAAAGTTGAAAATTGGCACCTGGGTTCCTTGGGGAGTGTAGATGAGCACTACAAGGGATTTCCCGAAATTCTCACGGGAACGGATAAAACGGGAATTTTGTGTTTATGAGAAATCTGCGCGGGAAAAACCGCGGGGCAGCCTCTAGTGCATATCTAAAAAAAAAGAACCTATAAACCTAGAATATTAAATGCTGAAGTGATACACCTTAAAAGCGATACACCGCATCGTGATTTGCTAAGATTTAGGGAGTGAAAAACGATTTTCTCCGGAAACGCAATTTTCAACAAAAAATATGCTCTCTCTATCGCACGGTTGCGGTTCGACGCCTACAGCATGAGTTTTTCTTAATATTATTTCGTTGCTATACAGTCATCTTAAGTGTTTCAACGATGGACGCGCTGATGCACGTTCTTTACGACACCTTTGGGAGGTACCTAGTATTCTGTGCTGCCACCACACGGCCGTAAAATCTACTTCTACTACATAAACCGGGTGTTTCTGACAAGACGGTATTTTGCTCCCCATAACTAAAAACTTTCCCAAAGCAACATAGGTCGGAATCTCAAAAAAAAAAAAAACCAGCTGTTCCAACTGCTGATTGACAACTGATTTTTGTTTTGAGATTTCAACCCATGTTGCTTTGGGAAAGTTGTTAGGTATGGTGAGCTGAATCCATCCTTTGATTTATTGGCGCATTGTCAGAAACACCCGGTATAAAAATTAATGATGGATCGTTAGTCTCGCTAAAACTCGAGAACGGCCGGGCCGATTCAGCTGATTTTGGTCTTTAAATGTTCGTAGTAGACCAGGGAAGGTTTAAAAAGTGAGAAAACATGTAAAAACAACAATTAAATTTTCCATACAAAATGTTTCATTACTGTTCCTTTTCCCAAAATATTGATTTGACGTTGTTTTTAAATTCTTTCATTCTGGGCGGGCAAAATAACAAAGTCAATACAGCCAAGTTTTTAGTGGATACGTACGTAGTATAATAACAATCGTGTAAACTTATAATCTTGGAACTAAGGTAATACGGAGCTTGCCGGGTCAGCTAGTAATAAATAAAATAACTGATTAATATTGTAAATGCGAAAGTAACTTTACCTGTTACGCTTTCACGACTTAACAGCTGAACCGAAAAGCATGAAAATTGATAGTTTGGTAGAAGTATGAAACGAGCAGGAAACTTTATCTCAAAAATAATACGGGATGAAGAAAACGGATAATTTTCTTTGCGAAAGGCGAATACGCGGGTGAAGCCGCGGGGCGTTTAAGATAATTAAAATCAATATAAATCTTAGAGGATATTCATAAGTTTTTCAGTAATGTTAAAGTAATTAGAAACTACCCAATTTTTTCAGATAAGATTTGAGGCATCAGGTTTTTTTCAGGAAAATACGTAAGGATCAACTAAAGTTATTAACCAACGCCTGAAAAAGAAAACCTGTTTTGGGATCTGAAATGATAGTGTACAAGAAAATTCGCGGTAAAGTTTCCATATATATGTCGTAGTAAGATTTGATAATTAGGTTTTTTGCAAAAAACCTAGGGATTTTGCGAAAACACGGATAATTTGATATAAGCATTACTTTTTTTTCAATCATGCTGAATTAAAGCAGTTTTTTTTGCAAAAAACCTAGTAATATTGAAAACTTTGAAACCTTCCTATAATCTGATTGGCTAGTTTATTGCTTGCTGGTAAACTCTTATTCTGATTGGTTCGTTAAAATATCCTTTGACGCTACAGAGAACCAATCAGAATAAGCCAGCAACCAGCAAGCAATAAATCTAGCCAATCAGAGTTAAGGCTGGTTTCAAATTTTTCAATTATACTAGGTTTTTTGCAAAAAAAACTTCTTTACGTCAGGATGATTGAAAAAAAAAGTAATGCTTATATCAAATTATCCGGGTTTTCGCAAAATCCCTAGGTTTTTTGCAAAAAACCTAATTATCAAATCTTACTACGATATATACGCAAAAGTGATGTGAAATGAAAATGAAGGTGCTGTATGCAAATTGCTCAATCAATACTAGTATTGCATTTTTGATGATAATGATGATATCAAAGTGTCTTTGATTTGACATTTACTTTAACCACTTAAACCCCCTTAAACTGACTACTATTACCCATTATGAAAGCTACGAATAATTTTACCCACAAAAGCTGTACAGTGGCGGACACGATCGGCGTAACACTTCCGGTTTTTCTGTATTGCAAAATAGCTCTTGTTCTTTGGTAATACAGTCTAGCAGTGGTAACATGACGAAAATTTTGTCGACTTTGTCGTATCTATCTGTCACTTTTGTCGATCGTCTCCATACATTTTCCCGCATTTAAATGTCAAAAGCGATTAAAAGTGACAGTTAAATTCGACAAATAGTCCGTCATGCTGCGGGGGTTGCAGTGGTAACATGACGAAAATTTGTCGACTTTGTCGTATCTATCTGTCACTTTTGTCGATTGTCTCCATACATTTTCTCGCATTTAAATGTCAAAAGCAATCAAAAGTGACAGAACGACTCGACAAATGGATCCTCATGTTACGTAGGCAGGGCTGACAAAACCATAGACAAATCTGTTAAGGCCTCCTAGTCCGTGACTGTACCATCGATTAGATTTCTAGCAATTAAAACTTAAAATGTTGTGCTGACTTAAATGTTTCCTAAAATTTCCGAAATTATAAACTAAGTAGTCGACCCGGCGAACTTCGTACCGTCTTATCTATTATACTTTATGTTGTGCATGTATTATACATATTAACCTTGCTCTTGAATCACTATAATCTATTAAAAAAAACTGTATCAAAATACGTTGCATAGTTTTAAATATTTAAGCATACATACGGAGGTACAGACGCAAGAAGCGACTTTATTTTATACTATGTATTGATGTATCATAGTAACGAAACTTTTTCTAAAACAGAAAACTAAGTACTTTAGCTTTAACAATATTATGCCTGAAATTTGAAATTTAAAGTGCACTTAGAGGTGAAATTAAAAAAAAAAGGATGTCAGTAAATACGTGAAAATACGTTTAAAACTTTTAAAACGCACAGGCGAAGCTGCGGGCACACATTTAAACATTATATTTATTCAAATCAATATCAATACATAGTATAAAATAAAGTCGCTTCCCGCGTCTGTCTCTATTAAATCTTTAAAACTACGGAACGGACTTTGATGAGTTTTTTTTAAATGGATAGATAGATTCAAGAGGAAGGTTTATAGGTAGGTATAAAACATGCACGATATAGAAACAATAATAATAATATAATAATAACGTGGTGGTACGAAGTTCGCCGGATCGACTAGTATAGAATAAAACAAAGTCGCTTTTCGCGTCTGTCCCTATGTATGCTTAAATCATTAAAACTATGCCACAGATTTTGATGCGTTTTTTTTAATAGATAGAGTGATTCAAGAGGAAGGTTTATAAGTATAATACATGCACAAAATACAAAAAGGTTAGGCGGTACGAAGTTCGCCGGGTCGACTAGTAAATTATAAGTTATAAATGTTTAGACAACTGGCGAAATTCGTACCGCTACTTACAAACAAAGTTGTTTTTGATCCATCTCAAATATTTTTTTTTTAAGTAATTAATTTATAGCCTAGCAAGTGAAAATCAATTGTCTCTGCCTGCCCCGATGGGATACAGGCGTGACGTTATGTATGTATGTATTTATATCCTTTTTTCTTAAAGTATAATGTTGGAGTGCAATGCCGAAATAATTTTTCAAATCGCTTAGGTTATCACTCGTTTTTAACCTTTTTCAAAGAAACAATCCAGTCTCCTCTTTATAATATTACTGTACAATAAGGCTTCAAACGCACAGGCGGTTTTTTTTCCGCGCGGTTTTTTCGCCGCGCGGATAAAAATCCGCTGTTGCGGTTTTATTTCCGCGCGGTTTGAAAGGTTGTTATTTAATTTTCAACCTTATTCTTAGTTCCCGAACGTACAGGTGAATTTTTACCCGCGCGGAAATAAAACCGCAACAGCGGATTTTTAACCGCGCGGTTTTTTATCCGCTGGTGCGGACACTTCCATAGGATTCAATATGTTACATAAGAACCGCGCGGAAAAAATCCGCCTGTGCGTTTGAAGCCTAAAAGCCAGTACGATGGTAAAAGCGAACGGTATTAAATCCACTATCAGTGCGAATAGCCAAGTAGAAAGATTGCGAAAATGATCCAAAGCCAGACTGGCAGCGCCATCTGGCGACTGAGCCACGCTCGACTAACTTCAGCTTTACATTTCACTAACATCCAATGCAAACTAATCACCTTGCGAATCTATTTATTAAAAAAAAACGCTGTCAGATAATATACACTCATTATTTACTGTACCTAAAGATACTTAAAATCTTCTGGAATTAATATTATGTAGCTTATTCAATCCCTAAATTAAGGGGAGAAAGTTTAAATAAAATTGCCCTGTTTAATTCATGTCAATCTGGGTTAAAAAAATATAATTTAAGCTTTCCATAGTTGCTTGCTAACTCCAGGGACTACTTATACGAAAAAAGCATAACTTAATTATTTGCTAATTTTTTGAGATCCAATTTCAGGTCCCAACAAATATAAATCAATCAATTTTAGAGTTAATTCATATACAGACTGAACAAGGCAATGCAAACCAAAACATTGCAAACAGCTTCAATAACAAGGAACTCGATTCTAAACAGGAAAGGAGCTATTTAATTAACATAGGTTGCTAGTTGCTGGTCAGCAACAACTATTAGGCATAACTGTAAGTTTTCAATGGACAAGCTCTCATACATTCGCGTGAGAAGGCGAGGAGGGAGTGGTGGGACGGACGACTACGTAATTTAACATTCAAATGACATTAACAAAATGAACACGACGCACGAACGCAGTTCAGGCTGATGCGAAACGATGATGACGTTACATGACTAAAATTTAATCAACTCCTCTATGAAAAATAACCGAGCACAGCACACTCAAGGACGGAAGAATCTTATACTGTAGCTTTTTTTCTTAAATACAAAATAAGACTCAATCGCTTCTCGTTTCAAATAACATTATGAACTTTACATGAATGAATATAATGTCGAGATAACAAGATAATGCGCAGAAATGATATTTTTACACGTGTCAAGCAAGTCAAGTATATAACGTGACATACGATGAGGTAAGTGGGGACGCGGCAGTAAATTGTTAATAGCTATTACTTTACAGAATCAAAAGTTTTAGGTAAGTTGATTACAGAAACCCGTGAAACATGAAAGTATCTTAGCGAACAAAGTTGAACTAGGTTGAACCCGAGAGCGTAACAAACATAAGATTCAAGTAACAGCCGACAAAGTATTTACAATTCGTCCTATCCGTAGTGCTAACAAGCACAAAAACTATATAAAACAAAATGGTGCATTCGGGTGGCTCGTCCGCCCAATGCAGCTCGCATTTTATCGCCCGACATAATCGAGGGACGGTGCGGCAACGTCGCGGCCGCATTCCTACAGCAGAACGGCAACCTAGCAAGCCAGCCGCCTCACGCGCACAAGCCGTGCGCCTTTATGAACGTTGCCAATGAACATGATAAAGTATTCCTACGTTCGATGTTAGGTGAAAACATCCGCTTTTCAATAAGATTATTTAGTAATTCGAACCGCTTCAGTAACAGTTAATTTACAATATTGAAAGTTAGAGCTGTATTAGACAGATTTAAAGTAAAAAGCAGTGATGGCTGTTCATTTTCGGGTGGGGGGGTGGAAAATCTGCTTTCTTCAAAGCGAAATCATACGACTGATGCATTCCGTAACAAAATGAATGGCAGACACGGCCGCTCTGTTCTGTAATTAAATCAATCTCTCGCATACGTATACACAACCAACGCTTAGGAATAACTTAGTAGCAATTAAACTGTTTATATTATAAGTTTAATATAAATATGTAGTTCTAAATATAAATACAGACTTGTCATTTATGTTCTGCTTTAGAAGATGTATGAATAATTCACTTTGTTATACTTTGGGTTGGTGAAATAAAGAAATTAAAAATGCTTACTTACCTATACTGTAAATATAATTTATACCATACTGATATCATTTGATATTTTTATTAATGGTTCCATCAAATAAAGCACGTTGTCTCTATCTGGGCTTATGATCTATTTGTGCATTAATTGGTAGAGTTTGGTTGGTGATCTTCAAAACAATAAAGGAAAACTATCGAAACTATTCGAAAGGGCATTTAAAAGTTGGATTTATCCCCTCGCACGCCTTTCAAAAGGACGGCACTCCATTCCGAAATATCAAGTTATAAATAAACCTAATAATTAAATAAAAAACCATTAAATAATTAACTATCAATAATCTGCGGGCTTCCTAGAACACTTCGCTTTTAGTGATGAAGATCGTTCTCTCCCACCTACTTGAACTTTTATAAAAATCAGTCAAGTAAATAATTTTGACTGCTCCGTGGATCAGTTGGCAGTGATGTGGACTGAGTAAGCGTGAGCACCCGGGTTCGATTCCTGGGCGGGGCGAATATTGATATGATGGATATCGTACGTCTCTGTGTGTGTTTCGGGCGCCCTAGATACAGGTTCTTTCTAGTTAGGGGCTCTGTGTGTGATGTGTTATTATTATTTATTATATTATATTAAACTGATTTTAATTAAGTAATTACTTAATCGTTTTTATCTTATCTTATTTGTCATTGCCACTATATAGTTACTCTACTACTATATTGTCTTGTTGTTTGCGTCTGAACCCTACCCTTTTATTAACAACATATTTATATTAAGGTTCTACACTTTGTTTCGTAAAGATTTATTAAGTAAAGTTGTTTTATCGTATAAATCAATAGCTTTAGTTTTAGTTTTTTATTAACTTCTTTAAATATACATGAAATATTCATAAACTTTTCACTTAAAATACTAATAATACTATAATAAGCAATATATATAAAACTCTTCCGTTACTGACTGACTGACTGACTGACAGACAACGCAGAGCCGAAACTACTGGGCGTAGCGGGCTGAAATTTTGCATGTAGGTTCCTTAGGGAGTGTAGGTGAGCACTAAGAAAGGATTTCCCAAAATTCCATGGGAACGGGAATAAAATGGATTTTTGTGTTTATGAGAAATCTGCGCGAGTGAAACCGCGGGGCAGCCTCTAGTATAATATATAATCAATATATATAAAACTCTTCCGTTACTGACTGACTGACTGACTGACTGACTGACTGACAGACAACGCAGAGCCAAAACTACTGGGAGTAGCGGGCTGAAATTTCGCATGTAGGTTCCTTAGGGAGTGTAGGTGAGCACTAAGAAAGGATTTCCCGAAATTCCCATGGGAACGGGAAAAAACATAACATAATGGATTTTTGTGTTTATGAAAGATCTGCGCGGGTGAAACCGCGGGACAGCCTCTAGTACTAAATAAAATAATAGGTAACACGCGATAAAAATACACAAAAAAAAAATTTTTGTTTTTCAACGAACATGCCTTAAATTAACCCCTATTTCACAGTTTTTCCCCTTTTTTTTGAAACTATCTTCATTATTTTCTGATTCGATCCCGCAGAGAAATCCCGAGCATAGCCCGCTCCATGGCTCGTTGAGCTACTCGGAGCCTGTTCATAAGCCCTATAGTGAAGCACCACGTTTCAGAACCGTATGTCATCACTGGCAGCACACATTGGTTAAATACCTTCGTCTTCAGGCACTGAGGAATATTGGACGAGAAGACGTTGCGTAGTTTCCCGAACGCCGCCCATCCGAGCTGGATTCGGCGATTGACCTCCTTCTCGAAGTTGGACCTACCTAACTGGATGGTTTGTCCTAGGTATACGTACTCGTCGACAACTTCGAGAACCGAGTTCCCAACCATAACTGGGGTAGGCAGAACATGGACATTAGACATGACCTTCGTCTTGTCCATGTTCATTTTAAGGCCCACCTGTTGGGAGACTCGGTTGAGGCCTTCGAGCATCGTGCTGAGTTCCTCCATCGACCTTGCCATGTCTACGATGTCGTCGGCGTCATACGAATCAGAAATGAGGACATACGCAGAGAAACCAGGGTCACCGACATAGCCAAGCGGATAAGCTCGTTGAAGTGGCAATGGGCAGGTCATATAGCCCGCAGAACAGATGGCCGCTGGGGCCGAAAAGTTCTCGAGTGGAGACCACGGATCGGCAAGCGCAGCGTAGGACGTCCACCGACCAGATGGACGGATGATCTGCGCAAGGCTGCGGGTCCACGCTGGATGCAGGCCACCTGCGATCGGTACAGATGGAGAGCCTTGAGGGAGGCCTATGTCCAGCAGTGGACGTCTTACGGCTGAAATGATGATGATGATGATGATCTTCATTATTTAAAATAGAAGTAGTATATATAATACTTAAAGCAAAATAAAATCGAATGTCTTACGTTCATATATTTTTTTTTGTCTCTTACAAGATTTTTAGTTTAACTTTTTATGTAACAAAAACGTATTATTATGAATGTTATTTATAATGAACTAGTCGACCCGGCGAACTTCGTAGCGCCTAACCTACTTATTCCTTTTTTTGTGCATGTATTATACTTCTAAACCTTCCTCTTGAATCACAATCTATTAAAAAAACCCGCATCAAAATCCGTTTCGTAGTTTTATAGATTTAAGCATACATAGGGACAGACGCGGAAAGCGACTTTATTTTATACAATGTATATTTCAATGTCTTTATCTTGGTGCTGGGGGTGTTTGTCTCTTTGTATGTGTTTCAGATATGTTTAATTAATTTCAGCATATGCTTAGATATGACTTTCCTAGTCAAAGTAAGATATCTGATATTATATGTAACCAACCCATGTGTCGTGGGTAGTTCTTTCTTCATATAAGGTTTCATACCACAAAAAAAAAAATTTAACGCTCACGGTATGGCGCGAAATACAAATTATTTCACGTTTTTTAATTATTTTGGCGAAAGTTTCTCTTGAAATAAAGTTTAAATGAATTCGCGTACGTAAAAACATATTTCCCACATTGTGATATATCGTTTTTGAAAGACAGAGTTACCGATTTTGTGTATATTCAAGGAACTTGTTATTTGGCCTTTTACCCCTTAGACACAAAATCTGTAGGTCTGTCTTCAAAAAACGTTGTATTACAATAAGGGAGATGGTTTTTTACATACGCGAATTCATTTAAACTTTATTAAGAATGTATACTTTCGCCAGAATAAATAAAAAACACGAAAAAATTTGAATTTCGCGCCATAGCGAGAGTTACCACCTTAACTGATCAGTATCAGTGTTCACTAAATAAGAGTAGTTGCTGGCACCAGGTTTTCTGAAATAAATCGCTTGAAATTAGGTAATTACTTTTGTCTACTTACTGATATACTTACTTATTGTGTGAGAGATCATTCAAAAATACATACCCTATTAAAATTTACCAGCCGCCTATAACTATTTCAAATTACCCTTCATATCAAAATTAGCGTAAGTATTCCAATGTCGTCTCTGCTAGCAAAGAAAAACTAATATGACATTGAAAAACGCTTTCCTTAATACATCGGCCATTTTGTTTTATGCCAACAAGCAGCCGCTTTTCCACAATGACGGAAAATAAAGTTTTACAAAAAGAAGGATACCACCATTTTATTACTTTTGTAAATACAATTGCTTATTTAAGATTATATATTAGATATTATCATTAATTTTATGTAATGAAATTATAATCTGGAAATAAATACATTATTATAAAGGAAATCCGAGAAGAAATGCTAAGACAGTATAGGTTACTTTACCAAATAAGGTATCAATAGCGATTAGATTACATGTAATCTAATTGACTTTCAATAAGTGATATCTTGTATCCTATATTGAATAAAGATTTTTTGATGAAAACAAATTTCTATATATTGGTTTCCACGTACACCTCGATTTCTAACACGGAGGATCAGTTTCAAAACCATATCAAGACCAAGACAGGAATTTTCCAATTAGTTTTTCCGGTTCACAGTGTATATTCAGGTAACCTTTTTTAATGAATAAAATATATATTGTATATTATTATATTATATCCTTGTTATTCATAAAGATACAGTAGGTTTTAAGTAGCTTTACTGGAGGTCAGCTACTCTTGTATGGTAAATACGTGACATCCAGCCAAATTGACATGCGTCAAATATCTAAAATGCTCTTTAACTTTTTATGAATAACAGGGATAATGTATTGAGCACGGTGTCTATGACTTTGCGTTCAAACTAAGAATAGAAATGTCAAACAGGTCACTTGGCAAAAAATAAAATAGGAAGGATGGCTATGGATGGACACACAGCAATTTTATTGCAGTGGTGTACCTTTGAACAACGGGTTCTAATAATTTCTTTTATACAAAAAGAGACCCGCCTTCAACGAACTGCAACAAACATAATCTGAGAACTTCCTCTTTTTCGAAGTCGGTTAAAATAGGTACTAAAACCTTCTCCTGAATGTAACAAATACATTACTGAAAACCGCATCAAAATCGGGTCAGCCAAACGGGAGATAATCGCGGAAAAACATACATACATACAGGTCAAACTGATAACCTCCTTTATTAAGTCAGTTAAAAAAGCTCACAATTGGTGGTAATTAATTTCTTTTCATTCTTCTATCTCTAGCAAACAGACGATACATAAAAAACGGAAGGCGAAAGAAAGAAGTTTCTCTTTATGGGGCTTTATTACTTAGGCTGTAGCTAGAACTAATATTTGTTCCACGATATTCTTTAAAACTTGTATTAAATGACTTCCTGAAATAGTAAATATTTTTTTTTCGAAATGAGGGCAAAAATCAGGACTATTTCACCTTAAGGGCTTACACTGTGCTAAACTAGCGGCACTTTTCGATCAATAATTAATATCTTCTAAACCATGGCAAAAATATGCGTCTTTGACTCCCTAGATAATCTTGCATAGAATTTTTTAGGCCCTGTTGTGTAGCTTTTAGGTTCAAAATCATAGAAAAAAAAACCGTAATGAAACTTATACCACAAAAAAGTTAGACCGGTCTAAATCATCATTTTGTTTGACGAATTAGGGATTTAAACCTAGTCTAGTGATTTAGACCTGCAGTGGTAACATGACGAAAATTGGTCGACTTTGTCGTATCTATCTGTCACTTTTGTCGATCGTCTCCATACATTTTCCCGCATTTAAATGTCAAAAGCGATCAAAAGTGACAGAACGACTCGACAAATGGTCCGTCATGCTGCGTAGGCTGGTTTAACTGTTTTTGTGGTAGAGCCGATAGTTAATAAAAAAATCGGATGTGATAAAAAAAACGGATTAAGTTGATTTGTTTTATGAGACCAAAGCATATCAATACATAGTATAAAATAAAGTCGCTTTCAGCGTCTGTCCCTATGTATGCTTAAATCTTTTAAAGTACGCAACGGATTTTGATGCGGTTTTATTTTAAATAGATGGAGTGATTCAAGTATAATGCAATGCAAAAAATACTTACAGTTTAGGCGATACGAAGTTCGCCGGGTCGACTAGTTAAAAAATAAAAGTAAAACGTGTAGACCTAGATTATTTAATGCTGAAGCGATGGGCATCAAAATCATCGTGATTTGCTAAGATTTTGGAAGTGAAATACGTTTTCCCTCGAAACGCAAATTTGGACCGCACTTGCGGTTCGGGTGCGAAAGCATGAGTTTTAAAAATATTATTTTGTTGCTATACATATACAGCCTTCTTAATACGTAAGTATACACTGAGTGAATGACACTGATAATGAAAATTTTCTATTATGAAAAACTTAGGTAAGATAAGTAATTTGTTTATGTATATTTTTGGGGTGTCTTGAGATTTTGCGTTGGGTATAGACCTATGGGTGACTAAAGTTAGTTAGTAGTAGAAGTACCTGTACTTCTACTACTAACTAACTTTAGATAGGCAACCTTGGATTGGAAACAAGTTATACTCTAGTCATAGGCTCTCCATGTAAAGGAAGGCGTGTCACTCATGCCATAAATTAAGCATTACTATTTATAATACTACGGGCTTTCCCGGCTTACTTCGTTACGCCATAGAAT
Organism: Euspilapteryx auroguttella; assembly: GCA_951802225.1. Classification (NCBI taxonomy): domain Eukaryota; kingdom Metazoa; phylum Arthropoda; class Insecta; order Lepidoptera; family Gracillariidae; genus Euspilapteryx; species Euspilapteryx auroguttella. The sequence continues at coordinate 481,783 of OX637641.1, read as the reverse complement.
ATAAGATACTACAAAAGTTACAAAAAACTTGGCTCTATAGACTATGTTCTTTTGACTGCCCAGAATGACAAAAAAAAACAAACAACAACAACAAACCACCTGTCAAAATATGTAAACAACGGAAAAAATATTGCACCTTGGGTTACATTATTTGAGTTTAGGTAAGGATCCCTAATTTTTTTGAAAATCTAATATAGCCTATGACACTCGGGGTTAATGTAGCTTCCTACTAGTGAAAGAATTTTTCAAATCGGTTTAGTATTTCCGAAGCCTATTCGTTACAAACAAACAAACAAATCTTTCCTCTTTATAATATTGGTATAGATAAGTAGTTTTACTAACTGTTGTTTGCAACCTAGGTTTCCCAATAATTACAAGTAAGCTAGTTCAGTATTTTCATAAAGTAAAAGGCTTGCAATCAAATCAATTCCAAAATCCTAAGTAACTTAAATGAATATCGACTAAATTTATTAATTCAGCACAAATAAGATGCAATTTGATTGTGTCTTTTCTTACAATAATATAATGAAAGTCTGTTCGTTTCTCTTGCGCGGGCGCAGCTGCTTCTATGTGTGTATCCGTGTAAGGGTGTCGTCGCCTTGACACGAGGCCCGCGAGGGTAAGCTGTTTGTCCTTGTTTTTCGTAGGCGAATGCGGTATGCTAGAAAGGGCCGGGAAACAGACGCGCTCGCGGCCGTAGACAGATGCTTTCAGAAATGCTACACGGCGACGCGACGACGCGTAATCAGCCGCCATTTTGTCGAATGATCATTTTTATTACGGCGGAGCCTTAGAATTTGTGATTTCGCATGCACAGCGTAGCGTGGGACCAGATCTCTCACACACAACACAATAACAAAAAGCGTTTCGTTGCGAAAGTCTATAATATTGTTATTTCTGTTACTGAGCAGACTAATAATAATATTGACCTCTTATCTTATCCGAGAACGGCTACCATCGACATTATAAGCTTAAGAGGCATATCACAGCTACAGTAGCAGCGCTAACCGCTAAAAAAAAAACTTCTAAATAAGGTAAATAGCAAAAATGTGAAACAGTATTATACACTAGATAATGCAGCCTAGTATTTTTGGGGCACTGGTTGTATAGCTTTTAGGTTGAAGACCAAAGAAAGCTACAGATTGTTGCCGAAAGTGGCCATTTTTAGAATATATTTCTGATATCTGCATTAGTTTAGAAGTTGTTTTTTTCGCGGGTGGCGCTACTTTAGCTGTGCTATGTCTCTTAAGACGATAAGTATATGGTCATGTATCGCGTGATTCGGATAGAATAGAATAGAAAACACTTTATTGCATACAAAGTACGACACCATAATAGTTAATAATGTAATATAATACCATAAATAATAGTAAATAATTAATTGTATAATGTTCTTTTGTATCTTTTGTATGCAATAGAGTGTTTTTAACTTTTAACTTTAACTTTTTAAATATGTTGTAAGTACTTAAGTAAGTTTAATTATAATTGAATATGTACCTAAGTACCTGAATAGCTATTTTTCTTGTTAATATTATTATTTATTTATTTTTTATTTTCACATCTATATATAAAATTGTATAAATGCTGTAAATAATAATAGCTTACTGCATGATTGTAAAAATAATAATATTAGATTTAGTTGCTGGCTTTATACATTGTGAATGCTGTTGCAAGCCTATTATTTGACTGCTCCGTGGCTCAGTTGGCAGTGATGTGGACTGAGTAAACGTGTGCACCCGGGTTCGATTCCCGGGCGGGGCGAATATTGATATGATGAATATCGATGTTTGTTTCCGGTCTGGGTGTGATGTTCGTCTCTGTGTGTGTTTCGGGCACCCTAGATACAGGTTCTTCCTAGTTAGGGGCTCTGAGTGTGATGTGTTATTATTATTATTATTTGTATGTAGGACGGAACTGAAACTATGTTTGCTATTTCTTATGTATTTAATATTCTATGTATACTGATGGTTCGTCTAATAAATAAATAAAATAAAATAAGATACAAAAGTACATTAATAAATTCGGGGTACAAACAAATTGAATTTGCATGCAATGGTAGGCCATATCTCTAAGAGCGATTAGTCGGAGAATAGTGGTAAAGCAAAAGCGCTGACCACTGCCCTACTCTCTAGCTAGCTACATAGTGTGACAGTGTGTGTGTACATGGGACAGCTGACTGACACGACTGATAGCGAGATTGCATTGCAACGCATGCCGCAGCTCATCAACATATCGCACTAATACATTTTAATAATGTGTCAAATGAAAGGAGGCTGGAGACGATTTCTTAACATTAATGGACAGGTTAAATCTATATATATAAAACTCAAAGGTGACTGACTGACTGACTGACTGACTGACTGACTGACAGACAACGCAGAGCCGAAACTACGGGGCGTAGCGGGCTGAAATTTTGCATGTAGGTTCCTTAGGGAGTGTAGGTGAGCACTAAGAAGGGATTTCCCGAAATTCCCACGGTAACGGAAAAAAAACGGGATTTTTGTGTTTATGAGATCTGCGCGGGAAAAACCGCGGGGCAGCCTCTAGTTGTTTACTAATTAGGTACCTATCTACTTATGTAAATCTGTTTTGCAAATAATTTTTAAGAAATGGCGTGTTTTTAAGAGCCAGTTTACAGCGAAGCTAGCGCCATTCGCGAAAAAAATTAATATCTTCTAAACTAAGGCAAATATTAAAAATGTGGCACTGTATGACACTAGATAATGTAGCCTAGTATTTTTTGAGCACAGCAAAGTAGTCCTAAGTAAAAAGAACAAAAAAAAACATAGATTGTTGCCAAAAGTGGCCACTTTTAGCAACACTTTGTAGCTTTCTTTGGTCTTCAACCTGAAAGCTGTACAGAAGTGCCCTAAAAATACTAGGCTACATTATCTAGTGTCATAAAGTGCCAATTTTTTTATATTTGCCTTAGTTTAGAAGTTTTTTTTTTTTCGCGAATGGCGCTAGCATCGCGGTAAACTGGCTCTTAAACACTTTATTAAAATTAAAAACCTAATAACTGGCTTCTGAATTATGTTGCGAATAAATATTTTTTGCTGTGTCTTTTTTCTTCATCTTAGTCCTATTTCCTCAGCTTGAAAACTGGAAGTAGGTGTCCATAGATCTCGTACTCCTAATACGGTTTAAGATGTATGTAACGATAGATCTCGCAAATAAAGGCTGGGCAGCTCTCAGCTTAGTCAGGGTTCGATTTTCGGTCTGGGCGACGAATGCTATGATAAATATCGATGTTTGCTTCCTGGAGGATTTCAGGCCCTTACGGTCCCTGAAAGTTAAGAATCTTGCAGTAGGGATGCTCGATATTGAGGAAACATCGATGTTAACGTCGATAGCTTAACATCGATGTTCGATGTTCAATCGAACCCAAAACATCGACGTCAGGGAACATCGATGTTTTTTACAGACATCTATGAGGGTTAGCAAATTATATTTTTTCATGTTTTGCAGCTCTCATAAATTGATATTATAATCTGTGGACGCGTTTATTTTATAGATTACATATTATGTTGAGGATTGTTGATCGTAACTTTGAGAAATCGATTTCTTCCAGGGGCCCGATTTCGATTAAGTGTGTTACAATGCAAAATCGATATTTCGATATTGGATATAACTCAACATCGATGTTAAAACATCGACGTTTTGTCTCCTAACATCGATGATCATCGAGCATCCCTATCTAACAGTGAATAGATGCATTATCATTGCCAATACATTGCTTTAAAAAAAGTAAACGATCATTTTAAAGTGTTCTGTTATTCTGGCTAATCTGTGGACTGTTGTTTTCCTATTGCCTGCTTGCCTGGAGCCGGATGAGGGGCAACTCAGAACTTTGAATTACCTCACCTCATACAATTCAGGATACTATGTTTCGTAGTTTACTAGACTTTCAATAAGCGATACCTTATTGTATCATACCAACTACCCAATCATCATCAATACATAGTATGAAACAAAGTCACTTCCCGCGTCTGTCCCTATGTATGCTTAAATGTTTTAAACTACGCAACGGATTTTGATGCGGTTTTTTTTAATAGATAGAGTGGTTCAAGAGGAAGGTTTACAAGTAAAATACATGCACAAAATAGTAAAAAGGTTAGGCGGTACGAAGGTCGCCAGGTCGACTAGTATTTAATAAATGTTTCTTTATTTTGTTATCAAAACGTAAGACGCTTTACACGTTAGTTATTTAGGGTGTTTTAGTTTAATGCACCTTTAATAAGCGATACCTTGTGTGCTAATTATTGAATAAATATTTCATTTTGTTTTCCAAACGTTGAGACGTTTTCCATGTTTTATTTTTAAAGTATGGGCACAGATTACTAAATGTATGGGAGGGAGGATTAACAAACTATGATCTTTTTCAAATTCCTCGGAATCCATAAAAAATAGATCTAACTTAATCCTTTTATTTGATACAAGTGGGCGTCCCGCGGCTTCGCCAGCGCATTTTCCATTGAAACATCATATTCTCAATTTACATGTGGGATTGTCAAGATAAAAAGTAACCTATGTCCTTTCTCAGGCTCTAGAATATCCATATTATACCAATTTTCATTGAAATCGGTTCAGTAGTTTTCTCAGGAAAGCGAGACAGACAGACATACTACGCATTTATAATATAAATAAATATAAAGTATGGAAGTATGGATTTATTCATACACGAAAAACTAACGGATACGATAAAAAAAATATATTTTAAGAGTCAGTTACAAGTTTTCGCAAATTTATATGGAGTACGGTAACAAACTAACAAACAAGTTTTCGCGAAATAATATTTAAACATCTTAACTCAACAATACGCTAAAAGCACTTATAAATAAAATTGATTGCTAGTTGAAGAGTTATAGAATCTGAATAAGTCAGCATCCAGTTCCTCAAGAGGCCTTTAAACATATTCTAGCGCCGATAAAGAATAAAATAATATATTTTAAACCATTGTAAATATTTAAGTTTTAACTCTATGACACTGGGTTATCTTGCTTACTATTTTCAGGGTACTATTATTTAGTCCTAAGTTTCAAGAATAAAATATTCTATACTGTTTGTTGTCTAAAATGGCCACTATAAGCAACACTTAACTTATTTTTAGCAGTAGCTTTCTTTGTTAACTTAAAAGCTATAAAATAATGCTTTAAAATACTAAGCAAGATTATCTATTTCATATTGGTGTCAACATCTTTGGAAGCTATTTAATTATTTCGCGATTGTCTCTAGGTATAAATAAAAAGCCTCTAAACTCATTAAAATCTAAGCACACTTCTAAAAAAATCGTTTATTCTATAATTAATTCCAATGAAACGTTCCTCGGGGATCAGTAATATTTTTTCGTGGAACGAACACTCGGCCACTCAACGAGTACATAGATTGAAATACATACAAGCCAAGGCGTCACGGCTGCGAGGTCGTCGACCCTGAGCCAACGTCCACATAGCTGATATAGAAGGACCGACTTCTGTCTGAACCGACGAGTTTATAATTTTATATTGATAATGTCCATATAAATACTAGTCCACCCGGCGAACTTCGTACCTACTTACCTGTTAGTATTTTGTGCATGTATTATACTTATAAACCATACTCTTGGATTACTCTATCTATTAAAAAAAACGCATCAAATTACGTTGCGTAGTTTTAAAGATTTAAGCATACATCTAAGGGACAGAGACTTTATTTTATGTATTGATATTGAAATACGCTACAAGCGCTATTTCAGACTACAGCCAACAAAATCCCAAGTTTCTCTTCTTGAGGCACTTTCGTGTTATTTTTATTTCTCGTGTGTGTTGTATATACTTACCGTATTATTCATAAAGATACAGTAGGTTTTAAGTAGCGTTACTAGAGGTCTACTTCTCTGGTTTGTTGTATGGTAAATACGTGACATCCAGTTCAAATTGACATACGCCAAATAACTAAAATGCTCTTTAACTTTTTATGAATAACAGGGTTACTGTGTAATATGGATATTTTTATCTGAATTAAATGAATTGAATTGAATTGATCTTTAGGGATAAAAAGTAACCTTTGTCCTTTTTCAGGCTGACTATAAGTAACTAATTAATATAAGTATAGACCTATATGTAACTCATTAAATCGGTTCAATATTTTTGCCGTGCGAGACAGAAATACAGAGTACTTTCGTATTTATAATATACTAGTCGACCCGGCGAACGTCGTACCACCTTATCTATTTCTATATTGTGCATGTATTATACTTTAAAACTTCCTCTTGAATCACTCTAGCTATTGAAAAAGACCGCATCAAAATCCGTTGAATAGTTTTAAAGATTTAAGCATACATAGGGACAGACGCGGGAAGCGACTTTATTTCATACTATGTATTGATTGATTGACTATGTATTGAAGTATGTTTTACACCGAGACGAGCACTAATCGCGAAAATTTAATAATGACCTCGAATTCTAAACTATAGCAAATTAGAGTTACACTATGTTACCCTGACTGATGTAAGGTGCTTTCTTGGTAAGGTAAACAGACAAAAAAATTCTAAATTTCCCTTTCTTTAGGGATAAAAGTATCCTATGTCTTATTTCAGGCTCTAGACTATCTGTGCCAAATTTAATTTTATACGGTCCAACGTGAAAGCTTCGTTTCGACAGTTTTTTTTTTGTGCATTTCATGTTTTCTTAAAAAAAAATTTTTTTAATGTTAGGTTATGTACATATTACACAGTACACAGTATAAAACAAAGTCGCTTCCCGTATAGGTCCTTATGTATGCTTATATCTTTAGAAATATCAATGAAAACGGCAACCTTATCAATAAAACCGATTTCTTTTAGGCAACCATAGTAATAGGTAAGGCGGTACGAAGTTCGCCGGGTCGACTAGTACTTATATAATTCGTGTGTTTTCGAGCTATTCAGACTTATCTATGCCAACATATATAAAAGACACATTTGTTTGTTTTTTGCAATGAAAAAAACTCGGATTTTAAAAATTATTTCACTGTTGGAAAGCTACATCCATCAATCCATCTCCCAGATTGTAAAACACCGTTTTTTTAAAGACAGACCTACTGATTTTGTGTCAAGGACATAAAGGCCAAAAATCTAGCTGTGTCCAAAATTTATACTTTCGCTATATAGTAAATAAAAAAAATACAAAAAAAAAAAAATTCGCGCCATAGCGAGAGTTACCACCTTAAGAAACTTTGGAAGTTATAGCCGCGGAAATGACGTCATGGTTTCCTTGCATATCTCACTATTGTTTTGGAATTGAAAGTGGGTCGTGGTATCTGCCCCATTGTTCTGGTCGCCCCTTGTTTAGTACTACAATAGGCTTCAGTTAAGTAAGGCTAGGGATTATAGGGCGTTACCTTTTAAAATTTACGTTTCTATAAAACTGTTAAGTGGACCGTATACCCCGAACGCGTCCATACAAAAAGAGAACGTTTTTCCACTAATAATTATTTTCCAAACGCCATAAAGTTTTAGTATGTTACTAACACGATCAAAAACTAGGTTGGTCCGTTTTCCTTTCTTCAAAATTCGGTAAAGATTCAGACTTATAGGCTGCTAAAATACAGAGATAAAAAATTGATCGGATAAAGTTGTTTGTTCTACGAAACCAATTCATATTAAAAAAAACGTTGAACCTAAATTATTTAACGCTGAAGTGATAGGCATCACAATCATTGTGATTTGCTGAGATTTAAGTAGTGAAAAATACTTTCGCCCAAAACGACAATTTCATCAATTTGCTCTCTCTCTGTCGCATGGTTGCGGTCAGGGGGCGACAGCATGAGTTCTTCTTAATATTTTTTTCCTTGCTATACTCTCCTCTTAATATATCTTTTAAACATCAGAATTTGAAAAATTTTCGAGCACTAAGTTTTTTTTTTTAATCGCTAACTTAAAATCACAGGTAACAGAGTTTATGCAGAATGCTCTTATTCAGAATATTTAAAACGAGCTTTCCCGGCTTACTTCGTTACGCCATAGAATATAAGATACTACAAAAGACTTGGCTCTATAGACTATGACTATCTTTTGACTGCCCAGAATGGCCGAATAAAAAACAAACAACAACAACAAACCACCTGTCAAAATATGTAAACAACGGAAAAATATGGCACCTTGGGTTACATTATTTGAGTTTAAACTAAAAAATTAGGGACCCTTACCTAAGTAAGGATCCCTAATTTTTTTTTAATCTAATATAGCATATGACACTCGGGGTTAATGTAGCTTCCTACCAGTGAAATAATTTTTCAAATCGGTTCAGTATTTCCGGAGCCTATTCGTTACAAACAAACAAACAAACAAATCTTTCCTCTTTATAATATTGGTATAGATTCAAAAAGGCTGCGCAATGCTGTTATGCGTTTTAATGTTTTATGTACGTAAAATAAGTTCAAAATAGATTAAAAAAAAAAAATTTTTTGCAGTTCTCAAACCACTCTGCGGTAAAGCGTGTGTGCTATGCGCAATGCAAGTCATTCACAAAGCTGACGTCACATCCGGGCAGGCAGACTCACTGCCGCTGCCGCTGCGCGGGCGCAAGGCGACCGGTGAACGTTGCAACGTTGCATTTTACACTAGAGGCGAAAACTAGCGTGTGTAGTACAGTGGCGGACACGGTCGGCGTAACACTTCCGGTTTTTATGTATTGCGAAATAGCTCTTGTTCTTTGGTAATATAGTCTAGGGCTGACGGAACCATAGACAAATCTGTTACGGCCTCCTAGTCCGTTACTGTACTTTTGTATCTTGCTTATTTTATTAAGTATCGGTATAACTTAGTAAAAACAAGGTTAAAACATTTTGTTTTTTCAATCTATACGGTTGCCTGGAACAAATCGCCTTTAGCGATAAGGGCGCCCCTTGCATGTAAATTCAGTTTGTTTGTACCCTGAATTTATTAATGTACTTTTGTATCTTACTCTGTAAGCAATAAAGTGTTTTCCATTTCTATTAGACTCTACGAAGTGTCCGAGGTAGGAATTAACCATAGAATACGAAGAAACTAAGAAAGCAAACAACATACGAAAGCTCGCACGAAGGTAATGCAATAACGCTGAAATCTTTTCAAAATTGCTTCGCTTCAACTTTTGGAATTCAGATTTCCTTACAAGATTCTAAAAAAACGAATTTCGTTTGGCTACTAGGTCTTAGTGAATACTAGAATCAGCAGGCATTCAACTGCTTTGCGAATTTTACATTACTTTTAAGAGAAATCATACTACTAAATGAAGACCAGAGAAAGAGTTTCGATATAGTATACTGAGGGAAAGGGACAGTCATATGTCAGTCACCCGCTAACTGAAAATCTCCAAACGTCTCTCAACAATCTGCCAACAGAGGACTCTCAGATTCTCTGGGCACATAATGCGCTCACAACACCACAGCCTCGAACGTGACATCCTAATGGGGAAAGTTGAAGGCAAGCGCGCTAGAGGAAGAGCCCCTACAAGATGGTCGGATTCCATTAAACAAGCATGTGGTTCCATGAAGAGGGCAGCTCACATAGCCCTTGATCGCGATATATGGAGGTAAATAGTTATTGGTCACGATCCTCAGCCATGAGGGAATGACGAAGAAGAAGAAGATTCAACAAGATCTATAAAGTAATCTAAGAACTAGCTATTCTCGTTTTTTGGAATGGTCATCTTTGACGAAATAATGTATCGAGGTTTTCTGATTCCACTTGTGTTTCTCAATTATGAAAAACTTGGTTATTTATCCTCAAAAAGGTTATATTAAAATTTCAGATTCCTATAGATTATAGATTACTAGTCGACCCGGCGAACTTCGTACCGCCTAACCTATTACGATTTTGTGCATGTACCTATTAAACTTATAAACCTTGCTCAAGAATCACTCTATCTATTAAAAAAAACCGCATCAAAATCCGTTGCATAGTTTTAAAAATATAAGCATACATAGGGACAGACGCGGGAAGCGACTTTGTTTTATACTATGTATTGATATTGATATTGAAGAGAATTGTTAGATTTAAAACTCATATAGCCCCTTAAGGGTCGCAGCAGACAATTCTCAATTCCTCTAAAGAATTCTTATTTGGTTACGTCATAATCTCAACCGAAAAGGTTTTGCTATAATCGCCACACTTGGCAGATAAGGGTTGGCGATCGCAGTATGGCCCTTCATGCATTTCAAGGACACTACTGCTCGTCTTTCAGCAGTTCCTTTAGTAGCCTTTACAACATGGGAGGAGATTGGTATCCCAATTAAATGCACAAATAAATACGAAAGTATCTCATATCAAAAAGCTATTATTATTCATAGCCATCTATAACGGCAATAGGTCCACAGGTTGAAATATCCGTATCAGAAATTTTATTTTATGGAAATTATCGATTCAAAGTACTGGTGGGGAGAGTCATAGAGTTAAAGCATCGTCAACGCAAACCGCAAAGTTAGGCTGTGTCCTTAGTAATCAAACTTTTAGCGGGTGATTGAGTTAGCGGCGTATCGGTTAATAATGTACCTTTTTATATAAAAACGAGCGGTCCCGGCTTATTTCGTTACGCCATAGAATATAAAATACTACTAAAGACTTGGCTCTATAGACTTCGTTCTTTTGATTGCCCAGAATGGGCGAATAAAAAAACAAACAACAACAACAACAAACCACCTGTCAAAATATATAAACAACGGAAAAAATATTGCACCTTGGGTTACATTATTTGAGTTTACGTAAGGAGCCCTAATTTATTTGAAAATCTTATATAGCCTATGTCACTCGGGGATAGTGTAGCTTCCTACCAGTGAAAGAATTTTTCAAATCGGTTCAGTATTTCCGTAAAAAGTAGCCAATGTTTTTTCTCAGGCTCTAGACTATCTATATACTAAATTGTAATCGAATCTATTCAGTAGTTTTCTCAGGAAAGCGAGACAGACAGACAGAGTTACTTGCGCATTTATAATATTTAATATGGATTTCACAATAGCTCTGAAGGTCGAGCTTGCATTAAGATTAAAAGAAATCATAACTATTTGCTTTCTAGTGACACACAAGGTGAAGAAAGTTGATGTGTCTTGTTCGAGCATAATATATTTACTTATTAAGGTTTATGGAATGAGAGCTTTTGCGTAAATAAAATAAATTCTTTTTTGCAAAAAACACCTGCCTTCAACAAACTGACGCATACATCAACGGAGCACTTCTTTTTTTTTTAAAGTCGGTTAAAATATGTACTTAAGGCGGTAACTCACGGTATGGCGCGAAATTCAAAATTTTCCCGTTTTTTAATTATTTTGGCGAAATTATTCATTTTAAATAAAGTTTAAATGAATTCGCGTACGTAAAAACCTATTTCCCACATTGTGATATATCGTTTTTGAAAGACAGAGTTACCGATTTTGTGTATATTCAAGGAACTTGTTTTTTGGCCTTTTACCCCTTAGACACAAAATCTGTAGGTCTGTCTTCCAAAAACGTTGTATTGCAATGTGGGAGATGGTTTTTTACAATCGCGAATTCATTTAAACTTTATTAAAAATGTATACTTTCGCCAGAATAAATAAAAAACACGAAAAAATTTGAATTTCGCGCCATAGCGAGAGTTACCACCTTAAACATTCTTCTGAATGCAACAAATACTTATCTGAAAACCGCATTAAAATCGGTTCAGCTAAACGCGAGAATATCGGTCAAACTTATAACCTCCTTCTTCGAATTCGGTTAAAAACAGGTTGTAATGTAAGTGGTAATAATTGACTGACGGAGTCCATTTACACGAAGAAAGATGATAAGTATGATTTTTCTTCTAGAGTGGCGCCACTGTTCGTGTAAAAGGACTATTTGGCGCAAACTGCACGACAAATAGACTTTAAATTCAGAATAAAAATTTGTTAAGGAGATGAACAGTTGCATTCAGAAAGGAATTCCTGGAATTTCCGATGACCGGGAATAAACTGGAATTTATTTATTTTTCATAATACATATTTCATTTACATACTACAAGGTTTTTTTGGTTTAACACCTGTTGAAGAAAAAGACATAATTTGGTAAGCGTCCACGTGGTAAATGAGATAAATGAGATAGCCTCTTAAAAAGTATTGGTCAATTTTAAAACTTAAAAAATTAGCAGAACTACCTACCAATCACACTAGACTAATATTAAAAAGGCGAAAGTTTGTGTGTTTGTTACTTCTTCACGTCTAAACGGCTGGAGCGATGTCAATGAAATTTGGTATGAAGTTAGCTGAATGAAACCCAGGTTAACACAAAGGCAACTTTTTACTGCGGTAATAAACAATTTTGTTATAATAACAAAAAAGTGGCAACAATCTGTGGATAATTTTGTTTTTTTTTTTTAGTTAGGACTACTTACTTTACTGTGCTCAAAAAATACTGAGCAAGATTATCTAGTGTCATACTGTGCCACATTTTTTTATATTAGCCTTATTTTAGAAGATATTATTTTTTTCGCGAATGGTGCTAGCATCGCTGTAAACTGGCTTTAAAAAAGTATACACTTAACAAGCAATAAATATCTTGTTTGGTGAAAAAATAGAGAACAACAGGATTTCGAGGAACACAGGAGCAACACCTAGTCAATACATACATAGTAATAAAACAAAGTCGCTTCCCGCGTCTGTCCCTATGTATGCTTATATCTTTAAAACAATGACACGTATTTTGATGTGTTTTTTTTTAAAGATAGAGTGATTGAACAGGAAGGTTTATATTTGAGTATAATACATGCACAACATAGAATAGGTAAGGCTATTGAAGTTCGCCGGGTCAGCTAGTTGAATAATGTTTTCCATGATAACGCATTACGCTCAAAGCCCTTATCCAGGTTGAACCTGTATCTAGGGTCCTTGAACCATATGAACACAACCAGAAGCAGCAGGCGACCACTGTCGTAAGGCAAGGCAAACATTTGTTTGCACCCTGAACTACCTCGCCTCTAGCAGTATAGGATACTTTACCAAATAAGGTATCAATAGCAATTAGATTATATGTAGTCTAATTGACTTTCAATAAGTGATATCTTGTATCCTATATTGAATAATTTTTTTTTTACTTTATCTTTGAAGAACTAAATATTAATAACGCCGTTGACGTCACAAGGTCACTTTGAGGCTTCATTGAACGTTCTTGGAAGAGCTATAAAATAATTAGAAAATGAAAGCAAATGCTTAGAAGACATAAAAAAACATTAATATACTCAGCAATATCTTAAACCTTTATACAAAGTGTGCCTGAAATACGCAAAAAGGCCAATCACAGTCCCAAAAATTAAAAAAAAAAAAAAAAACATCAAAGCACTAGTCGACCTTGCTTGGAATCTAACAACTAATATGGGTGCAAATTTTAATTACTAGGTAAAGGTATGTTATGTTCCTATGTATTATCATTATAATTTTGGCGGCCTGCGTCGAAGACAAAACTATATTTTCATAGGGTATCAGAAAGGATTATGCTATATTATGTACAGTGGCGGACACGATCGGCGTAACACTTCCGGTTTTTCTGTATTGCAAAATAGCTCTTGTTCTTTGGTAATACAGTCTAGAGCTGACAAAACCATAGACAAATCTGTTACGGCCTCCTAGTCCTAATGACTGCTCCGTGGCTCAGTTGGCAGTGATGTGGACTGAGTAAGCGTGAGCACCCGGGTTCGATTCCTGGGCGGGGCGAATAATGATATGATCAATATCGATGTTTGTTTCCGGTCTGGGTGTGATGTAATTCTCTGTGTGTGTTTCGGGCGCCCTTGATACAGGTTCTTCCTAGTTAGGGGCTCTGAGTGTGATGTGTTATTATTTTATTATTATTATTTTATTTTAGTCCGTGACTGTACCTCTAGATTTTTATAAACATACATTTTATGTGAATAAGTAAAAAAAATACAGATTGCCACTTGACTTTTAGGTTAGATAACATTAGTGAGAGCTCATTGCGTGTTATTTACTTTAAACAAGCTCTTAGGAAGTTATTTTATATTAATTACGAACTGGACCAAGTTTAAACAATCGTAAACAATTTCGATTACGTGTTAGTACAATACAAAGTCGCAAAATCTGCGGAACAATAACAAAAGATTCCTTCTATAAGGCGGCCACGTCATGTTTGCAAAACAGCTAAGCTGAGGTACAGCTAGCGCCATCTAGCGAGCGCGCGCGGGACCGGCGGCAGTGCTTGCTACGCAGCGTCCGCCCGTAGCACTTTCTACGTAGTTCTAAATTCAAATAGCGAGCTGCTGACCAAAATGAAACGGTTCATTTCTTTCGCTTTTTGCACGAGAATGACGCGATTTTTGGGTAAATTTATATTTTTTACGCTTCACATTCTGAGGTAGATGAAATCGTAGAACAGATGGCGCTTTCGTAGCTAAGAAAAATTGCACCACATAGGTAAAGATGAAAGAAATTGGACGAGAATAAAATGTATATTTCACCTTTAAACATATAATAGAATTTAATGAGTGATCGCGCTAGAAAGTCGCGTCTAAATGTAATTTAATGAAAATGAGATGTTTAAGATTTTACGCTCGACTGTCAGCGAAAAACGACCTTCACCTTACAGTTTTAGGAACATATATCACAGAATTTTTATAGTTTTAGTTTTTTATTTTTATAGTGATTCCGTGCTTCGAAAGGCACGTTAAGCCGTTGGTCCCGGCCGCAGTAGTGGTCGTTATAACCGCGGCGACAAGCTGGCCCCTTGTCACGTTGGTAATAAAGCATAAACTCGGCTAAACGTGGGTCCGGCTCTCAAGCCGGTGCCTCTGCCTAACCCTCCGGGGAATAAAAGGCGTGATATTATGTTTATGTTTTATAGTTAGGTATATTAAAATGCATGCAATTTTGACTGCTCCGTGGCTCAGTTGGCAGTGATGTGGACGGAGTAAACGTGTGCACCCGGGTTCGATTCCCGGGCGGAGCGAATATTGATATGATGAATATCGATGTTTGTTGTGTGAGATGTTCGTCTCTGTGTGTTTCGGGCACCCTAGATACAGGTTCTTTCTAGTTAGGGGCTCTGAGTGTGATGTGTTATTATTATTATTATACAAAAGTTAACGTAGCCACGTAGCGCCACTCTCCGGCAAAAATTAATATCTTTTTTCAAAAATTCAAAATTCAAAAAATTCAAGCTACGAAAGCTTTGAAAACTACGTCAAGGCAAACAAAGTTTTAGCTTCTTATTTGTTGTTTTTTTTGAGCACCCTATGCGTTTATTGTCCTGCATCTTCATGACCTAGTATAGAGCAAACTTTTGAATCTTTAGTAACGTATGAATTAATGAGTATAAACTTATAAATATAGATATTTTTGTCTCCCAAGTAATTAATTAGTACGGCTTTTAGGGATGAAACTATATATCGAAAACCCGATAATATCGATATTAGAACCAACTTGCATTGCATCCCTACTAGCTTCCGCCAAGGATTTGCACACTATACCTAAGCTTAACGGACCACACGGTGCGTGCGAAAGTAGCGCCACTTCCGATAAATGATTATATCTTCTAATCCTTAGCCGAAGTCAAAAATATGCGTCAATGACGCCCTAGATCAGCCATACTCAACCTGCGGCCAACTAGCGTTTCCTACGCGCTTGCCTTTAATTTATGTTACGCAAGTAATAGTTCAAAAACTTTTTAACTAAAAATTAAACCAACGGAAAAATCGAGAATTTAAAGTATAAGTAGTAGGCAAGCGCCACACAAGCAAATTCATTAAATTACAAAAAGCGTAATTTGTTAGTGGATTCTGTGGCGCCAACTCAAAATTGCATGGTATACTTACATAAGTTTAGTTTTTAAATTTGATTTTAACTAAGAAAAGATTTACTTATGCTAGTATTTTTGCCTTTTCAGTTTTTTCAGCGTCTTAATTGTTTGTATTTTTTTTTCTGTAAAAAGCTATTCGGCCTGGCAACACTGGCAACAGCATATTTGGCTCCACAAATTATTTTGTGTTTTGACGCCAAAATCGCGGAAAGTGAGTGGCAAGTGTTATAAAGTGTGGTCTTGGTGTTTTTCTATAAGTGTAATTGTTATTTTATAATAAAGAAAATCCACTCAAAACATAGCAATTTTCACGAAATTACGCCAAGCAAAATCAAAGATAAAACTACCCTCATTTTCAAGTTTTTGCAATGGGGTTAAGAAAAGGGCTGAAGAAGCTACCAGAGCTTTCTCTACTTAAAGCAATCTAGTATCGCTGGTAGCAGTGCAGGAGGTCTATGTGGGCTCAAGGGAGCCGCTGGGGTCCGTAAGGGCTCCTAAGCGACTCCTCGGGTCTCATCAGGCTGCTTTGCTTTACAAGGGTCTATGCGGTCTCTCAAGCATCTACTGGGGTCCAAAAGGGCTCCCGTGCTTCTCTAAGGGTCTGCAACGGGCTCTCAAGCACCTACCAGTGTAGCAAATAAAGGCTTTCATCATCATCATCATCATTTCAGCCGTAAGACGTCCACTGCTGGACATAGGCCTCCCTCAAGGCTCTCCATCTGTACCGATCGCAGGTGGCCTGCATCCAGCGTGGACCCGCAGCCTTGCGCAGATCATCCGTCCATCTGGTCGGTGGACGTCCTACGCTGCGCTTGCCGATCCGTGGTCTCCACTCGAGAACTTTTCGGCCCCAGCGGCCATCTGTTCTGCGGGCTATATGACCTGCCCATTGCCACTTCAACGAGCTTATCCGCTTGGCTATGTCGGTGACCCTGGTTTCTCTGCGTATGTCCTCATTTCTGATGGATGATGCCATGGATGAGCCCTGGTGGTTCTAGGAACGAAATAGACTTCATCTTGACCGACAAGAAACGGATATTCAATGATGTCTCCGTGATTCATAGGGTAAAAACCGGCAGTGATCACCGAATAGTAAGAGGCACATTGAATGTGAACGTTAAACTTGAACGGTACCGCCTGATGAAGTCTACGCTCCGTCCTACCCTCGCTCAGATCGAAAACCCCGAGAGCTTTCAACTCGAGCTCTCTAATTGCTTTAATTGTCTAGACGACGCATCAGTGGACGAGATAAATAACAGGTTCGTAAAAACTGTCCATACGGTCGGATCTAAATTCTTTAGGACTCGCCGTACCGCTAGAACTCAGAAACTCTCTGAAGACACCCTCAAACTTATGGCTGAACGACGCTTGCTTAGACTGCAGTCTCCCGATGATGCTGCGTCATATAGGCGGCTCAATAGACAGATCTCGAAGGCCTTGCGACACGATATCCGTGTCTTTAATACTGCGCGTATTAAGGATACGATAGAGCGAAATAAAGGCTCCAAAGTGTTCGCAAGAGATATGTCTGTTGGGCAAAGCCAAATGACCAAGCTGAAGAGGGATGACGGCAGTATAGCGTCGACGAAAGCGGAAATTTTGAGGGAAATCGAGAAGTTCTACGGACAGCTATACGATTCGGTCACTAAGCCTGTTACTAGTGCGGCTAACGACCCTAGAGCCAAACTAACCCGACACTATACCGAAGATATCCCGGACATCAGCCTGTACGAGATAAGGATGGCCCTGAAACTGCTTAAAAACAACAAGGCACCGGGTGAGGATGGAATCACGTCAGAGCTTCTGAAAGCGGGTGGAACACCGGTACTCAAAGTCCTTCAGAGGCTCTTTAATTCTGTCCTACTCGAAGGGACCACGCCTGAAGCATGGAACAGAAGTGAGGTGGTGCTTTTCTTTAAGAAGGGCGATAAAACCCTTTTGAAGAATTATAGGCCCATCTCGCTTTTGAGCCATGTTTATAAGCTGTTTTCCAGGATCATCGCCAATCGTCTCGAACGAAGGTTTGATGACTTCCAGCCTCCCGAACAAGCCGGCTTCCGAAAAGGCTTTAGTACCATAGACCACATACATACGCTGCGGCAAGTTATACAGAAGACCGAAGAGTATAACTTGCCGCTATGTCTAGCGTTTGTGGACTATGAGAAGGCCTTTGATTCGGTCGAAACATGGGCGGTGCTAGAGTCCCTCCAACGATGCCGGATTGACTATCGGTACATCGAAGTGCTGAAGTGTTTGTATAGCAACGCCACCATGTCTGTCCGAGTACAGGAACAGAATTCGAAGGCTATTCCCTTGAACAGAGGCGTGAGACAGGGAGATGTTATATCTCCGAAACTGTTCACCGCCACTTTAGAAGACGCCTTCAAACTTCTAGAATGGAAAGGGCAGGGCATCAATATTAACGGCGAATACATCACTCACCTTCGGTTTGCCGACGACATCGTAGTCATGGCAAGGTCGATGGAGGAACTCAGCACGATGCTCGAAGGCCTCAACAGAGTCTCCCAACAGGTGGGCCTTAAAATGAACATGGACAAGACGAAGGTCATGTCTAATGTCCATGTTCTGCCTACCCCAGTTATGGTTGGGAACTCGGTTCTCGAAGTTGTCGACGAGTACGTATACCTAGGACAAACCATCCAGTTAGGTAGGTCCAACTTCGAGAAGGAGGTCAATCGCCGAATCCAGCTCGGATGGGCGGCGTTCGGGAAACTACGCAACGTCTTCTCGTCCAATATTCCTCAGTGCCTGAAGACGAAGGTATTTAACCAATGTGTGCTGCCAGTGATGACATACGGTTCTGAAACGTGGTGCTTCACTATAGGGCTTATGAACAGGCTCCGAGTAGCTCAACGAGCCATGGAGCGGGCTATGCTCGGGATTTCTCTGCGGGATCGAAAGGCTTTCGCCAATCAAAAATCCATACATTACTGCCTACAGCGATCTGGTATTGCTTGGTACTGCGCAGGAGGTCTGTGTGGGCTCGGAGGAGCCGCTAGGGGTCTGTAAGGGCTCCAAAGCGACTCTGCGGGTCTCATCAGCCTTCTTTGCGTGAGCAATTACTGGGGTTCGAGAGGGTTCTGGTGCTTCAAGGGTTGCACGGCTCTAAAGCCCATCAGGGTAGAAATAAAGGCTACAGTCAATGAAAAATCCACATCAGAATGCATTGATAGTGGAAAAAATTATATTATAATTTGCGGCCCAGCTGACCACCTGACTGAGCTGTGGGAGCATCCACGCTTCGGATGGCTCCAATAAATGTGGTGATATGTACAATGGCTCCAATTACGCGAGCTAAGTGCAGGCACTAATCAACCCCCACTAGAGAAGAAGAAGAAGAAGAAGAAGCTATGCGTCATTGATCATACATTTAAAAAAACTTGTCGACAAACGAAATTTGTGGTGTTGCGGCCCGCAAGGTATAGCAAAGGCTACAATGTAGGGTAAAAAAAGGTTGAGTAAGGCTGCCCTAGATAATCTTGCTTAAAGGATCTGTTGTGTAGCTTTCAGGATAATGATCTTAGAAATATTCGATTGTTGCCAAAAGTGGCCACTTTTTCTTTTACACTAACTACGAGTATACCGAATTAAAACGTTTCAAATTTAATACTGCCAGTTGTCACATTATTATAGACGAGCTATCCCGGCTTACTTCGTTACGCCATAGAATAAAGATACTTCTAAAGACTTAGCTCTATAGACTATGTTCTTTTGACTGCCAAGAATGTGCGAATAAAAAACAAACAACAACAAACCACCTGTCACAGTATGTAAACAACGGAAAAAAATATTGCACCTTGGGTTACATTATTTGAGTTTAAGTAAGGATCCCATTTTTTTTTAAATCTTATATAGCCTATGCCATTCGGGGATAGTGTAGCTTCCTACCAGTAAAAGATTTTTTTAATTCGGTTCAGTATTTCCGGAGTCTATTCGTTACAAACAAACAAACAAATCTTTCTTCTTTATGGTATTGGTATAGACAGAGCTAGAGCTCATTCCACATTTACCACCACTAATATCAAAAGTTTCACAGATATAGTTTATACAAACTATTATTATAAACTAGCCGTCTTACAGTTTGTATGGGAAAAAGAAATTGCTATTTTTACTAACTTACTCTCAAATAATATAATAATACTAGAGGCTGCCCTGCGGTCTCACCCGCGCAGATTTCTCATAAACACAAAAATCCCGTTTATTCCCGTTCCCGTGGGAATTTCGGGAAATCCCTTCTTAGTGCTCACCTACACTCCCCAAGGACCCCACGTGCCAAATTTCAGATTTCTACGCCCAGTAGTTTCGGCTCTGCCTTGTCTGTCAGTCAGTCAGTCAGTAACGGAAGAGTTTTATATATATAGATAATATAACTAGTATAATAATATAATATAACTAGGAAGAACCTGTATCTAGGGTGCCCGAAACATATACAGAGACGAACATAACACCCAGACCGGAAACAAACATCGATATTCATCATACCAATGTTCGCCCCGCCGGGCATCGAACCCAGGTGATTCCATATTTTCTCTCATTTAAATAAACCTTCCCTGGAATACTACGAACATTTCAAAACAAAAATCAGCTAAATCGGCCTGGCCGTTCTCGAGTTTAAGCAAGATTAACGATCCACGATTAATTTTTATATAAATAGTAGAAGTAGATAGTTGCTAATGTAACTTTGTCTTTCTGTGTGACTTTCCAAACTAATGAAATTTGGTACACAAATAGTCTAGAGTCTGAGAAAGGACATGGCCACTTTATTTATATCACGAAAACTTGGGATTTAGCCGTTTCTTGAGAAATTGCGCTGGCAAAGCAGAGGGGTGCACACTATCAATATATATAAAACTCTTCCGTTACTGACTGACTGACTGACAGACAACGCAGAGCCGAAACTACTGGGCGTAGCGGGCTGAAATTTTGCATGTAGGTGCCTTAGGGAGTATAGGTGAGCACTAAGAAGGGATTTCCCGAAATTCCCACGGGAACTGGAAAAAACGGGAATTTTGTATTTCTGAGAAATCTGCGCGGGTAAAACCGCGGGGCAGCCGCTAGTTGATAATATAAAGAAGTTACAGTACACCCAAATTAATAATGCGCATGACGATCATCGCTAATTGTCGTTTTCACGGAAACACCCGAATCAAAAAGCATTATTGCATGAAGAAAAAGCACTTAACCACCTACATACATATCGTCTGGCGACGCTCGGGAATACGACCGTAGTCGAACAGAGACGAAGATTTCTATGCGTATAAAAAGATTTATTTTAGATTACTGTACGTACTAATGTAAAAGATGCGAAAGAATTTCGTCAGGATCTTAGCAAGTGGAAATCTATTATTTCTGTCTAACACTATTCTACGTAGGTATAGTTGTATCTTTGGGACAAGCTAAGAATACTGATTTGTTTGACACATTAATTACATTTAAAAGAAACTGCAATTCATTATTATTGAAATAGAAAATAAATAAAATAAATTATCCTAAAGACTCCGGAAGTATCTTATTTCCAGCTCAGTTGACCACCTAGCTGAGCTGTTGGGGGCTCGGATCTGGCTCGGATGGCTTTTATCTAATCGATGTAAGAAGGAAATGAAAAATGGTTCCAAAAATCCGGGGGTCAAGGGCTTCAACAAAAGCAATTTATATTGAACGCCCAAAAAAAACAGCAATGGTTATCAAAGTCGCAAACAAGACAATTACGAGTCGATCGTTTTTAGTCAAGAAACTTGACCCCCCGGCTAAGTGCTGGCAGAAGAAAAATTACTTAAACAATCATTACAATAATATCGTATTCGTAACACAACTCCTGGATTTTAAATAATTGTTTAAATAAGAGAAAAATAATAATAAAAAAATATTTTTTTTTTTAGTATTTTTTGAATGTAACAAATAATCAAATAAATATCACTACCAGTCACATAGATTACCAAAGAAGAATAAAAACAAGATTTACATACAAACATTCATAACGTCACGACTATTTCTCATAGGGATAGGTGATCTCCACTTTCTTAGATCGATATGTAGTTTTTTCGTTTCTTCTACAGTCATACAACCAGTCAGTGTAGACTTGCAATCTTGACAAGGTCGTCTGATCACCTTGTGGGGGTCTGCCTACTCTTACGGTGCATTCACGTACAACGCTGGTACCAAGCGCTTGTTGGCGCTGGTTCGAAAAATGTATAGAAATACCTGCGCGGACATAGACGCTTGTTCCAGCGCGAATGTCAGCGCAGGTATTTTCTATACATTTTAAGCCGACAAGCGCTTGTTACTAGCTTTGTACGTGAATGCACCCTTAGGTCTATAGTACATGCACTATAACCCTGTCGATTTCCACATAAGTTTTGCCAATTCTGCTCAGCGGATTTCTTCGTATCTGACTGATTCGATACTGTTAAAACTCAAAGTCAAAGTCAAAAATTCTTTATTCAATATAGGATACAAGATATAACTTATTGAAAGTCAATTAAACTAGGTATTGATACCTTATTTGGTAAAGTATCCTATACTGCGAGAGGCGAGGTAGTTCAGGGTGCTTACCAATTGGCTCAGGCAAACAAATGTTCGCCTGGAGAGGTCCCCAAACGCGAGCCCTCCTCTGTTAAATGATTCTACTGCCTTTCGCAATGATTTTACAGCGTAGAAAAGAAAGGGGTATCAAAATCTTCTTTACAAAAACAAACTCTAAGCAAAGGCAGACTACCCGTATTGCGCCTGTCCACGCTGCAAAATCAGCTAGTGTGGGACTTAAGAGGACAGTATAGCACCGCAAAAGTATTAGGAAAATCTCATGCTGTCGATCTCTTACTGCAATCACAGAGAGAGAGCTAATTTTTTGATAAAATTTGCGTTTCGGGGAAAAACTTTTTCAATACGTAAATCTTAGCAAATCACAATGATTTTAATGTCCGTCGCTTCAGCATTAAATAAGCTATGTTTGTACGTTTTCTTTTTTTTTTAATATGCATTGGTTTCGTTAAACAAACAACTTTATAGGACCAATTTTATATCACAGAATCTCTAGTTTTCCTTTTTTTTTAATTTTTATCGCACAATCTCTGTATTTCAGGGGTATAAGTTTAAATTTATAGTGAATTTTGAAAAAAGGAAAAAGTACAAAACTAGTTTTTTATAGTGTCAGGCCCGTAAATCCAACTAGGTTTGAACTGCTTAAAATGCATCTGTCACTCTCTTTCTCATATAAACAAAAAGTGATAACTGCAGCTTAAACTACCAACACAGTTTTACCTAGTTGGATATTACGGGCATTAGTACATAAGTACTAAAACTTCATGGAAATTAGAAAATTATTAACTCTGATAATGCTTGTGTGAACCAACCTATACTGGCATTTTGGATAGCTTAGAAGACGTAGATTTTTTTAGATAATCTGCCGATAAAAATCCTAGGTGAATTTATTCACAAAATGCCACTGAAAAAAATACCTTTGCTAAAATTAAAATTGCAATTGAGAGGGCACAAAACTCATAAAATCTTTTTTCAACTAAGCATGTTTATTGGAATAATTTATTAAGGATTAAAATACTATTAACAAAAACATCCTAATGCTTAAAAATTTAAATTATACTAGTCGACCCGGCGAACTTCGTACCGCCTAACCTATTACTATTTTGTTCATGTATTATACTTATAAAACCTCTCGAAACACTCTCCCCCTTACCACAAAAAAGTTAGACCGGTCTAAATCGCCATTTTGTATGAAGAATTTGTGATTTAAACCTAGTCTAGTGATTTAGACCAGGTTTAACACTTTTTGTGGTAGAGCCGTCTATCTATTAAGAGAAACCGCTTCAAAATCCGTGGCGTAGTTTTAAAGATTTAAGCATACATAGAGACAGACGCGGGAAGCGACTTTGTTTTATACTATGTATTGATTGATATTGATTTAAAAAAATGTTGACGATATTATGAAAAATCTAAACAGGTCGAAAACTCGAAAACGGTTGGGTTTTGACCTGGGTACCTGAGGGCAACCCTGTATAACACACCTTTTCGCAAAAACAGAAACGCGATTAGACAAAATTTTCTCACATCTGTAAATTTAGCACTATTTTTTAACAAAAACGCACGGGACATGGTAACGGCAATGTCATTCTTAATGATTTTTTGCATAGTAATTAGAAGAAGTACATAACCCTAATCTGGCTTACGTCCGATAATGCTATCTCAGTTTCCACGCACTGGAAATACTGGAATCAATAGCGCCATCCCTTTCACTATCTCCCATCCATTCACCTCCTTAACTGGGAGGAGTTACCCGCTGTTCCTCAAAACCACCAAACTTGGAGGCAAATTCTTGAAGCCTTATGTTCCTTCTATAGATAACAGGTTCAGCTGAATAACTTCTATGCGGTCTTTAATATATGACACATTTCAATTTAATATCTTCATCAATATACATAGTATAAAACAAAGTCGCTTCCCGCGTCTGTCCCTATGTATGCTTAAATTTTTAAAACTTTGCAATGGATTTAGATGCGTTTTTTTTTAAATAGATAGAGTGATTCAAGAGTAAGGTTTATAAGTATAATACATGAGCAAATTAGTAATAGGTGAGGCGGTACGAAGTTCGCCGGGTCAACTAGTTTTATTATAATTTCATAATTCGACGACCTCCGTGAACAGGGAGGTAGGGTATTCGGATAACGTTCTTATATGGTTATCTATGTTAGTTTTTTGGTTTTGGGTGTGTTTGTATGTTTCAGGCACTTTATATACAGGGCCTCGTTAGTCAAGGGCTCTTTTTGAGTTTAATGCGTTATTATTGTATTTATTATCGGTGTTTGTAGAGAAAATGAGCAATAGTGATATTAAAATATAATAAGACGTGGCTTGTCGCCGCGGTTATAACGACCACTACCGGGACCATAGGCTTGACGTGCCTTCCGAAGCACGGAAGGCACGTTAAGCCGTTGGCCCCTTGTCACGTTGGTAATAAAAGCATAAACTCGGCTAAACGTGGGTCCGGCTCTTGAGCTGGTACCTCTGCCTAACCCTTCGGGGAATAAAAGGCGTGAGATTATATATATATTGTAACACGTGGCCAGTCTAGAGGCAACTACATGTGAATTTATATTTATGCAAAGTCCTTATGAAGCAAGGATGGCGCGATGTAAGTAATGTCGTTGACCGATCTGTTTCAGCGCAAGTGAAGCCGCAACATTTATAAATCGAGCCTACAGTCTAACCCTGTTATTCATAAAAAGTAAAAGTGCATTTTAGTTATTTGACGTATGTCAATTTAGCCTGGATGTCACGTATTTATCATACAACAAACCAGACAAGTAGACCTCCAAGTAAAGGTACCTAAAAACCTACTGTATCTTTATGAATTAGTTTTAGCTTACTAAAGCCTGCCTGAAGTCTGCCAGGACAACAGGAGCGAGCTAGGTTGTGCTTTAAAGTAAAGTAAAGTAAAAAGTAAAAAATGATTTATTCAATACAGGATACAAGATATCGCTTATTGAAAGTCAATTAGACTAATCTAATTAATATTGATACCTTATTTCGTAAAGTATCCTATACTGATAGAGGCGAGGTAGTTCAGGGTGCCCACTCAGGCAAACAAATGTTTGCCTTGCCTTACGACAATGGTCGCCTGGAGACGCCCCCAAACGAGCCCTCCTCTGTCAAATGATTCTACTCCC
Source organism: Euspilapteryx auroguttella (assembly GCA_951802225.1). NCBI lineage: Eukaryota > Metazoa > Arthropoda > Insecta > Lepidoptera > Gracillariidae > Euspilapteryx > Euspilapteryx auroguttella. The sequence goes on along the minus strand of OX637641.1, from coordinate 456,328 downwards.
TTTCGCAATGATTTTACAGCGTAGAGAAGAAAGGGGTAACAAACTCTACTTTACAATTTACTTTATGTGTACGCATCTACATTAATTTTTTTTAAACGACTCCGTTGAGTGATCCTTCTGTACCTACTATTAGGTATTCCGTGCACTCATTACAGTATCCAGTGCTTACCTTGCTTCATAAGAGAAAACGCGGCAAATTCAATTAATCTCTATGTACTTAATATCACTAACAGATAAATGTTTAGATAGTTACGACTTATTACAGTTTAACCGAATTATTCATAAAGATACATTAGATTTGAAGTAGCTTTATTGAAAGGCAAATTCTCTGGTTTTTTGTACGTCACATCCAGTCTAAATTGGCATACGGCAAATTGCTAAAATGTTTAAACTTTTGATGAATAACAGAGTAAATGTTAAGTACATAAAAGTAAATTTTCTTGTGAGGAATGAAAAGAAGAGAGTACAACATGGGCGTTAAGCTTTTCCGCTTCGGGTGCTGTTTACAGCCATCGCTAGTTTGGTTATTTGATTTATTTAAGGTAATCTATACGAATATTATAAAGAGGAAAGATTTGTTTGTTTGTATCGAATAGGCTCCGGAAATACTGAACCGATTTCAAAAATTATTTTCCTGGTAGGAAGCTACACTATCCCCGAGTGACATAGGCTATATTAGATTTTCAAAAAAAGTTAGGGATCCTTAGTTAAACTCAAATAATGTAACCTAAGGTGCAATATTTTTTCCGTTGTTTACATATTTTGACAGGTGGTTTGTTGTCGTTGTTTGTTTTTTTTTATTTGACCATTTAGTGCAGTCAAAAGAACATAGTCTATAGAGCAAAGTCTTTAGTAGTATGTTATATTCTATGGCGTAACGAAGTAAGCCGGGAAAGCTCGTTTTTCATATACTTACTTGATTATTATCATCAATACATAGTATAAAACAAAGTCGCTTTCCGCGTCTGTCCCTATGTATGCTTATATCTTTAAAACTATACAACGGATTTTGATGCGGTTCTTTTTAATAGAAAGAGAGATTCAAGAGGAAGGTTTATAAGTAAAATAAATGAGCAACATAATAATAAATTAGGTGGTACGAAGTTCGCCGGGTCGACTAGTTATATAATATTACTTTATTAGTCGACCCGGCGAACTTTGCACCGCCTAAAGTATAACTATGTTGTGCATGTTTTATACTTAAAAACCTTTCTCTTGAATTACTTAAGCATTTAAAAAAACCATTAAAATCAGTTGCGTACTATCAAAGATTGAAGCATACTAAGGGACAGACGCGGAAAGAGACTTTGGTTATTAAATGTACTAGTGAACGAACTTCGTACCGCCTAACCTATTATTACCTTGTGCATGTTTTATACATATAAACCTTTATCAAACCTTTCAAAGATTTAAGCATTCATAGGGGAAGCGGGAAGCGACTTAGTTTTATACTATGTATTGACTAGAGGCTGCCCCGCGGTTTTTCCCGCGCAGATATCTCATAAACACAAAAATCCCGTTTTTCCCGTTCCCGTGGGAATTTCGGGAAATCCCTTCTTAGTGCTCAGTTACACTCCCTAAGGAACCCACGTGCAAAATTTCAGCCCGCTCCGCCCAGTAGTTTCGGCTCTGCGTTGTCTGTCAGTCAGTCAGTAACGGAAGAGTTTTATATACAGTGTGTCCGGGGAAGTTATAACATAATTTTAAGGGTGTATTCTATGATCAATTTTATCGATGAAAACACCCCATATGGGGGGTCGCAGCCTCACCCCCCCCCCCCCCCTTAGTATGATGTTTTTAATTTTTGTTTTGCAAAAGTCGACCTCGCCTACTTTTAAATTCACAGTTAAAGATCTAAGACTCACAGAACCTTCATTAATGTCTTGATCGAAGGCTAAGTAGTTAGGCTACCTAAGTTACTAACAAAATAACCAAGTATTGCTTTTACTTTTTTTTAAAGATGATAAACCAAAAAAAAAAATTTTTTTTGTACATTTTTTACGGTTTTTCAAAGTTTTCACAAAAAAATGCAGATACTTTTGTAATACTTTGTTAGCTTTTGAGTTGTTCTCCAAATTGGTATTAGATTTATTTCTCTACGTCTATTACTTCAGAAATTATCAACTACCAAACAGACCCTTTGCTTTTTTTTGAAGATTTACCTTTTAATTGAAGATTTCAGTTTAACCCACTTTTATTAAAAAATAAAGTCAATATTTAATTCTTTTGTTAGTTATTTTGGTAGCCTACCTACTTAGCCTTCGTACAAGACCTAAATTAAGAGTCCTTTTACGCGAACAGTGGCGACACTCAAAAAAAAAAATATCAAAGTAAGGCTTTTTTTCAGAAAAAAGTGCTCCCTTGTGCATAAAATCTTGGTCCCTAGTATTTTTTTTAAGTATTTAAAAATATATCTAGGTTTAGAATGTTTATGGATTACTGTTTTTTGCTAAAAGTAGCAACTTTTAGTAACAAACAGTAAAAAATAAATATTCTAAACCTAGATATTTTAAATACTAAAAAAATACTAGGGACCAAGATTTTATGCACAAGGGAGCACTTTTTTTTTGAAAAAAAGCCTTTAGATATTTTTTTTTTTCTAGAGTGGCGCTACTGTTCGCATAAAAGGACTCTTAATTTAGGTCTTGTACGAAGGCTTAGTAGGTAGGCTAACAAAATAACTAACAAAATAATTAAATATTGACTTTATTTTTTAATAAAAGTGGGTTAAACTGAAATCTTCAATTCAAAGTTAAAAGCGAAGGGTCTGTTTGGTAGTTGATAATTTCTGAAGTAATAGACGTAGAGAAATAAATCTAATACCAATTTGGAGAACAACTCAAAAGCTAACAATAAAACACAAAAAATAAAAAAAAGTATATGCATTTTTTTTGTGAAAACTGAAAAACCGTAAAAAATGTACAAAAAAAAATTTTTTTTTTGGTTTAACATCTTTAAAAAAAAAGTAAAAGCAATACTTGGTTATTTTGTTAGTAACTTAGGTAGCCTAACTACTTAGCCTTCGATCAAGACATTAATGAAGGTTCTGTGAGCCTTAGATCTTTAACTGTGAATTTAAAAGTAGGCGGGGTCGACTTTAGCAAAAAAAAAAAAAAAACATCATACTGAGGGGGGGGTGAGGCTGCGACCCCCCATATGGGGTGTTTTCATAGATGAAATTGATCATAGAATACATCCTTAAAATTATGTTATAACTTCCCCGGACACACTGTATATGGATAACACATGCAGTGCATGTCATGAATACATACAAGTACAAGAAATTAGTGATTATATTATGTATTTCTTCTAAGAGCTTACTCTTCCGATAACGATTCTTTGAAAGTTTTTTTTTTTATTTACAATGACGTTTTTTTTTATATCTTGTATATCTTACAGATCATCTCCAAACATAACAAAAGGTATAATTATATCAAAACATAGCATAAAACAAAGTTGCTTCTCGCGTCTGTCCCTATGTATGCTTATATTTTTAAAACTATGCAACGGATTTTAATGCATTTTTTTTTTCAAGATAGATTTTGTGGTTCTTTAGTCTCGCTAAAACTCGAGAACAGCCGGGCCTATTTAGCTGATATTGGTCTCAAAATGTTCGTAGTAGTCCGGGGAAGGTTTAAAAGGTGAGAAAATATGGAAAAATGGAGTGTAAGTTAGTACAAACAACAATAAAAAATTGACCAATAAAATTGTAAAGCGCGATACTAAGTTCGCCGGGACGGCTACTATTTAAATAAAAAAGGACTTACCTTTAGGTGTTTTCGCTCGACGGTCCGCTGATCGACGTGAAGACGGTGAATATGTTATAATTTTGGTACCTAATTAGTTTAACAGCTAAAAATATCTAGCTCTAGACCCTTCGTAGATGATGTAAAATTAAAAAAAATATATATCAACGAAGAGAATGCAATAGTACCTTGTGTTGAATCCATAACTTTCACGTAAAACCGTGAGACGCGATTCCAACCCGGTTTAAATCCAGATTTTTCAGGGTTTATTACTTATACCGGATGTTTCTGACAAGGCGGTAATAAATCAAAGGAGGGATTCTGCTCAGAATAACTAACAACTTTCCCAAAGCAACATCTCAACAAAAAAAAAAACAGCTGCTCCATACATTGGTCAGTTCGGAGTCTACGGGACAGCTGATTTTTGTTTTGAGATTTCGACCCATGTCCCTTTGGGAAAGTTGTTAGGTATGGTGAGCTGAATCCTTCCTTTGATTTATTACCGCTTTGTCAAAAACACACGGTATATAATATTTTAATTTAGTACCTAATAATTATATTCGCCAATAATAAAGACAAAATACATTTGCGAATTTATTTCGTTAAGGGGCGAACGGGTGAGATACTAGGGCCACTTCGATAAATAATTAATATCTTCTAAACCATGGCCGAACTCAAAAATATGCTTCAATCACGCCCTAGATAATATTGCTTAGAACGTTTAAGGGACGACCGAGAAGAAACTACTTTGACCAAATAAAGGAAAGGATAGCTGTGTCGTGTCGTATCATGAAGTCAAGCAGATGGCGGGGAAAAGGGAGGAATAGAGGAGGCTCCACCGACAAGAGCGAAGCTCTTAAGTATCAAGAAGAAGAATGTTTAAGGCTCTGTTGTTTAGCGTTTAGGATAATGATTATAGAAATATACTTTTACGAAACTAAAGTGGTCACTTTAGGCACCAAACGAATATTTCTAAGATGATTATCCTGTAAGATGCAAAGAGAGACTGGCCAATCCCTCCCGATGCATCTACTTTGTAAATTCTATTTATGCTACTTGCGTCAGAAACTTTGATGGCGCGATGTAGGATTTGCTTCGGTTCTAAAGTTGTAGCGCTAGGTGGCGTTACGTGTGCGCTACAATCCTATAATCTACATAACATAGCTTTAAAAATTCTCAGCAAGATTATCTAGGGAGTCAAAGGCGCATATTTTTACATTTCGGCTATGGTTTAGATTAGAAGATATTAATTATTTATCCGGAGTGGCTCCAGTTTCGCACCGTGTAAGCCCTTTAGTAAAACGCCATTACTTATCTATACCAATATTATAAAGAGGAAAAATTTGTTTGTTTGTAACAAATAGGCTCCGGAAATACTGAACCGATTTGAAAAATTATTTCACTGGTAGGAAGCTACACTAACCCCGAGTGACATAGGCTATATTAGATTTTCAAAAAAATTAGGGATCCTTACTTAAACTCAAATAATGTAACCCAAGGTGCAATATTTTTCCCTTATTTACATATTTTGACAGGTGGTTTGTTGTTGTTGTTTGTTTTTTTATTCGCCCATTCTGGGCAGTCAAAAGAACGAAGTCTATACAGAGCCAAGTCTTTAGTAGTATCTTATATTCTATGGCGTAACGAAGTAAGCCGGGACCGCACGTGAGTAATAAAAGTGTAAAAGTTACCTTGTAATGTTGATGCGCCGCCTGCTCCTCTGCCTCGAACTTGTGCTTGATATTATCAATGTGCATCTGCTTCAGTATGCCGGCTACCTCGATCCTGGTTAACATACAGAACTTAAGGCTATGGCGCGAAATTAATTTTTTTTCGTGTTTTTTATTTATTCTGGCGAAAGTATACAATTTTAATAAAGTTTAAATGAAATCGCGTATGTAAAAAACCATCTCCCACATTGCAATACAACGTTTTTGGAAGACAGACCTACAGATTTTGTGTCGAAGGGGTAAAAGGCCAAAAAACAAGTTCCTTGAATATACACAAAATCGGTAACTCGTCTTTCAAAAACGATATATCACAATGTGGGAAATAGGTTTTTACGTACGCGAATTCTTTTAAACTTTATTAAAAATGAATACTTCAGCCAATTACTTCAGGTTCTGAAACGTGGTGCTTCACTATAGGGCTTATGAACAGGCTCCGAGTAGCTCAACGAGCCATGGAGCGGGCTATGCTCGGGATTTCTCTGCGGGATCGAATCAGAAATGAGGACATACGCAGAGAAACCAGGGTCACCGACATAGCCAAGCGGATAAGCTCGTTGAAGTGGCAATGGGCAGGTCATATAGCCCGCAGAACAGATGGCCGCTGGGGCCGAAAAGTTCTCGAGTGTTCGACCACGGATCGGCAAGCGCAGCGTAGGACGTCCACCGACCAGATGGACGGATGATCTGCGCAAGGCTGCGGGTCCACGCTGGATGCAGGCCACCTGCGATCGGTACAGATGGAGAGCCTTGAGGGAGGCCTATGTCCAGCAGTGGACGTCCTACGGCTGAAATGATGATGATGACTTCAGCCAAAATAATTAAAAAACGTGAAGAAATTTGAATTTCGCGCCATACCGTGAGTTACCGCCTTAAAGAGGATATACGAGAAAGAAATCTAAATTGCCGATTGAATTAGTTGAATTATAGAGCATGTAAATAGCATACTGAGGGAAAGGGACAGTCATATGTCAGTCGCCCGCATCGGTTTCTACATTTTATTGAAAAAAAAAAAAAAAAAATTAATAACTTTATAATTATTACGTTTACTTACATCAAATTTGCAAACATAATAATATTGTTTTTATAATCATTATATCTATGTAGTTTCAACAAAAACTAACGTAATTTTGAAGAACTAGCTTTGTCGTTTTTCGGAATGTTATTATTTGACGAAATCTCTAATTTACCTTATCCTCATGTTCTCCTGAAGCCTCCTCAGCGGTCCCAGGTAGTCCTGGGAGCGACCACCTCGCACTTCTGCCAACTGGTAGTCCACATGGCTGACCCTCTCCCGGTAGAGCTGTTCACGCAGCACGGAGAACTGACGCTCCAGATCCGCTGGAATTTTTAATAAAGCATTTTTGTTAATGACTGGGCCATCTCCAGGCGACCATTGTCGTAAGGCAAGGCAAACAATTGCTTGCCTGAGGAGCCAATTGGTGGGCACCCTGAACTACCTCGCCTCTCGCAGTATAGGATCTTACTAGATTAGTCTAATTGACTTTCAATAAGCGATATCTTGTATCCTATATTGAATAAATCATTTTTTACTTTTACTTTACTTACAGATAGATTGTACATGTACATTCTAAGAAACTTGATTTTTTTGAAGTCAGTAAAAAAAGTAAAAATAATGCATTTAGCAAACATAACCTAATCAAGATATTTAATACTAGCTAACACGGAGAACTTCGTGCTTCCAAGCATTTTGAATTTTTGAGAATATTCTATAGCCTATGTCACCCGGGCATAGTCTAGCTTCCCAACAGTGAAGAAATGTTTTAAATTGGTTCTGTACTTGAGCTTATTAATTCAAACAAACATATTCCTCTATATAATATTGGTATAGATATTTCATAAAGAGCTTAACCCTGATAAGAATTCTAGAATATGAAATTTAAAATATTTTTTTACCCTGGAATTGGAAGCCAATTAAAGCTTAATTGACATTTAGCAACTTCACAAATACCCCTACCTACCATATCTATACCAATATTATAAAGAGGAAAGATTTGTTTGTTTGTAACGAATAGGCTCCGGAAATACTGAACCGATTTGAAAAATTCTTTCACTGGTAGGAAGCTACGTTAACCCCGAGTGTCATAGGATATATTAGATTTTCAAAAAAATTAGAGATCCTTACCTAAACTCAAATAATGTAACCCAAGGTGCAATATTTTTTCCGTTGTTTACATATTTTGACAGGTGGTTTGTTGTTGTTGTTCGTTTTTTATTTGGCCATTCTGGGCAGTCAAAAGAACATAGTCTATAGAGCCAAGTCTTTTGCAGTAACTTATTTTCTATGGCGTAACGAAGTAAGCCGGGAAAGCTCGTTATTCATAAAGATACAGTAGGTTTTAAGTAGCTTTACAGGAGGTCTACTTCTTGGGTTTGTTGTATGGTAAATATGTGACATCCAGTCTAAATTGACATACGACCAATAACTAAAGTGCTCTAACAGGGTATTTGTCAGAAAAAGTGTAATGATATTGGCTTGCAATTTTAAGTATGTAGGTAGTCAATCTGATCAAATCATAATTAAAAACTACCCACCATGTGTACTAAATTAAGACTGTTTGTTAATAAATATGGGTACATATGAGTAGGGAGCTCAGTGTAATACATAAATTACTTGTTGGCACAATATAAAGCTCCACAAACAATTCTGTTTAAGATAAAATCTGTCAACTCCATACAAATCATATAGTGGAAGAATAATACAAGTGGCCAATTAGTCTGGTATCAAATATCAAAAATGTGAAACAGCATTCCCCTAGATAATTCAGCCTAGTATTTTTAGGACATTGTTGTATAGCTTTTAGGTTAAAGACCACAGAAAGAAACTGATGTTTGCTAAAAACGGCCACTTTTGGCAACAATCAGTTTCTTTCTGTGGTCTCTAACCTTACAGCTATACAACATTGCCCTAAAAATACTAGGCTGAATTATCTACGGGAATGCTGTTTCACATTTTTGATATTTACCTTAGTTTAGAAGATATTTATTTTTTTCTCGAGTGGCGCTACTTTAGCTGTGCTATGGCTCTTAAAGATGAGATTATTTTTTTAGGGATCTACAAGCTAAACAATCATTCTTTAACCAAACCTTAGTTCGCACGGCAACGGTTGGTGGGTCATTTTAGGGGCGGAAGTCTGAGTTGCGGTATTCTCTTAGGAGAACGTCAGGAGGCTTCAAAATGCATAAAAAAATATAATATATTTTCACTTTAAAAACATTTAGTCAGAACTTAGAAAATTTTCGATTGAAAAAATGTGTCTTCCATAAGGGTACTTTTTTATGATGGGAGCGTGTAGAGAGGCTTAATACAAGCACTTTTTACCACTTTTTTTTTTTTGTCTCCTTTTAGATAGGGTAAGCAGTACAATGATTGGCCCCTTAAGAAAAGTTTTGACTTTGAACATTTCTATGTGCCAAATAAGGTTCAAAATTGAAAAACTGTTAATGTAGGATGGTAGCTCATTTATCTGAGAATAAGATTAAACCACAGGAATCGTTATTTGCTAGCTTAAAAACAACTTTATCAATAAAAATTTAAAAATGTAGCGAAAAGTACAGTCATTGGCAGGGTATGTACAAAAATTGGCATACCCTAGTACAATGATTGGCATGACAATCATTGTACTTTTTGGGCATTGGCATGGCCAATCTTTATACTTTCCTAGGCCAATGACTATACTGATCCATTAAATTATTCAATAATGATGCCCAGACAATTTCTTTTTGAGCTCAAAAACTGAAAGGTACCCTTTATATACCTAAAATCGCACTATTATCTCTCGGAAATAAGAATACTAAATAAACAAGACAAAATAAAAAGAACATAATCAAATTGGTGAATTATTTAACTACAAATTTAGTACAATGATTGGCATAGGGAAAAGTATAATGATTGGCATGGCCAATCACACAAAAGTACAATGATTGGCCCTGCCAAAATCTAGTTCCTCTGATTTTATTAAATAAAAAGATAAAGCATTTTAAACGCAATTGTTGATAAGATTTGATTTAATATTTAAATATAAATAATATTAAAAAGCAAAAAATACAATGATTGGCATAGATGCCAATCAACTGATACTTCATACTTACCACAAGTACTAATGTTGGCCTACCTATTTTTGAGGTTAATCTTTAGTGTTTTTCACGAATTACCGTAAATAAACCTGAATTGAAGTGTAATAAACATATATAGAAACATATATTGCAATTTAAACAAGAAGAAAACGAGTAAAACCATTATAAAAGTTACGTACTTCTTACGATTTTCATAAGAAAACACACCCTCTGTTGTAGTCCAACACAAAGTATTTTTTTAATCAATTGCTAAGCTGTTGCATTTAAAAACTATTAATTTCGTTTTAGAGTGTGTTAAATAAAGAAAAATATAAATATTTTTTCATTTCTGGTATATAAATACAACTCTTAATAAATAGATTTTTCATTGAAGGGGCCAATCATTGGAGGGGGGCCAACATTAGTACTGCTTACCCTAATAGCAATATGCCCAAAAGAGCTTATTTGTCTGGCAGGTCTCTTGGAGTCTCTGGTGATGCATGCCCATTGGCATGCCCACATATTCTTCATGATGTTAGTGTGATTGGTCAATAATGTCCTGCGGCAATTTTTTTACCACACTATGACTTTTTTGCCAAAGTGCTTATATTTCAGAGTATAGCTTTTGTTAAGTCGTTCATATAGAAGAAACCTAGTGCTCAATTAGTTTATATGCATTGAAGGTAGATTTTAAAATTTTATGTTAGTTTTTGAACACTTGTATAATTTTACTAATTGTAAAGTTACAGATAGTTTTATGAAGTCTATGTAAAGCCAGGGGGCAAAATATCTTTACTCCTACATATACGTAGCCTAATTGGGTAAGTAATCTATCAGTAGAAGTAAAAGAACAATCAATATTTAGGTCAGTGGGTAGTTTTGGGGGCGTTTCCTTTTGCTAAGACTACCCACTGACTGCTAATAATTCTTAGCAACAGCAAGTTGTTTTAACGTTAAGTTTAATTAAAGAAGATAAAAAACTGAGCTCAACGGTACTTTGTAACAAAAACAAAGATTTGTTTGTAAACATAACCTAACAAACAAAGCCAACGTAACAAACCTAAGTTCTCGAGGCACTCGTTCCTTCGCCTCTCGCACTCTCCCTCATCCATCTCCGAGGAGTCATCAGAATCTGCCTCATCTGCTTCTTCCGCGCTAGAATCACGATCTGGGCCACGGGATGAAGTCCCAGATCTTTCCGTTTCAGCACCCGATAAATCCCCATCACCGTCACTTTCCGGCTCCAGTTTTATTGAAGGCATCTCTAGAATAATCTTGACGAGTTTAATAGAAACTGGGTGAAAATTGATTTGATATTTGCAAAACAACAGCAGCAGAAAATTAAATTACCTACAAAAAATTAAAGATCACAGAAGAGAAGAACACAGATTGAGAAAGTATTTTTTTCTATGCATAGATTCAAAGATTAGATTACGGTCCCAATAGTGTTGCCAAGTCAGATTTTGCAAAATTACGTAGAAAGAGGACCACACTGAGCGGTTTTCGAACTTTCACTTTTAGTTACAGAGACTGCCATAAGATAGCACTAGTAATCAGGTTAAATGTCAAATTCTATATGAATTCAATCAGTCAGGTCAATCAGATTTGACGTTGACATTACACCTACATAACATTGGCTATCTAGTAGCATTCTCCGAGAGCCATTAAAACCCCTTCTTAGAAAACTACAGTAGAATGAGAGGTTTTCAATGGGGAAGAAAACTGTCAATAAATTACTTATCCCGGCAGTGTCCTTTGTACCGTTGACAAACAAAGTTATGTTATTAAACTGAAGTTGGTAGGTTTACAGAAAGGAACAACAGTGAGTAGTTAGTAGATCTACGTAAAAATACGAAGAATGGGGCAACGCCACAAATTAAATAGAGATACTGGCAACCTCAGAATAAAGACAAGCATAGAAGGAGTCCTAAAATAAAAAGTTATTTTCATATTGTTACGCTACTTACTAAACGGCAAAAAGACTATTAGTTAGAGAGAGATAAAATATAAGAATTCTTTGCAAGTTTTCTTCTTGTCGCATCAAAGTGGTTTATTGATGACACTGGTTTATTAGTACCGTACAAAATTAAAAACCAATAATTTGGTAAATATTTGGTGGTTTGTTTATGGTTTGTTTTATTTTGACGTATAATATGACATTGTAAACATCGGTAGCAGCTCCAAAAGTTTTATGATTATTTTTTATGAAAAATGTGTGATAAATTGGTTTTGTGATAGTGAATGTTTAACTTAATGTGTAACAATCTCTTGTGTAGTGCCGGGATGTGAATCAATTGCGTCAAGGAATCAAAATCTTGATGTTTTGGTCACCTAACATTCGGTAAATCATTTTGTTTCATTGTAGACTTCTGGGCACTATTATGACTAATAAATTATCAAGAACATCTATTTTACACGCTGTTTGTCGAACTCGTACCTAAATTTATTGAATTATTACGGTAAAACACCTTCTGTAAAGGTTATGATAGTGTTGTGCCAAAATATGTTTAGACAAAAGTTATCGAACCTAAATCATCCGTTCTAACTTAAGGACAAATAAAAATCAGACATAATTATATGCTAATTGTTGTATGTTTTTCAGTTTTCAAGTAAATTATATACCAAAAACAAAATGACTGGATGCTATAAAGAGACAAGATTATAAACATTCACAAAATACTGTTTTATCAACAAATAAGATTTAAGATGGTGAAGATTATAACCTGAAACTGTAACAACAGTTTTGCTGCTGCAATTTGAATAAGTTGGTTGGTGGTAATCATAAAATATTGCCCTTTCAATTGCTTATTTTATATCAACTTAATTAAATGTTAATCGTTATCAACTTAATGTTAAAGGAAATAGGACAGAGACATTCAGTGGACAATTTATATTTCATATCTAAGAAAGAAATGCAACCAGAAAATACCATCATCTCAGCTGAAAAACGTCTACTGCTGGATATAGGCCTTAAAGAAAATATCGTGACATACAATTTGCCCATTCTGGATAAAACAGGTTTAAGTTTATCTATGTTTTTTTTTCTGCAGATCCTCATAATTGTATATGAAAATTTCAAGTTTAAGTTGCGGGATGTCGTCGTTTAAGTTAATATTCTCTAAGATACCTGTTTTCTAAAAAAAAAAGAGGAAGGCTTTAATTAATATGAATTAATTATTATTATTATGATTGTCTTGAATATAATATTTAAGAACATTTTTCTTGCTTTCTTACAGGCCTCACAAAATACTTTGATAAAAAAAGCTACAGAATATATGAACCGTAAATTTGGGTAAACCAATGCTGTAAACTGTAAACAAATAAAATTCCATGAAAATTTCACTTTGTCATAAAAACAAAAGCGCCATTGTTGCTGCAGGATATCACTTACGTATGTATTAATTGTTTACACCCAGGTTTTATAATACTTACTCTCTTTTATAAGTTTTAATTAAAACATATTATATTTTTAGGTCTCAAAAAAAAACCACAACCGCAGGGTTTTTTCACATACAAACAAAGTGATGATGAAGATCAACCCAGGCAAAAACAAACATTTGAGGTGCAGAGTGCAGAGCAAGATTATTGAAAATGAGTGTGTAAAGAAAGAAGCACATATCATACATAATGAAATTTCCAAAAATAGATTTGTTTTACTTGTTTTATATATACATATTATTATAGGCACACATCTTTTAGTTTTAATTATTTTAGAGCTGTAATAACTGTCTAATATCTGATGTGACAGAGTTTTTTATGAACGGAAAATCTTTAGAAATAGGTAAGTATTATTATATTTTTATCAAGACACCCGTTTTATTCATTAAAATAACTTATTGTGTGCAGTGGGTTTCCTGGAAGAAATCGCTTTTATCGATAAGGCCACCCATTGCTCTTATTCTTTTTCTGTTAAAAATTTTATACGGTTTGTTTTATTTTTATTTGCATTTTTATAGCAATAAAGCGTTTTTATCTTTGTCTTTGTTTTCTTGTCATTATAATACCATACAATTACTCCTGAATTAGTTATGATAAGTTCCATAATAAAGAACCATGTCTTGTATAAAAGTATAGACAACTTGATTTAGGACAAGTTATTTTTGCCATCACTAGCTTTTTAGAAAATTAAAAATAAAAAGTCGAACCCAGGTACGGGCAAGGTTCGGAAGAGTCATACGACCCAGTGGAGAAAGTATATTGGTCTCTTTTTAACATATTCAACGGTTGCACTTGAGTAAGTAGCGTAACACAATGATGTGACTTTTTATTTTAGGACTCCTTCTATGCTTGTCCTTATTCTGAGCTGGCAACGCTCGCTGGAGCCGAAGGATAATTTAATCTGTGCCAAAGAAGGGAATCAGTGTTGCCAAGTCTATTAAATTAAAAGTGGCAGAGAAAAGTTGAAGCGTAGCGGCGGTTTCCAACCTCTTTGGAAAAAAGTTTTTTTTTTTACGAAAATCCCTCAGAATAAAGACAAGCATAGAAGGCTCAGAATAAAGACAAGCATAGAAACCGGGCTAAAATAAAAAGTTATTTTCATATTGTTACGCTCCTTACTAAACGGCAAAAAGACTATTAGTTAGAGAGAGATAAAATATAAGAATTCTTTGCAAGTTTTCTTCTTGTGGTATCAAAGTGGTTTATTGATGACACTGGTTTATTAGTACCGTACAAAATTAAAAACCAATAATTTGGTACATATTTGGTGGTTTGTTTATGGTTTGTTTTATTTTGACGTATAATATGACATTGTAAACATCGGTAGCAGCTCCAAAAGTTTTATGATTATTTTTTATGAAAAAGGTGTGATAAATTGGTTTTGTGATTGTGAATGTTTAACTTAATGTATAACAATCTCTTGTGTAGTGACGGGATGTGAATCAAATGCGTCAAGGAATCAAAATCTTGATGTTTCGGTCACCTACCATTCGGTAAATAATTTTGTTTCATTGTAGACTTCTGGGCACTATTTTGACTAATAAATTATCAAGAACATCAATTTTACACGCTGTTTGTCGAACTCGTACCTAAATTTATTGAATTATTACGGTAAAACACCTTCTGTAAAGGTTATGATAGTGTTGTGCCAAAATATGTTTAGACAAAAGTTATCGAACCTAAATCATTCGTTCTAACTTAAGGACAAATAAAAATCAGACATAATAATATGCTAATTGTTGTCTTTTTTTTTCAGTTTTCAAGTAAATTATATACTAAAAACAAAATTACTGGATGCTATAAAGAGACAAGATTTTAAACATTCACAACATACTGTTTTATCAACAAAGAAGATTTAAGATGGTGAAGATTATAACCTGAAACTGTAACAACAGTTTTGCTGCTGCAATTTGAATAAGTTGGTTGGTGGTAATCATAAAATATTGCCCTTTCAATTGCTTATTTTATATCAAATTAATTAAATGTTATTCGTTATCAACTTAATGTTAAAGGAAATAGGACAGCGACATTCAGTGGACAATTCATATTTCATATCTAAGAAAGAAATGCAACCAGAAAATACCATCATCTGAGCTAAAAACGTCTACTGCTGGATATAGGCCTTAAAGAAAATATCGTGACATACAATTTGCCCATTCTGGATAAAACAGGTTTAAGTTTATCTATGTTTTTTTTCTGCAGATCCTCATAATTGTATATGAAAATTTCAAGTTTAAGTTGCGGGATGTCATGCGGGATGCGTTTAAGTTAATATTCTCTAAGATACCTGTTTTCTAAAAAAAAATACGAAGGCTTTAATTAATATATATTTGAATAAATTATTATTATTATTGTCTTGAATATAATATTTAAGAACATTTTTCTTGCTTTCTTACAGGCCTCACAAAATACTTTGATAAAAAAAGCTACAGAATATATGAACCGTAAATTTGGGTAAACCAATGCTGTAAACTGTAAACAAATAAAATTCCATGAAAATTTTACTTTGTGATAAAAACAAAAGCGCCATTGTTGCTGCAGGATATCACTTACGTATGTATAAATTGTTTACACCCAGGTTTTATAATACTTACTCTCTTTTATAAGTTTTAATTAAAACATATTATATTTTTAGGTCTCAAAAAAAAACCACAAGCAGGGTTTTTTCACATACAAACAAAGTGATGATCAAGATCAACCCAGGCAAAAACAAACATTTGAGGTGCAGAGTGCAGAGCAAGATTATTGAAAATGAGTGTGTAAAGAAAGAAGCGCATAATTCATACATTATGAAATTTCCAAAAATAGATTTGTTTTACTTGTTTTATATATACATATTATTATAGGCACACATCTTTTAGTTTTAATCATTTTAGAGCTGTGCTAATAATATCTGATGTGACAGAGTTTTTTATGAACGGAAAATCTTTAGAAATAGGTAAGTATTATTATATTTTTATCAAGACACCCGTTTTATTCATTAAAATAACTTATTATGTGCAGTAGGTTTCCTGGAAGAAATCGCTTTAATCGATAAGGCACAATTGCCCTTATTCTTTTTCTGTTAAAAATGTTATACGGTTTGTTACATTTTGTATTTTTATTTGCATTTTTATAGCAATAAAGCGTTTTTATCTTTGTCTTTGTTTTCTTGTTATTATAATACCATACAATTACTCCTGATTTAGTTATGATAAGTTCCATAATTAAAGAACCATGTCTTGTATAAAAGTATAGACAACTTGATTTAGGACAAGTTATTTTTGCCATCACTAGCTTTTTAGAAAATTAAAAATAAAAAGTCGAACCCAGGTACGGGCAAGGTGCGGAAGAGTCATACGACCCAGTGGAGAAAGTATATTGGTCTCTTTTTAACATATTCAATGGTTGCACTTGAGTAAGTAGCGTAACACAATGATGTGACTTTTTATTTTAGGACTCCTTCTATGCTTGTCTTTATTCTGAGATAGAAGGAGTCCTAAAATAAAAAGTCACATCATTGTGTTACGCTACTTACTCAAGTGCAACCATTGAATATGTTAAAAAGAGACCAATATACTTTCTCCACTGGGTCGTATGACTCTTCCGCACCTTGCCCGTACCTGGGTTCGACTTTTTATTTTTAATTTTCTAAAAAGCTAGTGATGGCAAAAATAACTTGTCCTAAATCAAGTTGTCTATACTTTTAAACAAGACATGGTTCTTTATTATGGAACTTATCATAACTAATTCAGGAGTAATTGTATGGTATTATAATAACAAGAAAACAAAGACAAAGATAAAAACGCTTTATTGCTATAAAAATGCAAATAAAAATACAAAATGTAACAAACCGTATAACATTTTTAACAGAAAAAGAATAAGGGCAATTGTGCCTTATCGATTAAAGCGATTTCTTCCAGGAAACCTACTGCACACAATAAGTTATTTTAATGAATAAAACGGGTGTCTTGAAAAAAATATAATAATACTTACCTATTTCTAAAGATTTTCCGTTCATAAAAAACTCTGTCACATCAGATATTATTAGCACAGCTCTAAAATAATTAAAACTAAAAGATGTGTGCCTATAATAATATGTATATATAAAACAAGTAAAACAAATCTATTTTGGGAAATTTCATAATGTATGAATTATGCGCTTCTTTCTTTACACACTCATTTTCAATAATCTTGCTCTGCACTCTGCACCTCAAATGTTTGTTTTTGCCTGGGTTGATCTTGATCATCACTTTGTTTGTATGTGAAAAAACCCTGCTTGTGGTTTTTTTTTTTAGACCTAAAAATATAATATGTTTTAATTAAAACTTATAAAAGAGAGTAAGTATTATAAAACCTGGGTGTAAAGAATTTATACATACGTAAGTGATATCCTGCAGCAACAATGGCGCTTTTGTTTTTATCACAAAGTAAAATTTTCATGGAATTTTATTTGTTTACAGCTTACAGCATTGGTTTACCCAAATTTACGGTTCATATATTCTGTAGCTTTTTTTATCAAAGTATTTTGTGAGGCCTGTAAGAAAGCAAGAAAAATGTTCTTAAATATTATATTCAAGACAATAATAATAATAATTTATTCAAATATATATTAATTAAAGCCTTCGTATTTTTTTTTAGAAAACAGGTATCTTAGAGAATATTAACTTAAACGATGACATCCCGCAACTTAAACTTGAAATTTTCATATACAATTATGAGGATCTGCAGAAAAAAAAACATAGATAAACTTAAACCTGTTTTATCCAGAATGGGCAAATTGTATGTCACGATATTTTCTTTAAGGCCTATATCCAGCAGTAGACGTTTTTAGCTGAGATGATGGTATTTTCTGGTTGCATTTCTTTCTTAGATATGAAATATGAATTGTCCACTGAATGTCGCTGTCCTATTTCCTTTAACATTAAGTTGATAACGAATAACATTTAATTAATTTGATATAAAATAAGCAATTGAAAGGGCAATATTTTATGATTACCACCAACCAACTTATTCAAATTGCAGCAGCAAAACTGTTGTTACAGTTTCAGGTTATAATCTTCACCATATTAAATCTTCTTTGTTGATAAAACAGTATGTTGTGAATGTTTAAAATCTTGTCTCTTTATAGCATCCAGTCATTTTGTTTTTAGTATATAATTTACTTGAAAACTGAAAAAAATACAACAATTAGCATATTATTATGTCTGATTTTTATTTGTCCTTAAGTTAGAACGAATGATTTAGGTTCGATAACTTTTGTCTAAACATATTTTGGCACAACACTATCATAACCTTTACAGAAGGTGTTTTACCGTAATAATTCAATAAATTTAGGTACGAGTTCGACAAACAGCGTGTAAAATTGATGTTCTTGATAATTTATTAGTCAAAATAGTGCCCAGAAGTCTACAATGAAACAAAATTATTTACCGAATGGTAGGTGACCGAAACATCAAGATTTTGATTCCTTGACGCATTTGATTCACATCCCGTCACTACACAAGAGATTGTTATACATTAAGTTAAACATTCACAATCACAAAACCAATTTATCACAACTTTTTCATAAAAAATAATCATAAAACTTTTGGAGCTGCTACCGATGTTTACAATGTCATATTATACGTCAAAATAAAACAAACCATAAACAAACCACCAAATATGTACCAAATTATTGGTTTTTAATTTTGTACGGTACTAATAAACCAGTGTCATCAATAAACCACTTTGATACCACAAGAAGAAAACTTGCAAAGAATTCTTATATTTTATCTCTCTCTAACTAATAGTCTTTTTGCCGTTTAGTAAGGAGCGTAACAATATGAAAATAACTTTTTATTTTAGCCCGGTTTCTATGCTTGTCTTTATTCTGAGGAAAATCCATAATTTTATATCCTGCGCAGATAAAGAACAGTTATAAATATGGCGTCGATTAGCGGCGGTTTCTGAGGGCGGTTTCCTTCGTTTCCTTACTCTGAGGTCGATCCGCATGCTATCTCGCTCACACCACTATGTGGTAAAAATAACTGAGAAAACATTATTTTATTAATTACTTATATTATGTGGCAAGAAAGCATTTTTTTACATAATTTTATCTTTCTTGTTAATGTGTTCAAATCAAAACTAATAAAGAAAAATAAAAGAACAATGTTTTATTCACCCTTGCTTCTAATTTATTTAATTATGATATTATTTGTAAATACTATTATATTATCATTCATTAATAATAATAAAAAAAATATTTTTTATAAAGAGTCGGTAGAAGAAATATTAATCAAAGTTATTTTGCCAACCATATATTACAAAAAAAAAAAAAACGTCCGCCATTTTAAAAACTGTCCTTTAACTGCGCGGCTTATAAAAGTTTATTACCATTGACAAAGTAGAACACTGCGCTTGTTTTTTAACCCCAGAACAAAAATTCCGAGAGGGGTGTTATAATTTTAACGTGTGTATCCGTCTGTCTGTCTGTCTGTGTATCTGTCTGTGGCATCGTAGAGCCCAAACGGCTGAACCGATTTTCGTTTAGTTTTTTTTGTTGTTTAGTTTTGTTTTTTTGGCCGAGTGTTCTTAGCCATGTCTGATGAAGATCTGATCAGCCGTTTGAAGATGATCAGCTCTTGAATAATGGATGAGAGGATCTAACTAGCTTCCTTATGTCCGATCGACTTGAAATTTAGTACCATGTTACAGATCGGACAAGTTAGATATAGATCCCCCTTTTTTTTGTTACGGGGAGAAATGGCTTACGCACTTCCCGTCGCTCGGGGGAGCGACGGGAAGTGCGTAAGCCACTAAAACTCCCCGGCGGCCGCCTCAGCGATTTGGAAAGGACCCCGGGATTCGCCTGAAAGCCTTCCGCTAGGATCCTTCCCACGCATAGCTATTCCAGCTTCTGCCTCGGGAAGGGTATGTTTTTCCCTCCCCTGCACCACCACTGATGCTGCAGCGGCACAGTGCCACAATCTGTGTCGCCGCCCGTCTCGGGGCCGTTTTTATAGATGTGTAGAGACCCCGCTCTACACACCCACGACCCCGAATCAACTGGAAGAGAGCTGATGATACTCAGACGGCTGAACAGATTTTCACGAAACATGGCTAAGAACCTTTGGCCTAAAATTATCACCCAATTTTTACCCAAAAAAAAAAAAAGCTTAACGAAAATCGGTTCATCCGTTTGGGCGCCACGATGCCACAGACAGATGCACACGTTAAACTTATAACACCTCTGTTTTTTCGTCGTTGGTTAATAAGGTGTCTTCCACAATATTGAAGAGATCCTCATTTTGAACTTCATTAATTTTAAGAAAATAAAATACAGATATTTTCTGATATTAAATTTAATAGGTAGGTACACTTTTATTTACATAAAATTGTTCTTTATTAACAAGTTTAATATGTTTTAAATCATACAGGTTAGTAGCGATAATAAATTATGTACAGGACTATAGCTTAATAAGTAAGAAAGTTAAATTAAATACTGCAGAGTCTCCAATAACGTACTTAATGAAGTTTATATTTTTGTTCAAAGTCCAAAAAACTAATTTAAAACTAATCACATTTAAAAAAAATGTCATAATTAAGGTGACAGAATTAGTTTTGAAATATACGGCCTAAAAAATAACTATTCACTTGTCAAATAAAAAACAGGTAAAATAAAGTGTAAGTAGGTGTATCAAGGTAATAACTTAAAATATATGCAAACTCGTAAGTAGCACCTGAATAAACTAAATAACAAACAAATCAAAAATATTATAACTTTTTCTAAATTAATTTCTCTTTCACAATACAAATAAAAAAATGCTCTTCCAAAAACACTATGACACAAACTTAGAATAAAGTTATCAACTAATTTTAAATTATTTAATCTTCCGCAAGTTAAATTATAAACCAATAAAGTAGAACATAAACTTAGATTGTGATAAAGTCGACCCTCTTTAAAAAAGTGGTCTACAAAATACTTATGATTATTTGGCACTATGATTAATAAATGAACCGCTAATCACCATTAATGCCAGAATTGTTAATATGAAAAACAATTTAATATGTTTCGGTATACCTATATTGATAAATAGACATTTATTTGAGTTTTTTTTATAGATTAGAATTGATATACAGAAATGCTGACGAAATATAGAATTACTTTACGGATGGATACCTACTTAACAATAAGAGATACTAATGACGGAATTTTATGCAAAATAATTTTGCACTATTAGGTACTTTTAGATACACACACGTCTACGGCCTACTGGTGACATTTAATTTAATACGTCAGGAATTCTTTATAGTAGAAGAAAATTTAGGTACAGTTGATTTTAGGTACGTTAGCACAGATATGTGGGTGCAATTAAGTTTTGGTCACACTACAGCTCCCGGTGTAAACATTAGATTGAACTCTTTTACTTTAGTAATAGTACTAATCGATTCAAGAATAAATAACTACCGAAGATTATTAAAATATCTAGGTATTTCTATGATAAACTACGGTAAGTACAAACTTAGCGATAAAATATTTTCAACAGTTTTTTTTTTTAGAGAAATAGGTAGATATCGCGGAATTTTTTTATTTTATTACAAGGTTATCTAAGTATGTAAGGATATCTAGGTGATGCAATTTATTTTTATTACATTTAATTCCTGCAGCATGCTTAATTTATAAATAATAATATAGACAATTTTCAATAGGGTAGATACCTACTTAGTTAACAAAATAAGTTACGTATATTGTGGTCTATGATCGTGACTTTGTGATATACTTAGATAAGTGGAAGGGAGGTGTACCATCCGACAATTATTTATGCTTAGAGAAATGCGTAACAAACATCCGCACCACGAAGAAAAAATAATACTTTATATAAATTACTTCAAAGATAATTAAAACGGGCCTCAAAAATATACAAACAAATTATTTTCTTCGAAGGTTAGGTATAATCTATAAAAACAGTCTTCGAATTTGGCAAAATACTCTAATTGTGAATTAATATTCTGTTTTATATAAAAATAATTATACATAATACTTTTTTTTACATCTTTAATAAAATCAACGCACTATTTATAAAGCAACATTGGACAAAATTTCCAGATACGAATTCGTAAATAGAAATGTTTTAAAATATATAAGTTTAATATAGTCGTTTTGCTTAGGTAGGTAAGTAAAAAAGTTATTTTAATATAATTATAACTTTAAAAGGTTAAACATTAAACATGTATTAAGAATGCAACAAATAACATCACTAATATTATTCTAACAGAAAGGTCAGTCAAGGTGTGCACTTTTTATAAAACATAAAAAATTATTTGTAAATACCTATACAAAACCTTTTTGACAAAACTGAACTCTGATTTTATTTTAAAGTCAAAAAAGTGAAGGACCGAATCGATTTTAGGGATAAATATAAAATAAAAACTCTAAATTAAAACTTCACAATCTCAAGAATATGAAAAATAATACATTTAATATCAACATGATGCAGCTTTTTATTTAGGTAATACAACACAGGATTAACCACATTTTTTTACCTAAGTATAATTATACGTTGTTGAAGAGCAAAATATAGCAAAATATACACAAAAAAATAAGTATAGAAATTAAAGACCTACCTACAGAACAACTAATTCTAATACCCATAGTGGAATATACAGTTTTTATTGAATGTCCTAAACATTCAATTTTATTAAAACTTTAAACTATATAATATTAAGTACAAATTAACCGTTGACTAAGTTTTTATATACTTAGGTAAAAATATACATTCAGACTTCCTTTGCTACCAAATTCATAACCGTTTTGTTGTTGTTATATCAAAACAGGGTGAAGGTGCCGTTTCGATTTTAGGGCTACCATCAACCAAACCTTCTCGAGACACAATAATATGACAATCAAGCCGCCAGCGCCATTTTACGGACCTAATGGCCAAACATTTTTAGATATACCTTTACGGCAACGTGACACAATCTATACATGTAGCCCCCCATAACCATTTGTTGTATTTCCTATACGCATTTTTCGTAAAAACATACAAGAATTAAAGGCGTAAACTGTCAGAGGAACGAACAACACACATTATTTAAACACAACATCAATTTATGAATATTTTTAAGCTAATGCTAAAAGATTTTCGAAACTAATACAGCATTTTGGTAACACATAATATTGTTAATGTTATGTTTCTATACTGTCATTTTTATGGTGGCAAAGGTATTAAGGTTCGTCAGAAAACTGTCTGTATACGTGCGTTAAATATGCTATGAGGAGGTAGGCTAGCTCTTAGTGCCTAGGCTTTATCCAGGCAACTTCCAAACAGTAATCTTGTCAAAAGTGACAATAACAGAAACATAACATTTTTCTTGTCTCAGTTCCATTAGCGCAGCCTCAAGTCATTGGTTTGTTCAGTGATCTTTTATAACGCAAAACAAAAGAGCAAATTTTGCGTCGGAAATATTAAGAGGCAAAGGACTCAGGTTCCGTTGAAGGCATACAAAGTATGAAATCAAATTTGAGTGCAGAAGTAAAACTATGAAGTCTAGAAAAAGTTGTATACATTGTTATTTCGGGTTTATTGTTCTAAATGCAGCTGTATGGAAATTTAAGCAATAAACCTAAAAAAATCAGTATAACTAAAATGGCGAAAATTCCGTGGTTATAGAGTTCCGTTAGGCAGCCGGGGGTCATTGTATGATTTGTTCACCATTTCCGTTTTTACGAATCGCATAGTCTAAGGTTGTTTCAACCAGTTAGCGGGGACCCATTGAGGCTCTCGCTCCAGACTGTTGATTTCGATCAGCAGCTGTTGGTATGCGCGCTGTGTGTCATTGTTGATGATGATCATGTCGAATAGATGTCCCCAGCGAAGCTCCATGTCGCGGGCTGTTGCTATTATCTCCTTTAGTTCCTCCTCCTGAGGATGAGACAGCGAATGAGTCATCTAAAATCATAAATCCTATTGCATGATTTTTTAAAGTTTCCCGTATATCATTTTTAAAAAATATGCACCCTTGCCCAAACTAGAAGCCAGAATAGATGAAGTTTTGTCATCACAATTGACTTGAAGCTACAAAGTGAGTTTGTTAACTTAGATAGTGAAATGCTGCTATAATAACACATAATAATAATAACACATCACACTCAGAGCCCCTAACTAGGAAGAACCTGTATCTAGGGCGCCCGAAACACACACAGAGACGAACATAACACCCAGACCGGGAACAAACATCGATATGCATCATATCAATATTCGCCCCGCCCAGGAATCGAACCCGGGTGCTCACGCTTACTCAGTCCACATCTAATAAATCCGCTATTTGGTAAAAACCATATACCAGATTCAAATAGGTCTAAAATTCCAACTGATAAAATCATAGATCACCAAAAATTTTTTGTCGGATTTACAAAAAAAACTAATTTTAAAATTTGCCTTCTTCTCTTGAATAATTCACGTAACATACATTCAAAGAACAAATCTATGATTAAAGCCTAGTTGGGTAGTCCCAGAAGAAGCTACTGAAGCAGATAAGAGATAAAGTTAAAGAGTACGCTTACAAGGACGTGAAGAACAGAGTTTAGAGACGGAAGTGGAAGTGGGCTAAGGGGACACTTACACAGAAAATTACTTTTAAAGAAAGATGAAAGTGTCTATTAAATTGACCTGGCTATACACTCAAACTAACATAAAATTACCTTAAAAGCCTCCTCATTTCGGATCTTCTTCTGCCGCAGCTTCTCCAGGCTCGGTGGTGCAACGAATACTGTGTATGGCTTCAGGTCTGACCCTCGGAGGATCTTCAGCGACTGTGGGTGCAGGTTCAGAACGCAGATCTTACCGGAGTTCACCACTTCACGGATAGCCTCCAGGGATGTACCTGAGGTGATGCATGGGTTAGTTTATTTTAAGTGGACGGTTTGCCAAATGGTGTCTGAGCTGGTACTTAGCCACATACTCCACGTAGTTTTTGAGATAATATAATAATTTGTAATAAGTTTCACAAAAAACACGTACAGTACTCCAAAAGTGATAATGCGCATAAAAATCTTCGTTTCTGTTCGACTAAGTTCGTATTCCTGAGCGTCGGAAGATGACATGGTATCTAAGACGGTTAAGTGCATCTTCTTCATGCGTTATTTAGTAAAATTATGGTTTTTTGTTTCGGGTGTTTTCGTGAATACGACAATTAGCGAAGATCTGCATGCGTATTATTAATTCGGGTGTACTGTAATCTAATTAATATTCACTACCTACTATAATATTGAAGAAAGTAAGATGTCAATGTCATTTGATTGCCAGAGACGTCTATCTAATATTTTATCAAAACCCAAATAATTAGCTGCCTAAATAAAAAATACACATCTCTCATTTATTTTCTACCTTATTAAACAATACCATAATAATCAACAACAATTTTACATTTCTCTCAGCAATTTGTGTGAATTGTGAAATGGAATTGTTGGTAAACAAAATTACCTAGCCAGCTCTAAGTGGGGTATTTCAATCAAATACCTAAACGAGGGCACCAGTATTTGGATTCCAGTATAATTTGGCCGAGAGAGAGCGTATATTTGACCATTCATACACTATTCCAATTTCAAATACATATGTCGTAGTAAGATTTGATAATTAGGTTTTTTGCAAAAAACCTAGGGATTTTGCAAAAACACGGATAATTTGATATAAGCATTACTTTTTTTTCAATTATCCTGACATAAAGCAGTTTTTTTGCAAAAAACCTAGTAATATTGAAAACTTTGAAACCTTCCTATAATCCGATTGGCTAGATTATTGCTTGCTGGTAAACTCTTATTCTGATTGGTTCTCTGTAGCGTCAAAGGATATTTTAACGAATATCAAATTATCCGGGTTTTCGCAAAATCCCTAGTTTTTTGCAAAAAACCTAATTATCAAATCTTACTACGACACATTTAAAATCTACAAAAACATTATGACTCCGGCCAGTTCTCCAGATGAGAATCGAGAATCTGAAGGCTTAGAAAACTAGGGGGCAGGCCTTTGCCCAGCAGTAAAACACTTAGCAGGCTAAATAAAAGAGGATTATGACAGTATGAAACTTTTTAAAGTACTTTATAACTTTAACCAGATAGGTACTTGCCTAATTCATGTTAGCCAGTATAATTATGAATTTTGGTAAGTAGTAAGGTAATTTTTATAATGGTTTAAGTCACTGGAGTAATATTTTGTGCTAGAAAACTTATTTCGTATGTAGGTAGCCCTGGTAGCATGACGGACCATTTGTCGAATCTTTCTGTCGCTTTTGACGATCATCTCCATACATTTTTCCGCATTAAGATGTCAAACGCTATTAAAAGTTACAGAAACATTCGACAAATTGTCGGTCATGCTTCTCCCACAAGTCTAGATAGTTTCGTGTGTAAATAAAGCAACTATGATTATTCTAGAGGTTATTGCGTCCTATCCAAACATCAGACTTTCATGATAGACCGATAAAAGTGAATTCCGAGTTTAACACGTTCACGTCATACCTACTGCAATACAAGAATCGGGCCGATGTTGTTTACAGACTGCCTCTAACATAGAAACGATTTTATAATCCGCGGGGGATGGACGTAAACTCAGAACTCACGCAACTATGTTTTTTTATTTAAATTGCAAGTTAGTAAGTATAAATAAGAGAATTATTACCTTAAACCAAATTTAATTTTTCTAACAACTTGTTTTATGTTACTTACAAGCACGATAGCGCCAAATTGAGTTTTAATAATGCTTATATCTTTTTTTTAAATGTTAATTAATATGAAGTGACTACATACACTGGTTTGGCTATTTTAAAGATAAATTCCAGTGCCATAACAGAGTTTTATGTTGTTACGTAAGTATTTAATATCCACCTGTCTGTATGCACACATTCAAAAGGAATTCACACATAATCTGAATATTCCCTGAAGTACCGAAAATGTATTTCTCGTATCACTGAAACTTAAATTTATATTAAAGTATACCACAACATTTACAAGTGTATAAATTTATAATCATAAATATAATTTCTCCAGCACAATTAAAGTTTACCACAGTATAAGTTTTTACCTTTGTATAAATTTACAACCACTACACATTTTACCATTAAAACTCACCATAGTAAGCCTTCTCGAACTCTCCATGCTCAACGAACTTGCGATGAAGTATGTCTGACTCGAACTGTGTGCGAGAGATGAAGTGGTAGTCCTGCCCGGGCATCTCGTGGTCCTTGCGGGGCCGTGATGTGTCTGGTAATGTCATTATATTATTTACTACTGCAGCAATGTAATACTCTTTCTAATCTTTAGATTCTAAAGCAAGTAAGTAACATTAGATAAGTACCTAGATGGAAAGAAAATTCGACGGGGTTCTAAGTTGGCCAGATAAAAATGTACCTATCTAAGTTTTGATGTTAGAAAAGAAGCTTTAAGGGGTCCTTTGGAACCAGCTTAATTTTAAATGTGGACTATGAGAAAAAAAATTGAAACCCTGGTTTGGATAAAGATAGATCGCTAAAGATAGATCTAGCGTAATTCGAGACACCTTTGTTGCCTTCTATACCCTTAAGAATTATGAAGACACTCTCTCTTATTAAGTGCCTTTAGTAATGTCAAGTGTGCCCGAAATATTCAAAGATTATTATCTTTGAATAGGAACAACCTTAACCATACACAAGCATAAATGAAAATACGATGATGAAAGTCTAGTAACTAGACACTACAATATCTTAAATTAATTAAAAACTTAGTTACCTAGGAATCCTACATTGGATAGAGGCGAGGTTGTTCAGGGTCGTTTTCCACGCGGCTCCAGGCACGTGAAACCATCGTCCAAAGGACAAAAAAAAATTAATCATAAAGCAAAGGTAGCAAAGAAACTTACGCGGCACAGCAGCAGCGAAGCGAGAGCTGTCTTCCATAAGACGCTGCCTCAGCTCGTGACGGCCGATGTTTGGCGGACCAATCAGAACAATTGGCCGCTTGTTGGAGGCCCGAGGGTAGTACAGAGCCACCTCCTCGTAAGTCAGGATCTCCTCTTGTTCGTATTCGGCTGGTCGAGGAGAATCAAGATTTGAATAAATTTATTCAATAGGTATCAAAAGAATAGTAACTACAAACTTAACAAAATAATTGAAGACCTATTAGGTATTTATTCTATAAATAAGTCAATGTACCTAGTTACTGAAAGAGGTAGTTTTCCATGCGTCAACCGGGAACAAGAGAATGTTAAACCAACAAAATTTAATTCACATGAGCACAGTTCGCGTATTTGAAAATGACACAAATGTTAAGTGTTTGGATGTTAATGTCCGTTCAATATTGGTTTTTCGGCACTTTGGTAGTATACTAAAATAAACTGCCATTGATTTGACAATTATGAAGGGATTGCAATGGCATGTGAAATGAATGGTTGACAACGTTAAAATACGCGACTCGGCACCCAGCTCTAAGTAATAGCAAAACCACCTAGAGAAAGCTGTCATGCCAGAAATAGGCAATAAACTGTTTTTCTTAATTGTAAGAAACAAAAACCCAAGAAGAGAGAACCCTAGAGACGGTACAAAACAGGAATCTAATAGAGCCATACTTGCAACATTTGGATACCAAAATGCTGAGATGAAGGAAAGGACTTCGAGTAAGTTAAACCAGTTAATCTCACCTTCGCCGGCAGATGTGGAGTAAAGCGGGTACCCAGCCTCACTTGTGGCCTTTTTGCCTTTCTTCTTCTTGTTGGATTTCTTGGCACAGAGAAGAGTGCCTCCTTTGCGTGCCTTGTCCCGGCCTGCGACTTCGCCAGCCAGCGTCATCTTCATTGATTCGCGTCTGTGGGACAGATTATAATACTTACTAGCTGTCACGACGGCTAAATTGTTGAGAATATTCTTTAGCCTATGTCACCCGGGGATAGGTAGTGTAGCTTCCGAACAATGAAATTATTTGTGAAATCGGTTCATAGTCTCGGAGCCTATTCAACGCAAAAAATCAAACAAACTACAAAATCTTTCCTCTTTAGAATGTTAGTATAGATAATAACGCATCACACTCAGAGCCCCTAACTAGGAAGAACCTGTGTCTAGGGTGCCTGAAACACATACAGAGCGGAACCCGAACAATACGTCTAGACAAGGGGGGCAAGTTTCTTAACTAAAAATGATCGAATCGTAATTGTCTTTTTAGCGACTTCGTTAACCATTGCCGCTTTAACAAAGGCAATTTCTATTGCACGCCGAAAGACAATTGAGAGTCGATCGTTTTTAATTAAGAAACTTGACCCCCTGGGTGCAAACATCAATGTTCATCAATGTTCGTCCCCGCCGGGAATCAAACCCGCTGCTACGAACGTCGAACGACCGGTCGGTATGGCGATTTGTGGGGAAGGCGTAGGAGGTGGACGTCTTTCGGTTGAGATGATGACGATGATGTATTATTATTATTAATAATGTATAATCACGATAAAAAATAAGACTCGTATATAAGTATTATTGATTATCAAATTTTAACTTTTTCCGACGTTCAACCTAAGCAGAGATAAGCCTAGAGTGCGCGGGTCCAAAACTTTTGTGTCGAAAGTCTATGTTCGAATAACAAAACGTCGACTGAACATTTCTTCGAATAGATTTTAGCTCAATATCACATTTAGTGGAAAACGACAAACGTTTTCTCGAATGAACTATTGTACGAAAAAAAATTTAAGAAAAAAGTACAAGGATTTACATAAATTTAGTAGAAGGTTGAAGCGCAACACACAAAATACCTAAGTATTCTCCTGGACAATGTGCTAGTGAAAGATTAAAAAATAAATCTACAATAAAGTGTATAAGCCATAAAAAATAATTATCTATACCAATATTATAAAGAGAAAAGATTTGTTTGTTTGTTTGTAACGAATAGGCTCCGGAAATACTGAACCGATTTGAAAAATTCTTTCACTGGTAGGAAGCTACATCAACCCCGAGTGTCATAGGCTATATGAGATTTTCAAAAAATTAGGGATCCTTACTTAAACTCAAATAATGTAACCCAAGGTGCAATATTTTTTCCGTTGTTTACATATTTTGACAGGTGGTTTGTTGTTGTTGTTGTTTGTTTTTTATTCGGCCATTCTGGGCAGTCAAAAGAACATAGTCTATAGAGCCTTTTGCCTTTTAGAGTCTTTTGTAGCATCTTATATTCTATGGCGTAACGAAGTAAGCCGGGAAAGCTCGTTTTGTATAATTTGTGAGACTCATTCGATCCCGCAGCAGGACTATGTATAGCGTATGGTAATTAGAAATGTTTAATAAAAATATAAATAAAATAAATAAATATATCACGGACCCAAAAAAAGTACCAGGCTAACATAAAATAATAGAACTAGCTAAGTCTGCGTGCGAATAGGGGCGCCACTGTAAATATTTTTCATAACAAAAATGCCTGTTTGCCAATTAGTTCACATTTCACCGCGCGCAGACTTAGTTGGCGCGCACTCTCTAATCAACTGTCTGAACTACCTTCCACTAACCCAATATCAGTATCTTGAACTTACTTTTCCAAATCATAGTATTTTATTTATAAAAGCTAGTTAACTAGTACGCTTTTCATGAAGTCCCTGAGCTGATCTTATTGAAAACTAGATTTCCCGGCTAAACTTCTCTCCCGGTCTCGCTTCATAACTTTCGGCAAGAAACTGGCATACTTCAAGTTTTCGAAACCTATTGAAATATCGAGTGGATGAACTTATCTTTAAACGCTTAAAACTTCCTATAAAATTTGTGAAGCATAAACTACAATATTTAAATACAATAATATTTCTTTGTATTCATTTTTGCGAAATTTTTTGAATAAAATAATTTAATAGTTGCTGTGTATACTTAGATTTCTTGAATCAAATCGTCGATTTCCTTGGAGACAAATCACAAACGTCAAAGCACAGCATTTTCGTAATAGCTACATACTATAATGTACAATTTTCTATGTGGATCATCCTTTAGCTTTAGATTAACTACAACCGCTTTGGGATTCAATAAGCTTCACAGCAAAACTACGCCTATATCGACTGATACACTTAATAAAGTTAAACTCGGATGAGTGAGTTAGCTCGCTACTAAATCGTCGCCCGTTAGTGGTGAGCTAATGTAATTTGGGACCTGAAGATAAAATTGAATTTCCAGGCAAACAACCTTTGCCGTACTATGCAATTGCATTACTTGCAAAGCCTTTGGCAAAGTCTTAAGCTAGTTAACTCCTTGGTAGCAATGGGCAGCTTGAAGAGCCCACCCGTGATCAATTTAATTCAATTAATTACTTGTCTGTCCTTTGGTTACCGTTCAATGAAGTATTTCTAAGGTAAGTACATTAAAACGTCGATGCGCAGAGCGCAGAACCTAAAGGAAGTAAGTATATTATCGTAAACTTTAGAACTAAAATACGGTAGAAGTTCTCAACATCAAATCTACTTTTTTATGTACATGTACACTTACCTACCACTTTTTTATCCTCGAAAAAGGTTATGAGGTGTCAAAAGTGGCTCCTAATTGGTAAGTATGCTTGCAAGCTTTTATTTGTTAAAGTTATTTTTCGAGTTATTCTCAGCGAAGCCTTTTATTTGATACCCATATTGTAGGGGTGCAATAAAATCAACTAGTCCGCCATCTTGAATTTTCGGCCATGTTGGATTTTTGATTACGTCCTGAATATGTTTTTTTTGGCATAGGTACTGAACGTGTATACAAAATTTCAGCTCCATCGGTTAAAGGTATCTGCTTAAAAATTGAGTTGCAATATTACACCCGTACAAAACATTCATACATACATACATTGCAAGTTAAATAAAAGCTTTTAATAAAACTTACTGATGTTGGAAAGCCTGACTCGGGATGAGGCCAGCAAGGGACTGGTCTTCCTCGCCCTCCCTGAACGCCTGCCACCAGTTGGGGTCTTCGCGCCCAATTACATGCAGTACGTCGCCCTTCTGGAAGCTGATTCCTGTGGGAATTTTCGTCTGTGAGTAGTGCGAAAAGGTTTGTGTGGAAGTAGTTTTTTTTTTTTTAATTGTAAGCCTCTTATTCATAAAAAGTTAAAGAGCATTTTAGGTATTTAACGTATGTCAATTTAGACTGGATTTCACGTATTTACAATACAACAAACCAGAGAAGTAGACCTCCAGTAACGCTACTTAAAATCTACTTTATCTTTATGAATAAGACGGTAAGTGTTTTATACTCAGGGCTTTGTAAACAGGCGAAGCTAAAGCGTCGCGCTAGAGCGCTTGCCTTACGCTTTTTGTTTGATTATTAGAGTCCGACCAAAACTGGTTTTCCGGCCTAAACTGAAACCGAATATCGGCCGTGGCTTCAGTTTCTCTCACGTGATCAAGTATAAACATTTTTAAAATTCTGAAATTTGGTGCATTTACTCTGCGCGCGACTAGGGGCGCCATTGTATACGTACTGTCTGATTGCATGATAATGGTTCATATTCAACCGCGCACTTACACTTTACACATAAAACAGATCAAGACACGAGAAAAAAGGGTGCCAAAAAAGCCATTCGCTAAAGCAGCAACATGAAGCAAAACACCAAATAACTAACCAAGCTCACGGCATGGTATGTAGACGTCATCCTCTGGATCATAGTCGAAATGGGCTCGGACGTGAAGAACTCTGTTTTGAGGCGGTGTCGGACGCACCGGGTTGGGTCGAGGGGCGATCCAGAGTGTCAGGGTACCAGTCAAGCCGCTTAGAACTTGGCAGACCTCGTGGACTGACTTGCCACGCATTGGAACTCCATTCACCTCGAGAAGCTGTGTTGAGCAGGTTTATTGTGTGATTAAGTGTATTTGATCAGATAGTTCATTAACATAGCTTGCAATATCCTAATGATTGATGGTCATTACACAGATGAGTTTCGATTCGACTTAAAACAGTTAGTATTCGCTCCACGGAGTTTGAGACGGCCACGGCAAATTCGTACTCGAGTAGGACTTGTCCGAGTTCAACTTGTACAATGTACAATAATAGAAATTTTTATTAAATAGAAAAGTTATTAAATAAGTACCTACTTATCTAAAATTAAGCGGTTTTTGTAGCGTGTTTTTTGTAGAAAGATTTACTATGTACCTATCCTAATTCTTTTTACTATAATGTTATTTGTAAATTGCACAATATTAAAAAAAAAAAAGTTTATCCAGCCATTTTAAGTATGGCTATTCAAAGCAAAATTAACAGTCAGACAATAACTTTCAATTATAAGTCGTCTGGTTTAGTTGGACCTTTTTTGTGACTAGCTACTTGTGGGGTATTTTTGGTCGTTGTATGATGAGTTTGTATGGTGTTCTTACCTCGTCTCCTTCGTGTAAAAGACCAGACTTCTCCGCCGCCCCACCTCGCACGATGCGGCCGATGATCACCGCTTCTCCTTCGTTCCTCACTGTTGCTCCTTCGAAAAACGCTCTTTTGTTTTAGGCTATTAAGATTTTAATATCTATTTCTTTCTACATGCATAATTATTACAGTCAATGCAAATAAAAAAAAAACATAAATAATAAAATAAAAAAATTATAAGTACTAAAAACGTCATACATAAATAATATCCACTCCGGTTTCGTCATTCAAACTAAACACACAACTACTACTACATTCTAATGCCCGTAATATCCAACTTGGTTAAAACTGTGTTAGTGATTTAAGCTGCAGCTGTCACTTTTTGTTTATACGAGAAAGAGAGTGACAGATGCAGTTTAAACTATTCAAGCAGTTTAACCCGAGTTGGATAGAACGGGCCTAAAACGATTTACATTTACACTACGTCGGAAGTATCTAATGATATTTTTGGTGTAGCTAACAGAATACGACAAAGACGCATGGAAGCAGTCTAGCTCTGCACTTAAGATATTCATTCATTCATCATTATTTCATTTTTATTAATCTGTATAATGTTCATTGTATTGTCACCTAATTGTATTGTAATATCAAATATCACATAAGAACAAAAAAAATACAGATAAATTGTAAAGTAGAGTTTGTTACCCCTATCTTCTTTATAGGTACGCTTTAAAATGATTGCGAAAGAGAGTAGAATCATTTGACAAAGGAGTGCTCATTTGAGGGCCTCTCCAGGCGACTAAAATCGTAAGGCAAGCCAAACATTTGTTTGCCTGAGCCAATTGGTGGGAACCCTGAACTACCTAACTAACAGTAAAGGATACTTTACCAAATAAGGTATCAATAGCGATTAGATTAGATGTAGTCTGATTGACTTTCAATAAGTGATATCTTGTATCCTTTATTGAATAAAGAATTATTTGTTTGATTTGATATTAGATTAATTTTGAATACTATTTTATAAAAATACACGACAGATTTCAATTTTCTTTGTCGTCGTTAATTGTAGGGGGGGGATTAGTTTCACCCAGAGCAGTATTATTTTGGGATGGACGACCCAAGTCGATCATTATGTAATGATTCCCGGGGTCTTTCCTGCGAGAGGCGAGGTAGTTGAGGGTGCCCACCAATTGGCTTTGCCTTACGACAATGGTCGCCTGGAGACGCCCCCAAATGAGCCCTCCTCTGTCAAATGATTCCCCGAACGACGCGAAATCCCATAGCCATATTTCTCCGTATTAAAAAAAGGGTAGTTTTCTTGTGGCATTGAAAAGATGAAGCAAGCAAAACAATGTTTAAACAGGATGTAAGTAAGTAAGACTTGTTTCTATACTACTATCACTTACCCAGAGGTTCGTTCGTTTTCTCTATTCTGATGATCTTGATCTCACTCTCCTCGTCCGGCGTCTCGTCTGTCAGACCGTTGGACTCTCGAGGTTTCGACTTGGGAACCTGAAATAGTTTATTGAGTTGGAGATTCGCTGGCAAAAAAGGTGTTTAAAATGATATCTTCTAAACTAAGGTAAATATCAAAAATGTGGCAGTGTAAGACACTAGATAATCTTGCTTAGTATTTTTTGTAACAAAATAATTCACAGATTGTTGCCAAAAGTGGCCACTTTTATCAACACTTTGTAGCTTTCTTTGGTCTTTAACCTAGGCTACATTATCTAGTGTCATACTGTGCCACATTTTTGGTATTTGCCTTAGTTTAGAAGATATTTATTTTTTCGCGAATGGCGCTAGCATCGCTGTAAACTGGCTCAAGCTGAATCCAGGTTTGATTCGGTGGGTGTGGCGAACTCTGATCGCTTCTATACCAATATTAATAAGAGGAAAATATTGATATTTTTCTTTGCATCGAATAGGTTAAGGTTCGGAGACAAGAACCAATATCGAAAATTCTTTCAGTGTTGGGAAGCTGCACTATCTACGGATGACATAGTTCAAAGAATATTCTCAAAAATATATTGCATGGCAATACAAAGTTCCCCGTTTTCGGTATTTTAAATAAGGTTGATAATCTAGTTACTTGTGTATCTGACATTAAACGAAAGACCCTACTCTTTTTCACCCGTCTTATTATTATTTTTAGCAAACAACTACAAATATTAATCATCATCATCAATATCAATACATAAAAAAAAAGTCGCTTGCCGCCTCTGTCCCTATGTATGCTAAAATCTTTAAAACTATACAACGCATAATGATGAAGTTTTTTTTAATAGCTAAAGTAATTCAAGAGGAAGGTTTATAAGTATATCACATGCACAATTTAGTGATAGGTTAGGCAGTACGAAGTTCGCCGGGTCGACTAGTTTTAATTATAATTAAGATGGAAGAGAAATTAATAATTAATTAATATTCGCTTCTCATAAAGCTTTATAGTGACAGCAAAGTGAAACTTGTGAATCTTATTACAAACAAACTGCGCTATTGCATCTGAAGTCATTCTAGTATCAAATTAATTAAATTAAATTAACCTGACTTCTGATCTTATGATATTTAAACAGCGAGCAGGTGCCCGAACTAGATGACCCGGCGAAATTCGTAACACTTTGCAATATCAGTTTACACAACTTTTACAATTATATAACATCAGTTATTCTGAATTTTTGAGAATATTATAATGTATATCAGGGTTGATGTAGATTCTAACTGTGAAAAGGTTTCGGAGCCTATTCGATTAAAAATAATTATAAAATTTTCCTCTTAATAAATATTAGTGTAGTAAACACGAAAATGCTGAAGATACACACGAAAAAATTACCACAAAGTACTAAGATCATCAATATCTCCTTACCATTGAGGTTGATCACTTACTGATGCAAATAAAAGTTTTTTTGTAATATAAAGATCCGGCTCTAAGGACCATGTACCATAAATAGGGGCTGATACGCTTTTTGAATAGATACGATGACCACTCTTCAACGCCGATAGCTAAATTGACAGTTCAATGAAGCATACATACATACATAATATCAAGCCTTTTATTCCCCGGAGGGTTAGGCAGAGGCACCGGCTTGAGAGCCGGACCCACGTTTAGCCGAGTTTATGCTTTATTACCAACGTGACAAGGGGCCAGCTTGTCGCCGCGGTTATAACGACCACTACTGCGGCCGGGACCAACGGCTTAACGTGCCTTCCGAAGCACGGAATCATCTTACTTTTCGGACAATCAGGTGATTCAAGCCTGCAATGTCCTATCCAACCGAAAACAACCACAACGTGATTTTTGTGAGAAATCAATATGTGGTGTTTTCTGCGGGGATCGAACCCACAACCTTCCGTGCCGTGGCGCAACGCGCTACGCCACTGAGCTACGGAAGCGGCAAGGAAGCGTTTCAAGGAAGCGTTTTTGAATAACGCATTGTTATCAGCGAGGACGATTTCATACATTGACTATCATATCAACGCTGAGCCGAAGGTCATTAAAATCATCAAGATCGGTCTCCTAAGATGGGCAGGTCACGTGATGGAATGGACGAGGCTAGAGTACCCTAACGCCTACTGGAAGGCCAACCGGAGGGTCGCCGGAGCAGAGGCAGGCCCAAGCTCAGGTGGCTGGACGGCGTCCAACAGGACACTAAAAATATCGGTGTGAAGAGTTGGAGAGAGAAAGCCCTAAATAGAACGGACTGAAAGAATTTACTTGACCAGGCTAAGGCCCACCCGCGGCTGTAACGCCTATTATGAGATGATGACTATCATATCAACGCTGATGGTAAGCGAGTGTCAGCGTGACCCTAAAACCAGCCTTACCCTCCTTTCACATCGCAGTCCAGTTTCCCGTTTTCTTCCTGATCTCGATTGATTTATATGCTAGCACTAGAGGCTGCCCAACGGTTTCACTCGCGCAGATTTCTCATAAACACAAAAATCCTATTTTTTCCCGATCCCATGGGAACTTCGGGAATTCCTTTCTTAGTGCTCCCCTGCACTCCCTAAGGAACCCACGTGTAAAATTTTAGCCCGCAACGCCCAGTAGTTTCAGCTCTGCGTTGTCTGTCAGTCAGTAACGGAAGAGTTTTATATATATTGATTGATGAAGGGTGCTCGTGAGAACGATGCCATGAAAACACATTCGCCATCAAACGGGATCCTGCAGAAAACGGAAAACTGGTCTGCCGGCTGGAAAGGGGGGTTACACATCGATGACTCACCCTTTTCCCGTGGGGCTGGCAGTCCAGATCAAGGACGGACGCCGCCTGGTCGTGAGCATGGATCAAGTTCTCCATGTCCAGGGACGCCAGCAGCGTCAGCAGCTCTCCTGCTATCTGGGAGCTCTCAGCCCGCGAACTCGAGTGTGACGAATGTCCACCTAAAGCGTCCATGCACTGTGGGAGACAATGGGTTTCATTTATTCTCTTCTACTATTTCTTAGCCTGTTATATTATAACTACCTGGACATAGGGCTTCTAAATTTCCTTCTAAGCTAGGCGGCCTTTTTTAAATATTTTTTTTATCTACTCTTATTAGTGTCCCACTGCAGTGCTGGGCTACGGCTTCCATGATGTTAGAAAACTTTTTATTTCTTTACTGTCAAGAATTGGCTGGGGTTTATTACGGCCATTTAATCCACAGCAAATTAAATACAGAGAGACCACGACACTGTTCCAGACTTGGTAGGGCCTTTTTGACAGCGAGATACGTTCTATTACTTATGATATAAAAACATGGCCAGGCTTAAAATACGGCAGGTGAACACACAGAACTACCACTAGCTCAATGGTCTGACGGCATGGTAAAGGTCGCTGATATGCAGTGTAGCAGACTAGCACAGTTCCGTGATGCGGCTTGCAAGAGAAAAGGCCTATGTCTTTCGTATGTCGTATGAAGATCACGAGATACACTAACTATGAACAGTTTTAATAACGAACTCACATCTTTCAATTTATCCGAAGCCCTGGCGGAGTACGGCTGGGAGAAGCCTGGTCGGCTGGAGGCTTCATGGATGGCAGCTCGCGTCTCCAGAACCGACTTCAAGGCTGGGTCCTGCAGCAGGCCAGATGACTCAGCCATTCGGGCCGCAAGGGCTGGCTCAGACATGCCCAACTCTGCTTGTATCCTTCCCAGGGCTGCCGCAACTTCGGTGATGTCTGTTTTGGAAATGTCTACTATTAGCTAGTTTTATAATTAAAGTGTATGCAACCAGAAGTGTAAAGTAATGTATTTTGTATGAGGGTTGTAACCTGAACCGAGGCAGAATAACTTTACCCCCAAGTTGTTTATAGTGCTTTTTATTCCATCCGACGTGAAAATTCACATATAAAAATGCAGAACCTATGTACCTACCTTATTTTGCTTACCTAATTAGCAAGCTTGGTTTCAAACCCACTTCACTTCAATTATTTATTCTTGTAACAATAAATACAATTCATCATAATTAAGTCCAGAAGACAATAATGAATGTATAGAAATTCATTATTGACCGGCTACAGTGCATAATAAAGTACTTTACGAATAGAGAACAGTAATCAAAAAGACGACTTTTCTAGTGGATGGGATAAAAATACATGTTTCTTCCATTGGTTTATAAGGCGTCTCAGCAGCGTTCTTCGTAGAAAAATACGTGCCTGCCAAGTTTGGCGGCAGAACCGCCCCCCACAATGTAAGTCCCTGTAGCATTCTGTGGGAGAGACCTATATCCAATAGTGAACTACTTTCGGTTATCACCACAACTCATTATAAAAACATAATTTAAAGTTTGCAGCATAATTTACGCTGAACGAATATTTTTAAATTACGCAGAAGAGTCAATAAAACGGGTTCCTGTTTCCAATTGAGATCCCATTATATAATTATCTAGTCGACCCGGCGAACTTCGTACCGCCTAACCTATAATGTTGTGCATGAATTATACACATTAACCTCCCTATTGAATCGCTTTATCTATTAAAAAAAAAACGCATCAAAATACGTTGCGTAGTTTTAAAGATTAAAGCATATATATAGCGACAGACAGACGCGGGAATCGACTTTGTTTTATACTATGTATTGATTTAATAATTGTTATTGGTTGTTACAATTTAAAGGTATCATCCGATGGTAAATAATATTGTCGGATCTTGTCATTTTCGCGCAGATATGAGATTAAAAATACTTGTTCAAGTTATTTCAGTAAAATCTGATACACAATCTCTTATCAGGCTTCATACTCTTGATATTCACTAACAAGGGCAAAACTTCAAACAGGGTAAGTGCTTGAAAGCATAGAGAGATCTGTACAATATTGTATACTAGTTGGTAGTTTTGATATTTCCTAAGCCTCTTATAGCAGAGCATACGCTCGCATCGCACCCTTGTAATATTCTATATTTACTAGGTATTCCAAGTGTTGTTATGTTACTTGTACATTAAAACAAGCAGTAATGTTATTGTGTACTTATGTACTTATCTATATAAAGTATAACTCAGTATGTTTAAGTTTGCATGTAGTAAAGTTTTTACTTTTCTATTCTATTCTACTCTGATGTTAAACTGATTAATTTGTATCTAGTTAGATCGTTTGGGGGTATTGTCGTAAGCATAGAAAAAGTGGCGGTCTAGGAGGGCTTGTTGATAAGAGC
The DNA here is from genome assembly GCA_951802225.1 of Euspilapteryx auroguttella. NCBI lineage: Eukaryota > Metazoa > Arthropoda > Insecta > Lepidoptera > Gracillariidae > Euspilapteryx > Euspilapteryx auroguttella. Next base: position 416,440 of record OX637641.1, on the reverse strand, counting down.
TATTTTGCATAAGAAAAACCGAAAACGTTACGCCGTCCTAGACCGCCACTGTACCATCGGATAATATTGTTGTCTTTAAAGAGTTACCTACCCTTTGATCAAACTGTTTCGGCCACAAAAAGAGTTAAACTGGGTCTAAATCACTGGACTAGGTTAAAATCACTAGTTCGTCATACAAATTGACGATTTTAGACCGGTCTAACTATTTGTGGTAAGGGGGTTTAGGTCTGGGTCGCAGGGTACTCGTTAGGAGTTTCCCCGCCTAAAAAAAAAAATGGGGGGGGTTTAGGTCTTGCCGAAAAAAGATAAACCTGGTCTGAGTCGTTAGACTGGGTTTTTTAATCACGAGTTCGATACTTATACAAATTAGACTTAAGTCTTACTTTTTTAAATGGTAAAGCCTTTGAAATCAAAAACTACTATTACTCCCTACCAAACATAAGCTGAAAAAACAGAAAAAAAAAAATTATAGGGAAAATAAACGTTGTCTTTTTAACAATAGACCAATATCCGTTTACCGACAGAGCTTATCATAGTACAGACCATCCATGTAAGAACGATCGCGACCCAATTATAATTTACAATAGCTTCCGGAGCTGTGGTTCTGATAGGGCTCTGTGTGCTCTGTGGGCGCTGACCCGACTCCCAGTCGCCGTTCAGCGGAAGTAATGCGCTTTTGCAGGCGCATCCAACTGACTTTTAAATTATTACGAAATTTGCATGTTTGCGTAGTATATTTAATCATGTATGTAACAAAGAGCCGAAAAAAAATTCAATAACATTTCTATGGGACCTAGGTATTTTATTATTGATCACATTTATTGGTCCCTACGGAACCGAGAACAATAAAGGCTTTTAACCGCATGTTAATAAAGAGGAACTTTACGAATAGAGAACAATAATCAAAAATTCCACTTTTCGAAACTGTATTTGGCAGTGTTGTGTAAGTGATTATAGACAAATATAATGTCTAATTGAATTGGAGCCCAATTATTGATGAAAACTGAAATCCCCACACGGTAAAACTCATAAAAAGTTCACATGTGTACAGATCGTCTTACAGATTCTCATTAGCTTTGAAGTTTGCAAACTAATTGTGGCTCTAAAAGTAGTGGGCACCAAAAGCCAATAATTCCTGGCTTTGCATAAGGCCTCCTTTACGAAGACGCGGCGCGTTGTGCGGGCCGTCGTGCGGGATCCGACGCGGGCACCGCGGCGGGAGCCAACGCGTTTCCTTATACGATATGGAACATTGGGCTATGTTTTGTCCTTGAAGCGTTGAACGACGAGGGCACCGCCGCGGTGTCCGCGAACGCTTCTCCGTAAACGGTCTCATACATTGCTATACGTTTGATTTAATCGCAGCACGCCCCGCACGACGCCCCCCGCAACGCCCCGCGTGCTCCTAAATGCGGCCTTAGGCACTCCTACGTAGCGTTGCTAATATAAAACAGCCTTTTGTGATCGGTGCTTTCGACTTCTGATGCATAAAAAATATATTCTAATACTTCGATGGATGCTTAGATAAGAATGACGGCAAAATCAATTTCGATTTTTAAATATACTTATCATCAATATCAATATCAATATCAATACATTGTATAAAATAAAGTCGCTTCCCGCGTCTGTCCCTATGTATGCTTAAATCTTTAAAAGTACGCAACTGATTTTGATGCGGTTTTTTGTAATAGATAGAGTAGTTCAAGAGGAAGGTTTATAAGTATAATACATGCACAAAATACTACTAGGTTAGGCGGTACGAAGTGCGCCGGGTCGACTAGTATTGAAATAAAAAAAACTTATTTCGGAAAATTTTAGGAATTTCTTACTAACAGATCCCATTTGAAATTTGGAACATTTCGAATTACATTTCGAATCATCATAACAATTTCGCTTCGAGGAAGCGACCTCGAATCGAAGTTGCATTCAGAATTACTGCCAATGCCTCATCTAAAGAGAGGTGGTCGAACATAAGAAGAATAGCTCTTTGAAACCAAGCTGGCTTGAAGTGGTTACAGTCAGCCAAACAAATCTCCTCGAGTATTGATCCCAATCTACAGGTGACTTTGAAATCTGCGTTTATTTTTTAACAGGGCACTCCGATTATGCCCCCGCAGTACGACGGACTATTTGTCGAATTTGTCGTATCTATCTGTCACTTTTGTCGATCGTCGCCATACATTTTCCTGCATTGAAATGTCAAAAGCGACTAAAAGTGACAGGAAGATTTGACAAATGGTCCGTCATGCTGCGGGGGCTGAACCGATAATAAAATTTGAATTAAAGAAATCGGCGTTGTCAAAAAATAATAAAAAAAATGCCTATTTGTACATCAGTAAAGAAAGAATAAGAAATCACTCTTGCTACATTTTAAAATTAAAATAGAAAAAGAAAAATAACAAAAAACACTTTTATAAAACAGTTTTTTTTTTTATAAAAAACTAATCTTTATGAACTTTGTAAAAATAATCTCTCTAATCTATACCAATATTATAAAGAGGAAAGATTTGTTTGTTTGTATGTTTTTTTGTAACGAATAGGCTCCGGAAATACTGAACCGATTTGATAAATTCTTTCACTGATAGGAAGCTACATTAACCCCGAGTGTCATAGGCTATATTAGATTTTCAAAAAAAATTAGGAATCCTTACCTAAACTCAAATAATGTAACCCAAGGTGCAATATTTTTTCCGTTGTTTACATATTTTGACAGGTGGTTTGTTGTTGTTGTTTGTTTTTTATTCGGCCATTCTGGGCAGTCAAATGAACAAAGTCTATAGAGCCAAGTATTTTGTAGTATCTTATATTCTATGGCGTAACGAAGTTTAAAGCCTGGAAAGCTCGTATAAAATAAATACAATAAATTTTGAATTCAAAGTAACCCAGTAGGAGTCCAATTAGTAAAACAAGCTGTTTCAAGTCATTGTCGATACAGATGGTTTTGATGGCCTGAGAGCAATTGAAATCGGGAAATTGCACTTGCAGTCTTGCACTTAATATTTGAGCAATATTGAAAACCCCTTACTTGGCTGCCCCGCGGTTTTTCCCGGGCAGATTTCTCATAAACACTAAGTTACCGTTTTTCCCGTTCCCGTGGGAATTTCGGGAAATCCCTTCTTAGTGCTCACCTACACTCCCTAAGGAACCAACATGCAAAAATTCAGCCCGCTACGCCCAGTAGTTTCGGCTCTGCGTTGTCTGTCAGTCAGTCAGTAACAGAAGAGTTTTATATATATTGACTAGAGGCTGCCCCGCGGTATTTCCCGCGCAGATTTCTCATAAACACAAAGTTCCCGGTTTTCCCGTTCCCGTTCCCGATCCCTTCTTAGTGCTCACCTACACTCCCTAAGGAACCTACATGCCAAATGGTCGGTCGGTCGGTCGGTCGGTCGGTCGGTCGGTCGGTCGGTCGGTCGGTCGGTCGGTCGGTCGGTCGGTCGGTCGGTCGGTCGGTCGGTCGGTCGGTCGGTCGGTCGGTCGGTCGGTCGGTCAGTCAGTCAGTCAGTCAGTCAGTCAGTCAGTCAGTCAGTCAGTCAGTCAGTCAGTCAGTCAGTCAGTCAGTCAGTCAGTCAGTCAGACAGTCAGTCAGTCAGTCAGTCAGTCAGTCAGTCAGTCAGTCAGACAGTCAGTCAGTCAGTCAGTCAGTCAGTCAGTCAGTCAGTCAGTCAGTCAGTCAGTCAGTCAGACAGTCAGTCAGTCAGTCAGTAACGGAAGAGTTTTATATATATTGATTGATGATTTAAGTTTTGCATCGAAACATTTATAAACAGCCTTCGATTCCCAACCCGCCGGTCAAGCGTGGCTCATCATTACAGCCGAAATACATACACTGCTGGACATAGGCCTCCCCGACAGAACGCCACAACGACCGGTCTTGAGAGACCCTCATTCAGCCAGTGTATTCATGCAGCCTTAAACAGGTCGTCTGACCACCGTATTGGGGGTCTGCCTGCTCTGTGTTTTCCGGTCTGTGGTCGCTATTCGAGAACTTTTCGGCCCAAGGGTGGCTGTTATGGCTTTTCCACAATGTGTGTCTTTGTGGCGATTTGTGTAGAAAGCCATGTCCAGCAATAGACGTATTTTAACTGCGTAAATTTCCTTTAAGCTAGTGATTTGCTGAATACTTTGATTCAAAGTTTTACCTAGTTAGTTCACTCCTGAAGATTGAGTGATAGGTATGTTATCTATCTACGATCTGAGATCATCTATTAACAGACAGTTCAGAAGCTCTGAATTGAATACAATTTCGGACCTCAATCAATACACTTCCAATCTAGGCAATCAGTATCAAAAGCCAATCACATGATTTGACGGCGACTAAGGGAACTCAGACTTATTAGTAGGATAAGGGAATTTCCAAAGGACAGGCGGCAGAATAATTTTTTGAAATATTGAAAAAGGCATATTGCGATTGCAAACCGCCTGCCAAGCGTGTGATTATGGCATACACCCCATAATGTTCGCCCTTGTGGTGAACTGTGGGGGAGGGCTATGTCAAGCCCTATTGGTCCGGGCGTAATAATAGGTCTACGTTATGCCCTGCCTGTCGTAAGAGGCGACTAAAAGGGCTCTTAGGGGTCGTGGGTGTTCGTGGCGGGGGCCCGAAACACTCATCAAACGGCCCCAAGATGGGACACAGCTTGTGGGACTGTGCCGCCACAGCTCCAAAGGCGAGCCGGGGAGGGAACAACATGCCCTCTTGAAGCAGATAGCAGCTGAGCGTGGGAAGAACTTGGGACGCTAATAATGTATGGTTCCCGGGGTTCTTCCCAAAAGCGCCAAAACGGCCGCCGGAGGCTTTTAGTGGGTGCGAGCCCCACATACCGCCGACGCTCCCCCGAGCGTCGGGAAATGCGAAAAAAAAATGAGGGAGGGTATGTCCAGCAGTATATGTATTTCAGGCCGAGAATATACTATCGTTGCTCTACTGATGTATAGATTGTGACGTTGACAAAGAGCAGTGCTCGCTAGCGTAATGTATTTTTTTAAAACAAAATGAAAGACGTGACCTCGCACCATAGGTTACATGCTCGCAAAGGAAAACAGAATACGTCACATCTCGTTGCCTTTGAGTCTACTTTGAGCTTGATTACTTACTGATGCCACTAAAAGGTTTTTAATAAGGGAAATATCCGACTCTAAGGAACATAAGGCGACAATAATCAATATCATCAATATCAATACCATAGTATAAAACAAAGTCGCTTCCCGCGTCTGTCCCTATTTATGCTTATATCTTAGACTATGCAAGGGATATTGATGAGTTTTTTTTTAATAGATAGAGTGATTCAAGAGGATAGTTTATAAGTATAATACATGAGCTACATAGTAATAGGTTAGGCGGTACGAATATAATAAAATATATAAAATAGATGCTTTAGGCGTCACACTATTAAAATAGATTATGAACCTTTCAACGTACATATAAGTCGAACTTAAAGTTCCCCTTTGAGGGCCAATTGCAAATAAATTGAAGGTAAATGAATCCTTTTAAGCCCTTTGAAACAGGATTTTCTAGGAAAATTAAGTTGAACTTTCCAGCCTGAAGGCTAGCTGCATAGAAAAAACTTTTAATGTCAAATAGATTCCGTAAATTAACTTTTCATCGCGTTCGAGCTAAAATCAAATAGTGGGTTTGAGTAAAGTTTGCGCTTTGTTACATAATGAAAATCATAATTTACTTTTCTGCTATTACCACCAAAATTTACATGTAAGTTTTAATAGGAAAACATAATTAAACTCTACTTTTATGTAGCATACGTTTTGTTTTAAATTATAATTAAGACTATTCTCAAAAATAACCATTCAGCTATTCCATTTTGTCAATACATAGTAATAAAACAAAGTAGCTTCCCGCGTCTGTCCCTATGTATGCTTAAATCTGTAAATCTATGCAACAGATTTTATTGCGGTTTTTTTATATTAAAGAGCGATTCAAGAGGAATGTTTATAAGTACAGTACATGAGAAAAATAGTAATAAGTTAAAGTTCGCCGGGTCGACTAGTTTTGTATAAATACAGAAACCAACAGATTTCCAACCACCTGTTACCTCTGGGTAGAATCTAACATTGATGGCCTTGTTCGGAATTCGCTTGCCGTTTTCAGGCCACGGTCCTTATGCCTGACCTGTTTTAGCGTCGGTTACATTTTGCAACGCAAATTCTGATAGTGGCAACGACATTCACATTCGATTCGCAGGTCTAACTCGGACTTCAAAGTGTCAAAATGTTACTTTAAATAGTTCTCTACTCCAAATCGATACAGTCTAGTTTCGACTTCAGGACAATGAAACGCTCGATGGAGTATAAGACGGCTCGAGCAAGGAAACTCTGTACTCGGGATCGACTTCTCCGAGTACAATACTCGACCGAGTAGCCTCCAAACACTGGCTGTGAATGTCAGCCTTTTTTTTTTGTAACGAGGGGAAATGCATATCGTATTTCCCGACGCTCACCCCACTCGGCCCACTAAAACCCCCCGGCGGCCGTCTTGGCGCTTTTGGACCCCGGGAACCACGCATTACTGGCGTCCAAAGTTCTTCCCACGCTCAGCTGCTATCAGCTTCTTGCTCGGGGAGGGCGTGTTGTTCCCTCCCCGGCTCGCCTTTGGAGCTGCGGTGGCACAGTACCACAAGCTGTGCCGCCGCCCATCTTGGGGCCGTTTGATGAGTGTGTCGGGCCCCCGCCCTTCACACCCACGACCCCAAAGACCCCTTTTAGTCGCCTCTTACGACAGGCAGGGTATACCGTAGACCTATTCTTACGCCCGGACCTACAGGGTTTGTGAATCTCAGCCTAAGAGAGGGTATAGAAATATGTGTCATCAAGATAACAGCGCCACGAATCTTTCGCTTGTCGTTGGCGCGGCTTTCAGTAGTTTCCATACATTTACCGAACCAGTGCTAACTAGCGCTGGCAAGCGCTAACTAGCACTGGCAACTGGCAACCAAGCTTTCTACGTGTAGACGGCCTTAGTGATATCAATCGCTGTGGACGTCTTTGTCTTAAAGAAAGGAGTCATGGATGATGATGATGGTTTCTTCCTATAGCCCCTCATCAAGGGCAAAGGGCTCGAAGTGATTTTCTCCATTTTATACGGTCCTGGGCTGTTTCCTCCAGGTCCCGCCAATTGAGAGCAGTTGTTGCGAAGAGGTCATGGGCCTCCCCATTAATCGCCACAGCGACTGGTCTTGAGCGAGCCTCATCCAGTGTACATTCGCAGATTTCACCAGGTCGTTTGACTATCTTCTGCCTACTCTGCGTCTTTCGTCTTGCGTCAAAAAGAAACAAAGGCAAAGGGGGCCTCTCCAGGAGACTATTGTCGTAAGACAAGGCAAACATTCGTTTGCCTGAGCCAATTCGTGAGCACCCTGAACTACCTCGCCTCTCGCAGTATAGGATACTTTACCAAATAAGGTATCAATACCAATTAGATTAGATGTAGTCTAATTGACTTTCAATAATCGTGTATCCTATATTGAGTAAAGAATTATTTGATTTGATTTGAAAGGTCTACTTACTGAAGATTTTGGAAGATCGTGCGCCATTGTCGCTGGCCTGCACATCATCATCATAGTCGTCAGCGTCGTACGCGTCGTTTACAAACGCAGTTGAGGGCGAGGAGCTGGCCTCTAGCGCTTGGAGTTTCGCGGACCCACGGAGCGACGTCCGGAGGAACTCATTCTCGGCTGCTGCTCGTTCGTCCGCCTCTTTTCTCTGACGTATTTGTTGCTGTTACGGAAGAAAAAAAAGGTATTATTAACAAACTGTTACTCTTTGAGTGACCAAAAATTGAGTTCACGAACATACAGGCCGCCAGGGCTCTAAGCTCTACAATTGTAGAAAATAATATCATCATCATTAACAGATCACACAAGAATATAAGATATCGTATGGCAAGGCAAACATTCGTTTGCCTGAGCCGTTTGGTGGCGCCCTGACTACCACGCCTCTCGTTGTACCTATAGAATACTTTACTAAATAAGGTATCAATACCGATTAGAATATTTAGTCTAATTGACCTTTAATAAGTGATATATTGTATCATCCTTTAATGAACAAGGAACACAAGGTTTGATCACATTTTCAATAGAATTGTTTTCTGCTTCTATAAAAAACGGCATGCAATGGGTCCTCAACCCTGTGCCACAGGACTTAGAGACCAGTTCAGAGATCCCCTCAGACTAAACTGATTGATTCTAATATCACTTATCAAACGCCGATAAATCCTATCTAATCAATCACTATATTAAACTCTTCCGTTACTGACTGACAGACAACGCAGAGCCGAAACTATTGGGCGCAGCGGGCTCAAATTTTGCAAGTGGTTTCCTTTGGGAGTGTAGGAGAGCACTAAAATTTCAATGAGAACTAGAAAAAACTGGATTTTTGTGTTTGTGAGAAATCTGCGCGAGTGAACCGCGGGGCAGCCTCTAGTTTACCTGTAAATCATTTAACTGTTTTGTCGTTTCTCAATTTTTACATATACCGATGAAAAACTTTATCTTGTCTCATTGGTTACGTTATTTGAGCACGAGGTCGTGTCGCCAATCAGTTAACATCATGAGTAGTTGTTAAATTGTCAATAACAATGAATAATGTTTTAAAACCACAAGGTTTCAACTCTCGACCTATGCCGCGAGTGACGTCAACAGTCATGAGCCATAGCACAGCTAAAGTAGCGCCACCCGCGAAAAATATAACATAACATAATCTCACGCCTTTCATTCCCCGAAGGGTTAGGCAGAGGCACCAGCTCAAGATCCGTACCCACATTTAGTCGAGTTTATGCTTTATTACCAACGTGACAAGGGCCAACTTTTTGCCGCGGTTATAACGACCACTACTGCGGCCGGGACCAACGGCTTAACGTGCCTTTCGAAGCAAAAAATATTTTTAGAAATAAATTAATATCTTTTAAACTAAGGCAAATATCAGAAATGTGAAACAGTATTTCACTAGATAATGCAGCCTAGTATTTTTTAAGGACTGTTTTATAGCTTTTAGGTTAGAGACCAATGAAAGCTACAAAGTGTTGCTAGAAACGGCCACTTTGGGATGATGGATGACCATTTAGGTCGACGCCCAAAAGTAACGTTGATAGTAACAAAAATAGCATCAATAGTTTTTACATTGCTTAATTTATTTTGTTAGGGCATAATTAAATTTTTTATATAAAATATTTGCATCCCGCTCACGTAGTGCGGCGCGTCGGTGGCGTCGGCGTTATGAAGTGAAAAAAATAAACGGAAAACAAGTGTGTTCGTTAGTGGAAGGGTTCCAATTTTTCAAATTTTACATTTCGAACAGAAGAATACTGTTGATATTTACATAAATATTGGAATAATTTTACGTGTTGTGTTGTGTGACTTTTTAATAAATATGCAAAAATATTCCGTCATAAACTCGGCCAAAACAAAAAAAAAAGGTATTTAGCGGCGAATATAGGCGTGAGATTGTGTTATAAGAAAATATCTTTGCACAGCCATAAATCCACTTTAAGTGTTACTTAACGATAAGTAATTCAATTTGTTTGTACCCTGAATTTAATTAATGTACTTTTGTATCTTACTTTATATGCAATAAAATGTTTTCTATTCTATTCTATTCTAAACGATAATAAAAACTGAAACCTGACGAAACCGATAAGTTCCAAATTTAAAAAAAAGTAATACGAACAATAATTTTATTATTACATACTCGTGCAACAGATTTTGCGTTGAGAATTTTTTTGTTTAATTAATTTTCGCTTATAGGAAATAATTTTATTATATTTTCAGTAGCAGATTTTTCTGGAAGGGAAATGAAATATTTCAAAAGGTACAGGGTCGACGCCCACGCGGCTCCAAAAGCAAGCTTATGTGAAACTAACAGTCCACAGGAATACAGACCAGCCCAAATCAATATCAATACATAGTATAAAATGAAGTCGCTTCCCGCGTCTGTCCCTATGTATGCTTATATCTTTAAAACTATGCAACGGATTTTGATGAGTTTTTTTTTATTAGATAGAGTGATTCAAGAGGAAGGTTTATAAGTATAATACATGCACAAGATAGTAATAGGTTAGGCGGTACGAAGTTCGCCGGGTCGACTAGTAGCAGCATATTCTACAAAGACAGCTTACAGAAAACAAATTAATGTAGTCTACACGGGGCACCGAGCTACAGCTACGTAAGGGTGACAAATCATCTCCGCTGTGCTATGATTGGTCAACTCGCTCGTCTAATATTTTAATGAGCATACAAACATACAAACAAACCATGCTGTGCTGTGCTGTGTGAGGCTACGCTCTGTTTAAAAACGCAGCAGTCTCGAGCGAGGCGCGCTACCCGCCGTGCTGGGCCGCGCTGTGCCGAATTGTGCTATGTTTTTTACTTTTACTACTGCTGATTACTTTTAATACTGAGCAAAGCACAGCACAGCTTGATGTTGATTGTTAAAAAAACTTCGCTTAAGAAACACTGCAGAGAACAGCGCAGCGTAGCTCGATGCTGATTATTACACCCTGAAACGATTGACTACCCTCAAACGCATTTAAATTATGCACAGTTTATGTGCGCACGACGCGATGAGGTTTAATGTCGGGCGTTCTAATAATATTATTAATATTAAGATCTAAATTTCAGTTACAGCGGAGCACGAACCGGGGCTTAGAGCTTATTTTCCAACTGTAAAAGCAAATAACAAGACGCGATATTCCGATACTCCAGTTGGGATTATGATTGTTGTCATAGAAAATTATTATATTTATTTTTATTTATAGAACTGCCTGGGTATTTTGATGAATAGAGATTATATAAGACTAAAGGTTGCCCCGCGGTTTCACCCGTGAATATTTCTCATAAATACCGATCTGCCGTTTTTTCCCGTTCCCATGGAAATTTTGGGAAATTTTTCCTTAGTGCTAGACTCCCCAAGAAAACCTACGTGCAAAATTTCACCCAGTAGTTTCGGCTCGGCGTTGTCTGTCAGTCAGTCAGTAACGGAAGAGTTTTATATATATTAATTGATTTAAATGAAAGAGTTTTCGTGTTCCTAATAAAAAAATAGAGGACCTACAAACAAAATAAGAAGTAGGTAATTTGCTGTCTAAAATAACTTTGCAGCGTGGGTGTTTAATGAAAAAAGTGAAGTGTACTTAGCCACCGTCGGTGTAACATGTAAACTGCGAGTTGCATGGTTTAATTTACGTAATCACTATGTGCCAACGCTGAGACGTCCTAGGTACTCGAGTGGGAAAATATCGATTTCTGACGCTAACAATTGAAGAGTTACGTAGGTGTACATTTTATTATTAGCTTTGCTGGAACTACTTTAAACGCGTAACAGTCAATTCATTTAATAACTAAACAACAAGTTTAACGTAAATTCAGTAGATTTAAAAAAAGAAAATGCACACATAATAATAATAATACTTAAACCCTGTTATTCATAAGTTAAAGAGCATTTTAGTTATTTGACGGATGTCACTCAGAGAAAGGAAAACGCCGCTCAGATGTCACGTTTTTACCATACAACAAACCTGAGCGGTAGACCTCCATTAAAGCTACCTAAAATCAATGTATCTTTATGAATAACACTGAAAGACTGTTGCTGTTGAGACTTGGATGAGATTGACAGCCGATAGAGCGAACTGGAAAATAATTTGAGAGGCAATCGCCCAACAGTGGCCTGATATGTGCTGAGGAAGAAGAAGACATAAATAAACAGACTGCTCCGTAGCTCAGTTGGCAGTGATGTGGACTGAGATGCGTGTGCACCTAATTTCGATTCCCGGCGGTGCGAACATTCTTATGATGAATATCGATGTTGGTTCCCGGTCTGGGTGTAATGTTCGTCTCTGTATATTTTTCGGGCACCCTAGATACAGGTTCTTCCTAGATTATTAATGAATTTATTGCAATAAGGACAAAAATTGTGGGTTGTGGGGGAGTTTGCCGTTACTACATTCCGATCGCCACGCTTGGCAGGCGGGTTGGCGATCGGAATTTTATTTTATTTTATTTTATTTTATTTATGTAGTCTTTTCAATTCATTCAACAAAGGGCGCTGTTGCCTATCCTTCGGATGATCACTTAATGGCGACTTGTTGCCAAAAAGCTATCCCTGCCATCTAATTATACATACATTGAAGTATACTTTTTTTTTTGGAGTACGTTTAGTCTTAGGAGATTTCTCTATAAAATTTAGTTTGCACTAAAATTTAAAATGATGTGTATTAGCGTATTCTCGGCAAGTGATTTTAAAATATACATAATTAATATGAGTAAAAAACGTTTTAGAATTATAATTTACCTACGATTCTACCGGAAACGGAAGGAATGTTAAACTGAGCCTATTGCGGAAGCAAACGGTAACAATGATAGCAACCAACCGTGTCGGCCACTGTTACTATAGTCACAGTATAATAAATAGTACTACATACAGTATGGGCACTCCCTGCCTCCCTCAGCAAGTGCGGCTCCCCCGCTCTCGGTTACCTTTCAGTTACCGCTCAGTACAAATATCACGTCTTATCTCACTCACACAAGCATGATACGCGTGCACGTACACGAGTTTGGGCTGGGCGCGAATCATCGCCCTTTTTGCTATGAAGTGTCCGAGGTGTGCTATATATAGTACCCCCTTATATGTTAGATACTTATTCTAAAACCTATAAAAAAATACCATTGAAAAATATTTTGAGTCAGAAAAATCTGAAATTTAATACGAATACAAAATGGGCGCGTAAGCCCACGTATTTCAGTAACAACTTTTACAAAATGAATAATTATATTTTAGTAAGTTTCACTTGGCGTTTGGTGGCGGAATATGATACCACAAACCCATCTTCTCCCATGGGTGTCGTAAAGGGCGGCTAAGGGAACACCCGTGAAGGATGGTGTTTTGTCTATGACAACATGGTACGGTAGGTTTTGTACTTTTAGTTTGTATATAGGTAGGTACATATATTTAATCTACATTGTCTAATAAATTAATTTTTGATTAATAGTATATTTGGCTTTTCGAATAAAATATTAATTTTCTCCACATACGGTCTTGTTTCGTAAAAAAAAAAACAGACAGACAGGCAGCAGCGTCTTTCTTTGAAAAAATATATTTTATAATTAAGTAGTCGACCCGGCGAACTTCGTACCTCGAATACTTCGTACTTCGAATTACTATTTTGTGCATGTATAATACTTATGAACCTTCCTCTTCAATCACTCTATCTATTAAAAGAAACCGCATCAAAATCCGTTGCGTATTTTTTAAGATTTAAGCATACATAGGGACAGACGCGGGAAACGACTTCATTTTATACTATGTATTGATATTGATATCAATATATATAAAACTCTTCCGTTACTGACTGACTGACTGACTGACTGACTGACTGACTGACTGACAGACAACGCAGAGCCGAAACTACTGGGCGTAGAAAGCTGAAATTTGGCACATGGGTTCCTTGGGGGGTGTAGGTGAGCACTAAGAAGGGATTTCCCGAAATTCCCACGGGAACGGGAAAAACGGGATTTTTGTGTTATGAGAAATCTGCGCGGGTGAGACCGCGGGGCAGCCTCTAGTTGATAAATAAATTATTTATTTATTTAGTAACATTCTTAGTTGTTTTAATACATCTGAATTTAGGACGCAATTTTTTTGTTAAAGTCAATTTTACGTTAAACGATACGTACAGTGGCGGACACGGTCGGCGTAACACTTCTGGTTTTTCTGTATTGCAAAATAGCTCTTGTTCTTTGGTAATAAAATCTAGGGCTGACGAAACCATAGACAAATCTGTTACGGCCTCCTAGACCGCCACTGTACGAGGTCTCTAAATTTAAACAATCTTTATGGTAGTAACTTTTTAGTTTCAATTAAAAGTGATGGTTTCAGGACTATGGTATAGGAAACTCACACAAAGGAAGCATATTATGCATCATTTAAATACAAACTGATATTTTTTTATTTAAAAAAAAAGGAAAAATAGTGGGTTAGTTTTGTTAAATTAATCACTATTCGGGTTTTTACCTTTTACGTTAGATACAAAAACTCGTTGTTTGTACTCAAGTCCAATTCACACTTGCGTATATCTAGTCTAAAATGGTAAATTTGTTAGTGAGTTAGTAAACGAATTTTAATAGTTTTATTACTTACTGAGTACACTTTTATCCTGTCTGAATCGATGTCAAGTTGAGAGCGCGAGTGCGCGCGCGCCGATGACGACACCATGATCTATAGATCACGATCTAGAGATCTCTCAATGGTTTAACTGTTTCGCCACGAAATACCGGCGTGAGTGCACGGGGCACTACGTATGTAACAAAGACTTGAGTTTTTATTTTAATTTCTTAATTAGGTACTGTGTCTTTTTTGTTGCAAGTTAATTTTTCGTAAAGAAACCTCTCTTATGTTTTAAATGATTCTGACGTTCTATGAAATATATATTAATAACTTAATGCTAAATCGTTTATACATTTCATTCTGAGCTAGAAAGCTACACCATCATGTTTTTTTTTACTTTAATTATTTTCATCATTGTACAAAATATCTCTCTTTAAAAAAAAGTCACATATAATCTACATCTACAAATACTGGCTTGCTACTCTTCAGCGTTCGTACTGCAACGAACTATAGACATGGTTTTCAGTGGTCTAATTTTGGTCATAGTCAAGTCATTTCTAAACTGTTTCATATTATTATATAGACAGATATATTTCTAGCCGAAAGCCGTTACAGTTACCCCAGACTCTACAATCCATTCAAAAATAATATAAAACAAATATAAATCGAAAAAAACATTCAGTTCGAAATAATCGCAAGCGTGAAACATGTGGAAATTCTCAACCACAAACATGTCAGGATTGAAAAGTGATTTTAAATCAAGTATCGAGAAGAAAATGTATCGGCAAAACATTCGCACAGCTGCAGTCTTAAAGATAAGTAATTCAAACGCTTTTAACGTAATGTTCTTACAAGCCAGTTTACAGCGATGCTAGCGCCGTTCTAGAAAATAAATCATATCTTCTAAACTAAGGCAAATATCAAAAATGTGGCACAGTATGACACTAATCTTGCTTAGTATTTTTTGAGCATAGTTAAGTAGTCCTGACCTGAGTACAAAATATACCAAATAATACCAAAAGATTACACAGATTGTTGCCAAAAGTGGCCACTTTTAGCCACACTTTGTAGCTTTCTTTGGTCTTTAACCTAAAAGCTATACGAAAGTGCCCTAAAAATACTAGGCTACATTATCTAGTGTCATACTGTGCCACATTTTTGATATTTGCCTTGGTTTAGAAGATTTTTTTTTTGAGAATGCCGCTAGCATCGCTGTAAACTGGCTCTTAACAATTTGATAATATTTTGTGTATCTGTTACGAAATATATACGGCTCTGCCACAAAAAGAGTTAAACCCTGTCTAAATCACTAGAATAGGTTTGAATCACAAATTTGTCTAACAAATTGGCGATTTAGATAGGTCTCAATTTTTTGTGGTAAGGGGGATATTGTCCAAAATTTAAGAGATAGTTTAATAAATTTACACTAAACTATCGAACGTTAATTTTTTCCCTCTCCATCAAAAGTGCATTCTTTCTTGACATTTTAGTACCGACAGAACACAACTAAAGAATTCCTACGTCTGTTAAACACTAAAATAATTTACTAGAGTAGCGATAGAATAAGCTCGTTTATTATAGATGCACAAAAAAACCGTTAAATCTTTTTACGTAAAAAAAAGTTTACCTCATTCGCACCTCGGCGTCTACATAGACAAAAATGTTTCAGTGTCTCGACAGAAACGCAGCACTTGCTCGTGTCCAAATAAGCTGTAAGCGTCTCAAACGCTTTAACCATTTTGATTGAGTTTATTTAGAAAAACTAGCCATTTTTTCGCCAATACGTGTATATGTTTGGAAAATGTCGCGAACACTGGCGTTATCAGAGGCTGCTATCTTGGATTTGTCACGGCAGATACAAGTACGTAACACTGCTATGTTGATACCACACTGTGCTATGAGACAGCGCTCTCTTAAAACTGATAAGCGAATCTAATCTTTGCATGTGAAATATTGAAAGTTGTGCTCTGCACTTGATGCTATCCATTTTTGTATATTCACGCTTATACCTATTTTTAATAGTTCCCTCTGTTGTGTAGCTTTCAGTTTCTAAAATCTAAGGAAATCCTTTGTTGCCTAAAGTGGCCACTTTTAGTTTCAAACGTGTATATTTCTAAGATCATTTTCCTAAAAGCTAAACAACCTTAAAAGTTCTAAGCAAGATTATCTAGGGCATCATTGCCGCATATTTTTGATTTCTGCCATGATTTATATGATATAATTATTTATCAAAAGTGGCGCTAGTATCGTGGCACTACGGAACCGTGTCGTACATTGTAAATTATAAGTATTATGTTTACGAGTCTGGCGAGATAGGATAACCACCCATCTTCCGTGGGTGTCTTAAAAGGCGACTAAGGGAACAGCCGAAGTCAATTTAGCAAGATTGCAATGTATACTGGTTTCAAGAATTGAGGACTAGGCTACACACACAAAACCACATGACGTCCACTGTTGGATAAATGTCTCCCCCACAGCTCCCCACAAGGATACACATTGTGTGGGTTAAGATGAAAGATAAAATATACTTTTTACACACTAGTAAAAAGATACAAAAGTAAATTTTAAAGGCTTCAAGGCCTAAAACAATCGCAGTAATGGCTAATTTATCTAACCCACGCACAATGTGTATCCTTGTGGGGAGCTGTGGGGGAGACATTTGTCCAACAGTGGACGTCATGTGGTTTTGTGTGTGTAGCCTAGTCCTCAATTCTTGTTACCAGTATACATTGCAATCTTGCTTCAAAATATCTGGGGTACTATTATGGCCGCATTTGCAATATTGCTTTTCATCCTCTTGAGTGTCAAAGTCAATACAAAAAAAAACGTAAAGAGGACACAAAGCAATATTGCAAAGGCGGTCGAAAAAGGGCCTATCTGATAGTGTAGTCCACTCGTGAGCTCGCGAACGCAAAATAGCGTCTAGAAGTTTAGTGGTATGAATTTTAAATAAAAGAAAACTACATTCTTCAGGTTTTATGAAATTACTTCAATCCGTAATGTGCAGTTGGATCAACCTTATAAGTCAAAATTGTAATATTTGTAATGAAATAGTACTTGCTATAACATAATGACCTGCTTGGCCTACAAACAACAACCTACCTTATAAATAAGCTATTTAAATTTATTGATAAATTGAGTCAAATTAATTTAAAACAACCGAGAGTATACCTTACTTAGGTATAGAGATATCTAGCTCGAATCTAGGCTAAAGCTATACCTAGACCTAGGCAAGCTAGCAAGCAAACCAAGGTTATCGCCACTTAACTACCATAAACATTCCTATGTATGTGATAAAGTTGATAACGGAATCCACGGGCTTCGAATAACAAATCGATATTTTTCCTCTGAATTCAAAAAAATCGTTAAACAAAACGTTCCAAATTCGAACAGGCTAACTGTTCCGAAACAAAAGAGATGACGTCACACGCATGTTTTTTCGGTTTCCATTGAATGCATGTGTAACCCCACTGGGCAATGGCCGCTAGATCTGTTATTCAAATAATAAAGAAAGAATAACTATCAGTCATAGTGATTTCTAAACAAAGCTATACTGTATGATACATGGATGGTTTTATTTATAAACCTGACTAAGTAGGGTATGTGTCGCGTATAGTACTGATTTGTATTGTGTATACATGTAACTAGTCGACCCGGCGAACTTCGTACCGCTTAACCTATTACTATTTTTTGCATGTATTGTTCTTATAAACCTTCCTCTTGAATCACTCTATCTATTAAACAAAACCACATCAAAATCCGTTGCGTATTTTTTAAGATTTAAGCATACATAGGGACAGACGCGAGAAGCGACTTCATTTTATACTATGTATATATATTGATTGATAATGAATCGTGGTTCGTTAGTCTCGCTAAAACTCGAGAACGGCCTGGGCTGATTTAGCTGATTTTAGTTTTCTAATGTTGGTAGTAGTCCAGGGAAGGTTTAAAAGGTAAGAAAATATGGAAAAACGGGGGGGAAGTTAGTAAAAACAACAATTTTATTTTTCCATATAAAATTGTAAGGCGCGATACGAAGTTCGTGTTATAATATTATAATGTAATTGGTTAATATCAAAACCTGATTCGACCTGCAAACGCATTGTTGCGAAACTGTTATAAGTTTGGAATAAGGTAATTTTATTCTTAATAATTTGATTTTTATTATTTTTTAATCCCGTAATTTAGATAACGATTGGGGATAATCCACCTTTTATTTCATTTTTATCCATTAATGTAGTTTTAGTTAGAGTGAGTTTTTTTAAACATCCTCACAAAATTCCACGTTATCTATACCAATATTATAAAGAGGAAAGATTTGTTTGTTTGTATCGAATAGGCTCCGGAAATACTGAACCGATTTGAAAAATTCTTTCACTGGTAGGAAGCTACATTAACCCCGAGTGTCATAGGCTATATTAGATTTTCCAAAAAATTACGGATCCTTACCTAAACTCAAATTATATAACCCAAGGTGCAATATTTTTTCCGTTGTTTACATATTTTGACAGGTGGTTTGTTGTTGTTGTTTGTTTTTTATTCGGCCATTCTGGGCAGTCAAAAGAACATAGTCTATAGAGCCAAGTCTTTTGTAGTATCTTATATTCTATGGCGTAACGAAGTAAGCCGGGAAAGCTCGTATTACATATTTTTATTTTTACGTCAATGTGAAAAAATATCTTTGCAAGTCGCTTACATAGGCGTACTGCCTACCCTTTCGAAAGTTTAATAGTCTCTAGTTTAGGTGAAAACTCATGCGCATAAACGAAACATTTGTCATGTTAGATGCAACCGGAAAAGTTGCGAATTATAAATTGTAATGAGAAGCGAAACGCGGCACAGACTGCATCAACAAGTGGGCGGGTTACATCGATTCAAGCTTCATAGACTGACATTCACAGGCAGTCAAATCAAATTCAAATAATTCTTTATTCAATACGAGCTTTCCCGGCTTACTTCGTTACGCAATAGAATATAAGATACTACAAAATACTTGGCTCTATAGACTATGTTCTTTTGCCCGCCCAGAATGGCCGAATAAAAAATAAACAACAACAACAAACCACCTGTCAAAATATGTAAACAACGGAAAAAATATTGCACCTTGGGTTACATTATTTGAGTTTAGGTAAGGATCCCTTATTTTTTTGAAAATCTAATATAGCCTATGACACTCGGGGTTAATGTAGCTTCCTACCAGTGAAAGAATTTTTCAAATCGGTTCAGTATTTCCGGAGCCTATTCGTTACAAACAAACAAACAAACAAACAAATCTTTCCTCTTTATAATATTGGTATAGATAGGATACAAGATATCACTTATTGAAAGTCAATTAGACTACATCTAATCTAATTGCCATTGATACCTTATTTGGTAAAGTATCCTATACTGTGAGAGGCGAGGTAGTTCAGGGTGCAGTGTTTGCAGTGCTACTCGGTCGAGTATGATACTTGGACAAGTCGTCCCCGAGTACTGATTATCCTGGCTCGAGCCGTCTCATTCTTCGCCGAACGTATGCTTCACTGCCATGATGTCAAAACTCGACTTTGTATATCAGTTTGGAGTTGAGTTAAGTTTAATTTTGACACTTCGGAGTGCGAGTCGAGCTGCGTCTCGACTATGAATGTCATCCATAGAGTATATTGGATTATTGTTTTAACGTTGGTTCCGAAACCACGTTGTGTGTTAGCGGGCTATAAAACAATAATCCAATAAACTTGTTATAACCGTACAACGTTGCCGGGCTTTAAGCCCACCCTTTAGGCTAATTTGTGAACTTGACATTGGCAAAATACTCCACTGAAGTGGAGTCAAGTCCATTTAATTAAAATAATACTGGGTGCATGATCTATTTGTGCATTTAGTGGCCTGGTTGGTGATCCATATACAATATAGCAAAACTCTCGAAAGGGCCTCTACGAGTTGGATTCGTCCCCTCGCACGCCTCTCAAAGGACCGGGCTCCATCCCGTGATACCGAAGAGTATTGAGAAACATTATAATAATAGAGGATATTTATTTGAACTAGGTATACACCACGTCGAACTGCAATATAATTTTACACAAGCCTATGTGGCACGCCTCTACCCCCAAAAGAAGAAGCCCTTATGCTATTCTGTCCTAAATTTTTGATATCGATAGCTGTTAATCAGGGATAATATAGAATCATAATGGCAAAATAATTTTTCAAATGAGTCGAGTAGTTTCGTAGCCTATTTTATTCCAACAAACAATCAAATTTTTTTCTCTTTATAATATACTAGTCGACCCAGCGAACTTCGTACCCCCTTAACTATAACTCTCTTGTGCATATATTATTCATATAAACCTTCCTCTTAAATCACTCTATCTATTTAAAAAAACCGCATCAGAATCCGTTGCATATTTTTAAAGATATAAGCATACATAGGGACAGACGCGGGAAGCGACTTTATTTTTTACTATGCATTGAAGTGTAGAAAAATAATTATCAAGTTGATCTTCGGCAACCGCCGCCGATTTAATTATGCGAATCCCATTTCCACAGCTACCACACTCCGATTAAGGTTCAGTCTAGACACAATCAGTGAAAGGTACTATTACTTTAATGGCGGATTGCTGAATTTATCCGAGTCTAGCCATAGTCAAACGTGACAAATAAAGGAAAACTTTTCCGAATGATTCTGATTGATGTCCTGGATAAAGTCCCATGTTGATCACAGAAATGTGGGACCACCCTCGCATTTCAATGAGTTAGGTCAGGAAAAACACTACAATACGCCCTGCAGTACCGGGCCGAAGAATAGGACTGAGGGAGGTATCCCCTGCCTGTCGTAAAAGGCGACTAAGAGGGGACTCTGGGCTCGTAGGTGTGGTGGTGGGCGAGCTATCTACGCTCCGGGGGGACGAGTGTCCCTCCGAGAAGAGGCTCTACAGCCGATGCTGGGGGGGGGGGGAGAATTATCACTGCCCGCGACCCTCCTGCTAACAGCCGAGAAGGACACCGGCGGGGTTTTAGTGGGTGCGATCTCCCACATAACAGTTTTAGGATAAGTAAAATCAGTTTTTTTACATAAAAATCGTTACTTAGTTTATATAGATAAAGCTACATAATTTTTTAATTATTAAGGGTCTTTAGACGATGTAAAAGTAACCAAAGCTAATTAAGTAAGTAGGTAACTACACGTCAAAATCCACCCAACAACAACTTTTGCAAAAGTATTGTGTTTAAAAATATACTGAAACTTCTTTTTGCTAATTTTTCATTCATATGTTAATAGACAATGTAAACGACCGATC
The DNA here is from genome assembly GCA_951802225.1 of Euspilapteryx auroguttella. NCBI lineage: Eukaryota > Metazoa > Arthropoda > Insecta > Lepidoptera > Gracillariidae > Euspilapteryx > Euspilapteryx auroguttella. The sequence goes on along the minus strand of OX637641.1, from coordinate 395,054 downwards.
CGTAACTAATTAAAAAATGTCCAGTAACATTTGTACATATAGACAAGGCAGGTAGGTAAGTAATATATTTTTTTCGTATATAATTATATTCGAATGTTCCACATCCACGTATATACAGTGGCGGACTAGGACGGCGTAACAGTTTTGTTTATAGTCTCGGACTGACTGTAATACCAAATAACAAGAGCTCTTTTTTAATACAGAAAAACCGAAAGTGTTACGCCGTCATAGACCGCCACTGTACGCATACGTAATATATTCCTGTAGAGCGAGACACATACAAAAATAGAGCGAGAGGTATGAACCGGCTTCTAGTTACATAAGTATAATATTTATTATTGCCAAATCTGGGTCCAGCTCGACGCAATGATGCCTCTCGTGGGCTCAGTCTCGTGAGCTGGTACCTCTGCCTAACCCTTCGGGGAATGTAGGCGTGAGATTATGTTATTTATTAACTGAAACCTGTGTACTGTTGTAGGGTAAATTACCAAGCAAAATTAAAACAGCCAATACTCAGAAATATAACAAAACACGCTCAGCACAACATCAACAAACAAAAAAACATCATGCTTTAGACACCTACTTACAGCGAAATAAATAAAACCGAAAAAATTGCAACAAAAAAGACAACGAACATTTAAAATTGGAATTGTTTCAAAATATTTACGGTTCTGAGGAGAACATAAGCGTCTTCGGTCACTCTGTATTTATTTTTGCACCGGCAAGTGAACGTTACTAGGTTGGGCTCCGCCATACGGGCGTCGGTACGTGAGTGTGCTTCGCGGTAAACTGGGGGCCGCTCACGAGGCGAGCTCCGAGAGCCAGCCAGCCTGCCTCCACGCTTATGTTGCAACGCGCGGGGCGTCGAGCGTCGAGCGAGGCGGCTAGCGGTATGCTAGACAGGCTTAGTCGAGTCGGATTTTAAACTTGAACTAACTGGTAAAATTTTAATCAAACTCGTCGGCCGATTCGAATTTATAGAAACACAGGTGAATGTTACCCTCACAGTGTTTTGAGTTTACTTGCACGAGTATGAACTCGGACGAGCCGATCTCGAGTACTGATTATCCGGGCTCTCCGTCTCATACTTCGTTAAACATATGCTCACTGTGTTGGTGTATAAACAGTTGAGTTCCAACTGTGTTATACATTTTTAATAATATATATAAATAGAAAAAAATGTTTATTTGAAAAACACAGTTAAAATTTACATGACAAGGGATTAAGAGACCCAACTCTTCCACGAAGACATTATATGTGTTTTTACATTTTAACAATTAACTAGCATTAATCAGATTGTATATCTGTTAGTCAGTATGTCCATAAAATCAAATATGTACTTTTGAAATTAAGTCTAAGTAAGTAAGTGAGTACAATATTAATAAACAACATATTTTTAAGCAACTAGGTATTTTTTAAAGTTAAAACTCGACAATTTGGAGTGTAAGTGCTAACTCCCACTCTACTGTGAATGTCATAGGACCTACTGCGCCACGCCGGCTGGCGATGCTAGTGCATCAATTGTATACGAAGACGACCAAAATGATGTAGAGCTAAATACTATATATACTACAGTATTCCACAAAACAGACTAAAACGGACAAACAAATGCTTTATAGGAAACGAAGTAAGATTCTATAACAAGATCCCAGAAGAAATTTTGATCCTGAATGATAATGAGTTTAAAACTCGTATCAAAAAAGTTCTGATTAAGAAAGCTTATTACAATATTGATGATTATGTAAACGACAAAGACGCATGGAAGTAGTCTAGCTCTGCACTTAAGATATTTTTCATTATTTAATGTAATTTCATTTTTATTTATCTGTATAATGTTCATAGTATTGTCACATAATTGTATTGTAAATATTGTAATATCACAAAACAAAAAGAAAAAAAAAAAAGAGAGATAAATTGTAAAGTAGAGTTTGTTACCCCTTTCTTCTCTACGCTGTAAAATCATTGCGAAAGGGAGTAGAATCATTTGACAGAGGAGGGCTCGTTTGGGGGCCTCTCCAGGCGACTATTGTCGTAAGGCAAGGCAAACATTTGTTTACCTGAGCCAATTGGTGGGCACCCTGAACTACCTCGCCTCTCACAGTATAGGATACTTTACCAATTAAGGTATCAATAGCGATTAGATGTATAGTCTAATTGACTTTCAATAAGTGATATCTTGTATCCTATATTGAATAAAGAATTTGACTTGACTTTGACTTTGACTATATTTCTGACGCCAAAACATATTATTAAAACATGATTAAAACACACTTTATCTGTCTGAATGACGGACAAGTGTCGACATTGAGTTTCAAATTTATATTGAAGTTTCATTGTTTTTAGGAAAGAAATACGAACATTTTTGGGAGAATTGCGTGAAATAACCTTTGTACGGTAGGCAGCGGTGGTATTGCCAAACAACTTCTACTAAAAACTTTTGTTTAACTTGCAATGTATGTATGTATGAATGTTTTTTCGGGTAAAATATTGCAACACAATTTTTAAGCAGAGTGCCTCACAATACATAGTAAGCTATGGTGACGTCATTAAAATCCAACATGATCGAAAACTCAGAATGGCGGACTGCTTGTTTTTAGTGCACCCCTACAATAAGGGTATTGAAGGATTATAGGCAAAGACCAGGAAAACAAGAGATTAATTTAGATAAAGATTTATTAGGTTATAAAACACAGCTTACTTGCGCGCAGGCAGGCAAGAGAGAGAGAGAGCTAAGAGAGGGACGGATATACTTGACAGACGTCAAACTAAACGTCATACTGACATTAGATCATTGGTTTATAAATCTAGTCATTAAGTCTAACACTGGCCCTTAAACCAAACATCTAATTTCTAGCAATAAAAACAAATGCATAACAAATGTACTTAGTTGGGTAAAGTAACATAGGTACCTATCTTTAGATTACATTCATAGATGAAAAGCATAGTTGAATTACTACTACAACAATAGGTTCAACCTATTAAAAAATAAAAAAGGAATACACAAGTTTAAGCTTGCTAAGCAGCGAAACAAACAAAACAAAAATAAACTTAATTCTAATAGGAACATAATGAATTGCTACAGTCTTTGTTCAATTTTGTTTTAACAAAACAAAATACAACTAACTTATGTTTCTAAGGACATCTTAAAAACTAAACCTTTAACAAATTTTTCATGTTTTTCTTGTGACAGAGGTTTGGTTAAGATATCTGCCGTCATTTCTTCTGTTGGCATATATTTTACATTTATAATATTCTGATTTATAACTTCACGAATAAAATGATGACGTACATCAATATGTTTTGTTCTAGCATGAAACATTGAATTTGTACACAATTTTTGCGCAGATTGACTATCATTATAAATAAGGACATTGAAGTGTTTTCCTAACAATTCAGATAAAAAATTGCGAATGAAAAGAGCCTCTTTGCAGGCATCTGACATGGCCATGTACTCTGCCTCGGTGCTAGACAGCGCTACAGTCTTTTGTTTTCTGCTTTCCCATGAAATTACCGAGTTACCAAGATTAAAAACAAAACCAGTGTACGACTTACGATCCACTTCATTTGTAGCCCAGTCCGCGTCTACAAAAGCTGTAACATCAAAATTGCCCTTTTTGAAGACGAGGCAATAATCAGAAGTGCCCTTTAAGTAACGTAGAACACGTTTTGCTGCCTTCCAATGTAGTTCTGTAAAACACTCATTAAACTGGCTGAGCACACTTACAGCATGTGCTATATCAGGTCTAGTACAAACCGCAATATACATTAGACATCCTATCAAGTTTCTATAGTCATACCTTTCATCCTTTTTAGCCCCATTGACTAGTTTTGCCCCCTTTTCCATTGGTGTTTTAGCTGATTTACAGTCACTCATATTAAACTTTGTTAATACAGTTTTTATGTAATTAGACAGATCTAGTGTTATTATATCATCATACTTACAAATTTTCATTCCCAGTATGTGATGTGCTGGGCCTAAATCATTTATTTCGAATTCTTGCAAAAGTTTTTCTTTTATAAATTTCTTTTGCGAGGAACTTTTATTTGTAAATAACAAAATATCATCAACATACAAGGCTATTATTGTTATTTCTACATTCTCCCTTTTAAAATAAACGCATGGCTCAGAAGAAGTTTTTTGAAATTGTAATTTATTTACTAGTACATCATTTATTTTTTCATACCATGACTTTGATGCTTGTTTCAGACCGTAAATAGCCTTATTTAGTTTATAGACTTTATTCTCCATGCCGTTTATTTTAAAACCTTCAGGCTGCTCCATAAAAACTAATTCCTTAAGATCCCCATTTAAAAAAGCAGTTTTTACATCAAGATGATCTATATTCAAATCTAGATTGGCAGCAATAGCAAGAAGAGTTCGTATTGTAGAGTATCTTACTACTGGTGAAAATGTTTCTTCATAGTCTACACCATACTTCTGGGTGAAGCCCTTTGCTACCAATCGAGCTTTGTATTTTAAAAATTCCCCATTAGGTCCACACTTTCTTTTGAAAACCCATTTACATTTTACTGGTTTTTGGTTAACTGGTCTGTCACACAAGGTCCAACAATTATTATCAATGAAGGAATTGTACTCATCTGCCATGGCTTTTTGCCATTCTGCTGCATCAGTCTGCTCCAAGGCCTCTTTTACAGACTGTGGTTCTGCATCATTGCAGGTGCCTGAACCCACAAGTATTGCTGTGTGAAAGCAGTCTTCAAGATCAGAGACTCCAGATGAAGCATTTTCCAATGAAGACTGACCTGGAAAATATGTTTCATCCGCCGGATCACTGAAGCTTTCCTCACCACTTTCGGAGTCACCCACTGTGATGACGCTATCTCTCTCTTGCCTGTTGGGCTGTTGTGAATTTATGACATCAGATACTCCAGCAATCACAGTGGATGGCTCTTCGAGCGTGGAACCCTCTACATTACTAAACAACCTTTCATGCTGTTTTTCTATTGAAGTAATTTGCCAATTAACTTCTATCTCATTATCATCATCTGACATAAATTGTATGAATTTATTTTCAATAAACTCAACATGTCTTGCTTTAATGCAGTTTTTGGGGTTATCGGGATTCAATAGTCTATAACCTTTTGTGCTTTCACAATATCCAACAAAAATGTAGGGCTTTCCCTTTGGATCAAATTTTTTTGTGTTTTCTGTTTTTGCATATGCTAAACAACCAAAGATACGGAGGTGACTCACATCAATTTTTTTCTTTGTCCATTGTTCTTCAGGAGTGGTTCCTTTGACAGCTATAGTTGGAGATCTATTTTTGAGGTAGACTGCAGTGCTAACAGCTTCTGCCCAAAACTTCTGGTGCAGGCCGGCATCCTGCAGCATACACCTTGCCTTTTCGACTATAGTTCTATTTGCCCTTTCTGCCACACCATTTTGTTGAGGGCAGTGTGGGACTGTAGTTTGATGCTTGATTCCATTCTCCTTTAGATAAGTCTGAAAAACAGAATTTATGTATTCACCTCCATTATCGCTTCTTAATTGTTTAATTTTCTTATCAGTTTCATTTTCTATCATTATTTTAAAGTCTTTAAATACTTTGAAAACCTCAGATTTTGACTGAATAAAATAAACAAAAGTTTTTCTTGTGTGGTCATCAATAAATGTGCAAAAGTATTTTGCACCCCCCCATGATGCCATTGGCATAGGCCCGCACAAATCTGTGTGAATCAACCCTAAAACCTCATCAGCTCTAGTATATGATTTCTTAGGAAATTTAATTTTACTTTGTTTTCCTTCAATACAGGCAATGCAGGGTTCAAATTCTTTACTACTATTAGAATATTTAATTCCATTTACCATACCTTTTTCTAGAAGTGCCATACTTCTCATGTTTAGGTGTCCTAGTCGTCTGTGCCACGTCTGCTGCGATGTCAGCACTACAGGTGTAGAGACAGAGGAATCATTGGATTGTTCCTCTTCCACATCAGACGTTGTTGTTTGATGAGCCACCTCACTAGTAACTTCCCTGACTTCCGCCCCCAAGCACAGAGGCAGAGGCATGGTGTCAAGTTGGTAAACACCATTATTAAATGATCCTGTGGCCAAGATCTCATCTTCATCAAATACAACACAACCCGAGTCACTAAACAAAACATCATAACCTTTTCTAACCATTGCGCTTACTGATAGTAGATTTGATGACAAGTTGGGAATATAATAAACATTGCTTATTGTCCTCACACCGTTTTTCATGTTTATTTTAACACTTCCTCGCCCCGCAGTATGCAGTTTTTCTCCATTTGCCACGTTCACATGTACAGGCTCCTCTTCTACGAAGTCTTGCATTATACTCCTGTCATTGCACATATGACTGGTAGCCCCACTGTCGATGTACCAAACATCGCTCCTAATGTTGACAGCGAGGGCAGTAAGTAGTGCCTTTGTATGCGTTCGCCTTTCATCTTGTTTAAGCTTGGGGCAGTCCTTAATAATGTGGCCAATTTTCTGGCACTTAAAACACCTTGGAGGCTTCCTAACTGCAAATGCTGTGACTGTTTCACTTGTGTCACGGCGCTGGTGCTCTTGTATTAATTTCCCTTTGACAACATCACTAGATAACTTTAAATTCGAATTCTCCAGTGCCATTATTAATGGGTCGTAGTCACTTGTCAATCCACTTAGCATGATGACAGCTATGAAGTCATCATCCAATGGTGCTCCTATGTCCTGCAGCTGTTGTGTTAGCTCTGAGATTCTGGTTAGGTAACTTTCCATGTCACTGTATTCTGTCAGTGTAGTTCCAAAAAGCATCCTGAGTAATCCCAATCTCCTACATAAACCTTTATCCTCATAGGCTTTTTCCAAGTTTTGCCACGCTTCGTGTGCTGTCTTTGCATTTCTTATGTGTGGAAATGTCTTTGGCATCACTGAAAGGCATATTCTAGCGAGTGCCTTTTGATTTTTCTTTTTGTCCTTTTGCTCATTTGATTCAACACACTCCCAGAGGTCTTCGTGAATGAGAACCATTCTCATCAGAAACTTCCACTGACTATAATTTTCCAAGCCTCTAAGCTTTTCTATTTGCACGTTTGTCGACGAATTATTGCTGTTGCTGGGTGTTGCGTCTGCGACCACCGCAGTGCTGCTTTCGTTGTTCTTGTTCGTCATACTTACGAGTGGGTGGACACGAGGCAAATTGAAAACGTATTTTTATCGATGGATTTTCCGAAATATTAAACTTATTACGTAGAACTTTTCGTCCTGGGCCCATAACCTGAAGGATTATAGGCAAAGACCAGGAAAACAAGAGATTAATTTAGATAAAGATTTATTAGGTTATAAAACACAGCTTACTTGCGCGCAGGCAGGCAAGAGAGAGAGAGAGCTAAGAGAGGGACGGATATACTTGACAGACGTCAAACTAAACGTCATACTGACATTAGATCATTGGTTTATAAATCTAGTCATTAAGTCTAACAGGTATAATATAGCCTTGCTGAGAATAACTGGGGAAATTACTAAACGAAAAAAAAACTTTTTTTTTAGTTATAGAGAAATGGATCTTTGTTATCTGAATAAGGCGGTTATCACATTGCCCCGCACCACGCTGCATGTTGCGTTTCGACGCACCTACGCGCGCGCACGTGGATGCATTTTCTGTGTGTTGGACTGCGCGTGTTTCTATACAAATGGAGGTACTTACAATCAACGTTAGAATACGCATTCACGCGCCACGCTGCGTGTTGCGTGGCAATGTGATAACCGCCTAAAGAAATTTATTAATAGTTAACCTTAAACATATTTTTAACATGTTTTTCCTTTGCAAATTTAAGGTTAAAATGTTAATTAAGTGCTTGCCACTGTGCCTATTTTCCAATTTATACTCAAAGTGGGGAGAGTTTGGCGCGGTGACACAAAAGCAGTGTCCATTTTAGCATAGGCTGTAGTCCCGTTTCTTGTTTAGAAGTTAATTAATCTCGCCTCGACCGGTTTATTTTCAACTAGGGGCTGAAACGCCGTTTCCGCGCAGATTTCTCATCCTGTTTTTTCCAGTTCTCATGGTAATTTCGGGAAATTATTCTTTAGTGCTCCCCTACAATCCCCAAGGAACGCACGTGTAAAGTTTAAGCCCGCTACGCCCAGTAGTTTCGGTTCTGCGTTGTCTGTCAGCCAGTCAGTCAGTAAAGGAAGATTTTTATATATATTGATTAAATTAAATTAAAAATCATTTATTGAACAAAACACATTTTTAAGCACACCTTTAGATAACAATGGCTGGTATACTAGGCTAGTGCCTCTGTCATGCCTGCCGAGATACAACATGAACATAGTAAAAACCAAGTTAGTGGCGCTAGTGGACTTATTACTTACATATATTGTTACCAACTCCTCTCTCTATCCCCAAGACTATGAAATCAAGTAATATATTGTATCAAAGACACAGTCTTATAGGATCCAATATAGTTTAATAGTTTATGTTTTTGATAACCTAACTTTAACCTGTTGTACGGAAGTGCGCCTTTCCGATACGGCTACGATCTCTGTTATCACTGATATACCTATATATCACTGATGTGTATTAAGCTACCTTTGCACACGTACGTCCTGTGGTGTGGCTTAAGTTGCATGTTGCATGTTTTTATTTAAGTTATTTATCTTTTATTTTTTCTCTTTATTATGGATTAGGCCTTTTTTCCAAATGTAGTTCTAGTTAAGAAAGAGCGAGGACCTCTGGCACAGGTAGAAATACTTAAAAGAGGCCCTCAATTTGTACTGTAATTTATGTGTAAATTGGAACCAATAAACATTTTATTATTTAATTATTTACTAGTTGACCCGGCGAACTTCGTACCGCCTAACCTATTGGTATTTTGTGCATGTATTACACCTATAAACCTTCCTCTTAAATCACTTTATCTATTAAAAAAAACCGCATCATAATCCGTTGCCTAGTTTTAAAGATTTAAGCATATACATAGGGTCAGACGCGGAAAGCGACTTTATTTTATACTATGTATTGATTGATTAATATTACGAATCTATCTGAATATCACGCCTGATTTATTTTATATCTGAGATAACACTTTTAATGAGCAATTAGTATTTAATACTCAGCCAGTTTTGGTATATAATATCCTTGTTTTTTCTTTGACCTCGCTTTATGCCCGCTTTTCGGATCGCCTTACGATTTCAAAGTTTTTTTTTTTTTACTTTGCTACTTTAAAATTGTTTAACACTTTTTGGTTTTTGAATATATTATAGTAGACCAGGCGAACTTTGTACCGCTTAAAATAAGTCTATATTGTGCATGTATTACACATATAAAATCGCTCTATCTATTTAAAAAAAACTGCATCAATTTCCGTTAAGTATGTATTTTTAAGGCGGTAAACTCACGGTATGGCGCGATATTCAAATTTTTTCGCGTTTTTTATTTATTACGGCGAAAGTATTCCTTTTTAATAAAGTTTTAATGAATTCGCGTATGTAAAAAACCATTTCCCACATTGTTATACAACGTTTTTTTAAGACAGACCTACTGATTTTGTGTCTAAGGACATAACTTGATTTTAGGCCTTTGAATTTCGCGCCATACCGAGAGTTACCAACTTAAAGTCAAAGTCAAAAATTATTAATCAATATAGGCTACAAGATACCATTTATTGAAAGTCAATTAGAATATTTAATCTAATTCGTATTGATACCTTATTTGGTAAAGTATCCTATACTGCGAGAGGCCAGGTAATTCAGGGTGCCCAACAAGCGGCTCAGGCAAACAAATATTGACCTTACCAAAATTGTCGCCCAGGAGACGCCCCCAAACGAGCCCCCCTCTGTAATCAGTGTGATGTGAAAGATCTAATCGTATGCATTTAACCTACCTTTAAAAATACACACAGACTGCGGGAAGCGACCTTGTTTTAGAATTAGAATATGTATTGATTACACTAATTCTAGCCCTCGCGAAAAAGGTCTCAAACCAGTCATATAAATACAACAAAAATCAATATGTATTCTCTTCCGTTACTGACTGACTGACAGACAACGCAGAGCCGAAACTACTGGGCGTAGAAAGCTGAAAATTGGCACGTGGGTTCCTTGGGGAATGTAGGTGAGCACTAAGAAAGGATTTTCCGAAGTTCCAACGGGAACGGGAAAAAACGGGATTTTGTGTTTATGACAAATCTACGCGGGAAAAAGCCTCTAGTATATTATAAGGCGTTGCGAATTTCGCCGGGTCAGCAAGTCTTCGATAAACGCAAACTAATTTGTGAGGATGCTTTCTTCCAGAAAATATGGTTGTAATTGTAATTCTGGAATCTAGCGTATTTACATTAGGTTTATATTTAAAGAAAAACGGTCTAGGTCGGCGTAACAGATTTGTCTATAGTCTCGTGCGGCCTAGACTCAAAGTCAAAGTCAAAGTCAAAGTCTTTATTCAATATAGGATACAAGATATCACTTATTGAAAGTCAATTAGACTACATATAATCTAATCGCTATTGATACCTTATTTGGTAAAGTATCCTATACTGTGAGAGGCGAGGTAGTTCAGGGTGCCCACCAATTGGCTCAGGTAAACAAATGTTTGCCTTGCCTTACGACAATAGTCGCCTGGAGAGGCCCCCAAACGAGCCCTCTTCTGTCAAATGATTCTACTCCCTTTCGTAATGATTTTACAGCGTAGAGAAGAAAGGGGTAACAAACTCTACTTTACAATTTATCTCTCTCTTTTTTTTTTTTTTTCTTTTTTTTTTGTGATATTACAATATTTACAATACAATAAGGTGACAATACTATGAACATTATACAGTTACTGAGACTGTATTACCTTAGAACAAGAGCTATTTTGCAATACAGCAAAACCCTAGTGTTTAACACAATTAAACATTCCTAGAAGTCCTATAAAGAGCTGTACAAAATTGATAATAAAATGGAGGGAACTAAACGAGAGAGGGAGGAGCGTATCCTTTTACAACGTTAATTATTTAATCGTTTTTCGGGTTTCCTAAGAACTCAAGCGTAATATTCAGTCCCTGAATTCTGTATTTTGTGTTACGGTGCATTTACATAAAGCGAGCTAATGCTCATTCTATATGACTGCTCCGTGGCTCAGTTGGCAGTGATGTGGACTGAGTAAGCGTGTGCACCCGGGTTCGATTCCCAGGCGGGGCGAATATTGAATGATGATGACGAATATTGATGTTTGTTTCCGGTCTGGGTGTGATGTTCGTCTCTGTGTGTGTTTCGGGCACCCTAGATACAGGTTCTTCCTAGTTAGGGGCTCTGAGTGTGATGTGTTATTATTATTATTATTATTATCTACACTCCATCAAAATGCATTAAAGCATTCTTTCTTGTTCGAACGGGTGCGATACTAGCGACACTTCGATAAATCAAACACAAAAAAAAATCACAACGTAGCCTTTAAAATGTTGAGCAAGATTACCTAAAGTTCTAGAAGTCCAAGAAGCATAATTTTGATTTCGGCCATGGTTTAGAAGATATTAATAATTTACCGGAAGTCGCACTAGTTTCGCCCCGTGTAAGCCCTTAAAAGCGGTAAATATCTACGTTTAAATATTTCTTTTTACTATTAAAAAGTGAACCTCATTAACAATTATGTACTAACTGAATAAAAATATGTTCTGAATCGGCGTTTTCTGCTAACGATACGTTGCCAAAGATACCCTTCAAAGTCTAATGAGACATATTCATAAAGTATTACCCTGTTATTCATAAAAAGTTAAAGATAATTTTAGTTTTTTGACGTATGTCAATTTAGACTGGATGTCACGTATTTCCCATACAACAAACCAGCGAAGTAGACCACCAGTAACGCTACTTAAAATCTACTGTATCTTTATGAATAAGACTGTTAGACTCCTACGCTGTAAGGATTTAATTTTATCAATACTTCAAACAGCTCAGGATGGGCATTTAGAATTCTATCAAATCGTGACGTCATCAAACACAAAAACAGACCACCCCCGCGACGGCTTATATCAATTTGTTAGCGAAAGCTAAGCAAAATACTACCAATGATACCAATTTATCGTAAAAAACATAATTTAGTCAAAATAAAATTTAAAAAATTAAATGGACTAAAAAAGACCGTGAAAAAGATCACAAAACCGACGGGACATGTTTTGCATGTAAAGGGTTGATGAAGAGAACTAAGTATGTCAGAATCGTAGCAAATCTTTTATCTCTGCCTACCCTAATGGGTATGTAACTGGCGTGACGTTATATATGTAACTAGAGGCTGCCCCGCGGTTTCACTCACGCAGATTGCTCATAAAAACCAAAATCCAGTTTTTTCCCGTTCCCATGGGAATTTCGGGAAATCCTTTCTTAGTGCTCACCTAGACCCTCTAAGGAACCTACATGCAAAATTTCAGCCCGCTACGCTCAGTAGTTTCGGCTCTGCGTTGTCTCTCACAGTATAGTATACTTTACCGAATAAGGTATCAATAGCGATTATATTAGATATAGTCTAATTGACTTTCAATAAGTGATATCTTGTTATCCTATATTGAATAAAGAAGGTGGCCCCTGAAGAATGGTGAATATGGTGATAAAGGACTGACCTGGTATTTCTTGATGGAGTCCAGCTGTTCTCTCGTCGGCTCGTGTGTCGGCGGGCGAGGCGGCGCGTCGCGCGGCGTCTCCCGCGGCGGCACGGCCGGGATGCTCGGCTTGGCTGTCCCATTGCCGTTTAATACCTGATGATGTTCACTTGTTAATACCTCTTTCAGTTGACACTTTATCGAGTACCCTGAGGACAGGCGGAGCCTGTTATACTTAGTTATACTCTATACTATAGGAAGTTTGCACAACGCGGCTTTTGCTCCGCCACAAAAGGGTAAATTATTTTTAAAACTTACGTTAATAAAGTATATCGCCATTAATTTGGGATCGGCTAATTTTTTACATAATGTTTAGGTTTATTTTTATTAAATAATTGTATAGGTAGTTTCGTCTTAATTTGTTTCCAAATGCATGTTCAAAACTAATAACCTTTTTATAAGTTAAATAAAAAACCTTGTTCATGACAACAATTGAAATTTGCACAAACAAGTTAGTTAAGTACAGTGGCGGTCGAGGACGGCGTAACACTTCCGGTTGTTCTGTATTGCAAAATAGCTCTTGTTCTTTGGTCTTACAGTCTAGGGAACACGAGACCAAAGACAAATCTGTTACGCCGTCCCAGACCGTCACTCTACATAGTAATTGTGAATATGGTCAAAAAATAATAATACAAAATCGCATCGCATTTAACAGGAAAAATCTAACTTTTATGCACTACCTTTTTTATTTATTACTATTATTATGTAGTATTTGACTACTTAACTTTCCTTTTATTTATTTAATTTGGTACAAAAGCTTTAAAACGGACGTCTTTTTCAGAATCAGAAATATAATCCATTGGGATAAAAAGCGGATGTTAAGTACCAAATTTTACACTTTTTTTTAATTATACAATTTTTAATAAAGTTTTAATAACTAAACACATTCCACGAATACGGGAAATTCTTTACAAACGGAAACTCCTACAAGCGCAAACTACTCGCATCAAAGGATTTTTACTCACAAACAGATCTGAATATGAACGAGAATTTTAGATTTTCGAGTTTTTCGTAGTTTAACATTCTTTGGTTCACTTTTGAATTCCTATTAAACCATCCGAGCGAAAATCAAACAAAATGGATTTTGTTGGAATGGGCTCGAATAGATGGAACTAACATGGTGATTTTCGTTCTAAGTTTACATAGTATTGCAAGACAGCCTATCTTCTATTCCTAATTTTCGAGAGCCTATGATCATAAGGATTTGATACATTTAGGACTAAAGGCTGCCCCACGGTTTCACCCGCGCAGATTTCTCATAAACACCAAACCCGGAATTTCGGAAATTCGTTACTTAGTGCTCCCCTACAGTCTCCAACGAACCCACGTGCAAAATGTCAGCCCGCTACGCCCAGTAGTTTCGGCTCTGCTTTGTCTGTCACCCAGTCAGTCAGTAACGGAAGAGTTTTATATGTATTGGTTGTCAGTGGAAGCATTTTTCTAATCGTTGTTCCGGAGCCTATTCCAATCCAATAAACAAAACAATCAAATCATTCCTCTTTATAATAACAAATAGAGGCTGCCCCGCGGTTTTTCCCGCGCAGATTTCTCATAAACATAAAAATCCCGTTTTTTCCCGTTCCCGTGGGAATTTCGGGAAATCCCTTCTTAGTGCTCATTTAGACTCCCCAAGGAACCCACGTGACAATTTTCAGCCCTCTACGCCCAGTAGTTTCAGCTCTGCGTTGTCTGTCAGTCAGTCAGTCAGTCAGTAACGGAAGAGTTTTATATATATTGATAATAACGCACCACACTCAAGATCCCTCACTAGGACCCCTATCTAGGGTGCCCGAAACATATACAGAGACGAACATTACACTCAAACCGGGAAAAAAATATCGATATTCATCATACCAATGTTCGCCCCGCCGGGAATCGAACCCGGAGCACCCGCGTCTCAGTCCACATCACTGCCAACTGAGCTTCGGAGCAGTCATAATTTTAGTGTACACAAAATACCTATCAGGAATCAAAGCGTAAAGAAAGGGTAAGTATACCTATCTAAGCATGAATTTTCATAAATAATCTTTATCTTCATAATAAACTATATGTATTTAATGCTTCAATACCCTATTTTAATTATCAGTCGCCTTGTTTAAAAGCTAGATGAAAATATTAATTAATCCCCGTATCAATATAGAATCGAGGAAGCTCGAGTTACGCGATGCGTGTAGCTAATATATTTTGCTTGATTACTTTATCGATTTATTTTAATCACCATTGCAAGTGTAGCATCCAAATATGGCAGATCTTTTAAAGGTCCCCGAATCCGAGGCTCTAATATGGCCACATTTGCAATAGTGCTTTTCGTCCTCTAGACTAGAAGTCTACAAAAAAACACAAAATTTTAGGATACACTTTTAGGATAATCAAAATGGAATCTTGAGAACAAGAGCGTAAGACACGAAGCCTTGTAAAGACGTGCCGTTAAAAAAAGATAGTTTGAATGTGTTTTAGTTTAAGTTTTAGATATAAATTTTTTATCCGCCCTCTGTCTTGGTTCTTTGAATAAATAAAATTTTGATTTTTTTTTTTGATTTGATTTTAGAAATATTCTTGAACTAGACGACCCGGCGAACTTCGTACCACCTAACGGTTAGGTCCTTACCTATTACTTTGTTTTGCATGTATTATACTTATAAACCTTCCTCTTGAATCAAACTGTCTATAAAAAAAAATGCATTGTTATCCGATGCATAGTTTTAAAGATTTAAGCATATATAGGGACAGACGCGGGAAGCGACTTAAGACGCTATATGAGTTTTGAAGGTTTTTTAAATCAAGTAATTCTCTTAATCTAAAGATCGTAAAGATCTGGAATTTCAATATAACCTTTTTGAGGATATAACAAAGTTTTTTTATAATTGAGAAACACTAGTGGAATCAAAAAACCTCGATACATTATTTCGTCAAAGATAACCTTTCCAAAAAACGGAAATAGCTAGTTCTTCGAAATGACTTACTAGTTTTTGTTAAAACTACCTAGGAATAGTGATAATAAACCAAATTAAATTCTGGTAATTCAGATTTGATTTAAAAGTAATAATTAAAAAGATATTGTAGTAACCGATGTGGGCGACTGACATATGACTGTCCCTTGCCCTCAGTATGCTATATCAAAGAGATAGACTCTGTTCATTCGCTCGTTCCATTTATTTGTCCTATATCGTCTTAATATAAACTATGTATATATATTGATGATGAAACTAAAGTGGCCACTTTAGGCAAAAAACGGTTTATTCCTTAGATTCTGAACCTGAAAGCTACACAACAGGCCTTTAAAAAAATCTAAGCAACATTATCTAGGGAGTCAAAGACGCATATTTTTTATTTCGGCCAAGGTTTAGCAGATATTAATTATTAATCGTAAGTGGCGCTAGTTTCGCACCGTGTTAGCCCTTAAACGGTCATAATACGGGGTCTGATCGTGGTAGCCTATCTGCGGTGTTGGCGAGCGTTGCGTGCGGCGCCTGCATTTTGCGACGCAAGGCAGTTGCAGCGGACCTTGCTAGCTAGCGGGACGGGCCTCGGCGGCCGTCACCCGCTGATTCTATACTATACCCGCTGAGCTCCCTGACCCACCTCGGTCCTAGCTCGCAGTACCCCGGGCCTCCTCTCCCATACTGCATGTCTGTGCGGATTTAATTCGCGACACAGCCAACTGTTGCTTTGTTCCGCTCAGCCCGTAAAGAAAGCGAAACTTCCCCGTTTTCAAGTTTAGCAAGCGTTCGCCGATTGAAAGTGAGTTTTTTTATTGTTTGAGTTACAGTTTTTTGTTTTAAATTTTTAGTTTTAAGTCTTTCGAGATTTAATGTGATTGTTTACCGGGATTAGTTTTGATACAAATATTGTTGCAGTTCGTGAAATTGTGATTTGAGGGGTCCTGAGCTGCCTGCGGCTGGCGGTGGCTTCGTAGCTGAGCTGATGAGGAGCAGGCAGACTGCGGCAGACAGCATCGCTTCTTATGAATTACAAGTAAGTGCTATATAAAATAAAATTATTTAAACGAAATATGGCGATTTTTGCGAAAGAATTGTGACTTTATCTCTTTTTGGTCCGTCGGTCGTTTTAAGTTGAATTAAAATCAAATAAGAAATATATTTTCGTATTTTAAGACAGCGTGAAATGTAATTACGTAAACTGTTTTATTAAACGATTCATATTTAATCAACTTAAAATCAATTACATTGTTAGTATTGATGTATATTTCAGGCGTTTTCGAGGATATTAGCCTCCTTTTACATTGTTTTGGAGTTAAATTGATAAAAACACTATATATTACGCAATCAGTGTAAATCAGTTACATAAGTTTCCCAGTGTGTCCAATCTAAAATTCAAAGCCAAAATTGCAAAAGATTTGTCACGAATCTCAAATCGCCACCATAAAACAAAAATACACAATACAAATCATCAATATAATGTCATCAAAATTTTTGATTTTGATAATAACACAAACAATTTCATTTATTTTTATCATTTGCAAAAATAAAAACACTAATAGCGCTTAGAATGCAACACAATCCTAATCCTATTAATTGACTTCGGTAGTTCAGTAGGCACTGCCAGTGTTAACTTTAACTTCGGAGTCCGGGATAAATTCCCGGCGGGGTCGCTCATTGTTATGTATGATGGATATCGATGTTTGTTTTCTGTTTATCTTTGAATGTTTTTTGGTCATCCTAGATATAGGTTTTACCTAGGTAGGGGCGCTGTATGATATGTTTTTTAAACCCAATTTTGTTAAAAAGATCTTCAATCAAATAGTCGTTAACTTTATTTATACTTGGCTAATCCTTAATCCTAACTGCCTTCGCTTAAGAAGCTAGATTAAAAAATACGGAGTGAAAGAGAATTCTTAAGTACTAGTTCTAGAAAAACAATTTCTATAAGATTTGATATAATTCGTGGACCATTCATTTAAAGGCTTGTATGTAGCTGTGGGATTACATTTAGGGATTGCACCCGGGAATTCCCGGTACTGAGATTATTCCCGGGTTTTTCCCGGAAATTAAGTACTGCTACCTGGTACTGATGGAGTAATAACAATTACAATTTATATAAAGATTATGTGAAAAACAAGCTACCTCTATATAAAATAAATAATTACACATCACACCCCTAACTAGGTAGATCCTGTTTCTAGGGGTGCGCGAAACACATATATTAAAAATATCAAACACATCCATTCCCATTAGACAAACATCGATGTTCGTCAAAACAGTGATAGTTCCCACCGGAAAACGAACCCAAACCTTCGAAGTTACCGCAAACTTAAATGCCAACTGGACCAAACGGAGGTGATATGATAATGGTCTCACGTTTTATAAAAATAATGATTCAAATATTAATTTTGTTAATACCTTCCTGCGTTATATTTGCGAGCCCTAAATCAAGTTTCTAATACTTTTCTACGGTGCGTGGTTAACTACGTTGCTACGCAGCTACGCGGCTACGGCGTAGCGCGTGCCAGAGATCATTCTTTCCTAATGTGATTCTTCCGACCTAGGTTTGCTTAGATTATTCAAATTAATTAATTATATAATAGTTTTAATTTAAGTATAAAGTTGTAAAATATGTTTCCTTGTTGGTAAATATTTAAATTTACAGCTTACATTATTTTATAAAAAACACTAATTTCACCGTATTTGATAAGTGATATTAGTAGCTTTAGCTCTGTTAAGGGTTTCTTATCAGATAGTTCAGTAAAATAGTTCGGAAGAACCACATTGCACTTTCACATGATACTTTGGTTGACTGTACCACTTCATAACATGCTTTCAATGTTTCACTTCATTTTCACTTTCAGATCTGACTACTAGCGCCACCTACATTACATCATTGTTCATCTGGAACTTTCACCCTTCATCACGAGTCATCCCAGCTGCATTTTCTTTTTGTACTCAGTCACTGCAACTGCACATAGATGTTGTTACATTTTCCCCCTAGATGGAGCTTTATTCGTGAAGGCTGAAAAATCTAGCGCGAACTGAAAATGCAGCACTAGATCCTGTGCATCCTAGTTTCTAGGTTCAAAACATAGATGTCGCTGTACGCAAGACCTGCCGTTAGAGTCAATGTTTTATTTTGTAATATTTTAAATTTATTAGGTACCTACGTACTTAGTAATAATAGTACTGTACCTTTATAATAAAGTTTATATCAATCGCTTTGAACTTGAATCATTCATTCATTCATTAATTCATTCCATTAATGCTTTTATATAAACCAAACCAAATCGTTCAAATTAAATTCGCTCGCATAGAACAAATTTATAGCAGAACTTTACTTGCTAAATTAAATATAAAATGAAAATAACAACCGTAACATTTTAGCTATGTTGGATTTTTCAATAAATATGCAATCAAATTAAAGATTAAAAAAATAAATATTAAATGTTAAATAAAAAATTAGGACGCCATCTAGTACATAAGGTGAAAAACATGATACAGTTTGTTGTCGGTTCTAGACGTTACAAAGTATCTTTTTTGCGGAGATCACACTAGCGGAGTAGAAACTTAGTGGAAACGTGGGAACCTGGAAACAGTGTCATAGAAAAGAGCGTTGCTACAGCCGAAACATTTGTACGTACACGTGTATCATGCTCGTGTGGGTGAGATAAGACTAGTTCTGAGCCTAGCGGTAACTGAGAACTAACCGGGAGCAGGGGAGACGCACTTGCTG
Organism: Euspilapteryx auroguttella; assembly: GCA_951802225.1. Lineage (NCBI taxonomy): Eukaryota > Metazoa > Arthropoda > Insecta > Lepidoptera > Gracillariidae > Euspilapteryx > Euspilapteryx auroguttella. The sequence goes on along the minus strand of OX637641.1, from coordinate 375,773 downwards.
AGGGAGGCAGTTAGGGAGTGCCCATACTGTATGTAGTTTAAACTGTGGCTTTAGTATGGGAGAACTCTTTATTATACTGTGGTATGGATTTGCTAGCGAGTTTACGAACGCGGTACTCATTTTTTTTGTGTTTGTTACGGTTACCCCCCACCAGAGGCGCTGCTGGAACGGTTTCCATAATGTACAAAAATGCGAACGCTCAACGCGTAGGTATACATAAAGTAACTTGGTCAAACTCATATTAGATCGATAATTTTTTATTTTTTGATTTTGACCTTCTGATCGCTCTACGTCAATGTCCACACACCTTATATTATAAAGAGGAATGATTTGATTGTTTGAATGAAATAGGTTCCAAAAGTATGTAGAGAGATTTAAAATAGATTCTATAGCTGATCTTAGTGTGCGATGCGTTTTATATTATTATACGTATTCGGTATTCGGAATGCGATAACTTAATTGAGCCAGTTTACAGCGATGCAAGCGCCATTCTCGAAAAAAAACTATATCTTCTAAACTAAGGCAAATATCAAAAATGTGGCACAGTATGACACTAGATAATATTGCTTAGTAGGTATTTTTTGAGCACAGTGAAATAGTCCTAACTAAAAAGAACAAAATTATCCACAGATTGGCCATTTTTAGCAACAGTTTGTAGCTTTCTTTGCTCTTTAACTTAAAAGCTATACAACAGTGCCCTAAAAATACTAGGCTACATTTGATTATCTAGTGTCATAATGTGCCACATTTTTGATATTTTCCTTAGTATATAAGATATTAATTTTTTCGCGAATGGCGCTAGCATCGCTGAGCTCTTAAGTAGCTAGCTATTGTAATAGGTAGGTTAGCATAGCATAATATTATTAAAATTTCATGAAAAATAATGTGTAGATCCGAACTTATTTGTATTGAAGCATTTTATAGACATAAAAAAAAAGGTCTACTCGCCTTATTACTTAGGTCTAAAGAAAAGCGCTTTCATGCAATTTGTTTTTTTAGGCTTAAAAATTTGATAGTCATCATCGGACGGGAAAACGACCACTGTTGGCCATAGGTCCCCCCCCACAGATTGTCACAAAGACATTTTACATTTTGTCGTAATTATGTTTTCAGTAAATTATGGGTAAGTAATACCTATATAGGGAAAATTTCAATGAGCGGTGCCTTTTATTTTAAGTATTTGGATTAATGCTTTTTTTCCTAGTAAACTTGTTGTACTTCTTTCAATTGTTGCATGAGACATGTAATCATTCGCATTAGCAAATTAATGATTCAATCGCTTGCAAATTGCAAACTTACATACTATATACTTACCTGTAAAAAACATGCATACTCATTGATAAAAAAATAATACATCATTGGAAAATATACATCATTCGGAATATTAAAATAGGTAGGTATTTGAATTAATAGGTAGGAACTTAAAACATAATTAAGGGAATAATATAATCCTATTAGTCACAGTAGAAAATGCTTTCCCGGCGCAATAAAGTTAGTAGAAAATTTGTATTTTCAACTTTTTAACCTGTAGCACGCCTCTGTTGCGAAATCCAAAGGGCGATACCTCTATAAGTTACTGTTGTTAGTCTATTTGCGGCGAAAGTGGAGCGAAATTCCCTGCTCTGACGTACAGTGGCGGTCTAGGACGGCGTAACACTTCCGGTTTTTCTGTATGGAAAAATACCTCTTGTTCTTTGGTAATACAGTCTAGGACGCACGAGACCATAGTCAAATCTTTTATACCGTCAGACCGCAACTGTACGAAACTGACGACGAGATTGTTTTTTTTTTTTAACGTGATTTCGCTCAATTGCTTAGGGGCCGTCCACATGACATCTATACGCTTACCCACCACGTTTCACCTCCCCTCCTGGCCAGAAAGCGCGATTTACGCGCGTCCTCTATGGCGTTTTGTTCATTGTGCGAGAAAACGCCCTCAGGGCACTGGACGGGATGTTTACAGCTAAGTATCTTGGAAACACGCGAGTGGACACATGCGCCAAAAACGCGCTTTGGGGCCGTACTCGCTTATTTTGATAGCCACTGTTGTGCCTAGCGCAAGACAACACATTTCTGTGTAGAGAATAGCTAAAATTTTACAATTGACATATCATTATTATTAGACTATAATGAGTTTCCATGCTTTTCAAATTAGAGAATAACTTCCCTTTCACTGTTGCGTTGAACAGTAAAACTCGCGCAGCGGTTTTAGCTATTTGGATTTCGCAGCGAAGGTGAGCTATAGGAATTTAGGTATATATTCGGTGTAACGATCGATAATTTCTGAATAGCAGAACTTGAATGTGCAGATAAAGAATAAAACTTCAAATGGCGGTCGAGTCCTTGAGCTGTATCGTTAATAAATTTGCTTTTAATTATTAAAACATGATATAATGTCACGCCAATATTCACCAAAGGGATAGGCAGAGACACCAGCTCATTGATTGAGCCCACGAGAGGCATCAGTGCATCGAGCGTTTGGCCAAATTTATGTTTATTTCATGGTGACGAAGGGCCAGCTTGTCGCCGCTTTTAATAATTACTGTTATAGTTACGGGATCGTTCAGCGTAACACTTTTGTCTATGGTCTCGTGCGCACAAGACAGAAACACCAGAGAACAAGGGTTCTTTTGCAATACAGAAAATCCGGGAAATGTTACGTTGAAAGAGTCAAGTAATTCAATTATTTTAGAAAACAAATACCTGTACAAATTATAATCCGCCATTTTGAAATGTTAGTCTCTATCTGTGTAACTAGTAACTACGATACCATACCATGCGATGCAGTTGGGTAGCCCTGGGGCGTCGACTCCGGGAGGATCCATGCAGGGCCAGGCGGTTCAGGGGTTTACAAAGATCTGACATTTTTACGTTTTCGTTTCTACACTCGCGCGTACCTATATCAATCACTTGTATTTTCTTTTTTCAAAAATTACTAGAAGTTTAAAAAGTCCATGTCCCGGTATAGAAGAGCGTTTTGTGCGAAAGCTTTCGAGTTAATGATTATGAATGATTGAATGGATTGAATGATAATGACTGCATGGTTTTTTTTTTGCCGTGGATTAGTGTACAAATTTGTTAATTATAATGTTAAGTATAGATTACTTATTTTTGCACTGACATTAATTGAGTGATATTTTGTTACTTGATTTTAATGACAATATTTTCCACTTTTTTTAGCATTTTTATACTGATTTCGTGTTCATTTAAACACTTGACGTGACATTATGCAGTGATGATGAGTTCAAAGATAGTTTCAGTATCTAAAGGCAGACTCTTAGCCATTCAAACCAACACCATAAATAAAGATCCTTTCCAAACCACTGCACCCTTTGATAAAAGCGACTCTAGAGTTAGAGAACAGCACCCGATGTTGTTAGTAGACCAAAGCACATGAAATAAGGATGACCAATAAAGTGTTGCTAGAAAGAAAATCTAGACTGAGGATGACATTCACAGTAAGTGTTCTAAGTTTAATCGCTCAAGTTGCAACAAGGAATCTTTGCTTGAAGTTGGTTGGTTTGGAGCGTACATCGAGTTAAAGTTAAGTTATGATTGTTTAAAGATCAAGCTTAAACTGCGACTCGACTATGAATATCAGCCTGAGACAGATCGCGACATCCAGCGACACCATTGGCCATCCCTCGCCGTCACCCGTATGAGCATGAACGTGTACCTGTGATGTGACACTCTTTCTATCCACGGAACTCGGATATTTAGGGGTTGTTTTCACTACTTGCACGAAGGAGTCGGGCACGTCCACCGGCACCTCGCGCCCCAGCAACACCGGAGTCGTGTCGAACCCCGGCGGCAGCGTATAAGACGCGTAGACCGCCTCTCTGATCAGCACAGAATCTGTTTTCGCTGAGTAAGAGACGCCTTCCCTGCAGTCTAACAAAGATTCCTCCCCATTGGAGATTAGGAGCTGTATAATGTGATCGTTGATTCGCGTCGCGTGCGAGCCGACAGAGCCGGATCTGTCGGAGAACAGGTCTCCGCACTTGGCGGTCTCCGAGGAGCCTTTCGAGCTCTTCTTACTGCCGTAACTGGTCCGGGAGCCGTCGGAACTCCGCGGGCCGGACATGAGGTCGAGCGTGCTAGTCTCTTGGGTTTTAAAGCTACCGGAGCCGTCGGAGCTGACCGGGCCTGATAGGTCGATGGCGCTATGGAGCACAGTGCTCTGCTTGCTGCCGAAGCTAGTGCCCGACCCTCCCGAGGAAGAGAGCAAGGGTTCTTCGTCCTTGGAGGCTCGTTGTCGTACCTGCGGGGGCCGCGGCGGCGGGTAGCGGGGCGGCGTTTTGTTTCTCGCTATAAAACTGTCCGGCACATCCACGGCCATCTCCCGGTGTGGTCCTGTAACAGGTGCAATGGAAACAGTTAATACATAAAGTTTTTAATTGTCTTTATGGGTGGCTTTTCTAGAATATACCTAACCAAAATTGAAGATACGTCATCAGTCACTAAACCTGGGTTTCACAATACCTATCAAGACGAATGGCTGTTCCTTTTGTTCGATATAAAACACGAGTCTTTCCCTATTATTATGTATTTCCCCATAAAATACTGAGAGAAAAATCAATTGATACAGCTGCAAATTAGATACATATTTAATTGAACGTCAATACAGAGACAGATTCGGATTAAGTTGAGCAAGCTGCCAGTTTCTATCTTCGAGTTAAGTTTAAAGAACTTCTATATATAATTAATAATCCATAGGAACTTGCTTTAATTATGAAGGAATTATACTTTAACGTTAATTAGCTTAATAGAACATCAGAAGCTTTTCGAAAATTAACTTTGCTTCTCTTGTATTGTTAACTGTTTGCTTATTCTTCGATTTAATTAAATTACCTATTAATACATCAATCTTTCTGAAGTATCTAATCAGAACAATTACCAAAAAAAAAACTGTTTTTAATCACTTATAATAATTGGCAAAGTCAAATACGAGGGTAGGGTAATAGGAATAGGGTAAGGCCTGTAGGTCCGGGCGTAAGAATAGGTCTACGGTATACCCTGCCTGTCGTAAGAGGCGACTAAAAGGGGTCTTTGGGGTCGTGGGTTTTAGTGGGCCGCCGGGGGGTTTTAGTGGGTGCGAGCCCCACATACCCCCGGCGCCTCCCCCGAGCGTCGGCAAATGCGATAGGCATTTCCCCCCGTTACAAAAAAAAGGGGTAGGGTAATAGGGTAGATAAGTACTAGGTTTAAGTACTTTAAAGATTTACACGTTAGGTACCTATATAAGATACCATAAATAAACTTGTTACATACAATGCTGCGAAGTTGATTCTCATTATTATAAATTTAAATAAAATCAAGGTTATGCGGACAAGTTTTAAAGTTAAAGTATAATACAAATACTATACTACTCAAAATCAATTACTCAAGATTTTTAAAATGGAATTCATGCAATTCGGCTGTTGCAGTGAACGTGGTGATTATTTCAAGTTAAAATTTTTTCCGCATGATTTACTAAATTCAGTCTACTTATTATTACACGTTACACTACTTGAAAATTTAATACTTAGATATAACTTTATTCATATAACTTATGCTTTAATTAAATTATATGCTAATACTTCAATACGTAGTCAATACATACTATAAAATAAAGTCGCTTTCCGCGTCTGTCCCTATGTATGCTTATATCTTTAAAACTATACAACGGATTTTGATGCGGTTTTTTTTAATAGATAGAGTGATTCAAGAGGAAGGTTTATGAGTATAATACATGCACAAAATAATAATAGGTTAGGCGGTTAGGAAGTTAGGCGGTTACCGACGTATACCTATTACCACTTGGACACTATTTTTAACCGACTTCAAAAAGAGGTTATCAGTTTGATCTGTATGTATATTTGGCGGCGATTATCTCGCGTTTGGCTAAACCGATTTTGATGCAGTTTTCAGATAAGTATTTGTTACATTCAGGAGAAGGTTTGAATACCTATTTTAACCGACTTAAAAAAAGACGAAGTGATCAGTTGATGTATGTGTCAGACATCGTGACGCATTCGCATATTGTATTCTATATGAATTGACGTGATAAGTTTTCATATCATATTAGATGTTTACGACATGTTCACGTGAGTAGACAGATTCTATGAATATAAATAAGTTGTTTTATCTAACCACCCGTCACTAATACAACTCAAGCCAGCGATTAATCAATACATAGTATAAAACAAAGTCGCTTCCCGCGTCTGTCCCTATGTATGCTTAAATTTTTAAAACTAAGCAACGGATTTTGACGCGGTTTTTTTTAATAGATATAGTGATTCAAGAGGAAGGTTTATAAGTATAATGCATGCACAAGATATAAATAGGTTAGGCGGTACGAAGTTCGCTGGGTCGACTAGTAATAAATAAAAATACTAGTCTACCCGGCGAACGAACCCGGCGGCTAGTTGGTAATAAAGCATAAACTCAGCTAATCGTGGGTCCGGCTCTTGAGCTGGTGCCTCTGCCTAACCCTTCGTGTAATAAAAGGCGGAAGAAACTTAATAAAAATTACCAATACCTATTGGCATCCTGACTCTCTTTCCAAGTCGTACCCCCGATCGCTTCTCCGAGCGGCGGGAAATGCGCGCGACATTTTCCCCCAATATCAAAAAAAGGGTAAACAAAATGACGTTTACCATTATCAGAAGATATGGACAGCATGGTGAGCATGTTAAGGGCGTCGTCCTCGGGCGGGCGCTTGTCCTCGTCTGCGGCGAGCACCACGATGCTGGAGCCCGAGCGCCGCCGGCTCCTGGAAGTCAACAAAAGGGACAGTTTAGTTTTTAGCTAACTTGTAAACCCGGCGAACTTCGTACCGCCTAACCTATTACTATATTGTGCATGTATTATACTTATAAACCTTCCTCTTGAAAACTGACACATACATCAGCTCTTTTTCTTATTCGTAGTCGTTTAAAATAGGTACTAAAACCTTTTCCTGAATGTAACAAATACTTTTGTGAAAACCGCATAAAAATCGGTTTAGCCAAACGCGAGATAATCGTAGACAAACATAACATACAGTTCAAACTGATAACCTCCTTTTTTGAAGTCGGTTAAAAACAACTTAACGGGCCACACGGTGCCTTAAGTGGGACTTTTAGTTTCACAAACGAATATTTCTAACATTAATATTCTGAAAACTACACAACAGAGCCTTAAACATTCAACAATATCTAGGGCGCCATAAACGCATATTTTTTTATTTCGGGCATGGTTTAGAAGATATTTTTTATCAAAGTGGCGCTAGTATCGCACCCGTTCGAACCTTAAACGCAAATAACACAGACGATTGTCACAAATATCCGCCGTTCTGGCTCAAAATGAGTACAGATCTGTAGCCGAATGTTTATACAATACAATACAAACGATGTATGCGATGCCAATATGCCATTTGCATTGAAAATAGATGAGATTACTTAGGTATTACATACAGATAGCCCAAGAAGTAGCTGATGTTACATTACAATACAATACAACACCGCCTTGCGAGCACTAGCATATGAATAAAAATCACGGGCGCAGAAAGGGCACACACTTCACTATACTAGTTTTCTAATAAGTTATTCAGTAGTTAATTCAACACTTGACCTTCATTAGCAATACTGCATTAAAAAAAAATAACGGGAAATTTTTGGGAATATTCTATAGCCTTTGTCACCCGGGGATAGTGTAGCTTCCCAACAGTGAAATAATTTTTGAAATCGATTAGTAATCTCTAGGCCAATGCAATGTAAACGAACAGTCAAAAATTTCCTCTATATAATTCTTCTATCTATATAAGTTCGCCGTGCCAACTCTGTAGGTAGGTACAAAGGTACCAACTGGATTTCGAGTAATACCTCCAGTCAGAAAGCCAACTCAAGTCCAAGTTCTTGCACCCAAAGCGTGTTCTGCTCTGACTGTATACAGTACAATCGTAACCGGTTTGATAACGAATCGGGTTCCAATAAGTTGACGTCAGTAGACGTGCCTATACGTGACGTGACCTTCTCTCGTGCCCGATCAGACGGATCGTTAGGGGACTAACTTTCTAATGGTAGAATCTCGGATGTTTCTCATACTCATATAATGGCGTCACAATTTTTCTAATTGACAAAAACTTCAGAGGGGTTTGCAGAAAACCTGCTGGTTTGCGATCGCCAGTTAGAGTTTTTTTACTTCTTTTTTCTCTACGCTGTAAAATCATTGCGAAAGGGCAATTCAAATTCAAATCATTTGACAGAGGAGGGCTCGTTTGAAGCCGTCTCCAGGCGACCATTGTCGTAAGGCAAGGCAAACATTTGTTTGCCTGAGCCAATTGGTGGGCACCCTGAACTACCTCGCCTCTCACAGTATAGGATACTTTACCAATTAAGGTATCAATAGCGATTACTTAGATTAGTCTAATTGACTTTCAATAAGTAATATCTTATATCCTTTATTGAAAAAAATAATCCTTTTTTTACTATTGCAGTATAACTCGTCAGGTTTTTCAACGAAATACTGCTGCCGGTTCTTCAGGTGTTCCCTTAGTCGCCTTTTACGACACCCACGGGAGAAGATGAGGGGGTGGTCTATGCCGCCACCATCACGGCGAATCTCCTAATCATAGTCTGATCAAAATATATTCTCAATGAATTGATAACCGTAAAAAATATAGCGTAGCGGCGGTTTCCAACCTCTCTGAAAAAATAGGACGTTTTTCAAATTTCCAATTCGTTTGGAAAAATAAACAACCATTTGCGCAAAACTGTATAAAGTTTTTAAAACTTTAAGTTCTTCAAGGGGATAAGCGAGTGGAAATATTTTCTTCGCTCCAACTCTGATCCGTTTAAGTTCTGTCAATATTGGAGATAGAAATTGAAATATTAAACATTGCAATAGGTAATATTACCTAAATAAGTTTTATTTATTATTATAATACTTTTTATAATTATATCGCATTTTTAAAGGTGAAAGACATTAGGGTTTTCAATACTGGTGCGCGATCACATCGCACCAAGTTTGACATAATTTGATATTAAACAGCTGTTTTCTTTGTTTAAACATTAATACATTAATGTATAAAGAATTAATTAATATTAATAATTAATAACGGTCGTGTTTAAAGTTCAAAATTTTAGTACACTGTAATGAAATTTAACAGTTTTTCTGAAATGGCCAGTCCGCAAAATCTAATTTCCAGTATTTTGATTGAACATCCTTTCTAATATTTCTTATACTAAATCTTATGGCTTTTAAAATATATTTAGTTGTATAAGTTCTTTATAAGAATAGTTGTTTATAAACTAGGTCATAAACTTTACCTACGCAAAAGCGTTTTCAGGTTTATAAATTGCATTGGGTCACTGAAAAATATTGCGCTTCAAACACACATCACAACATTCGCATACAAGCGCAAAGTACTATTAACTATTTATTATCTAATTAAATGGCAGAAGTATCGCTTAGCACCACGCACTTCGCTGTCACCAAGGTAGTTTATAAAATACGAGATTTCCCGGCTACTTCATTACGCCATAGAATATAAGATAAGTACTACAAGAGACTTGGCTCTATTAGACTATGTTCTTTTGACCGCCCAGAATGGCCTAATAAAAAACAAACAACAACAACAAACCACCTGTCAAAATATGTAAACAACGGAAAAAATATTGCACCTTGGGTTACATTATTTGACTTTAGGTAAGGATCCCTAATTTTTTTCAAAATCTAATATAGCCTATGACACTCGGGGTTAGTGTAGCTTCCTACCAGTGAAATAATTTTTCAAATCAGTTCAGTATTTCCGGGGCCTATTCGTTACAAACAAACAAACAAACAAATCTTGACCTCTTTATAATATTAGTATAGAAAAAAGAAACATTGTGCCACGTTCGGCTCATTGCGGCGCAGGCGCACCCTTCGATTGACCAAAAAACAAGAAAAGATCGATTGGATTTCACTTTTGTCTCTTATCACTAAAACCGATTTCTTTCAGCCAATAATGTAGGGAAACGCAAAGCATTTGACTTGAGATATACGGTATACCTATAGCTTTATAAGTTGTATTTTCATAATTGTAATATTATAGTTAAATGAAAAATTAATAGAAACACAATATACATTATTTGAAAATATATTTTTTATTAAAATTATTAAAAACCCATCTGAAAACATTAAAATTTGGAACCAATATGATAAAATTTAGTAATAAAATCATTATAACAAAACTATTAGTTTTATGTGCCGTGCATCCTCGTTCTAGTGGCCGAGCCTACGATAGGAAGTAGATTCCGTCACACAGTGACTCCGCTTCCGGTCGGGCCAAATCTTTTGTTACTTAGCTGTCATTATGTACAGTAGCCACCACATTCACCTAATAAATTTTGGTTGCAAAATCATTTACTATAGTACGTTTTTGATGCGCATCGGGTGGTTTGAATCGCTATGATAGCTAGTAGGTACTTGAACTTAGGAAATCTATACTAACACTATAGAGGCACCCCGCGCAGATTTTTCATAAACACAAAAATCCCGTTTTTTACCGTTCCCATGGGTATTTCGGTAAATTAATCCTTAGTGCCCCCCTACACTTCCCGTGGAACCTACGTGCAAAATTTCAGCCTTTTACGCCCAGTGGTTTCGACTCTACGTTGCTTGTCAGTCAGTTAGTTAGTAACGGAAGAGTTTTATATGTATTGATTATAAAGAGGAAAGATGTGATTGTTTGTTTGAATCGATTAGGCTACAAATCTAATGACCTGATTTGAAAAAATCATCCACTCCCTGATGAGTAGAGTATAGAATATTTCAAAAATTCAAATGTACACTGAAGTTCGCAGAGTCCGACAAAAAATATTAAACTATAAGTCACAAGAGAAGAAATATCTTAGGACGTTTTAGATTGAGTTTTTTTTTGCCTGACTACTCGCAAAAACGAGTAAATATTACTGAATAAAAATTATTTACACATGAGTTCACATTAATAACTTAAACGATAAACATGTTTAAGCATTGTTGATTACGAAACATTATTCATTTAATGTTAAGAAATAAATTTCTATTAATTGTGTAATTAAATCACTTATTACAGGGACATACTCGCTGCTATTGATAAAACTTTGTCGCAAATCTGATTATTGATTTTATGCGGGTCAACGAAGCCTGTCAACAACCGAAGATTACATTACAAATAATCCACTACAGTTATTTTTATGTTATCACTAGCTAAATAAAATAAATACAATGTGGCGAATGGGGATCGCTTTTTATAAAAAATCAGTGAAAGGGGAACTGTTATGTTTCGCGCAAATAAATTAAGACGCTATATGAGTTTTGAAGGTTTTTTAAATCAAGTAATTCTCTTAATCTATCAGGAGGTAAAGATCTGGAATTTCAATATAACCTTTTTTAGGATATAACAAAGTTTTTAATAACTGAGAAACACTACTGGAATCAAAAAACCTCGATACATTATTTCGTCAAAGATAACCTTTCCAAAAAACGGGAATAGCTAGTTCTTCGAAATTACTTACTAGTTTTGTTAAAACTACCTAGGAATAATGATAATAAACAAAATTAATTTCTGATAATTCAGATTTGATTTAAAAGTAATAATTAAAAACTTTTTTCAATAAAATGTAGTAACCGATGTGGGCGACTTACATATGACTGTTCCTTTCCCTTAGTATGATATATCAAAGAGATAGACTTTATTCATTCGGTCGTTTGATTTATTTGTCGTATATCGTCTTACCGCGAATGTAGAAAAAGGTATTCGGCTTCGTCGGCTTTTCTAAGTACATTTTATTATAGCACAAAGTGCATCGCCACCTCTTGTCAGAATTCAAAGGCCTAACTTTCAGTAATTCTAATGTATACGAATTACTATTTATCTCATCTCCTAACAAATTTATTACTAAGTATATTTTTGAACAGTTTTTCTTTCAGCTGATTGAATTCTAAGATTTCTAAGTAAAATTGTGGTTGCTATTGCTACTACTATCCAATTTCCGTACTAATATTATAAATGCAAAAGTCTCGTCTGTCTGTCTTGCTTTCAAGAGAGTAAAGTAAAGTAAAAAATGATTTATTCAATACAGGATACAAGATATAATTAATATTGATACCTTATTTGGTAAAGTATCATATACTGCTAGAGGCGAGGTAGTTCAGGGTGCCCACCAATTGGCTCAGGCAAACAAATTTTTGCCTTGCCTTACGACAATGGTCGCCTGGAGAAAACTACTGAACCGATTTGAATGAAATTTTGTATAGGGATAGTCTTGGAGCCTGAGAAAGGTCATAGGCTAACTTTTATCCTTAAATTCCCAAGGGAAAATTGGGAATTTGATGTTTCAAGGGAAAATGAGCTGGTGAAGCTGCGGGTCGCCCACTAGTACTTTCGCCAGAATAAATAAAAAACACGAAAAAATTTGATTTTCGCGCCATAGCGAGAGTTACCACCTTAATGAATTTACAGACAAGAAAGTGCATACGATATAACTGTAAACTCGAAATATTTTAAATATCTTCTTTGACATTTATTTTAATTAAATTTATAGTAACTATTTTATTATTTGACTTGTTTCTAATTGAATTTTTCACAATTTTATTATTTGACTTTTTTTTTTATCGTTTTAGTTGTAGATAATGTCTACATTCTAGATTTTAGTATATACTTATTGAGTACTGATGTGACTTGTAATGTATATTACCAATACTAATGATGTCTATGTCTATGTCTAGTACAAAATATAATGACGTGACGAAGCCGTTTATCTGCTCACCTTTCCTCATCCTCATCTCTGACGTAAACTTTACAAAACAACAGTTTCCCCAAAATTTCTTTTGTATGACGCATCGTATACAACTTCACTCATTATCTACTAAAACTAAACTAAACTCAAAACCACTTTACACTATAGAAAACAAGTAACTAAAACCAACTTTGTTAGGTTCATTTCAAATGGGCGTTTCACGTTTCTCTATTGATAAAAGGTTGACACTCGCGGCAATGGCGAAATGAGACTGACTAACCGAGGGCTAGCTAATTGCTTTTGTCTGATAACACGATTGATAATAAAAAAATGTGTTTTGAGAGTTTTTAGACCGCCTCGCCTGTGTGCCGTCTGTAGACTATGCCCACAGTGTTTGCGCTATTTGAGTGCGTGTGAATGTATAATACGATTTACCTCGATACAGTACATAATGAATATCGATTGTTTTGTGAAAAACTGGAGCAACACTGACGATGGCCTGGCAAAGCGTGGACAACTCGAATATACAATTTGCGTCACGTTACGTATCTAATCTACGTCACGTAGTAATTAATGTTTGCTTAGAGTGAGTATTTGTTAATAATTCATTATCAAATTTTAAGTGAAGAACTCTTAAAATAAATGACCACTTAGATTGTTTACTTTATAGTATAACTAGACGCTGCCCCCTGGTTTCACTCGCGCAGATTTCTCATTAACACAAAATTCCCGTTTTTTCCCATTCCCGTGGGAATTTCGTGAAATCCCTTCTTAGTGCTCACCTACACTCCCTAAGGAACCTACATGCAAAATTTCAGCTCGCTACGCCCAGTAGTTTCGGCTCTGCGTTGTTTTTCAGTCAGTCAGTCAGTCAGTCAGTCAGTCAGTCAGTCAGTCTGTCAGTCAGTCAGTCAGTCAGTAACGGAAGAGTTTTATATATATTGATTCTACTACAGTGGGACTTAATTTTTATCTAAAAACTTATTCTACCTATTGAAGGGGCGAAAGGGTTTGATACTAGCGCCACTTTTAAAAAATATGCGTCAATGACGACCTAGATAATCATGCTTAGAATTTGTAAGGCTCAGTTGTGTAGATTAGTTGATTTCGGCTATGGTTTAGTTTGATGATATAAATTATTTAGCGCTATTTTCGGACAGTGTGGCCCGTTAAAGACCAATGCAATAAACATCAGCCTTAAGGTGGTAACTCTCGCTATGGCGCGAAATTCAAATGTTTCTTGTTTTTTATTTATTCTAGCGAAAGTATACATTTTTAATAAAGTTTAAATGAGTTCGAGTATGTAAAAAACCATCTCCCACAATGCAATACAACGTTTTTGGAAGACAGACCTACAGATTTTGTGTCTAAGGGGTAAAAGGCCAAAAAACAAGTTCCTTGAATATACACAAAATCGGTAACTCTGTCTTTCAAAAACGATATATCACAATGTGGGAAATAGGTTTTTACGTACGCGAATTCATTTAAATTTAATTAAAAATGAATACTTTCGCCAAAATAATTAAAAAACGTGAAAAAATTTGAATTTCGCGCCATACCGTGAGTTACCGCCTTAAGTACATACAAAGTAAGTAATATGTGCATCATAGTTGCAATTGTATGAATACTGCAAAAGTGGTAACATAGTTGGTATCTAGTTACCATCCTCTAGCTCTGACGCCCCCGGGCAATTTCTATAACTTTAGCAACTTTGGCAACTCTCGACTACCCGCACAATAAACAGGAATGGCTATTAGACGAGCACAAAGTTCAGAAACAGAGTTTTAGCTCAATATTACTTGTTGTTGTGTAAATCTAAAGGGGACAGTATAGCAACGAAATAATGTCTAGAAATACTCATGCTGTCCCCCCCGAACCACAGTGCGACAGAGAGAGAGAGAGAGCTAATTTTTTGATGAAATTTTCGTTTCGGATGAAAACGTTTTTCACTACCTAAGTCTTAGCAAATCACGTTGATTTTGATGTCCATCGCTTCAGCAGGATATTCTAGGTTTAAACGTTTTCCTTTTTTTTTAAAGAGAATTAGATTTATTTCTAATCCTCTTCCGTAATGTTTGAACATATTTACTATACACGAAATAAATTTTATTTCGGTAATAAAATCAAACTCTTTGTAATTTTTTTATGTTCCTTTATTTTAAATTTACATACCTATATACCTATAGCACAGAGAAATAATAAACTGTGCATTGCTGGTCAATAAACCAAAAAAAATTACATATTATATAATAAGAGATACTTACAATATTTTTTTTTTTTTAAAAAGAGTCTCGTCTTTAATAAATTGACACATACTTATGTACATAAAACTGAGAACACCCTCTTTTCTGAAGTCGGTTAAAATAGGTACGAAAACCTTTTCCTGAATGTAACAAATACTTTTGTGAAAACCGCATCAAAATCGGTTCAGCCAAACTCGAGATAATCGCGGACAAACATACATACATACATATATACATACAGGTAAAACTGATAACCTCCTTTTTTGAAGTCGGTTTAAAAACTAAAAATAATATTGACCCGAAGTCAACATCTGATTTGATCTTATACACTCGCATATCGTTGTAATCAAATGAGACAAATAAAGTTTTTTTTTATATATTGTTGCCGGCTAGCTTTATTGTTAGGTGTTGCATTGGATAGTAGCAGGTCCAATCAATTTTAACGTTAGTCCACCCATAATGCTGGTAAATGGTGCATAAGTGCATAACATTGATTTAGCTTTCAATTATTCTTCTTGGCAAGATGATCTTGGTATAAGCGAGCATACAGAATAGAATAGAATAGAATAAACATTTATTCACCAAAACCGACATAATTACACAGATAAAGTGAAAACAAAATAAAATAAAGTACAGTTAACATAGACAGCAATATGCATGCCTACGGTCACTCGTCACACGGGCCCTGCGCGCCGTCATCGACGCGCGTCTTCCAGTCGGTGTATGGTGAAACGGTTACACCAATTCAGCTTACGACCTCAGCTGCAAGGAACTGAAGCCAACTGTTCTTCCATTGGCCAGCGCTAGAATTGGACTTATTGGTGTGTAGTTATGAAACGAATACTATGGTTTTCATTTGTGAAATGTAAAACAAAGAAACATACTGCGCAGTAAATTTTAAAATGTGTGTGAGGCGTATTGAATATATATAAACATAAATTAAACAGTCTAGTGTATAGTGAGGTGGTTCGTGTGGGATTATCTATACCCATATTATAAAGAGGAAAGATTTGTTTGTTTGTTTGAAACAGAACAGAAACTATATGAAAATGAAGGGAAGCCAAACGCATGCTATCTCGCGCACTATTGTATGATTAAAAGAGTAAGGGAAAGAAGCCCATCCATACAACGGCCGGCATTTTCAAATCGTTTCTCGAGCGCAGCGTGTAGGGCCAGTTATTGTAAAAAAAACTTATAGCATTTCTATGACAATCGTATGACTGGTTCATTAGAAATGCACTACTGCTCAATGATCCTAGCGTTTTTCATCTTTCTGCTTCTGCTTTATCATTACTTTCAGGATGTATGACAGAAGATTGACAGTACAAAATTTACAGGGTGAATGCGAAAGGAACTGTCGGACGTCTTTATACGAAATTGACCTGTGTGAATGGAAATTACTGTAGTAACAAAATAAGTTTAAGCCGCGCAGTTAAAGAAATGATTTGAAAATGGCTGCCGAACGCATGCTGCTATCTCGCGTTTATTAGTATGAGGGAAGAGATAAGAAGAGAGATAGGACAGCCCATACCACGGCCGCCATTTTTCAAATCGTTTCTTTATGTGCGCTGGTTATACCAGGATCGTAGCAAATAGAAAACAATTGTATTTGTACACCGTATACCCTTATGGGAAAGACGTGATGTTATGTATTGTTGTATTTGATTAGCAAATGCGGCCTGAATGTAACCCACTGCAAAATGTAGGTATTTACATTTTGCACACAACATAGGATGTAGTAATAAAGTCCCAGAAGCGGCAAACAGTGAAAGTCGAAAGTGTGAGTTAGGTTCTACGTGTTTGCAATGTTTGAACTTTCTGTACGGCAATATAGGAGCTGATTTAATTATGTAAACGTCGATTTATGTAATAAGTTTTCAATTCGTAATCATAATTCTACAATGAAATGTAAGTAAAAAAAAATTCAATATAGGATACATAGATATAACTTATTGAAAGTAAAATGAGACTAATCTAATTGGTATTGATACCTTATTTGGTAAAGTATCCAGCTATACTTCGTGAGGCGAGGTAGTTCAGGGTGCCCACCAATTGGCTCAGGCAAACAAATAACACACACACACACACATCACATCACACTCAGAGCCCCTAACTAGGAAGAACCTGTATCTAGGGTACCCGAAACACACACAGAGACGAACATTACACCCAGACCGAAAACAAACATCGATATTCATAATATCAATATTCGCCCCGCCCGGGAATCGGACCCGGTTGCACACGCCCACCCATTCCACATCACTGCCAACTGAGCCCCGAAGCAGTCAAATGATTGCCTTACGACAAATAGTCGCCTGGAGACACCCCCAAACGAGCCCTCCTCTGTCAAATGATTCTACTCCCTTTCGCAATGATTTACAGCGTAGAGAAGAGAGGGGTAACAAACTCTACTTTAATTAATCTTAAAAACCGTGACTTTCTCAAATCTGCTTCTCGTCAGATCGCAATGTATAATTTCGGGGCCAGAAGTCGTTTTAGTTAGCCAGATTTAGCCTGGAGATTAGTTCAGTTCCCCGCAGTTTCAGTTACTGCCACCAAAGCCAGCTTGGTCGGGTTGGGTGGGCTGCCAAAGGAGTTTGGCCGATTATCTTTGAAACCCATGAATTTATATGATACGTTTTTATTTAACCAATTACAGCCCTCTTACCCTGTTATTCATAAAAAGTTAAAGAGCATTTAGTTATTTTACGCATGTCAATTTAGACTGGATGTCACATTTTTACCATTTTTAAGTAACCGGAGAAGTAGACCTCCAGTAAAGCTACTTAAAATCTAATGTATCTTAAGGTTAGTATTTTACATCATTTTAATCTCTTGTCGTACACGATTGCTTTTACATTGAGTTTTTAATTATATTAGCTTCAAAGTAATTTCTTGTTAATCTACTAATTACTTCTATCTATTTGGAATAATAATGCATTTAACAATTAAGGTGTACTTCAAGCTGTAATCCTCATCTTTTAAATCTTCGCTAAAACAAATTTTAAGAATGCAAATAATTAGTCATGAATTGATCCAAATTGGTCCACAAAGTAAAATAATTAGTCCACCTAAACTTTAGAAGTTATAGCCAAATGTTTGTGAGGATTATGGCTTGACGTTCAAGCTGTAATCCTCATCTCTGGTCCAAGAAAACGGTAGGGTCTATCGACTTGGTTCAGGTCTAAATAATTAGTCCTCAATTGATCCACACGACATGCCAAATCTCAGAATTGGTCCTCCAGAGGTTCCGAAGTTATAAGGGCATCTTAGTGAGGATTATGGCTTGAACATTTGGCACCTTCAATTATCTCCGGAACGCCTATAACTATTGGTTTGAAATTTGGCCAAAAATTAATCCTCAATTGGTCCACCAGAATCATAATCATTTTTAACTAGGTTTTCCTAGAAGAAGTACGTTAAAATCATCGGTTTTACTTTCCCATACATTGCGATCCATGTACAGTTGTGCACAAAATAATTGATAAAAATTGATATTAACCGGTTACCTAAACGATTCTTTAGAAGAGTAAAGTGGGTTAAGTATGTACTTATTATTTTGAAGAGTTCCCAATTACGTAAATGTACTTACCAAGATATTTAACCAAAAAAAACCTTTATCTATGATTTATATTTTTGCATGTACTTCAATTAAAAGTTTACAATAGTTTCTTTTCTTACTTAACTTAATTACAGCACCGTTAATATTGCTAAAATTATTTAGTTTTAACAAAATCACAGTTGGTTCAAGTGTAAATAAAACAACAACAAAAATTTGTTATGTACTAGCGCTTGCACCCCTCATTAATTAATTATTTAAAGTAACCAGTGTTACTATGTTTGACATTATGTGTCTGTGTCAACGTAAACTGCTATCTATGTGTATGTATACATATTTTTATTATTTTGGATGTAAGCAATAATAAGCGATTTTGTAAGGGCGACATTGGATCTTTCTGTCCATTACGCAAAATGTGTTTTAAATGCGGAGGGGAGACGGAGCTGCGGGGAGTAAGTAAGTACTATTTATATAAGTATTATTAGGTACCTACTACTATTGTATAAAATACTAGTCGACCCGGCGAACTTTGTACCGCCTTACCTCTTACTACATTGTGCATGTATTATACTTTAAACCTTCTTCTTGAATCACTCTATCTGTTAAAAAAAACCGCATCAAAATCCGTTGCATAGTTTAAAAGATATCATACATAGGGACAGACGCGGAAAGCTACTTTGTTTTATACTATGTATTGATGATATTGATGACAACAGTAACAAACAACACAGTGTAAGGGAAGCTTACGTCTACTATCTCTATATGTATATATTGTAACACTGATCTCTATCTTCGATTGCGCGCACGCTGCTTTCTAGTGTAGACAAGGATAGCGCTATTTGGCCAATCCTGGGTTGATAAGAGACATCATGCGCGATACTCCTGTAGAGTTACATTAAATAATATATACACGAGTATAGCGCCTGACGCGCGTCGCGGGACTGTTGTCTCTTATCAACCCGGTATTGGCCAAATAGCGCTATCCTTGTATCCACTCAAAGGCAGCGTGTGCGCACGCAACTCCGCACTTGAAAATAGAGCCAGGTTCTCGAATGTCGAAGAGCTAGTATTAGCTAATCTAGAACAGGACTAGAATGTAGCTAAAACGGGTATATTTGTAGCCAAAATCGGGAGATGAAAAAAAACAATGTAAATACTTGATAAAATTATTTCGTTTATTTATTAAAAGTATAGTTTCGCGCCATACCGAAAGTTACCACCTCACCATAAAAAACTGTGATTATTGCAATGAAGCAACTGTGATTATTAAAACAATTTTTTTTGTTATTATTATAACTGAACTAACTGAGATTATTGTTAGTTATTAAAAATAAGTAAGTAAGTATAAGTATTGTGATATAAAAGGTGATTTAATAAGGTTAAGTAAGAAAATACACTATTGTAAACTTTTAATTGAATGCATTAAAGATAAAAAATAAATCAGTCGACAAAAATTACTTACAAAAATTTAAATTATAAATAGAAGTTTTTTTTGGTACATTAATGATTCACCTGCAACTAGTGATAGCAATCAATCAATCAGGCTGTCTTAAACATAAGGACATAGCGAAAACCAAACCCACTTTCACTTTTCTAAAGAATCGTTTAGGTAACTGGTTAATATCAATGTTAATCAATTATTTTGTGCACAACTGTACATGGATCGCAATGTATGGGAAAGTAAAACTGATGATTTTAACGTACTTCTTAAAAGAAAACCTAGTTCGAAGTGATTTTATTTCTGGTGGACCAATTGAGGATTAATTTTTGGCAAAATTTCAAACCAATAGCTATAGGCGTTCCGGAGATAATTGAAGGTGCCAAATGTTCAAGCCATAATCCTCACTAAGATGCCCTTATAACTCAGGAACCTCTTGAGGACCAATTCTGAGATTTGGCATGTCGTGTGGATCAATTGAGGACTAATTATTTAGACCTAAACCAAGTCGATAGACCCTACCGTTTTCTTGGACCAGAGATGAGGATTATAGCTTGAACGTCAAGCCATAATCCTCACAAACATTTGGCTATAACTTCTAAAGTATAAGTGGACTAATTATTTTACTTTGTGGACCAATTTGGATCAATTCATGACTAATTATTTGCATTCTCAAAATTTGTTTTAGCGAAGATTTAAAAGATGAGGATTACAGCTTGAAGTACACCAATTAAGTTGCCCGTTGCATTCAAGTTCTATAGTTTTGTACAGTGGCGGACTAGGACGGGGTATAACTTTTGTCTATGATCTCCTGTGCCCTAGACTATAATACCAAAGAACAAGAGCTATTTTACAATACAGAAAATCCGTAAGTGTTACGCCGTCCTAGACCGCTACTGTACCTTAAATAGTATTGCTTATGTAATTTTTTACATACTCGTATGCAATAAAGTGACTTTTATTGTATTCTAACATTTTTATCAGTTTGGAATCAATCTGGACTAGACTGTGATATAATAATAATATAATCTTTTGATTTGACTGATCAGTCAAATCAAAAGATTATATCAATTCCTTCAAGACTTGTGTAGCAACTCTCTACAGATTTACCCTGTTATTCGTGAAAAGTTAAAGATAATTTTAGTTATTTGACGTATGTCAATAAATTTATACTGGATGTTACGTATTTACCACACAATAAACCAAATAACTAGACCTCCAGTAAAGCTACTTAAACCTACTGTATATTTATGAATAACGAGCTTTCCCGGGTTACTTCGTTACGCCATAGAATATAAGATACTACAAAAGACTTGGCTCTATAGACTATGTTCTTTTGACTGCCCAGAATGGCCGAATAAAAAACAAACAACAAAAACAAACCACCTGTAAAATATGTAAACAACGGAAAAAATATTGCACCTTGGGTTACATTATTTGAGTTTAGGTAAGGATCCCTAATTTTTTTGAAAATCTAATATAGCCTATGACACTCGGGGTTAATGTAGCTTCCTACCAGTGAAATAATTTTTCAAATCGGTTCAGTATTTGCGGAGCCTATTCGTTACAAACAAACAAACAAACAAATCTTTCCTCTTTATATTATTGGTATAGATATTATTGGTATAGATAAGGTTAGGATCTAAGGTGTAAAAGTATTAATTGTTTTCGTAAGCGCCATGTCAGAAGCAGTTTCAATGGAAACCCGGAGTTCGTTGACCCTCGTACTTTGATCAATAACTAAATCCGTAAAGCCAGTGCACATTGAGTCGGGTTGCAAGCTTGCAATTCTGTAACCGAAATAAGTTATTTGCTTCTCTTATCTTGCCTGAGTCTTGCTAAGCTTAGCTAGTTGAGCTGGTGGAAAAGCGTCTTAGTATGCATTTTGTCCGGTATTTTCGAGGTCTTTCCGGTAAAATAAATGGTCATACCGGACAGAACAATGTCTGATATTTTTAAATTGAATCTAGTTTTAGTATGTTATTTTATATGTTTCTGAAGTAACTAGCTTTATACCCCAGTTTGGGGTTGTCCGGTTTTTTTTCGCGATTTACCTGGCAACCTTTTTGGGAAATGTCTAAGAAAGACACAAAGAGGGCACAAAGCATTCAAACTAGTCTACAAAAATTGTATGCCAAGCCGGTGGACTTTATAAAGTTGTTTTTACTAAAAAAATCATGAAAATACCAAATTTTTAAAACTGTATGAAACAATGATAAATGGTACCACAAATTCTGTAAGCGCATTAAAATTAGTGTAACTAATAAAAAGCAAAAACTCTCAAAGTAAATCCACTTTGTTTGAACCTAAATGTTGCCAACTCACTCCGAACGAGTATTAGATGTGATTTTGTGTCGTATCCTACAAGGGAACTATATAAAACCGTACTGTCTTAATAGGAACTTTAGTCCCCTAATTAACAGGGCTAATCCTAGTCAATAGGGGACACTGAACGTCATTTTGTTGTCTTTACTGCTGGATTACTGATAGACTGGTTCCTTACTTCTTCTTACTGTTTGGTGAAGAAACTCGAATGGCTTTAACGGGCCACACAAGGCAAAACTCGCGCTACATCCGATTAGGCGGTTATCACCTTGCCACGCACCACGCTGCATGTTGCGTTTCGACGCACCTACGCGCGTACACGCGTGAGTGCAGATCTGCATCATCGTGCGGGTTTTTGACGCACTCACGCGCGTAGTTTTGTGGATTCACGCCGGCTCTGACTCATTTCATTCAAATTCCATTTTTAACGCACGTCAGTCCCTTCCTAAATCACGCACGGCACTGCGGGACTCGGTGTGGCATACCTTGCGTCTGCCCCGCACCCACGCGGGTTGTTCCTGTTTCGACCCACAGACTTTCTACCCACGATTATTTTTTCCGTTTTCAACCCATTTGTATGCCTGTTTCAACCCACAATCAACCCAACATAAAATAATCATTATTTTTGTCCGTTTTCTACCCATTCATAGTACTGTTTCAACCCGCTGTGCAATTTCTAATTTTGGAGAGTTTGCAAAACATGATCAAAATCATACTAATGTTAACTGCGATAGGTTTGTTTCACTTCACAAAACACTAACCTACTCGTACTAACCAAAATTTTGTGAAATTTCATAGTACGAAAGTAATTAAACATATCTGCGGTTTTCTGTGTTTTATTTTTAACTTAATTTTTTTGTTATATTTTTACCAAAAAAAAAAATCACTTTAATGCTAAAGGGGATACCGAAAATCTGAAAGAATTAAAGTTTTTTTTTTAAATAGTGGAAAACAAAAGAATTCTCGGACTTCTTTGGCTTATCTTACAAATATATCTAGTTTTTGACAACCTTACATATTACTTAAATGTATTTAATAGGTAGGTACTTATCGTGGGTCGAAACAATAATGATCATTTGTTGTGGGTTGAAACAAGAAAAAAAGGTGCGTGGGTAGAAAGACCGGGGGTCGAAACAGTAACAACCCACCCACGCGCGTGGATGCATGTTTCACCGCTTGTAGGCGCGTGATCTGCATGAACGCGCGTGGATGCATTTTCTGTGTGTTGGACTGCGCGTGTTTCTATACAAATGGAGGTACTTACAATCAACGTTAGAATACGCATTCACGCGCCACGCTGCGTGTTGCGTGGCAATGTGAAGATCGCCTTAACAATTAATAATAATAATAATAACACATCACACTCAGAGCCCCTAACTAGGTTGAACCTGTATCTAGGGTGCCCGAAACACACAGAGACGAACATCATACCCAGACCGGAAACAAACATCGATATTCATCATATCAATATTCGCTCCGCCCCGGAATCGAACCCGGGTGCACACGCTTACTTAGTCCACATCACTGCCAACTGAGCCACGGAATTTTATTTCACACAAAGTAAGATACAAGAGTACATTATTAATTACAAGATTGAACTTGCATGCAATGGGAGGCACTAGGAACCTTATTCAAATGGGTACATAAGAAAAATTTCTAAAAGTAGGCGATTCTGCTTAGTACATAGAATAATTTACAATCACACAACAATCGATACTTATAAAGTACTTATATACATACAATAAAAGTACTAAATATATATAAGTAATTACAGAAACTGTAAATAAACATAAATACATACACAATACACACAAATAATAAAATGAATGACATCAAACCATAAAATGATATCTTCTTAACCAGGGCCGAAATCAAAAATATGCGTCTTTGACTCCCTAGATAATCTTGCTTAGAATTTTGAAGGATCTGTTGTTTAGCTTTCAGGTTCAAAATGTAAGGAATAAACCGTTTGTTGCCTAAAGTGGCCACATGAGTTTCATAAAAGAATATTTCTAAGAACATTATTCTAAAAGCTACACAACAGCTTAGACGCATATTTATTGATGTCAGTCATGGTTTAGAAGATATTAATTATTTATCAAAGTGGCGCTAGTATCGCACCCGTTAGCCCCAACCCCAGAAGAACCAAAATCACCAACATAGCCTAAAGTCTTACATTGAGCCACATACCTCACCTCTATCAGTATAGGATACTTTACCAAATAAGTTATCAATATTAATTAGATTAGTCTAATTGACTTTCAAAAAGCGATATCTTGTATCCTGTATTGAATAAATCATTTTTTACTTTACTTTTTTTACTTACTTTACCACAAATTGACTCGTTCTTAGGGTGCATTATCGTACAACGCTGGTAACAAGCGCTTGTTGGCGCTGTTTCGAAAAATGTATAGAAAAAACTACGCTTGTTCCAGCGCGAATGTCAGCGCAGGTATTTTCTATACATATTTCGAACCAGCGCCAACAAGCGCTTGTTACCCAGCTTTGTACAGTGGCGGACTAGGAGGCCGTAACAGATTTGTCTATGGTTTCGTCAGCCCTAGTAGTTATTTAGTTTAACATCTTTAAAAATAAGGAAAAAAAAAAGTTGTTTTATCATGTCGTGTGTACACGTTTTTGGAACGCAACCTAACATGAACCAAATTGTTTTACTCATTTGAATGCTTATTTAGTTGTGTACTGTTGTGTCACCTAATAAATAAATAAATAAATAAGCCCTAGACTGTATTACCAAAGAACAAGAGCTATTTTACAATAAAGAAAAACCGGAAGTGTTACGCCGACCGTGTCCGCCACTGTACGTGAATGCACCCTTAATGTGACTCTTTTCTAGCTTGGTATAAAAAAAAACGTCGACTTTAAAATCTTCTATGAATTAATATTAACCTAGCTGCTCGTCATGGCTTTGCTCACTACTTACTACGTTGTAACGGCCACTATTTTATGATCGTGTTAAAATCCTAGTTACGTACAAACAAGATGGATCATCAATTTGTAAGTAATGAATTATTTTACCAGTGTAACATAAAACTAGAGTTTAACTGAGAGAGATAAGGAGCAAGCAACGTAATATTAACTCGCTGTTGACTCGGTCCGTGTAGATAGGGTTACCAACTGAGACAACATTCTGAATTGGTACACCGTTTCATCTCGTTTTCGTGATTTGACAGTATAGTCAGTACATTGCATGCCCTGTAATTTGGTGTAATTAAGCGTCTTCGTCTGGGCGTCGCGTCCTGGCAACTCTATTTATCTATACCAATATTATAAAGAGGAAAGATTTGTTTGTTTGTTTGCAACGAATAGACTCCGGAAATACTGAACCGATTTGAAAAATTCTTTCACTGGTAGGAAGCTACATTAACCCCGAGTGTCATAGGCTATATTACATTTTTTTTTAAGTTTGGGATCCTTACCTAAACTCAAATAATATAACCCAAGGTGCAATACTTTTTCCGTTGTTTACATATTTTGACAGGTGGTTTGTTGTTGTTGTTTGTTTTTTATTCAGCCATTCTGGGCAGTCAAAAGAACATAGTCTATAGAGCCAAGTGTTTAGTAGTATCTTAATCTGTGGCGTAACCAAGTAAGCCGGGAAAGCTCGTGGTACTATAAGGTGGTAACTCTCGCTATGGCGCGAAATTCAGATTTAACGCATTTTTAATTATTAAAGCGAAAGTATTAATAGCCGAAATTATTCTCTTATGGTACTTTACTTTATGCACAGCATTCGTTGAAGACGCGATACAGCACGTGTGGCGCTGAATTCATGCACAAAATGTTAGTGTTTACCATCGTGTGTACAATTACGGTGCATTTATCAACCGAGCCATTGCTCAGTCTATCCCCACTCCATTATAGAGCATTCTTTCTTGAAATTGTAGTACTGATGGAACAGCGAAAGAATCCCAGAAAATTTTTCTTGACATTTTAGTACTGAAGAAACAGCGAAAGAATCCCCTTCGTCTTTTTACACTCAAATATTTGATATTACATCCTTGAGGTCCTTCGAAAGTTTTTGCTAAAAAAAACTAAAAATTATGTGTACCATCAGAGCAGTGACCTACGGTGGTTTAGGTGGCGCCAGACAACAGGGGGTCGAGAGCGATTCGCGGGGTTTTTGTTTTTACTCTCAAATTTTTTTTAAGTTAATATAAATATTTTTTCTTATAATTTATTCGAGTCCGTATATCATGCAAAGACTTGAAAAATTTCGCTAAGATAAAAAGTGACCGTGTATGAGAATTAGATCGCTTGATGTTAATGCGCCGTATCACCAACAGTTGGCAACCCTGACAGCAAAATGCCTGCGTGCTAACGACCTCACCCCCCCTGCGCAGCCTGGGATTCCTTCCCCCCTCACTCGCCCTACCCCCTCAGATCGAAGTAAAATGCATATTCTATGAATTGCATAGTGAGTGAGTCAATAATTATGATGGCTAATAAAACCTGGCTGGTTATGCTAAGGTATTCCGCTAGAAGTGTGTTGTTTCAATATTCTTTACGCACTGCTACGTCGACTTTATAATCTTCAAAGAATTTAGGCATGGGGAACTTCGTACCGCCTTGCAAGTGCTATTCTGAATTTTTGAGAATATTCCATAGCCTATGTCATGCGGGGATAGTGTAGCTTTCTAATAGTGAAATATTTTTTTAAATCGGTTCACTAGTCTCGGAGCCTTCTCGGAGCCTATTCAATGCAAACCAAAAACAATCAAATCTCATTATAATCCATACATACTATCAATACTTCAATATCATCAATCAACGCTATGTATGCTTAAATCTTTAAAACTATACAACGGATTTTAGTAAGGTTTTTTTAATTGCTAGAGAGTGATTCAAGAGGAAGGTTTATAAGTAAAATACATGCACAACATAGTTATAGGTAAGGAGGTACGAAGTTCGCCGGGTCGACTAGTTATAGATAAAAGCCGTGTTCTTTAGCCCGATGTGCGCCGAGACGTTACGCTTGCTAAATGTTCAATTTTTTTTACTAAGAATTAAAGTAATAGTATAGTACCTACGTATGTACTTACTTATTCTTACTAACCAAAATTTTACCAATTTGATAAAATTAAATTTGACCATATTGTATGTACCTATTTTAAATTAACAAACTCTCGCAGTCCAATTCGGAAAAAGCTAAAGTACTTTCCCACGGACACATGGCTAAAGCACCTCTCGCGCTCAAAACTCAAAATTTGATCAAAACACAAAGGGCTATTGCCAACGGAACAGGACCTTCGTGACTGAGTTTGAATACAAAAAAAAAAGTAACACCAAGGGCTCAGAAGGCCCGCATTCCACACTGATCCTCAAAGAACCGAGGATTCCCAAAACGATAACAAAATAACAGGTAACAAATTTAAAGATGACGTAACGCTGTTTTCTTAGAATCCCAAGAGCTCTCAACTCTCAAAACAGTTTTAAGAGCCAGTTTACAGCGATGCTAGCGCCATTCGCGAAAAAAATTAATGTCTTCTAAACTAAGGCAAATATCAAAAATGTGGCACTGTATGACACTAGATAATGTTGCCTAGTATTTTTAGGGCACTTCTGTATAGCTTTTAGGTTAAAGACCAAAGAAATCTACAAATTGTTGCTAAAAGTGGCCACTTCTGTCAACAATCTGTTTTTTTTTTTGTTCTTTTTACTCAGGACTAATATGCTGTGCTCAAAAAATACTAGGCAACATTATTTAGTGTCATACAGTGCCACATTTTTGATATTTGCCTTAGTTTAGAAGATATTATTTTTTTTCGCGAATGGCGCTAGCATCGCTGTAAACTGGCTCTTAAAGAGTTTCGTAATTACCGGAATAAATTAATATTAGGAGCCTGTGTGGTCCCACTGCTGGGCAAAGGCCTCCCTCCCTCTTCTAATAGTTAAGTTGCCCAGACCCCTTTTTTGAGACGACCACGGCGCCATTAAGTGTAGTTCTGTTGCTTGGGTAGGTATTCTGTCCTATTTATTTGGCTGCATTCGCGCGACTTTACCTGCCTAGTCCACTAGTAACGGGGCGAACAGGTGCGATACTAGCGCCACTTCGATAAATAATTAATATCTTCTAAACCATGGCCGAAAGCCGAAAGCAAAAATATGCGTCAATGACTCCCTAGATAATCTTGCGTAGTTGAATTTTTAAGGGTCTGTTGTGAAGCTTTTAGTAATGATCTTAGAAATATTTCCTAATGAAACTAAAGTGGCAACTTTAAGCAACAAACGGTTTATTCCTTAGATTTGGAACCTAAAAGCTACACAACAGGGCCCTAAAAATTCTAAGCAAGATTATCTAGGGACTCAAAGACGCATCATTTTGATTTCGGCCATGGTTCAGAAGATATTAAGAGCCATAGCTACAGAAAGCTATACAACAGTGCCCTAAAAATACTAGGCTGCATTATCCAGGGGAATTTAAAAAAATAAAAAAAAAATAAAAATGCAGAATCTTGCTGCGCTAACTGTTCTGAATTGAATTACAATTATAATTTCTTCAATACTGCGCGTTAGTGAGTTTATTTATTCACAAATTATTAAGAGGCATAGCACAGCTAAAGTACCGCCACCCGAGAAAAAAATAAATATCTTCTAAACTAAGGCAAATATCAAAAATGTGAAACAGCATTCCCCTAGATAATTCAGCCTTGTATTTTTAGGGCATTGTTGTATAGCTTTTAGGTTAAAGACCACAGAAAGAAACTGATTGTTGCTAAAAACGGCCACTTTTAAAATATAATTAACCACTTTTAAAGTATTCATAAAAAGTTAAAGAGCATTTTAGTTATTTGACATATGTCAATTTAGACTGGATGTCACGTATTTACCATACAACAAACCAGAGAAGTAGACCTCCAGTAAAGCTACTTAAAATGTACTGTATCTTTATGAATAAGACGGATTATGTATAGTAGATAGTAAATAGTAAATAGATAGTACATTATTTCCCATAACTAGCTGAAAAGTAACAATATAAAAACTTTCCTCTTCATAGCTCAAGTACTTGTTCTTGGAGTAGTGACGAGGTTGGTTGGTACCTGCGGCGTATACCGTTTCTGGCAATTCAAATAGTATTTTAGGGTGGTTATAAAACAAAATCTTTATACACGGTTACTTTTTTTATCGTGGCGGAAACTTTCAGGACTGTCTTTGCATGATAGATGACTGGATTTTTTTTTTTTTTTTTGACATTTAAATTTATTTTGAATTTCAAAAAATTAAAAAAGAAACTTATCTAAGGCCGATGGCTTCCTTGTTTACCCTCCCGCGCATTGCCCTCCACCCCCTGACTCGTCCGGCACCAGCTAAGCCACCGTAGGTCATTGCTCTGATGCTACACAACGTTTTTAGTTTTTTTTTACAAAAAAATCGAAGTAAGTGAGCACGGTTCATTATTTTTCAATTTTGTTTTCAGGAATCAGTCCTGTATATACCTACTAGGCGTAAAATTTTCCTCCACGATAAAAAAGTAAGCGTGTATAGCGACTGATGTTTGTTTCGGTGTTGGTTTTGTTTGGGTTACGGCGAATTCCTTCCATGTTTGTCTTTGTGACAATCTGAGGGGGAGATCTTTGTCCAGCAGTGGACGTCTACTGGTTATAATAATGACGAATGATAAAAGTGTCCTCATGTAACCAGCCCTAAGAGAATAAGTAAATGAGCATGCAATGGGCGACCCTAAAGCCAAAACGAAAAACCTAAGGGCTCCGCAGTAACATTAAACAAAGGAACCATAGAAAGGGACCCACTTTTAAGTGTTTCCTAAAGTGGCTCGTATCGTCTCTTTCTATCCACACATGTTACAGCCATTAACAAGGCTCGTCCTCTTAAAATTGTA
This sequence comes from Euspilapteryx auroguttella, assembly GCA_951802225.1. NCBI lineage: Eukaryota > Metazoa > Arthropoda > Insecta > Lepidoptera > Gracillariidae > Euspilapteryx > Euspilapteryx auroguttella. The sequence continues at coordinate 345,625 of OX637641.1, read as the reverse complement.
ATACTTCACTGATAAGTTCTTTTTGAGTGGTTTTGCTAACTAGCTTAATGTAATTTCACTTTTAGAATTTACTTTAGAAGTCTCGTAAAGTAAACTACTAACCTAGATGTAAACAACTTATACTGTTTCCGGAATCAAATTGATTTTCGTGATAAGATCACCTTTTGCATTGTTCCATTTTATTTAGTTTCTTATTCATGTTGTATTTTGTTTGCAATATGTTCTTAACAATCAAAGAGTATGATGATTTACAAAATCTCATTATTTCTACCTACTATTGTTTCATGTTATTTCCACATCACTTCCTATAAGAATTCAAAATTGTTACCTAAGCGGATATTTTTAAAAATATCGTTCTAAGTGAAGACCTAGAAAGTACAAAGAAAAAACATTCGCATTTCTTTTACAATTTGCTTGTGCTAATATTTCCACAACGTTAAATTGAGCCAGCCTGCAAAGTCAATTAGAAATTTATATCACAAAGTTATTAACTCAATAAATCCCTCATAGGTACCTCTACAACTTGGCAGAATTCCATCAATATCTGAAGATACTAGAGCCAGTTAAATCCAACTTACCTTCAAACCATACGAACTCTGAATCTTAAATCTGAAGACATGATGAGAGGCGCATTGCATACTGAGCAGTACCCAGACACCTATTGTTTCACATGGTATTAAATCAAAACCTCTTACACCCGCGAACCCAGCACACGATTATGAATCATAAATCTGACAAGCACAGGGAATGTTTCTATCTGCAGCATTTGTGACTCTAACGACTTTTGTTATCGAGCAGCAATGCTCGTGACTGTCTTAGTAATCGGAGGTGACTTCGAACAATGCAAGTTTTGATACAAATTTCCTTAGTGGAAGTGGTTATCATTGAAGCAGCAGAAGGTTCATGGAATGCTAAGAATTATTGGAATAGTCCCAGTTCATAGCCGTTATTGACGTAGGTGTGTTTAAACTTTACACAACATGAGCATACCTTCATTGTCAAGCTTTATGTGTGTATGTTCCTCGTTCGCTCCACCCACACGTCCCACCCATCCCATGAATGTGGTATATTTACCGTAAACCTTACTAGCGCAGCTCTCGATAAAAAAATAATTATGAAAAAGCATTTCAAGCAGTTTATATTAGTTTTTTTTTTTGGAATCCATTGAAATTCTTCGACAGATTTTGATTAAACGGATATATAGATAGGTAAGTGAGACAGCTACGTTAAGAATCGGCTACGTTAAGCCTCTTTACACCTGTACGCTACCCAAACGCTACTTTTAGTTAAATTCTTGCACCACCATGTAGCTTTAACAGTTTTACGGATTCTCAGATCAGCAAATTTTGCATTAAAAACCTGTGGGCCTATTGATCTCAATGGCTAAGAGAACGAAAGCATTGTGTCATATTAAAGATACCTAAGCGTGTTTCCTCAAGAAGCGATATCGGTCGTGCGATAGGGGCGCGACAGCCAATAGAAATCGCTCGTACAGTCACGGACTAGGAGGCCGTAACAGATTTGTCTATGGTTTCGTCAGCCCTAGACTGTATTACCAAAGAACAAGAGCTATTTTGCAATACAGAAAAACCGGAAGTGTTACGCCGACCGTGTCCGCCACTGTACATCCAAGAAGCCTGCCTGATTGGCTGTCGAACCCCTATCGCACAACCGATATCGCCTCTTGAGGAAACACGCTTAGGGTATCATGCAGTCTCTTTGTCAAAATTTAAACTAGGTATATACCCGACTCGCAATGGGTATGTACTAAACATTATGTGAATATGCATGTCAATAGAAGCATGATCGCCTTTATGTAAGAGAGCATCACCTATGTTATTCATTCATGTAGGTACCTACCTAACGAGGAGGGGGCCTCAGTCTCATCGCGCAAAACGGCACTATCGGATAAAAGTAGAAAAAAAATAGTACGTTAATCGCAAGAAAATACACATTTGGTAGTCTCGTAATCAATTTTGCTTTAACTATAGCAGTAGTATCGCAACAGATTGGAATTGACCAAAAAGGGTAGTCTGCTCCATACTATGATAATGTTATGATTACGTTCGACTGACATTATATACGTCAATATTTATTGATATTTCATGACAGTTGCACTACGCGGATTCCACTTTTGTCTAACAAAACAGTATTAACTATTTAGGTGAAAAAATCCTAGATTATTCGATAGCTTACTATTCATATTCTATTGCAATGCTATAACGATCGATCAAAGTTACGAGACTCGCAATTTTTCACCCAATCATAATAGAGTAATAGTAGAATAGAAGTTTAATCGTAAGTTTATGAAACTAAGGTCCCAGTTTGCGAGAAGTGCGTAACTGTACGCCGTAATACATCAACGATCTTTTTATGTACCCATTGTCTCAGTAATGTTCCATGTCCAATTTTAACTGCTCCAGAATAGCTACCACACTTAGCGCTTCAAATGAATGTGAATTACATTTTAGTTAACTAATTTCTACTAATAATAGTATTAGTACAAACACACAAAAAAAAAAACAAGTTAAGCGCATCGCAAAGCAAATAAATTCGATTGCAAAATTCGTTTTTCGCACAGCGTCTTAGATTATTGAAGTGGTTTGGTAACATAATGTCAATGTTAAGGTTTTTGAATGAGCTGATCATTTGCATAGCTGTTGCTTTTACCTAGAATAACGAATACCTTGGTTGGAGCACTTATCTTAAAATCATACCTGGAAACATGGTAGTGCTGCTCGAAAAGAGAATTGCTAATTTAAGCAGATTTGGAGTAGACATCACGTCTGTTTGGCTCGTTATAAATAATAACTTCTTCTTTAGATAAAGCTGGATGTTTAATAATGAAGACCTCAGATAGATGTCTGGTCCCGGCAGTAAGATCAATGATAAGGTTTCAGTTGATTCGTTACCAGCGAGCTTACCCCTGTGACGCTGATGACTTCGTCACTCTTACGGCTGACGCAGCAAACTGGCTAAGAAACCTGGACATTTACCTTTTACATACTAGTACTATCATAGTTCCAGCATATTCTGTGCAGCAGAAAGTAGATTTTTGGGTACGGTCCCCTGAAAAGCTATAATTGTCCATTGCCGCAGGCAGTTCCCAGGCATTAGGTGGCTGGCTACACTACTCGCCAGCTCGGCCAGTGTGCGGCTACGATTACGTATCTAAATACCGGTTTTGACCACAGCCAGTCTCGCTGGCCGCCTTGGAACAACTTACATACTAAGTGTAACCTTTTCCTTTTAAATATGTAGTTCTGTAACTGCTTCCTAGTATCTGTAGCTACCAACCAAAATTAGCATTTCAGAAAAGTAATAAATTAATAAATGTCTAACTCAAACATAACATCGCAGCACTTGTACAAACTTAAGAAGAAACAATTCTTAGGAATGATTTAAAATCAATTAAAACGAACCTTTTGAATAGTTGTTTGTAGTGCATCGCCGCTGAGCTCTAGTCAACTCGACAAAGTAATTACACTTTTGTACTAGTGGTTTTAACGAATAAACTTCACATTTCACTTAGCAAAAGAACCTCACACACAGTTGAAATTGAAACACTAATGACTGATACTGAAACGACACTTTGCCTTATCGACGAAAGAATTCCAAACATAGAAAACAAAACGTAAAGTCCACGCGCAGGTGAAAAGGTTTTGAGGTGTAGCGCAGAACGTCGCGCGCGCACGTCCGCCGTCAGGTAAAGTTTGAAAAATTCTAAAGAAAAAAAAACATAATGGGATGAACGCGCACGCACGGCCGTGACGCGCTGAACGTGCAACGCGCGTGGGAAAGGGACAGGCTCCCCCGAGCGCGACAAGTGGGGTGCAGCTCGCGACAGGTACCGAGTTACCGACCAACCCTACCCTACCTGCACTTGCTTCAATCCGCGCACGCGCACACAGCCTGAACGAGCCCCTGTGCCTCTGACCCTCCTATGAAACATCAAGGCCAAAGTTCAATATACCGATAGTACAATAAAACTTGACTGCGTGGGTTTGAAATTTGAATAACGAACGGTGGCGTTAACATAAAAAAAACACACGTGCTGCCTAAATTTTGATCTTTAGAGGAAGAATCTATTTTCGAAGTAGCGATTTTGATCTAAATGATGTCGTTTTTACTCAAACCTGAACAGCAAACATTAAACGAGCTATCAACCACAAACTGACGGCCATCGGCCAGTGCGCTCAATATAATAACAGAGGCATCGCTACATGGGAGCGTTGTAATGGGCGATATCCGTCGGGAGCCAGTTATCTGATCACTATTCATGAATTACCTTCAGCTGATCCAGTGCGAAGTGTTTTTTCTGGTTTCATTACCATTATATCACTCGACATCCGCTCAAATAAACGTACCAGAAGTACCACATCTTGGTTGAGCAAGACAGATGCCAAGCAATAATCGTATTCAACATTGCCTTAGCTATTTTTGGATTTATTTAATTCTAAAAGTAGCATGTGACTAGAGTCTTTGCAAGAGATGGTAGAATTGTACGTTTTCTTATCATCTTGGTCTTTCTTATCAGTTTTCTTAGCATTTGCGCTGACTTACATTACAACAACTGTATCTAATTCTTCTCCTCGCTACCTATCACGTTAATTAATCAAATTTCTCTTGTTCTAAAACGGCGTATGCGTAAGGTGTACGTTAGGTTACAGAGTGCTTTTTAACGCTTCGCTGCCTATACCACTATTCTTTTCTTTCATTGAATTTGATTAAAAAACCTTTCATCTCCATTATTAATTTCTGCTAATTGTAGGCTGGTGGTTTCTGTATTGTTAGCAATTTATTTTAGATGATCTGTGAAACCTAGCTTTACAAAATCCAGTTTAAAATTGCTTCAATAGTTTTTTTTTTTTTTTTGAAAAGACAAAGTATTTTGCCTATTTTATACCCTTATTATCATCCTACTACAGATCACGTATTTCTTCGTGTAAATCTTTAATCTAAAACTAATCCATCACGTGGGCCCAGTGCGACGTGCGGAAGCCGTTAGATCATTAAAACTAAAGAATTCGTAAGAGAATCCTAGTTATTTGAAGGAGAAACCAATGTGTGGTGTTAGCAGAGTCGTATAGTACACGCCAGGAGCTGACAAGGTGTCGCCGTCGTCGTATACGTCGTGGAGGACATGATCATCATCATGATCATCATAGCAGGTGGTCAAGCAGTTGGCGAGTAACAGGGGCTCCAGCGACTAGAGCACAGCACTAAAAGAGAAGGAGAAGACACATGATAAAACTTACCCTTTCTCTCCCGGCCCGAGGTAGTTTTCTTGCAAAGCAGCTGCGCGCGCGCGGATCTCTGTCGTATCACCGAGCAGCTTCTCCGTACAACCGTGACTGAGGTGCTCTTGAGCTACACTCAATGCTTCACTGACATTGTTTATATCACTTATCTCACACACAGTTTTAACTTTGTCACTTGACTTAATGTCCTCTTTCTCCGGATGCGTCTCTATAATAGCTTTAGTGATAGTCTGTCGGAACTGAGGCGGGATCCCGTTTGCTATGACAGGTGAAGAGTTAGCCTGACAGATCTTGGGTAGGGCTTTAGGCGAGGAGGTCGTCGGCTGACTCTCTATGGAACGGGCGTCATCCGATATTGATGTAACGAATACATTAGAGTTTGATTTGTATCCGTTCTGTTCTTTGACTTCGGTGATGGCACCGTCTGGACTATCCCGACTAGACTGTAACACGAAAATAATTTTAGAATACTTAGACATTGACATTGAGGCTAGGCATCTGATACGACACGACACCTTCATCACCAACATTATTGAAGGCAAGATTGAAGGGAAAAGAGAGAGGGGACAACCAAGACGTAGTTACATACTTTGATCAAATAAAGGAAAAGATAGGGGTCGTGTCTTATCAAGAGGTCAAGCAGCTGGCGGTGAAACGGGAGGTGTGGAAGACGCTCCACCGACAAGAGCCTAGCTCTTAAATTTGAAGAAGAAGAAGAAGACAAAATGAAGCCATTAAAAACAACCCTAGGTAAAAAAAATATTAATAATGTAACTGTAATACGTTCAATATAGGTAAAATCAAAAAAATATTTCGAATATAATAATCCAACTTACTTTAGAATTTTCTCGTGAGCATTCCTTTTCCTTTCCTGTTTCGCTAGCGGTCTGAACTTCTGCATTTTTCTGAAACAATACCAGGCATTTATAAAATTTCTCAGAACAGAAGGCACAAACAATTTATTGAGGTTGGTTTTAAATAAGAAATAGCTCTGAATCCTTTCAAATTCAAATTCAAATTCAAATTCAAATTCAAATCAATTTATTTTGCAAACATACGTAAGAAGATGACAAAATATAAGAGTAAGAAAGTACAGTACGTTTTACCATTTCTGGTGTGCAAAATATACATGCAACATGCTTTCTATATATAAGTTATAAAATTAAATGTCAAATAAAAAAGTTAATGTAAATGCAAATGTCAAATTAGGGTAAAATATATCACAATAAATCAGGTCAATATGTAATATCACAACACACTAAACAATAATTATAATAATAATGTAAATTAAAAAATTATATGTCGAAATAAATAGAGTCCGGAATTTTGTCATTAAAATAATCATTCACACTATAGTAAGCCTTGTCAACCAAAAAATCAAATATTTTTTTCTTAAATCTATGTATACATTCAATATCTCTGATGTCTTTGGGTAATTTATTAAATACTTTTGGTGCCATTCCTAATATACTTTTTCGATTTTGTGACAAATTTAAGCGAGATGATTGTATAACATTTTGCCTTCTTTTACTATTTAGTAAAGCGAACAATGGCCTGTTATTTTTAATAAATAAAGCTATTTCAAATATATATAAGCTTGGCATTGTCAATAATTTTAGTCTTTTAAAGTGTGCTTTACAGGTTTCAGGTATTCTTATCTGTGCAATTGCTCTAATACACTTTTTTTGGGCTTTAAAAGCAAATTCCCAGTTTTTAGAATTACCCCAAAATATTATTCCGTATCTCATCGTGGAAACAGCATTGCCATGATATGCCATTAAGAGCGTTGATATATTTGCTTCTTTTGATAGTTGGTATAAGGCGTATGAAAAGGAATTTAACTTTTTGCAAACAGATTCAATATGTTGGTCCCAATCAAGCTTTGAATCTACATACAAGCCAAGAAATTTGGTGCATTCAGCTTCTATAATTTCTTCTCCGTTACAGTGAATTCTTATATTATGATGACTTTTATTTAAAAAGTGCATAATATTTGTCTTTTTTATATTAAGTATTAAATTATTAGATGTTAACCAATCAACTGTGTTTTTCAAAGATATGTTAATGTTACTTTCATAGTTATTATTGTTACTGAGTAGGTCATCATTAAATATAATTGTACTATCGTCGGCAAATAAAATTGTGTCAAATGGTGTTACTTTTGGTAAATCATTTATATATATCAAAAATAATAGAGGTCCCATAACACTACCTTGTGGAACTCCTTGTTTTACTGGCTTAGTACTAGAGCGATATACATTTTCAATCCTTGTTTTGATGTCGATTCTCTCTATTTGTGTTATTTGTTTTCTATCTTTAAGGTATGATTTAAGTAATTCGAGAGAGTTCCCTCTTACTCCATATACTTCCAGTTTGTGAAAGAGCAAGTTGTGTTGAACATGATCAAAAGCTTTAGTCATGTCCATATATATAGCTGAGACATCGACTTTTTTATCTCTTGATAATATAATTTTTGAAATGAATTCATATATGGCTCTATTTATGCACTTATTTTTACGAAAACCTTTTTGCTCATCGGATAACAGCGAAAACTCTTCGAAATAGTCATAGATGTTTTTGTACATTACTTTTTCAATAACCTTAGAAAATACTGGAACAAGGGCTATTGGTCTATAAAAATTCATATTTTCCTTATCTTCTTTTTTAAAGAGTGGTTTCACGATGGACACTTTGAGCCTGCTCGGAAATATACCTTTTTCAATGCATAAGTTAATTATATGAGATAGAATGGGAGATATTTTATCAACAACTGATTTTACTACTTTAGTCATTATTTCATCATATCCAGAACTGTTTGTGTTTTTTAAACTCATAATTATTAATTGTATATCTTTAGGTATGACAGGTTTGAAAAAAAGTGAATGAGGCGATTTATGGGTCAATAGATTATTAAATTTGTATGTTTTAGTTTTGTCAGTAGTTTGTTTTATAGATTCTATGAAATAGTTATTAAAATGTTCTGCTATATCTTTGGGATCGTCAATTATTTTATCATCCACATTAATTCTTTGTATATATTCTTTAGGAAAGTTGCTTTTAGTTTTGTTAATAATATTCCATATTACTTTAGATTTATTTTTCGATTGGGAAATTGTATGATTATTCTGTGCTTGTTTGGTTAGTTTTATTATTTTTCTAAGTCTCTTGCTGTATATTTTTAATCGATATCTATTGTGATCGCACGGGTTTATTCTATACATCTGAAGAAGTTGTCTTTTACGCCTGCTGCATTTTTGAATTCCTCTAGAAATCCATTTTTGTTTACTACTAGTAAATATTTTTTTCCGAATAGTTGGAAAGCAGAGATTATAAAAAAGTTTAAACGTATCAAAAAATGCGTTAAAGGTTATTTCTGGGTTCTCGTTGTCAAAAACGTCTTTAAAAGATAAGTTTTCTATACATTCCTTGAATTTTATCATATTATATTTACTATAGTCACGTTGGTATTTGTACCAAAATTTAAATTTACAGTTTTTTTTAACTGGACATGTCATAAGAAGTGCGGAGTGATCAGACAGGGCAAGGTCAATAATTTGTACCTGACAGCCTCGTATGTTGTCGAACATATGATCCATACAAGTACCGCTTCGTGACCTGGTGACTTGTTTTACTCTCTGTTTCAGGTTGTAACTGTCAAGAGCACTTTTAAGTAATTTAGGATATTTACTGTCTTTAAGCATATTAATGTTAAAATCGCCACATAAAATTACTTTGTTGTTATATCTTTTGCAATGATTGTTTAGAATTTTTTCCAAAATATTAAAGAACACTTCATACCTGTCGGCAGTGTTTATTGGTATTCTGTAAATACAGATAATTGTTATATCATGTTCCAATAGATGCAATCCACAACATTCTACAACATTAGTTACACTCAAATTATCAATTCTTGGAATATTTTTAAATTTTAGGTCCTGTCTCAGTAATATGCAACAACCTCCTTTTCTATTATTTCTAACAAAACTAGCACGTAGTGAAAATTTAGGTATATTTAAATGACATTCGTCCCCTTTTTTCATGTTGTGTTCACTGATACATATGATATCCAACTGCTTATAGGATTCTTCAATGTTTTTAATATTAATTTGTAATTCATCTGATTTATTGATTAAGCCGCTTATATTTTGGAATAGAATGTTCAATTTACTGTATGAAATTGGTTGACTAAGTTGTGAACTGTTGTTTTTAACGAAAAAAGGTTTTAGGAGAGTTTACGATTTCTTCAGTCTGTGTTTGAGAGTCAACAAGTTTTACATTATTTTTATTATTTATTTGAAATTTGTCTCTATTTATCTTATACTTAATACGTAAGATTTCTTGTAACAGCGATCTACCTAAGAATATTTCTTTATTCCATTTATTCAAAATATATCTATTAATGTGAAATTCCATAAATATTACATTATAGTGTTGATTTGTAATAAATTTAAACAAACTATTTAGTTTCCTAACATTTAAATAATTATTGTAAGGTACCTTAGTTAATATAATATTTGTGTGCGTGTTATTATATAGCCAGTTACTTAAGTAGCTTTGTAATTCGTATGGATTAGAATCATTACATCCAGTTAGTAATATCACATAGTCTTCTTTTCCTAATTTTGTTATATCGCTTTGATAAGAACTAATTATATTTCGTGTTGTGGCTCCCGGTTTCCATAAGCAAGTAACTTGAAATTTTAAGCCTAGTAATTCTTGCATTATATTTCTCATGCGTCTTCCTTGTTGGTCGGCAAGTATCAACACTTTCTTGACTTCCGAACTTGTGGCGCCATCTTCTGTTGGATCGGCAGTATTTCTTTGGTCCGGTATTGATTGAGCCTTCGGCTGCGCTTGGTCTGCATTATTTGTCGGCGTCGGTGGTGAAGGTGATACATTGATCTTATTAATCGAAGCTAATTTATATGATGGTATCACTGGTGTATTGTTGTTGCCAATAGATGTCGTTCTATTAGAATTCGAATGGTTTAATGTCACAGCTTTATCGTGTCGAATGGGTGATATTCTCATAGAGCAGTTTATGGCAGCTTTCATGGAGATTGGTCTGTATTGCGGTGATTTTTTCGGACTATTTATGTTTAAAGGTGTTACAGTAATTTTTTTGAGCAGTTCAATCTGATTACCCTGTCTTGTTACTAGTGAAGTAAGGTTTGCATTTTCTTGATTGAGGTTAGCAATTTCGTCGTGAGCACTTTGTAACCTATTATTCAGGGATTCTATTTCATTTTGCAATTCTTGTATAAGTTCCGAGTTATTAATTGTTGTGTCTGGTAGACTCCGTGTTGTAATGTCAAGTAGGGTTGAGTTTAAGGCATCTTCCTCTATGCTATTGTAGCTTGTATCGGAGTCCTCATTATATTTAGTATTTTCAAGTCTTAATTCAATTATAATGCCATTTTTTCAACAAAAAAAAAGTGGCAGTTTAAATCATTACATTTGTAGGTAATGGAGTTATACAAGGCACCTAATATACTGTGGTAAATACAAATATTTATCGAAAGTATGAAGAAAATTACGCTTTAATTACATGATATGACAAAACCATTTTAAAAATGTTAGTTCCTATAAGTATGTAGTAGATTTTAAGACTACAAAAACATAAAGAAGGAAATAAAATAAAATCGTTTGCTTTCGTTGTCCAAGTACCTACATAACAAAATACACGAGCAAAAGCTTCGGATTATTGCTTTGTAGCGTCGACTCGAGACTAGAGCAAAACATAGCGTACAGAATACCAGCTGCTAACAAGCGCTAACTATGAAATGTGCAGCTGCATTCTTTTCTGTGAACTAACTGGACAAAACACAAGAAAAATATGAGGGATTTAAAATAATCCCGTTGCGCCATTCCCGAGTTGTAAGAACTCGTAGCAACAGATTAATTTGTATTTAACTAAATCCCTTGAAATCCCTGGATTTACGTGTGCACCTTCATTATTTTAATCAATTTCTTTCACTTTGTCTTATGCTAGTTTCGTTGAAGACAGATCATTGTTCGTTGTTCATTTTGCTCAAGTTTTCGATTCACCCGTCGTCTATATGATTTGTTTTCGTGGCGCTATTTGTAAAAAAGGTCGTATCCCATGAAAGCGAATGTGTGACCTACCTACAGTCCACATAAGCATTACCAGCCCGAAAAGCAGAACTCTGTACGAAGACAGCTGGCTGTCATACCGTGCGAGGCTTCCATCGCATGCTGCCGATCAGACCGAGCCATCCGATCCGCATAGCCACTAGAGCCTAAAGAGCTTAGCCATACACATTGAACAATAAAGAGATCATTCATTCATTCATTCATTCATTCATTCATTGAACTATTACTACTGGCCATACATACCTAAACATATAAGATACTGATAAAAAATATCTCCTAAACTTTTCGAGGACCAAAAACCGCATAAAAAGCAACCAATATTGGAGGCCATCCGACTAATATCAAAGTTTCCCGTCTAAAGTAACTAGTTGCGGATATATTTTACCGTGCGAGTTATAGGAAGTTTATCGAAATTCTCCAAGTGAAGACGAGAAGAACTTTCAACTTTGGCCGTAAATTAAAAGAGGTTTTATCTCTGGACTCTTGGCTGGGCATGAAACGGTATAATGAAGGCTAAATATAAATTTTCATTGACATACTATACGTGCTGACAAAACTAAAACAAAATTTACCAATCAAGCAGGTGGTTTTATATTCCTTATAACGTTCAAATCTATAGCCACAATGCATTTAGTTACCCTATACATTTTACTAGAACCAAAGTTTCAATACGTATCACATAAAACGTACCCGACATGAGTAGGACTATCTCTAGTCTAGACATTAGACAATGCCTTAATTTCTTTTATCTACCAGTATTAAAAGAGGAAAGATTTGTTTGTAACGAATAGGTTCCGGAAATAATGAACCGATTTGAAAAATTCTTTCACTGGTAGGAAGCTACACTATCCCCGAGTGACATAGGCTATATTAGTTTATCAAAAAAAAATAGAGATCCTTACTTAAACTCAAATATGTAACCCAAGGTACAATATTTTTTCCTTTGTTTACATATTTTGACAAGTGGTTTGTTGTTGTTGTTTGTTTTTTTATTCGCCCATTCTGGGAAGTCATAAAAACAAAGTCTATAGAGCCAAGTCTTTGGTAAGTATCTTATATTCTATGGCGTAACGAAGTTAGCCGGGAAAGCTCGTATTTAAATAATTTCAATTATTATTACATGTAACGTTTGTATTATTCTTGTACTTATTGCCATTTTACTAAGCATCGCGCTTTCTTTATCGCGGATGTGCTGTGTATTATGGAGTTTTATAGATAGCAACGAAGAGGAAGATACTAATGCCTGGAGTCTGGAGCAAGCGTGACACCCAGGACTAGCATGGTGTAGGCGCCAAAAGGCTCACAGAGTATAATTTTATGTGACGTTTGACTCCTATGCTATGCAAACCCTGGTTATTCTTCAGACGGATTTAAGGAAGATTTTGTGCTATGCCTGGATTCTGGAGCAAGCGTGACACCCAGGACTAGCATGGTGTAGGCGCCAAAAGGCTTACAGAGTATCATTTTATGTAAGACATGGCCCCTATGCTATGCAAACCCTGGTCATTCTTCAGACGGATTTAAGGAAGATGCTGTGTATTGTGGAGTTTTATAGATAGCAACGAAGAGGAAGATACTAATGCCTGGATTCTGGAGCAAGCGTGACACCCAGGACTAGCATGGTGTAGGCGCCAAAAGGCTTACAGAGTATCATTTTATGTGACTTTTGACCCCTATGCTATGTAAACCCTGGTCATTCTTCAGACGGATTTAAGGAAGATGTAGTGCTATGCCTGGATTCTGGAGCAAGCGTGACACCCAGGACTAGCATGGTGTAGGCGCCAAAAGGCTTACAGAGTATCATTTTATGTGACTTTTGACCCCTATGCTATGTAAACCCTGGTCATTCTTCAGACGGATTTGAGGAAGATATAGGATTAATGAACGTTTCTAATGGCAATGAGTAAGAAAAGCGTTTTGACATAAATAGGTAATAAGTAGGCTATCAATCGCTTTTTCTATTCAAGAGATTCATGTACATACCTGAAATTAGTACAGTGGCGGACTAGGACGGCGTAACACTTCCAGCTTTTCTTTATTGCAAAATAGCTAAAATTCTTTGGTATTACAGTCTAGGGCGCACGAGACCATAGACACAACTGTTACGCCGTCCTAGACCGCCACTGTACTTATTAATAATGTCAAAATGCCTTTCAATTTCATTTTCATTAAGATCGGCAATAAACTCACTGATTTTGAGAAAGAGATGGCAGTTAATGATGAAGAATGGTGGTACAAACTTTCCAACGAGATCCGATCGTGCGCCCCTAAGGAGCCGACTATTGAAAACGGGAATGGCAACGGCAAACCTACTGATTCGGAGAAAAAAATGGCAGAGAAATTCAAATTCAAGTAAAAAATCACAGTAACCAACAATCTGCAGTTCTATTCTATTCTAGAGTCCAAATAGCAAAACACTGTACGTAAAGAGCTGGTTTGCCACGCGACCCAGACTGTTCCGCGGATCAGACCCATTAGCAAAAACAACAATGGAGTTGCCAGAAGACGCCCCCCCCAACGAGCTCACCTCCGTCAATTGATTCTACTCCCTTTCGCAATGATTTTACAGCGTAGAGAAGAAAGGGATACTCTTACCTCTATGCAGAGCAAGGACATGTCAACCGGCTGGATCCGCTTGAGGGCAGAGAGCCGCTGCAGCCGCTCCCGCGCCTTGTCTTCAACTGCGATGAGGAAGGCATCTTCGACTATGTTGGCACCAAGGTCCGCTACTGTCGACAACATTTAATTTAAGTATTTATATGTAAGATGATTCCATGCTTCAGAAGGCACGTTAAGCCATTGGTCCCGGCAGCAGTAGTGGTCGTTATAACCGCGGCGACAAGCTGGCTCCTTGTCACGTTGGTAATAAAACATAAACTCGGTTAAACGTGGCACCGGCTCTTTAGCTGGTGCCTCTTCCTCCCTTTGGGCAATAAAAGGCGTGAGATTATTGTTCATGTTTATGTATTTAAGTAAAAGTAAAAAAAAAGTAAAAGTAAAAAATGATTTATTCAATACAGGATACAAGATATCGCTTATTGAAAGTCAATTAGACTAATCTAATTAATATTGATACCTTATTTCGTAAAGTATCCTATACTGATAGAGGCGAGGTAGTTCAGGGTGCCCACTAATTGGCTCTGGCAAACAATGTTTGCCTTGCCTTACGACAATGGTCGCCTGGAGACGCCCCCAAACGAGCCCTCCTCTGTCAAATGATTCTACTCCCTTTCGCAATGATTTTACAGCGTAGAGAAGAAAGGGGTAACAAACTCTACTTTACAATTTCTCTCTTTTTTTTTTTTGTTCTTATATATGTGACATTACAATTCAATTTACAATACAAAGAACATAAATTAATAAGATTTAAAGTACATACATGAAATAATGAAAATATCGTACTTAAGCTTTTTTGTACTGACTGATGCTAGTTAAGATGTGTTACTACGCCGTGAGGTGGCGGCAAATAATTCCACCACCCCTTCTTCTTCCGTAGGTGTCATAAAAGGCGACTAAGGTAACACTCAAAGGACAGGCAGCAGTTACGCAGTAGCGAAATTCGTTGTAATACTTGAAGAGCCATACTGTGATTGCCAACTCGCATTGGAAGCGTGGTGAATACGACAAATGACTGCTCCGTGGCTCAGTTGGCATTGGCAGTGATGTGAACTGAGTAAGCGTGTGCACCTGGGTTCGATTCCCAGGCGGGGCGAATATTGATATGATGAATATCGATGTTTATTTCCGGTGTTCGTCACTGTGTGTGTTTTGGGTACCCTAGATACAGGTTCTTCCTAGTTATGGGCTTTGAGCGTGATGTGTTATTATTATGTTTTTTATACTCTTCGGTATCACAGGATGGAGCGTCTTTTGAGAGGCGTGCAAGGAGACAAATCCAACTCGTAGAGGCCCTATAGAGAGTTTTACTATATTGTTTATGGATCACCAACCAGGCATTAACACTAAATGCACAAATAGATCATACACTCAGCGTCATCACCCAGGAGGTGATAGGAACTATTGTAAAATGGTTAACTATGAAATGTTCTATGGGGGTGAGATGTTTAATGGACCGGTTAACTAGTGGTTATTATTATTAGTATAAAACTCCCTCACAATGTTTGTCCCTGTTCCAATCTGTGGGGAAGACCATCAGTGGACGTCTTTCAATTGTGATAATGGTGGTTGTTACTGTTACTACGGGCTAAGTCGTTATCTTAAAAGCAACGCTTTATAATTCGTATACAGCTTCACTTGTTTCAGACTTTTCTAGTGCTACTTAAAAACCCCTTAAAGGTCTTAAGACGGCGTGCTGAACTTTAACCTATGCTCCACCTAAAGGCTTGTACAGATACGGCGTTTTAAGCGCGTGGGCGTAGTCACAACAAGCATCTAAAATACATAGCGTTGTTTTGTTTCCACTCTGCTAGTGGATGGAAAAAATATCCTCCAGGGTCTTGGAGATAGATAGCTGTCACTTTCTTAGATGATAGCCTGTTTTGGCATTGTACGCATATATAGATTTAATGCATCTATCTAGTGAGAGGACGTAACTTTATTATTAAACAATCGAACGTTTGCAAGAGAAAAATCGATATTTACTGCACTTATTGTCCACCCTAAGCCACCCTAAGTCTATAAGTCCTATTGGCAGCTCTTCCATTCAAATAGAGGTTCTAAAAAATAAAAAGTCAGCGTTGAAATGCATTTCGAATTGGAAATAATACCCTTTGGAGAATCTCCGCTCTTTAGCAAATATTCCAACTGACAGAAGTATTGGCAGATTGGATGGAACGGAACGTCGCAAGTAGGTCAAAGGCAAATGCTTTCAGGAACAAATAGAGCATTGAGTCTCGTCGCTCGCCGGCGGCGGCAGATGTGAAAAGTCGCAACGCCACCGTCTGCCGACTAATCAAATTGAAAGAGCCACTCACATACATACAAAGCCTCGGTAGCGTGGGTTGGTAGCAAGAGCTGTCGACTGCGACTCTTTAAAGAGCCGGATCCCGAGCCTACGAGACGAGAGCGGCATCCATTGAAAAATACTACTTTATATCTTGCATTTTGAACGCGAATGTTTTAAAGTTTACTTCAATAATGAAAGTCAAGTTCTCGAGTGGCAACCGCCAAGGTTATCACATGATCTGGTGAATGCTGCGGAAGTAGACTGGATGAGGGTTGCTCAAGACTGGTCGTTATGGAGATTTGTGGGGAAGGACTATCTCCAGGAGTGAACGAAGAATGAATGAATAAAAGTAAAGAAAAGGAAGGCCTGGAAAGAAAGGGAATCTGACCTTTTTTTTTTTTTAACGAGGGGAAATGCCTATCGCATTTCCCGACGCTCGGGGGAGCGTCGGGGGTATGTGGGGCTCGCACCCACTAAAACCCCTCGGCGGCCGTCTTGGCGCTTTTGGGAAGAACCCCGGGAACCACACATTATAGCGTCCGAAGTCTTCCCACGCTCAGCTACTATTAGCTTCATGCTCGGGGAGGGCATATTGTTCCCTCCCCGGCTCGCCTTTGGAGCTGCGGCGGCACAGTGCCACAAGTTGTGCCACCACCCATCTCAGGGCCGTTTGATGAGTGTGTTGGGCCCCCGCCCTTCACACCCACGACCCCAAAGACCCCTTTTAGTCGCCTCTTACGACAGGCAGAGCATACCGTAGACCTATTCTTACGCCCGGACCTACAGGGCTTAAGGGAATCTGACCTGACCATTACCATGTAGATAGCACGATAACCAAAAAAGGGCTCATAGATCGTCATTGTGACTGACTATACATTTAGTTTGGTATATAAGTGTTGTGTACTTGTGACTAGAAGTAATTACATAAATGACAAAAATAAACGAAGCCTTACAAAATCATAAATCCTGTCCAATTATAAAAAATGACTATTTAAAACAATTAAACAAAAGGTTTTCTTTTTGTCTACTTTTTGTTTCTACTCACGCCTACGTCAATTATACAGAGACGAAATAAAAGGTATTTTTCATTGTCCTGAATAAAGAAGCTATTATGATAAAGTCACATTTCTTAAGTAAAGGTAAGTTGAGTATTTTTCCGTCATCTTCTGTTATTCTTCCAAAATTCTACAAAAGATTTAACGTCAAACTTAAAATATTCCATTGTTTTTGCTGCTTTCATTGAATTTTATTCTCTTTTATCTTTTCTTCATTCTGATAGGCTAAACCGTGGCTAAATAACCCCAAATACTTGCAAACTTGAAGCTTCATTATTTGTGACTTTGGTCGAAGGTCCGGCCCAAGTAATTTTATAGTTGGTCCGAGTTCGATTCTCGGCCAGGGCGAACGAACATTGTTACTCTAAATATCAGAGTTTTCTCTCCGATCAGTTAGGCTATTGCCGTTGACAATGAAAATAAGAATGAGTAACATTTTGACATGTGATAAGTATACATAGCGGGTTTACAGATGAATCTCTTGAATAGACAAAATTATTCTTCTGTATTCGACTCGCAATGTATTCTTATCACTTATCAAATATTTTTCATTCTTTTTTTCATTAAGAACGGCAATAGATCCCCTGGTTGTGCCTTTGAATGTCGTCTATATTACTGCAAATGAACAACAGAAGTTCATCAAGCAAAAGTAAAGTAAATAAACGAGTTACCTACCTAATTAAATTAGTTTTTTGCCACGTTTCAGCTAATTAAGCTCATTACGGCCAACTTTACCTTGGCAAAGTAAAAATAGCAAAACGAAAACAAATTGAATTTAAGAGCCAGTTTATAGCGATGCTGGCGCCAATCACGAAAAAAAATAATCTTCTAAACTAAGGCAAATATCAAAAAATGTGGCACAGTATGACACTAGATAATGTAGCCTAGTATTTTTAGGGCAATGTTGAATAGCTTTTAAGTTAAAGACCAAAGAAAGCTACAGTGTTATTAAAATTTGCCACTTTTAGCAACAATCTGTGGATTATTTTATTCTTTTTAGTTAGGACTACTTTACTGCGTGCTCAAAAAATACAAAGCAGGATTATCTAGTGTCATACTGTGCCACATTTTCGATGTTGCCTTAGTTTAGAAGCTTTTTGTTTTTTCGAGAATGGCGCTAGCATCGCTGTAAACTGGCTCTTAACGCTTTAATATATTATTAACTAAAATGGAATCTCTAAATTACCGTCACAAAGTCGTTAGCTCATCGGAATCCGAGCGACCGGCATTCCGGGTCGTAGCTGAGCATTTCTACAAAGTGAACAGATTTTTCTGACTTCGGTGCCATTTTTTTTATTTTGACCTAGAGAATTCATAATTAAAACCCATACAAAAGAGCTAATTCTGTATTCAAATATTGTTTTGGGCCCCGTCAAAAGATAACAGTTTAAAAAAAAACTGACGTCTAATATTTTGTCTCCATCGAAATCAGAAAAATTACCCACCGAATCACAATTTTACCACTGAAATCAGAAATCTATCCACCGAAAGCACAATCCCATACAATTTATCAATAAAATTTTTAATAAATTTTCATTTACGCAGTAGTAGTAGTAGTAGTTGTAGTAGTAAGCAGCGCTTATTGAAAAACATTTGCGTGCTTTATATTTTTTGTGTGATTTGGTTACAGTATTTTCGGACTATATATTTCTATTTTTGAACTCTGTATCTTTTCAAGAAGAGCTTTGAGAATTAAAAATATTTAATAATAATTTAAAGTATATCTGAAAATATTTACAACAATTTTGAATTTACTTAACTGTAGTTAAATATTCAATAATAAATAAGTACACTCTCGTATAAAATTAATGTTCAATTAATTTTAATAGTCGAAATAGCTGACAAATTTGATTAAAAACTACTGTTTTAGTATTAGGTAGTCATATATTTAATTTTAATCTTTTTCTTTTTAATATTTTTATTTTACTGATCTTTGCATGTTATTTTTTAATAATA
Source organism: Euspilapteryx auroguttella (assembly GCA_951802225.1). Lineage (NCBI taxonomy): Eukaryota > Metazoa > Arthropoda > Insecta > Lepidoptera > Gracillariidae > Euspilapteryx > Euspilapteryx auroguttella. Next base: position 326,333 of record OX637641.1, on the reverse strand, counting down.
TGTTATATAGTTGTAAATAAGTTTGCTACGTCCTTTCAGGATGCATGTACCTTACTAACTTTACATAACATCTGTATTAAATAAAATATTATGTACATGTTTGCAATGAATAAATGAATTGAATTGAATTGAATTGAATTGAATAACAAGGATAACGTTTAAGCATTATAAACATTTTTATGCATTTTATAAGTATAATAACATTACCGATAATTTACTTAATTTTTTTGATTCAAATGCAAAGTTTGGTTGTTCATAATATCAGTACATTTACACTAACACAAAGTCGCTTCAGCTAGAAGCTTCTGTGTATGTATGCTTTGATGCGTTTTTTTTTATAGATAATGTGATTTAAGGAAGGTATATGCACAAAATAGTATTATATTAGGGGGTACAAAGTTCGCCGGGAAAACTAGTATTAAAACCCACCTGACTCAACTCAGCACAGCGCTGTACCGGTGTTCAATATTAGTTTTCATACTACCCTCCGAAAAGTTGAGTCAGAGGATTAAAAAACAAAAATGGTACGAATTTAAATGCACATTGTTACCATCACTGATTATATACCACAAATACGTAATAATATCACAAAAATGTGAAATATGAGCTATTTTAGCACTCGGTCGAAGTAAAAATCTGATTTTGGTGGATGTTTTTTTGACTTCGGTGTACAAAAAACCACCGAAAACCACCGATATCAGAAGCAGCGAAGTCACAAAAGAGTACAAATCAAAATTTAACTCGAAATTCAAAAACAGCACAACAATCATCTGTACGTCAAATAATACCAACCCGATGACGAGTGCATGGCACTAGTTGAAAGTTAAATATTTCTTACGGTTAGAAAAAAATTACCTACACCGAATTCAGGACTAAGGGGTACCCAAAACCACCGAGTGTCACAATTATCCTGAAAAAAATACTGAAATGTTGGCTGGGCACAGGTTTCTGGTTCGCGGCGTGTAGGCCATGACTATATCAAGCTGCAAAGTACTTCAGGTAGTGCGAAAAGTTAATCACTATGGTTGTGGGTAATGATTTGTAAACACCATCGAAATCAGGGAGAATTTCAGGACGCTCATTCAGAGTGGTGTATTATGAAAAATATAGAAGATTTTGGTTTTTCATGGTAACAACAGCCTTAATAAACGCATCACTAAGCCGTGAATATATATAAATTAATCAAATATTACTTCATTACTTTGGAACAAGTGACTCTTTCATGAATTCTGGCAACAGGACACCCCACCGATGTCAGGTTTTATGACTTTCGGATTTTTTTTCTGGTATTTATATTATATTTTCAAAAACGTTTCTATGTTCTCCAACTGCGTACCCATACGTAGTTGTGGCTGAAATAATTTGAGCAGCCTACTTCAATGGGGTATATTTTATTTTCCAATTGCCACTGAATTTTGCCCGTCTGTAGAAATGCCCAGCTAGTGGTTTGCCCTGCGCTACTCTAGTGCTCTGTGGTCAGATAGAGCAGCAGCTTCATAAGTAATTTTACTGCTATGCCATGATTTAATGTAATATCTATCTACTTTACATTAAAATGAATCGTGTTTCGTAATTAGTCTCGCAAAAACTCGAGCACGGCCGGGCCGATTTTGGTTTTGAAACGTTTGTAGTAGTCCAAGGAAGGTTTAAATGATATGGAAAAATGGAGGGGAAGTTGTTGTAAGGCGCGATACGAAGTTCGCCGGGACAGCTAGTATTTTATGTAAAAATATATTACTTCAATTTGTTACCAAATAGCATAGCCTACTTTATGACCTATTTAATGTTCCAAATTGCAGTATCGTCGGCCATTGCTTGCAAAATTATTTATTTGTACTAACATTACATTGTTTAATGTACTTTTGATATCGTTGTTTCTAGAGAACGTTGTAGATTGATATAGGATGTAGTGACAAATATTGAAAGGGGTATGCTTCGGTGGAGATTTTGCCGTTTGGAGCAGATTAACTGAGGGGCAGGCCTATATCCCGAAGCCCTGTAGGTCCGGGCGTAACAATAGGTCTACGGTATGCCCTGCCTGTCGTAAGAGGCGACTAAAAGGGGTCTTTGGGGTCGTGGGTGTGAAGGGCGGGGGCCCGACACACTCATCAAACGGCCCTGAGATGGGCGGCGGCACAACTTGTGGCACTGTGCCGCCGCAGCTCCAAAGGCGAGCCGGGGAGGGAACAATATGCCCTCCCCGAGCATGAAGCTAATAGTAGCTGAGCGTGGGAAGACTTCGGACGCTATAATGTGTGGTTCCCGGGGTTCTTCCCAAAAGCGCCAAGACGGCCGCCGAGGGGTTTTAGTGGGTGCGAACCCCACATACCCCCGACGCTCCCCCGAGCGTCGGGAAATGCGATAGGCATTTCCCCTCGTTAAAAAAAAATAGGCCTATGTCCAGCAGTGGACGTTTTTCGGCTGACATGATGATGATGCTTTCAAAATACTGTTTTGATTAACGGCGGGGTGAATATTGTTACGATGAATATCGATGTTTGTTTCCGGTCTGTGTGTAATTTTCGTCTCTGTATATGTTTCGGGCACCCTAGATACAGGATCTGCCTCACAAAGGGGCTTTGAGTGTGATGCGTTATCATTATCTATACCAATATTATAAAGAGGAAAGATTTGTTTGTTTGTTTGTTTGTAACGAATATGCTCCGGAAATACTGAACCGATTTGAAAAATTCTTTCACTGCTAGGAAGCTACATTAACCCCGAGTGTCATAGGCTATATTAGATTTTCAAAAAAATTAGGGATCCTGACCTAAACTCAAATAATATAACCCAAGGTGCAATATTTTTTCCGTTGTTTACATATTTTGACAGGTGGTTTGTTGTTGTTGTTTGTTTTTTTATTCTGGGCAGTCAAAAGAACATAGTCTTTAGAGCCAAGTCTTTTGTAGTATCTTATATTCTATGGCGCGGGAAAGCTCGTTATTAATAATAGTTTGACTCGTCGACTTCAACACAGTACAATTTACTGCTCCGTGGCTCAGCTGGCAGTGATGTGGACTGAGTAAGCGTGTGCACCCGGGTTCGATTCCCGGGCGGAGCGAATATTGATATGATGAATATCGATGTTTGTTTCCGTTCTGGGTGTGATGTTCGTCTCTGTGTGTGTTTCGGGCACCCTAGATACAGGTTTTTCCTAGTTATGGGCTCTGAGTTTGATGTGTTATTATTATTACTATTACATAATGGACTTTGGCACGCTCTGTGTAGGCTGTATTGATAACAAACAAGAATTTACCTTTATCATGCAATTTAAATTGCTTACATACGAATACCTCAAGTTATTATAAATTTATTTTACAGAGTCGCCGCGTCTAGGAGTGACTCATTTTATAACTCGATGAATCATGCAGGAAAATCCTAGTAGGAAAGATTATTTGCTTTCATAAACTGCGTGCATAATTTTTTTTAAATTAAATTAGGAACCGTGTCTAACGTTCGTTCCACAGTGAGATTTTTTATATTTTTTTGGTACCAGTCGACCCTGCGAAATTTGTACCGCCTTACTTATTACTATGTTGTGCATGTATCAATACTTCATCATCAATACATGGTTTGAAAATAAAGTTGCTTCCCGCGTCTGTCCCTATGTATGCTTAAATCTTCTAAACTATGCTACTTATTTTGATGCGGTTTTTTTAATCGATAGAGTGGTTCACCAGGAAGGTTTATAAGTATAATACATGCATAACATAGGTAGTTAAAGGATAGGCGGTACGAAGTTCGCCGGGTAGACTAGTTATACATATATTATATAATTCTCTATCTTTAAAAAAAAGATCGCATCAAAATCCGAAAATTTAAAAGATATTTAAGCATACATAGGGACAGACGCGGGAAGCGACTTTGTGCACCATTTATCCCGTATGGAAAATTCATATGAAAATCAAAGTTGTATGTGTCTGTAAGTCAGTCAGTTAGTCTGGTAAAACCGATTAGTTTTATAAATACCTACTTATAGTTATATTATATTGATAGATTATCAGAACTACTGTAAGTGCGCTCTAAAACTAAAATATAGGTAACAATAAAAGTTACCTTATCAAAAGTATATTATATTTATTACTCAAATCAAACAATTAAAAAATAAAGATAAAAATATACGCAATATAACAACACGCACACAACCCGACTGCAGTTCACAAATTAACAAGTTTACTGCTTGACCAATCACATCTCGTTATGAGCTACCCGACTGCGGGGAGGCGATTAAATTTTAATTGTATTTTAATTAAATAAATTTATGGCTCCGATTATTAATAATCAAATCAAATAATTCTTTATTCAATATAAGATATAACTTATTGTAAGTCAATTACTTTGTTCAAAATAGTTTTACTTAATTTTTTGATTTCCTTTGTTTTGCTTTTATTCTTGGTTTATTTTGTTTTGTTTTTATTAATATTTTGTATGTGTGTGTTCTGCTGTAAATAAATACTTTCTTTCTTTCTTTTTTCTTTCTTTCTAATTAGACTACATCTAATCTAATTGCTAATGATACCTTATTTGATAAATTATCCTATATTGCTAGATGCGAGGTAGTTCAGGGTGCCCACAATAATTACCATAATGAAGAATTATTATAATTAAGAATTAATAATTAAAAAAGAATTACCAACCAGCTAAATATCGTAGATTGGGAAATTAAAAACAAATGCTAAGTCGGGGCCTGTTTATTGCAAACCTTGCTAAACTTTAACTACACTAAACTATAGCCCATATGACGAGGTAACTTTTTAGACAAAACAGTTTTTGGTATATAATAATAACTAGTCGACCCGGCGAACTTCGTACCTCCTAACCTATAAGTATTTTGTGCATGTATTATGCTTAAAAACCTTCTTAATGAATCACTCTATCTATTAAAAAAAACTTCATCAAAATCAGTTGCGTAGTTTTAAAGATTTAAGCATACATAGGGTCACACGCGGGAAGCGACTTTGTTTTATACTATGTATTGATGATTGATATTGATATACAACAGTAATATTAAGCTCTTTTAACAAGATAAATCTATTTTTTTTTCTCTAGCATAAATTAATCCGACACAACATGTCGTTGTAACACAATATCTTTCATGTGGCTTCCATAAAAAGTTCCTAAACTTCCATATTTATTTTCACATAGACAATTCGAAATTAAGCTTATTCCGGTGGACACCTTGCAGAAAAATTTCTGCCATATTCCCAAAACTTACGCCAACTTAGACCCCCGTTGAGTCTCCCACGGACCCCTGGGGATCCACCTGGAGGAACTATACTATGACTGACTTACATGATCTACTTACCCAGTTCGTACGTCCATATGCACGATATAATAAAAGACACAATAATATATTATTAGGTAATACTAGATATCCTGGCGAACTTTGTATGGTCTTACAATATTATATGGAATGGGCAATAAAGAAATTGTAGTTTTATCATCGTCCTCGCAATTTTCTCCATATTAACCCACCGTTTAAAACTTTCCTGGACTACAGCAATCATTTGAAAACCAAAATAACTAAATTGACCTAGCTGTTGTTGAGTTTAGCGAGACAAACAAACCACGATTGATTTTTAAATAAACAGATAAATACAAGATTTTAATTGAGTACCTATAATCTTCTATATCTTAATGTTTTCTTGTGGTTAGTCTCGCTAAAAGTCAAGAACGCCCGGGCCGATTGCACTGATTTTGGTTTTTAAATGTATTTAGTCGTCCGGAAAGTATGAAAGGTGAGAGAATGTGAAAAAATGGGGTGGAAGTTAGATAAATTACAATCTATTTATTTTTTTCATTGTAAGGCGCGATACGAAGTTCGCCGGGGCAGCTAGTATTTTATGATAACTGTTTTTCCTGTGCGCTACCTGTTAAAAGGCTGGTAACAAATAAGGTCTGAACACTAACACGTCCACCTATTTACTAACAGTGCCAATTTAGCAGGCCCATTGACCCTATTCAGTATAATCCCTCGTCGGTGCAGTCGACTGGTGGGGGTAATTTGGGCCCATGCAAAAAATATAAATAATCTTCACACTCGGAGCTCGTTTGATGATATAAAGTGAGTATGATTCGTTCGTTGTTCGCTTCAAGTTAGAGGCTTTTATGAATAATAGAATATAATAGAATAGAAATATACATTTTATTGCATACAAGTAGGATAATTATGTTTGATAAGTACATTCAACATTTTAAGTCACTAATAAAAATAATGGGCGACATTGTGATACCTTTTTTGTGAGACGATCTCGTCAATGGTTTTTCTTTGTTGTTAATTTACTTATTTGACGTAATATATGCTAGCAGGACCTAGTTAACTTTGTTTGTTTTAGCTAGATACCTCTAAGGTTAATGTATAATACATGAGCAACAAAGAAATTGGATAGGCAGTACGAAGTTCGCCAGGTCGACTAGTAAAATTATGTGATAATTTTTTGGAAGACGTATTATTTCAAAAGGCTTTATAGACATGGGGTTTTGACTAGATTTTTTGAACGTTATTGCATGGAACACGAACTAACAGAATTATTGATTGAATGAGCTCCGTCATCCATGACCCAGAGCTAGCCTCAACGGACACTAATCACGCAACTTGCATTCAATTGAATGCAAGGTATTTTTAAAGGTAACCTTTTAAGAGGACAGTCATTTTTTTTATACTTACCTCTAGAATTAGTGGCCCGAAAATTCGCTTTGTGAATGAAGTATAGAAAAATCATCTAAGCAAATGCTTTTCATTGATCTCTGCCTAAGCTTCAAGAAATAAGGCGTTCTATCCTGCAGCCCTACTCCTACATTTATTATATTAAAAGTTTACACCATCATCAATACATTGTATAAAAAAGTCGCTGCTCGCGCGCGTCTGTCCCTGTTTATGCTTGAATCTTTAAAACTATGCAACTGATATTTTTGCGTTTTTTAATAGATAGAGTGATTCAAGAGGAAGGTTTATATGTACAACTAGATGACCCGGCGAACTTCGTACCGCCTAGCCTATTAGTATTTTGTGCATTGTATAAACCTTCCCCTTGAATCACTCTATCTATTAAAAAAAAACGCATCAAAATCCGTTGCGTAGTTTTAAAGATTTAAGCATACTTAGGGACAGACGCGGAAAGCCCCTTTATTTAGACATAGTAAAAAGTTGGGCTTTACGAAGATCGCCGGGTCGCTAGTGATCTTATAAGCAGCTTACAGAAATAAATCACTATGCTTGCTGGTGAGCTGGTAGTCTTCTTTAAATTGAAAAGAAAAAAAAGAGATAAATTGTAAACTAGAGTTCGTTACCCCTTTCTTCTCTACGCTGTAAAATCATTGCGAAAGGGAGTAGAATCATTTGACAGAGGAGGGCTCGTTTGGGGGCGTCTCCAGACGACCATTGTCGTAAGGTAAGGCAAACGTTTAATTGCCTGAGCCAATTAGTGGGCACCCTGAAACTACCCGCCTCTAGCAGTATAGGATACTTTACGAAATAAGGTATCAATATTAAAAAGATTACTCTAATTGACTTTCAATAAGCGATATCTTGTATCCTAAATTGAATAAATCATTTTTTACTTTTTTTTTTACTTGAAGAGCTCTTGCTAAGCTCTTGTGTGTGGAGCCTAATTCACTCTTCTCGTTTCCACGGCAGCATCTTGACCCCTTGATTAGACTACGCCGACTTTTTTATAGAGATGTGATTGTGATAGCGATCCCAAATTGTCATTGTGAAAGTTACTGTTGATGCCTTGAGCACTTTGAGGTTTAATAAATTCTGATAATAGGTTTGTTAAAAGAAACTTTATGACTCTTGACTACAGATTCTAATATTTAACGTAATAAAAGTAACATTTTTCCGGCGTCCGCCCTACACTTAGTTAAGTTTTAAAGCCTTTAACGATTTATTATGTGGTAAGTAGAGTCAAACTAAATTATGAAATAATTAACATCCAACCTTCGCTGTCTATTGTTCTCGTAATTGTATTTCTTTTTTGTGAATCAAAACTGAATATTTTATACAGAAGGTCATTTGTAGAGAAACAAGACGTCATCGTCATACAGGAAAAAAATTTACGTCGAATGATGTATGGACCTATAGACGCTGCCTCCGCCGCCGCCGTCGCGCCGCGGTTGCTCGGTCATCATAACTCTCCTATCCAAGGTTAGCCAGTTTGTGCCAACTATCAGACACAATATGTTTTCAACTAACTTGAAAACTGTGACCATACATTTACATTTACACCAGTGAACTTGAATACTAAGAGACACCATAAATTCCGTTCATCGTACATGGTAAAAAACTGTCTGCTTGAACAAACTCGAAATGCGACTGTACCTGCAGACGACGAATACGGTGACGCCAGTCTAGAGGCCTAATTAAATTAGGTAACATAACATGACAGTATTTTAGGTTTAAACTAACCCAGCAATGTAGAGCTTCAGAATGTAGAGTTTGCGAATTTTGATTCTGCTCCTTAGGAAACTCTAACTTTTACGGGAGTCCTGGAGGAGGGCAAAGCCTTCAGTTGGCCGAGGAAAGTTCACTCACCCCAGACCGCGGCCGATCCTTGCCAGATAGGAGGCTCCACACACACGTCACTAGACCACACGGCACATTTGAAACTGTTAATGCGAACTGTGTTATTATAACAAAACTCCTGAACAGTATAACATGATAATTGTTTTGGATTGCCACCGAGTAATGTTGAAAACATGAGCTCTCTGCTCCACGACACCACACAAAAACCTGTATTTCTGTCCCTCTCGCTCGCGGTTGGCTTCTCGACGGTGTTGCCAGGCGCGCCGCTGACATTATACTCAAACAAATGAAGAATGCCGCCGCATACCGCCAGCCAGCCAGGCTAACTAAGCGCTGAGTGCGAGCTACTCTAACTACCACTCGACCAAGACCGTGCTTCGCTAAGTGTGCCTACTACGAACTAAGTTTAATCCGACTTACCAACACAATTTGCGTCGAAATATAGCACGTAGCCATTTAAGAATGAAAACTTTTTCAAGTATTTCAGTATTATCCAATGAATATTCAATACATAAACGTTTTCTGTTGTTTAGGACGTAGGACGTATAAAATCATGTTACTAAGGAACAGCTGGTTTAGCAGACACTTTGATGAAATCATCCAGTCACGTACGCTTACTGTGCAAGCTAGCTTAGACACGTTTGCACTAGGTGAAAAATAAACACATTATACTTAGGTATTAGAAACCTGCTTTAAAAAAAGACGGTTGTTACAAAGCTAATGCAAACAAAAGTATGTATAAAATATAATAATTTGTTTTCTAAGTAGAATCCAATTGGTAGAAAACTTTTTATGGGACACCGCATCCGCTAGCAATACCAGGGAAACAGCCTTAAAAAGTGGTATAATGTTACTGTTGTTCAGTAAAGTTGGTGCCGGCCTGAGTTGGATGGAACCGTGTCTACTGTCGAACGAAAAGATAATAGCTCTGTTTTATTATCCAGGCACTGCATGGTTAACTAAAAGAAATTACAAAAAATAGATTTCATGATGACTTATTTATACCAATAGATAAAGAGGAAAGATTGTATGTGTTTGGTTGTATGCATTGAATAAGCTACGAGACTACTGAACCGATTTGAAAAAATCTTTCACTGTTGGGAAGCTACACTATCCCCGGATGTCAAAGCTATGGCTGTAGAATATTCTCAAACATTTAGAAAACGCTAGGCAGCGCGAAGTTCGTCGTATCAGCTAGTTAGTACTCAATATTTACTAAGGTTTTATTTTTATATTACGTACAGCAGCAGCAGCGTAAAAGGTACAGCACAAATTTATTACAAAAAACGCAAGAATAACGAAAGGACTACTCTTTATGTTGCCATATAATATAAGGAATCCTGTGCAAAAAAAGGGTTTCATCTCATTTCGACCTAACTTGGAAAGGGTTTAAATTAGACCCATATGTATTCTTTTTGCCCCTGATTTAACCCGGACCTTCGAAGACGCAGTCCACGGCACTTCCGGCACTGACCATTGTACTGTCATCATTATCATCATCATCATTTCAGCTGATAGACGTCCACTGCTGAACAGAGGCCTCCCCCACAGAAGGCCACAGCGACCGGTCTTGAGCGACCCTCATCTACTGTAAACCCGCAGCCTTCACCAGGACCTCCTCTTTTGAAGTCGATTAATAACAACTATTGGTACAGTACAGTGGCGGACTAGGAGGCCGTAACAGATTTGTATATGGTTTCGTCAGCCCTAGACTGTATTACTTAATAACAAGAGCTTTTTTTTGCAAGACAGAAAAACCGGAAGTGTTACGCCGACAGTGTCCGCCACTGTACAATGCCGGTCTAGTTCGGCGTAACAGATTTCTCTATGGTCTCGTGTGCCGCTGTTAATCTATGGTTTTCGGGGTCCTCAAAAGCGCCAAGACGGCCGCAGGGGGGTTTTAGTAGGTGCAAGCCCCACATACCCCCGACGCTTCCCCGTGCGTTGGGAAATGCTATAGGCCCGTCGTTACAAAAAAAAGGATGATTCTTATGGTCAGTGTCGCGTGATGCGAATTAGTGGGAAAGCAGCTGCGTTGAGCTGCGTCACGACTGACGAGGAGCTAAAAAGGCAGGACCCATCCAAAGCACGGAGGTTTATGCCGCCACTGGGGATCGATCCTCGAACCCAGGTGTGATATTCTCTTGTTTTAAAAAGCACCAAAACTCATTATATTGTCTAACTAGAGGCTGCCCCAGCGGTTTTTACCCGCGCAGATTTCTCATAAACACAAAAATCCCGTTTTTTCCCGTTCCTGTGGGAATTTTGGGAAATCCCTTCTTAGTGCTCACCTACACTTCCCGAGGAACCCACGTGCCAATTTTCAGCTTTCTACGCCCAGGAGTTTCGGCTCTGCGTTGTCTGTCAGTCAGTCATTCAGTCAGTTAGTAACGGAAGAGAGAAGAGAGAGCACGTGGGTTCCTTGGGAAGTGTAGGTGAGCACTAAGAAGGTATTTCCTGAAATTCCCACGGGAACGAGAAAAAACGGGAATTTTGTGTTTATGATAAATCTGCGCGGGAAAAACGGCGGGGCAGCCTCTAGTATCTGTATATTTCTAACATTTTGCTGTTAATATATATGTCGTAGTAAGATTTGATAATTAGGTTTTTTGCAAAAAAAACTAGGGATTTTGCGAAAACACGGATAATTTGATATAAGCATTACTTTTTTTTTCAATCATCCCGACATAAAGCAGTTTTTTTGCAAAAAAAACCTAGTATAATTGAAAACTATGAAACCTTCCTTTACTCTTATTGGATAGATTATTGCTTGCTGGTAAACTCTTATTCTGATTGGTTTGTTAAAATATACTTTGACGCTACACAGAACCAATCAGAATAAGAGTTAACAATAAGAGTAAAGGAAGGTTTCATAGTTTTCAATTATACTAGGTTTTTTGCAAAAAAACTGCTTTATGTCAGGATGATTGAAAAAAAGTAATGCTTATATCAAATTATCCGTGTTTTCGCATAATCCCTAGTTTTTTTTGCAAAAAACCTAATTATCAAATCTTACTACGACATATATAATTCGAATGTGTAGTAAAGTAAAAGTGATAGGTGTTACGTTACTTACAGTTTTCGGAATCCGTTCGCCTCCTCACTCTTAATGTAATAAGGCAAGACTGAATGCACTGTCAACAAGAATACAATGGTTTTAGTGAAATTTACTAATTTTATGATACCTATAGATATCTTTCTATCATCTTTTTATCGTTGGGCAAGGAGGGCCACTGAGTGGGTCCCGAGACACGCCAAGAGACGACGTGGTCGCCCCAGGAAGCGATGGAGCGACGAATTGGGAGCACACGATAGGGACTGGTGGGAATCTGCCCAGGACAGGGAAGTGTGGAGGGAGGGGAAGGAGGCCTTTGCCCAGCAGTGGGATAACATAGGCTAGTAATAATAATAGATATCTTTCTATGTAAGAAAGACACTATTTTCTTTCTGAATTAGTTATTCTTTGTTTAGTTTATACATTTCATAAGGACTTTTATGTACACCCCTGTTTCACCAAGTTGAATAAGCCGCGTGGGGTCTCAAAGGAGTCATAAAAGGCGACTAAAGGAACACACGATGGACGGGCAGCAGCGTCCTTCCTTACCTTATAGACCCTACTGCGATCGCCAACCCACCTGCCAAGCGTGGCGATTATAGCAAAACCTTCCCACACTGTTTGTCCTTGTGGCGATTAGTGGGGTAGGCCTATGTCCAAAAGTAGACGTCTTTTCGACGAGGATAATAATTATTTTAAAATATTCAATAGAAAATGTAGGTACTTCTTTTACACAAACAATTAATCTACGCTTCGTAAATAGGGTAAGCTAGGTAAAGGTAGAATAGTTATAAGTTGAGGATTTTAGCTGGGATAATTTATTGGATAGTAGAAAAGACAACGGAATATGCCGAACATAAATGATTCCCGGGGTCCTACCCAAAATCGCTGAGGCGGTCACCGGCCCCCTTACTGCGACGGTGAAAAAAATAATTCTTTCAACCTTCAAAGAAGAATATTATAAAATAAGGAATTAAGAATGTAAATAAGAGTCTTTTTTACTTCAAAATATTATATAGAACGCTTTAGAGAAAAAAAAATTAAAGCGCATTGGTGAAGTTGACAGAATAATTTCTTTCAGCGTTTCGAAATAAGGGAACTGGGTTCTTCCCAAAATTACCGGAATGTTTTAGAGGGTGCAGGTGAAGCCTTAACCCTTTTTTGGTGTGTGGGGTTTGTGCCTTTTAACCGTTAAGCTAATGAGCCAATATTTGGTAAGGTAAGAAGAAGGTACCTCATGTATGTGGCAGATGACCGCGACCTTGGACATGTCTTCCAGCAGGGTCTCGTTCACGTCCATGATCTCGTGAGCCACCTCCAGCTCATCTTCTTCCGAGGATCCCAGGTCTGGTGACCCTGGGACGCAAAGGTTTCGAGTTAAACTAAATTAAAATTAAAGAGATCTGCAGAAGAACTAAAGCCTATACAAACATACAATTGCGAAAATTAAGTGGCAACGGACAGGACACAAAACTCGAAGAACTGGGGCCGAAAAGTTCTCGAGTGGCGACCGCGAACCGGTAGACGCAGAGTAGGCAGACCCCCACAATGTGGTGAGGCGACCTGGTTATGTAGTACTATTTATTATACTGTACTGTCAGAGGAAGAGGCAAATGAACAGAAAAGCGAAAAGGTATAGATTAAGCTATGTCTAGAATGAATTTACTTAAATGTAAAAAAAATAGTTATATTAAGTTGGAAATAAATGCTATGGGTCTCATTTTTCGCGTTGTTTCTCCATATGGTCGTCCAACCTTGCCCTTAACAATAACGGATCTGATCTAAATAATAGTTTATTGGTTGCTGGTAAACTCTTATTCTGTCTGATTGGTTCGTTAAAATATCCTTTGACGCTACAGAGAACCAATCAGAATAAGAGTTTACCAGCAAGCAATAAATCTAGCCAATCCGAGTTAAGGCAGGTTTCAAATTTTTCAATTATACTAGGTTTTTAGCAAAAAAAAAACTGCTTTACGTCAGGATGATTGAAAAAAAAGTAATGCTTATATCAAATTATCCGGGTTTTCGCAAAATCCCTACTTTTTTTTGCAAAAAACCTAAATATCACATCTTACTACGACATATACATAGTCGAGTTCTAATTTTGTGTCAGTGAAACATATGATCGACGAACTATGGCAGAGATTCACAGTCACTGTTTTGGAGGCTACTCGCTTAAAACTGCACTCGCAAAAGTCGTTATCAAGTACAGATTATCCTGTCTCGTGCTCCGTTGAGCGTGAGCAAACTGTCTCGAAATTAGGGAACTCGATTATCTATATCTCTCTCTATATCCAGATCTCACTTTATATAAGGTGGTAACTCTCGCTATGGCGCGAAATTCAATTTTTTTCGTTTTTTTATTTATTCTGGCGAAAGTATACATTTTTAATAAAGTTAAAATTAATTCGCGTATGTAAAAAACCATCTCCCACATTGCAATATCAATTAATAGCAATATAATTAAAATATCATTTTGGAGCGGATAACGATTAAAAGTTTCATTTTCACACTTTGGAGTGCGAGTACAAGCTGAGACTCAGCTGTGAATGTCAGCTTAAGAGCCAGTTTACAGCGATGCTAGCGCCATTCACGAAAAAAATTAATATCTTCTAAACTAAGGCAAATATAAAAAATGTGACACTAGATAATCTTGATTAGTATTTTTTGAGCACAGTAAAGTAGTCCTAACTTAAAAGAACAAAATTATACACAGATTGTTGATTAAAGTGGCCACTTTTAACAACACTTTGTAGCTTTGTTTGGTCTTTAATTTAAAAGCTATGCAACAGTGCCCTAAAATTACTAGGCTACATTATCTAGTGTCATACTGTGCCACATTTTTGATATTTTCTTTAGTTTAGAAGATATTAATTTCTTTCGCGAATGGCGCTAGCATCGCTGTAAACTGGCTCTCGAGCCAGCATAATCAGTTACTCGGGAACTACTTGTCCGAGTATCATAGCGGACCGAGTAGCTTCAAACACTGACTGTAATTAGCCTTGGTAGTAGATAAAATTATTAAGCAGCATTTTAGTATGTAATTTGTCTGCCTGTCTGCGACAACCAGCGCTGACTCCTAGACTAAAAATAGCTAGTACAAAGTATAGAAAATAGGCTTTATTCTTCAAACTAGCTGACACCTGGCTGACACGGGCACCCTTGTACCGCCTTGCAATATAAGTAAAGTTCTTACAAATAAAGTAGATTTTTAATGTCGATGTAGATTTACTAAAATATTCTGCGTGGAAGATTTTTTCTTAAATACTTTAGATAACGGATAAAAACGCTTTATTGCTAAAAATAAACACAAAAAAAAAAAATATATAAAGTAACTAGTCGACCCGGCGAACTTCGTACCGCCTAACCTATTAGTATTTTGTGCATGTATTATACTTATAAACCTTCCTTTTGAATCGCTCTATCGATTAAAGAAAACCGCTTCAAAATCATAGTTTTAAAGATTTAAGCACACATAGGGACAGACGCGGGAAGCGACTTTATTTTATACTATTGTATTGATGCAAAACAGTAAAATTTCTATTTAAAAAAAAAGGGCAATGGGTGGCCTATCGCTAAAAGCTAATGATTCAAGGCGATTAGAAAAAAAATACATAAAATAGAATACTTACCATACAGTTTGACTTTATTGTCCGTTGTCTGAGTAACTATAATAACATATCCTTGTAAATCGACAATTTTACAGTTTCTATTTGAACCAGTAGTGGTCGCAGGCGACGTGGAAATGTTTGAGATCTGCGAGCTGTTGGCAACCGGCTCCTCCTCTATACCATTCATCTCTCTCTCGTCAGCTATAACTACTGCCGGCTTTTCATTTACAACATCAGTTATTTCGTTATTATTACCATTGACTTTCTTAACTACAACGTTCTCTGTGCCATTGAGTTTGACTGGAGTCGAACAGTGCACGTTGTCGCGGCAGCCCACCCTCTCTTTACCGTTCCCTATCATCGGTTTTTCCACTATAATGCCGTTCAAATCCTTTATGCCTAATTTCTGATTCAACATCTCTTTCGTATTCATTTTCTTCTCGATCGCGTTGGCGCTTATCTGCGTGGTCGGCGCGTTGAAGGCGTTCATCTTGGTTATTTTATTTTTTGTCATTTAATAACTGAGTTAAGGTCGCTTGAGGACTTAGAGCACTACTCGGAGCCGGTGAGGACTTGCCAACGTTTCCGCCAGCACCACTTTAAACACGAATTAGACTTGTCTTTGTAAAGACGCATGAGATGACACATTTTCTTTTCTAACATCTTTGCCCATCTGGCCGGTGTCGATGTATCGGTCACGCACGGCCTAAGCTCCACACGGTCCAGAGATCCCAAGCTCTGCTTGCTGTCTCCACTATATTATATCACAGAATCAGTATTACGCTAAACAATCTTCTTAAGTTCTTGGTTCAAAATCACGTTGTAAAACTAGAGTTTTTTTTAAATCTAAAACTGTTTGCTCTTCTTTTCATAAGATGGTTAATTGGTGTTATTAAAATTATTGCTTGGGAGTTTTGTGTTAGAATGTAAAGTTTGATTGTGCGAATAATCAGTTTGTAGTAGGTTTCGGGAGGGCACGTCGCGGGCACGGCTCCGGTCGCGAGTGACTGCCTCCCCTCTCGCGCGACGATCAATAATCCTCCCTCGCCGGCTCTGGCACAGCATCCCGCCCCTATATATACTTCTACGTATAAAAACACACCGAACACAACTAAAAGAAACCTGAAAACACTTGAAAACTTTCAATAAAACCAAAAAAATGAGAAGGAAAAAAAAACTTACGTAGATAAAAAAGAAATCATTAGGTCCCACCGAGATTTGAACTCGGATCGCTGGATTCAAAGTCCAGAGTGCTAACCATTACACCATAGGGCCGGTTGGGAAGATATTTCAATAATCAGACCACTAACGTTAAATATCGATTAAAATACAGATCCTGAAAATGCAAAAACTACAAGACTATGCAGTGCCTACCTTAAAATGAAATAGCTGGGTCTTTCTGTGTTATCCTTCCCCAATTCCCAAACCTTTAGCAACTATAGTATTAATTTGTTAACGAAAATGTACAACAATTTTCTAGTTAACTACTTTTACAAAAAAAAACTTAATCTCTATTCAAAACAAATAAAAAAACTGAAATTACAAAAAAAAAAACAACAACAAATTACTTAAATAACCAAATACAGCACTGTTTTGTCATTGCAACTTAAACCTAGACAGTATTTTTTTTTTAAATAACTATCTTTTTATAAAGCTGAAACTAAATTAAAACTAAGTACTTACATAAATTAACATGTTTAAAAAAACATATCTAACTTGGGGTTTTTAAAAGTTTCGAAAAACGACACAGTCTCCACAAAATATTGTTAAAAAAATTAAAAGTACTTTTAAATTTAATATGTAATAAAATAAAATATAGATTGGTAAGCTTTAACTTAAATTTTCAAAATATTTTGGTTGAGTTATTGCTAAAATAAACTAGTCCCAACCGTAATACCAAAATGTGAATTGAAGCTCCTCAAAGACAACCGCGCACCTGACAAATAGCATGAAAATTTCATCAGTATAATAATAATATTTAATTAAAACTAAATAATAATTATTACTAACTATACAATGGTAGTGATTAAATTCAAAGAACGTAAAGGTAAATAACTAGTTCCACGTTGGGCGCCATCTTTTGGTACTAACAAATATTCTGCTCGCAAGAAACTCCGCCATCTCGGCTGTATCGCTCTAATCTTGATGGATATAGAACAAATTTTATGTAGAGGTACAAATAATAAATGTATTCTGATATATAAAAAAAAGTTATTTGAAATGTTCGTAAAGGAGCCGATAACATAATAAATATTTTTATGTATTCCAGAATTGTGATTAAAATTGAGATAGTACAGTCACAGACTAGGAGGCCGTAACAGATTTGTCTATGGTTTCGTCAGCCCTAGACTGTATTACCAAAAAACAAGAGCTATTTTGCTAGACAGAAAAACCGAAAGTGTTACGCCGACCGTGTCCGCCACTGTACATAGTAACTTTAGTTCATTCATCGCGCGACGGTGTCAAAGCTTTGAAAACTTAATTAAATTGCAGTAACCTAAACTTATAACCGACATTTAGGGGGCATATTCGATTCCATAAACACCAGAAAGCGTCTAGGAGACAAACTTATTACACCTTTCTAAAAACACTTCTTTAATATTACCGCGTTCAATGTCTGCGTTATCAATATATATAAAACTCTTCCGTTACTGACTGACTGACTGACAGACAACGCAGAGCCGAAACTACTGGGCGTAGAAAGTTGAAAATTGGCACGTGGGTTCCTTAGGGAGTGTAGGTGAGCACTAAGAAGGGATTTCCCGAAATTCCCACGGCCCACGGGAACGGGAAAAAACGGGATTATTGTGTTTATGAGAAATATGCGCGGGAAAAACCGCGGGGCAGCCTCTAGTTTTCGAATAAAACGCGACAAACAGTTCTACCTTTAGACGATGTTAATTAGGAAGCTCTTACATTATAAAAATATAGAACTATCTCTCCCATCGCATCTACTGCTTATTAGGGCATTCTCTACACTACAGATCTTTTCTAGCCTTATTTTTGCATCAACATCTAAAAATAACTTTTACAAAAACAGTTTAAAAGTTTTATATGTAACTGTTTTTATAATAAGGTATTGTAAGTACCTCGTTGATATTTTTTGTGATTTCTAGCTATACTTATAGCTGTTTAGATAAGTTAGTAATTTAACATTGTGGACGATGGTTCCTATGGATTAAATAGTTGAAAAGAGAATGGAATTCCCGAAATTCCCAAGGGGGACAGGAAAATTACGGGAATTTCTTTACATGTTTTAAAAGCGCAAGCGAAATTCAAGCATCCCACTAGCACGATGATAAATAAAAAGCAATAATTAAAAAATGTATTAATTCTTTATTCAACTTTAAATAAATACGATAAAATATATGAAATTTTATTTTAAAAATGATGATCTGATCAAACAACCATAATTTACAAAGCTTCCAATTAAAAACACATTTCAATTAACTGCAAGGGCAGAACGACGAAGACTTGTAACAAAATAACAGCCACGAGTGTTAGGATACGAACGCACAGGCGGTTTTTTGCCGCGCGGATTTTATGTAACATACTGAATCCTATGGAAGTGTGCGCACCAGCGGATAAAAAACCGTAAAAACACACTTGTGCGTTCGGGGCCTATGAATAAGGTTGAAAATTAAATAACAAAATTTGACACCGCGCGGAAATAAAACCGCCTGTGCGTTCGTAGCCTCCGCTATCATTATTAGTAAATAGTAAGTTTTAAATTAAAATTAATATAGTACAGTCTTGGACTCGTTCAGCGTAACACTTTTGTCTATGGACCGTAATACCAGAGTACCGCTTTTTGTATTGACTTTGACACTTTAGAGGACGAAAAGCAACATAGCAAAAGCGGCCGTAATAGGCCCTCTGAGCAGAGAAGAACGGCTTTTTATAATACAGAAAAACCGGAAGTGTTCAGCTGAGCGAGTACGTGACTGTACCTTATTGACATAACTAGGACATGTCTAGGACCGTAGGCGGTCACTCCGAGCCATTTAGATGTATCTCGATTTAGAAAAAGACAAGCGAAACAGAAGTAGTGTACTGATACAAGTGTAATGAAATACACACATTATAAACATCGAAATTTATATTGCGAGTAACGGCTTAAATTTAAACAATCTTATAATTAAAGATTTTAAATTTAAGTTTAGAATTGTAATTAATTAATTTGTGAATTAGAAAAAAAAACAATTAATTTTTTTTTTAGAGCCAGTTTACAGCGATGCTAGCGCCATTCGCGAAAAAAATTAATATCTTCTAAACTAAGGCAAATATAAAAAATGTGGCACTGTATGACACTAGATAATGTAGTCTAGTATTTTTAGGGCACTGCTGTACAGCTTTTAGGTTGAAGACCAAAGAAAGCTACAAAGTGTTACTAAGTGGCCACTTTTGGTAACAATGTATGTTTTGTTTTGTTCTTTTTACTTAGGACTACTTTGCTGTGCTTAAAAAATACTAGGCTACATTATCTAGTGTCATACAGGGCCACATTTTTGATATCTGCCTTAGTTTAGAAGATATTAATTTTTTTCGCGAATGGCGCTAGCATCGCTGTAAACTGGCTCTTAAGTACCAAAAATGCCCCCCATGAACTTACGATAGTCGATTTTGACTTGTATCTTGTATGTTGCACAGAAGACGTTATACCGGGTGTTTCTGACAAGGCGGTAATAAATCAAAGGAGGGATTCTGCTCACCATACCTAACAACTTTCCCAAAGCAACATGGGTCAAAATCTCAAAAAAAATAACAACTGTTCCATACATTGGTTTGGTTCGATCAGCTGACGGGGTCAATGTACTGGACGGCTGATTTTTGTTTTGAGATTTCGGCCCATGTTGCTTTGAGAAAGTTGTTAGGTATGGTGAGCAGAATCCCTCCTTTGATTTATTACCGCCTTGTCAGAAACACCCTGTATATAACGGTCCGCTTTGAAAATAAACAGTACTTGACAAAATCTCGATTACGAGATAAATCTCATTAGCTCGAAATAATACACTGTTATAAAGCTAACAATTAACTTATTAAAATACAATATTTTACAAAATTACTCTAATAAAACAGCATAATTAAAAAATATTACAGTTTTCATTCAATAACAACTATAAATACATTTTCGAGATTATTTTTTTACGTAAGTAATTGTGATCGTAAAAATAGTATAAAATAAAATTATATTTCAATTATGTAAAAACTAAGTTCTCTATTTCTATCTACTTTCTAGTATACATTGTATATAAAAATGAATTGTGGTTCGTTAGTCTCGCTAAAACTCGAAAACGACTAGGGCCCCGATTTAGATAATTTTGCTTTTGAAATGTTCGTAGTAATAGTCCAGGGAAGGTTTAAAAGGTGAGAAAATATTGAAAAATTGCGCGGAAGACGTAAAAACAACATTTCAATTTGCCATACAAACCGTTGCATTGTTAACTTTGCGCTTTATGGCGTTTGAAATAACTGTCAGTCTTTTCAATCAGTTTAGGACAGGACAACGTATGTCGCATTTTTTACTACATAGTATTAATATGATTTTATAGGCAGTGTAGGTATACCGGATAACCGATAATGTTCTGACACGATTTGCATATGTACCTTTGCAATAATATTACTTCGTATGACAAAAAACAACTTACTGGCTATGTTTTACTGGGGTAGATGACTAAAATAATAAAATTCATAACAATTTCAAGGTGTGATGCTTGTGTGATGTATTTTTGTTGATATGATAGTTGATATGAGATGATAGTTGATTGGTGAACCCAACCAGCCCCCGCAGCACGACGGACTATTTGTCGAATTTAACTGTCACTTTTAATCGCTTTTGACTTTTAAATGCTGGAAAATGTATGGAGATGATCGATAAAAGTGACAGATATATTTTCCAGCATTAAAATGTCAAGTGATTAAAAGTGACAGTTAGATTCGACAAATGGTCCGTCGTGCTGCGGGGGCAGGGTTACAATTTTAGGGCCTCTTTTGTTTCTAGTTCTAGTCTAAGTAGGTACATACATCAATAATCTTTCATTTGTAATAGATAAACGCTTCAGAACTTAACAAAATTTTGCATGGGAGACATCGCATTCAGCGATGAGGCCGTTAAGCGCATTCGACGTATTAATTTAAGTTTTTTTTTTTTTTATGTTGTTTGATTTAATTGAAGTGTCTATCTGTGTGTTGTACAGAAAAGAATGGGGGCGCCACTTTGTATGTGGACTTACCTAAATAAAACACAATTTAATCAAAAATCAATAAATTCATAATCTTTTTTTTGCAAAAAGTTAATTTTTTAAGGGTTTTCAACTCAAAATAAAAATGGTTCAGTTTAAAGACACCGTTCCCAAGCTGTATTTATCACTAGAGCTTAAATTAAACACTGGTTTCGAATGTTTTTTTTTTGTTATAAAAATAAAAAGTACACTAACGCCACCTTGTGGCTACATTAACACTAAAAGTACACATTAAAAATACTGCAAATTAAACTCTTACCTTGTTTGCAAGGCAGAGCTCAATTAAAAGGTTACTTGTTTGACATTACCGTGCTCTACATCTATGTTTATTCTATGTTTAACTTTAAGGGGCGAACGGGTGCGATACTAGTGCCACTTCGATAAATAACCTGTTCACAGCGATGCTGGCGCCATTTTCGAAAAAAAAAAAACTTCTAAACTGAGGCAAATATCGAAAATGTGGGACAGTATGACACTAGATAATGTAGCCTAGTATTTTCAGGGCACTTCTGTATAGCTTTTAGGTTGAATACCAAAGAAAGCTACAAAGTGTTGCTATAAGTGGCCACTTTTCTTCTTATTTTTACTTAGGACTACTTTGCTGTGCTCAAAAAATACTAAGCAAGAATATCTAGTGTCATACTGTGCCTCATTTTTGATATTTACCTCAGTTTAGAAGTTTTTTTTTTCGAGAATGGCGCTAGCATCGCTGTAAACTGGCTCTTAATATCTTCTAAACCATGGCCGAAATCAAAAATATGCGTCTTTAACTCCCTATAGATAATCTGGCTTTATAATTTTTAAGGCTCTGTTGCTAAGCTTTTAGGATAATGATCTTAGAAATATTCTTTTATTAACTAAAAGTGGCCAGTTTAGGCAACAAACGGTTTATTTCTTAGATGTTGAACCTGAAACCTACGCAACAGAACCTAAAAAATTCTAAGCAAGATTATCTAGGGCGTCATTGACGCCTATTTTAGATTTCGACCATGGTTTACAAGATATTAATTATTTATCAAGATATTAATATTTTAAATCAATAATAATAAGAATATTTAAATTAAAATTTGCTGACATGTACATATATTTATAAGCTGTATAAGATTTTAATTCTGTACATAGTAGTTTTAAGATTCAATATTTGCACACTGACCTATCAGTAGAAATGCAAGATCAATTTTATATTTTTTAACAACTGCATAGTACTCATATTCAGGCAAATAAATGACATTTCATTTCATTTCATTTCATTTCAAAGTGGCGCTAGTTTCGCACCGTGCAAGCCCTTAACGGTGCATTTACACTAACCGAGCTAATGTAATTGTAACCACTCCTTCAAAGAGCATTCTTAGAGCATTTTTACTCAGGATTGGACAGAGGAGGGCTCGTTTGGGGGCCTCTCCAGGCGACCATTGTCGTAAGGCAAGCCAAACATTTGTTTGCCTGAGCCAATTGGTGGGCACCCTGAACTATCTCGCCTCTCGCAGTAAAAGATACTTAACCAAATAAGGTATCAATACTAATTAGATTAGATATGTAGTCTAATTGACTTTCAATAAGTGATATCTTGTATCCTATATTGAATAAAGTTTTTTTTACTTTTGACTGAAAAAAACAGTCAAAGAATGCTCTTAGTGTGTTAACACTAAATTATTTAGTAAAGTGAGGATAGAACTCTGCGCTCGGTTGATGTAAATTCACCGTAACAAGATTTAACCTATATTACATACATGATGTTTCTAACAAGGTGGTAATAAATCAACGGAGTGATTCATGTCACCATACCTAACAACTTTCCCAAAGCAGCATGGGACGAAATCTCAAAACAAAAACCAGCCGTCCCGTACATTGACCCCGTCAGCTGATCGAACCAATGTATGGAACAGCTGATGTTTTTTTTGGATTTCGACCCATGTTGCTTTGGGCAAGTTGTTAGGTATGGTGAGCTGAATACCTTCTTTGATTTATTACCGCCTTGTCAGAAACACCCAGTATATCTAAAACAAACTGCCTTCGTTCGACAACCAACTAGTCGATCACGCAAAACCTAGGTAAGGGTAAAAACATCCTATTACAGCGGTAGTCAAAATCACGTCCTAATACGGAGGGAATTTCTGTTTTGTAATTTAAAATTATTTAAGACTGTGTGACGCGTTTTTTCGTGTTTTTTTATTTATTCTGGCGAAAGTATTACTGTGTTTATTCATAAAGATACAGTAGATTTTAGGTAGCTTAACTGGAGGTCTACTTCTCTGGTTTGTTGTATGGTAAATACGTGTCATCCAGTCTAAATTGACATACGGCAAATAACGAAAATGCTCTTTAACTTTTTATGAATAACAGGGTTAGTTTGATAACTGTTAGTTAGTTTTTATAAAGTTTGAATGACTTCCCGCAGCGAAATAACTATCTCTCACATTATTTTACATCGTTTTTGCAAGACAGAGTTACTGATTTTGTAAAATCTTGATTTTTAGACAAATGTAAAATACATATACACAAAATCAAGCGAGGAAGCATGAGCCTATCATGTCTTTTTAAAACGTTCTTTTTTTATCTGCGCGAGTAATACGTGATTTTGACTTAGGCAATAGGACATTTTAGCTTTTGCCCTATGTAATATCAACGACAATACTGACTACTCGAGCAAGCAAAGGTCCGACATTTTCCCGCCGCAATCCACGCCATCTAGCGGCCAAACACGCCTCCAGTTGCGCTTCGATCGATCCCTCACCTTTGGACAAATAAGAAACGAGTTAAGAGCCAGTTTACCGCGATGCAAGCGCCAATTCGCGAAAAAAAAAACTTCTAAACTAAGGCAAATATCAAAAATGTGGCACAGTATGACACTAAATAATGTAGCCTAGTATTTTTAGGGCACTGCTGTATAGCTTTAAAATTAAAGACCAAAATAAGCTACAAAGTGGCCACTTTTAGCAATAATCTGTGTATAATTTTGTTCTTTTAAGTTAGGACTACTTTACTGTGCTACATTTTTGATATTTTTCTTAGTTTAGATGTTTTTTTTTTTCAAAAATGGCGCTAGCATCGCGATAAACTGGCTCTTAATAATAATAATATTTATTTCATTAAGTGATACGATACATAAAACCATTTTACATAATATCTTACAGATAACATATATAAAACGGTTGAGATCCTCTACTCCCCATAATAGGGTCTCCCCTGTGTTATGGGTTGAGTAGGCTCTTCCCGTTGCAAAAATTTTACAAATACATGTTATAGACTTATTTAGAATCAATTTGGAAATAAATAAATAAAACTTATACCCCCTTACCACAAAAAAGTTAGACCGGTCTAAAATCGCCAATTTGTATGACGAACTAGTGATTTAAACCTAGTCTAGTGATTTAGACCTGGTTTAACTCTTTTTGTGGTAGAGCCGATAGTATTTAAAAATTCATGCAAATCATATAACCTAACATGCAAAGTTTGTCTGTGAGTAAGTATGTATTATAATGTTTGTACCTAAAATAACAATCTCTATCAAAATTTAAATGTTTAAATCTATAACAAAAATTTAAATTTAGAATTAGAATAAATAAAAAGAACAAATAAAATAAGGAATAGAACAAAAATACGACAATAATACAAACTCATTGCAATATCTTTACAGAATAAAGATAAATTGGGAGTAAAATATGATGATCTTATAATATACTTGATAATAATTTAATAATAATAATGAAACAATAATAATTCAAAATCACTTCTTAATGACTAACAAATTTTCAGTCTGATCATAGGATGTAGATAACAGCCACTTTTGTATAATATTCTTACACTCATAATAATTCAGATTGTATATATTAAGACATTTGTTTAGGATATTGTAAATATAAGGTCCTAAGAAACTAACAAATTTCTGACAAAAAGATGTGCGGGTAAAAGGGATTGAAACTCTCAACCTCTTAACAGGACGTATACCCCAAACGCGTCCATACAAAACTACCTCAACTCTCGCAGTATAGGATACTTTACCAAATAAGGTATCAATAGCAATTAGATTAGATGTAGTCTAAATGACTTTCAATAAGTGATATCTTGTATCCTATATTGAATAAATAATTTTTGACCTTTGACTTTGATAAAAAGAGAGAGAATAAATTTAATTAAGGGGCAAACGGGTGCGTGTGACGCGATACTAGCGCCACTTTAGATAATTAATATCTTCTAAACCATGTCCGAAATCAAAAATGTGCGTCAATGAAGCCCTAGATTATCTTGCTTAGAATTTTTAAGGCTCTGTTGTGAACTTTCAGGAATATAATGTTTTTTTCCCTACTTTTAGTTTCAAAAGCGTTTATGTTTCAAAGATCATTATCCTAAAAGCTACAACACAGACCCTCAAAAATTCTAAGCAAGATAATCCAGGGCGACACTGACGCATATTTTTAATTTCCGCCAGTTTTTAGTTTAGAAGATATAAATTACTTATCGGAACGCTAGTACCGCGTCACTACTCAACCGGTGGCCCTAAACTCACCACTATAGTTGGCACATCCAGCCATATCCAAAGTGAAGAATATAGCGCTCCTTTTGATCAGCGGGTTGAATTCGTCGCAGTAGTAATGGAACGCCATGGCAAGGTTGGCTGGTACTTCGGGAATGTCCTTCACAAGCATCACGCCTACATCGCCGACTCGCCTCTCGTAGGCTCGGAGCAGCTCGTTGTGATCACGCATTGGTAAGCTACTGCCGTCGAGTACTAGGTGGCGTACTGATGCACTGTCGTTGCCTGGTAGTAGACATATAAGTATTGGGCTTTGAATTGAGTTGAAGATCTCGCAAATTACGTGATGACCTCAGTCGAGAGATGACCCCTACAGACTTCCCTCAGAGGTCGCCACAATTATGAGAACATAGCCTTTAATAAACTGACATGACACACACATAAACTGAGAACTTTCTCTTTTCCTAAGTCGGTTACAATCGGTACTAAAACCTTCTCCTGAATGTAACGAATACTTTTCTGAAAACCGCATCAAAATCGGTCCAGCCAAACTCAGATAATTGCGGACAAACATACATACATATATACAGGTCAAACTGATAATTATTATTATTAAGATAAACTTATTCTGATTTGTTCTCTGTAGCGTCAAAGGATATTCTAACGAACCAATCAGAATAAGAGTTTACCAGCAAGCAATAAACTAGCCAATCAGATTATAGGAAGGTTCCAAATTTTTCAATTTTACTAGGTTTTTTGCAAAAAAAACTGCTTTATGTCAGGATGATTGAAAAAAAAGTAATGCTTATATCAAATTATCCGTGTTTTCGCAAAATCCCTAGGTTTTTTGCAAAAAACCTAATTATCAAATCTTACTACGACATATAATACAATACATCCAAACATTCTCAGGCTGTTATTTATTTCAGTAGGTACCTATTATAACTACAATACTTACGCAAGTATCTCGCAGTGGTCAGTGCAATTTTCTCAACAACACTATTAAAAAGATGCTCGTCGAAAATTCTCATTTTACTATTATAGACGAAAATGAAGGAGCCACCTATTTCCTTGCCGTGGATCGTTTTTATTCCTGAAAGTCAAAGTCAAAGTCGAAAGATTAGATTTTGTATTAAATCTAATAAAATTAAATTAAAAATTAAAAATCATTTATTGAACAAAACACGTTTTAAAGCACACATTTGGATAGCAATGGCTGGCATACTAGGCTTATGCCTGTGTCATGCCCATGCCTGCCGAGATACAACATGAACATAGTAAAAACCAAGTTAGTGGCGCTTACGAACTTATTACATAAGTACATAAAATTGTTACTAACTCCTCCCTCTATCCCCAAGACCATGAAATCAAGTAACTATATTGTATCAAAGACATAGTCTTGAAAACAGAAGGAGCAGCATAATAAAAAATACTATGATAATTTAACAAAAATCTTAGTTATTCCTGAAAGATTAAAATATTATATTTAGTCTAATAAAAAACTAAGAAAACTTAACCAAAATCTCTGTTATTCCTAAAAGATATAAGATAAATATTGCATTAAACTTATAAACAAAACTAAGACAATCCATACCTTCTTGCACCTGAAGCATAGAGTCTTCATTCAAATTGTACTTTTCAGTTAAAACATCCATTTCTTGTTTAAAACTCAACTGAATATCTGCTTTCTTTAAATATATATTTAGCCACCATCCCAGCACCGCAAATAGCACAACTGCAATAGACGCCAGCGGCATCAGAGCTACACCGTTGCCAGATTTGGTCACCCTCTTTGGTGTTCTACGATTTGTTACTGGTGATTCACTTCCAGAGCTTTGATAACTTTCTTTAAATGACTGCTGTTCAGGGTTTGGTCTGGCATCAAAGCAGCTGTTGTACGACTGATCCCAGCTGGACTGCGAGGACTCCAAAGAGTAGATTTTCTCACTGGAATGCGTTTTGAAGTGGAAATTTGTCGGCAGTGATTTTGATAGTTTACCACTGCAATTTACATTACCATCTCATTCTCAAGGCTATTTGTACTAAAAAATGTTATTGTTTAGTTGTTAATTGTTTTGTTATTAAATTGAGAGTTATTCAATAAAGTTTTGTATGAGATGGTATTGATTGTGGTGATAATATAAGAATTAAAACAGATAGTTGTTAAAAATATTAAAGCATATTAATTATGAGGACTGTATAGCAACGAAAGAATCTCTAGAAAAACTCATGCTGTCCCCCCCGAACCGCAAACGTGCGATAGAGAGAGAGCTAATTTTTTGATGATGATGATACCTAACTTTACCCAAATTTTGATGAATCTTATCTTAAGGGCGTACACGAACAAAGCTGGCAAAAAGCGCTCATTTAAAAAATGTTAATGCCAATGCCTAAAATACCTGCGCGGACATAGACAATTGTTCCAGCGCGTCAGCGCAGGTATTTTCTATCCATTTTTCGAACCAGCTCAAACAAGCGCTTGTTAGAAACTTTGTATAATGTGTAGCTTTGTATAACATAGAGAAACGATTTGAAAATGGCGTCCAAATCGTGCTACCTGCATGCTGCATTAGTATGAGCGAAGAATTAAGAAGAGAGACAGCTCATATAACGGCCGCCATTTTCAAATCGTTTCTTGATGTACTCAGGTTAAACCTGAATACGCTCTTAGGCTTTATGGTCTACTTATTCTGTCTCCAGGGTTTTTGAAGACAGAACATGTAGCTTAAAAAACATGTCTCATATATCATCATCTAATCTAAATCATTCAAAAATGTAAATATTATAATGTCATAATGATAAGAAAGATGATTTGCTTGAGCAATGCTTTAAATAGGAACAGTTAGTAAGTGAAATACTAAAGCAAACTTACTCAGATAATTCATCTGAACTCGCTTCTTCATCATATGCTAAAGATCTCCTTCGCCGGGTGTGCACTGGAATGTGAGACAAGTCTGCCGTTGCTAGAGGTTTGCTAAAAATAATTATAAAAATATGAGTAAGTGTATAAAATTATCCATACTTCAATACATAGTATAAAATAAAGTCGCTTCCCGCGTCTGTCCCTATGTATGCTTAAATCTTTAAAATTAAGCAACGGATTTTGATGCGGTTTTTTTTAATAGATAGAGTGATTCAAGAGGAAGGTTTATAAGTATAATACGTGCACAAGATAGTTAAAGGTTAGGCGGTACGAAGTTCGCCGGGTCGACTAGTTATATTATAAATGTGATAGTAACTATGTATGTCTGTCTGTCTCCCTATCCTAAGAAAACTACTGAAATGATTGGAATTAAATTTGGTTTAAGAATAGTCTAGTTGGTTTAAGAATAGAGAAAAAGGGAATACCGCATACTTGAAATATGACAAACTAATTGTGAAACAAAATAAAAAGGCGGAGGCCTCCAAGAAAAGGCAACTATCATTTTCTCCAAAACAGAACGACGCAAACGACTTAAAAACAGACCAGAACCCAGCCTCTAAAATAAACAGAACTGATGCGTTTGCAGTCATGCGCGCTCGCCAATACCTCATGTCAAAAGAATAGCAATCAATACCCGCCGATCTTTCAACACAACTGACCACAAAAAAAGAAAATATTAAAAAACCTAAAAATAAGCGATGTAAAACACTCCAAATTGCTACACTAAACACAAGAACCCTTAGAACTCAAGAAAGTTTACAGGAATTAGAAAATGCTCTTTCAAACATCAAATATGATATTCTAGGCATAAGTGAAATGCGAAGAATACACGAAGGCATAGAAGAACATAATGAGTACATATTATACTA
The DNA here is from genome assembly GCA_951802225.1 of Euspilapteryx auroguttella. Classification (NCBI taxonomy): domain Eukaryota; kingdom Metazoa; phylum Arthropoda; class Insecta; order Lepidoptera; family Gracillariidae; genus Euspilapteryx; species Euspilapteryx auroguttella. The sequence continues at coordinate 296,635 of OX637641.1, read as the reverse complement.
TAAAGGAGAAGTAGCCGGACACAGAGGAGTGGGTTTTTTAATAAAAAAATGGCTGAAAAACTACATAATCGAACTTACAGGAATCTCCGACAGAATAGCAGTACTAACAATAAAACTACCTGGCCACAAGAGAGTATGGACAATTATACAAGTCTATGCCCCAACAGAAAAAAGTCAAAAATCTATTATGCGAGCATTCTACAAGGAACTTTCCGAAACAATAAAAAGGAACTTCGACAAAAATATCATAGTTATGGGCGATTTTAACGCCCAAGTAGGAGAAAAACAAATAGAGGGAGAATATGTGTTGGGAGAATTCGGGTACGGCAAGAGAAGCATTAATGGGCAGCACCTGGTTGAATTTTTAATGGAGCATAACTTAACTCTACTCAACTCCATCTTCAAAAAAAACAAAAAGAATAAATGGACATGGCTATCCCCGGACGGAACATACAAAAATGAGATTGATTTTATAATAAGTAACAAACCAATAGAATTCACAGATACAAGTGTCATATCAAATTTGAACTTTAATACAAATCACAGAATGGTGCGTTCTTCTTTAAAACTGTACTCTACCAAAAAACCACGCAAAAATATCAAAGCTAACGGCTACACAAATGAACCAACTACATCTGCAATGACGGAAAAAGCGAACTTAAAAGAAACTGAAAAACACCTGCAAAATAAAGATCTTAACACGTCACAAAAATACAATATTCTAGAGAAGCACCTTACTAAAGATGTTGGTATGGACAAAACAAAAAAAAATAAGTACCAAATGAGCAGTACCACCATAGAAATAATAAACAAAAGGAAAGAATACATAAATGATAAAAATACAAAAAAAGAAAACATTAAACTCATATCAGAATTAAGCAAAAAAATCAAAGAAAGTATAAGAAAGGACCGCAAAAATAAAAGACTCCAAACTTTAGAATACCAAATCCTTAAAACCGGTGGCACTAAAAAAGCTCTAAAGGAACTTCGAGAAACAGGAAAACAATGGATTCCAAAACTCAAAGGAAAAGAACAATCCACTGCTAAGAGAAAAAACATCAAAGAGTTAGCGACGAACTTTTACAAAACACTGTATCAAAGACAAACTCCGCAAATAATAGAAAGATACAACAAGAAAACTTTAAAAGAAGAAACTACAGACATGGTCCCTGAAATTCTAACAAGCGAGGTGGAAAAAGCACTTATGAGCCAAAAAAAGGAGAAGTCCCCAGGACCGGACAAAATTACCAACGAACTAATGCAAGGCACCATAGAAGACCTAACCCCAATCTTAACTAAAATATTTAACGAAATTCTAAATACAGGAGAAATCCCGGCACAATGGACGGAATCTTATATTATCTTGATTCATAAGAAAGGAGACAAAGAAAACATCGATAACTACAGACCAATAAGTCTAATGTCAAACGTGTACAAGGTTTTTGCGAAAGTAATACTTGGCAGAATTCATAGAAAGCTGGAGGAACAGCAACCGGTTGAACAAGCAGGATTTAGAAAAGGCTTTTCTACCATAGACCACATCCATACAGTTAAACAAATATTTGAAAAATACAACGAATATAACAAAAAGGTTTATGTTGCATTTATAGACTATGCAAAAGCCTTTGATAGCATCGATCACGACTTCATGTGGGCAACGCTGGAACAACAGTGCATACAACAATCTCTCATAAAAATTATCAAGAATATATACCGTAACAGCCAGGCAAGAATACAACTCGAATCACTTGGAAAGGAGTTCAGAATTGAGAGAGGTGTCAGACAAGGAGACCCACTGTCTCCTAAACTTTTCTCTGCTGTCCTAGAAAATATTTTCCGCAACATAAATTGGGATAAAAACGGCCTTAAAATTAATGGATCAATACTAAATCACCTAAGATTTGCCGATGATTTGGTTATCTTCGAAGAGAATCCTGCAATACTAGAAAAAATGGTACAAGAACTTAGCAACGAAAGCGAAAAAGCGGGTCTGAAAATGAACTCTAAAAAAACTAAGGTGATGACTAACTCCAAAAAAATCAAAATAAATTTAAATAACGAAACTCTGGAATATGTGGACGAATATATCTACTTGGGCCAAATCATTACACCAAAAAAACAAATTGAGAAAGAAATAATAACAAGAGTAGCCAAGGGATGGAAACAATTTTGGTCACTTAAAGAGATAATGAAATCTAAAGATCTGGACATGAAAATTAAAAGGAAAACCTTCAACACATGTATCCTTCCGTGTTTAACCTATGGATGCGAAACATGGGCGCTAACTAAAGCTTTAAGGGATAAACTTGCCAAATGCCAAAGAGCGATGGAAAGGAGCATAACAAGAACAAAACTACTTGATAAAGTAAGGAACAAAGACTTAAGAGAAAAAACAAAGCTATCGGATATTCTTAAAACAATAGACAAACAAAAGTGGAGATGGACTGGTCATATGTTAAGAGACCCTCAAACAAAATGGAGTAAGACAGTGACTGAATGGTACCCTAGAGACGGAAAAAGGAATTGCGGAAGACAATATGTAAGATGGGAAGACGACTTAAAACTAACAGCAGGAGCAAAATGGAGAAGGGTAGCACTCGACAGAGATCAATGGAAAACACTAGAAGATGCCTATGTCAAAAGATATTCCGAAATTAGAGACATTCTTTAGTAGACACAACATTCCTCTCCCAATACAGTTTGTCACTGCGGGGGAGTATGACAATTACCCTCTTACAACAAAAGATTACCTTGATTACATAGAAAACTTGATGAAGATGTAAAGAGGAGGCCTCTGTCTATTGACACACTAAACCAATTTAAAGAAAAAGAAAATAAAGAAAGCAAATGAGACGGTTTAGAAACAAAAGGCTATTCTAATTCTAATTCTAAGAATAGTCTAGAGCCTGAGTAAGGACATAGGCTACTAGGCATAGGAAAATCGGGCATTTGATGTTTAAGGGAAAATTAGCTGTCGAAGCCGTGGGCTGCCCACTACTTTCAACTAATTACAAAATACAGAATATTTAATAATAATAATAATAACACATCACACTCAGAGCCCCTAACTAGGAAGAACCTGTATCTAGGGTGCCCGAAACACACACAGAGACGAACATCACACCCAGACCGGAAACAAACATTGATATTCATCATATCAATATTCGCCCCGCCCGGGAATCGAACCCGGGTGCACACGTTTACTCAGTCCACATCACTGCCAACTGAGCCACGGCGCAGTCAATTTGATCCATAATTTCAGCCAAGAGAAGTCCACTTGGACATAGGCACACACTGGATGCCACATAGGTACTGTGTGAGCTGGTTTACTATAAATTGCCATGCTTGGAAGGCTGCTGATACTATTCGCAGTTTGAAGGCAAATAAGCAATGGCGGTATAACTCTTCAACTTAATACAGCTGCAGCCCATTCTTTGAAAACTCTTCCATGACTGACTGACAGACAATGCAGAGCCGAAACTACTTGGCGTAGCAGCCTGAATTTTTTCGTGTGGGTTCCTTTGGGAGTTTAGGGGAGCACTAAGGAATGAATTCCCGAAATTCCAATGGGAACGGGATAAAACGGGATTTTGGTGTTTATGAGAAATCTGCACAAGTGACACCTAGGGCAGCTTCTAGTAGATATATATTTCACTTACCTCAATATATTGTCCGTTTCATCATGACCATCATCTGAACCAACAGCATTGGTGTACTGTCTAGCATCCCGCTCATTCATTTCGGAATTTTGAGGTATTCTTACTGAGTGTATGCTTTTTCTCGCTGAAGGCTTTATCATTTTAATTTCCCCCCCATTCTGGAAATTTTATATCTTTGTTTTTTAAACATAATTAAATATTTATTTGTGTCTAGGTACCCATTAACCCTGTTATTCACAAAAACTTAAGGGCTAACAGATAATAATTAATATCTTCTAAACCACGGCCAAAATAAAAAATATGAATCAATGACTCCCTTGATAATCTTGCTAAGAATTTTTAAAACTCTGTTGTGTAGCTTTCAGTTTACAAATGTAAGAAAAATACTGTTTGTTGCTTAAAGTGCCTACTTTAATTTCAATTTATGATCGTTATCTTAAAAGCTACACAACAGAGCTAGCCTAAAAATTCTAAGAAAGATTATCTAGGGAGCCAAAGACCAATATTTTTATTTCAGCTATGGTTTAGAAGATAATTCATTATTTATCAAAGTGGTGCTAGTATCGCACCATTTCACTCAGCATTTTAGTTATTTGATGTGGTCAATTTAAACTGGATATAATATAAAGTGTTTACCATACAGTAAACCAGAGCAGTAGACCACCAGTAAAGTTACCTATCCTGCACTCTGCCATGACTTTGGCATCAATGGCAGTTCGAAAACCATTGCCATAATTGTGTGATTGAATCTTTGCTATTGGTACCTAGGTACCTACTTAATCTGCAGTCGACATCAGCGAAATGAAAAAAAAAAATGCATCATTGCTCTGCAAAGTCAAGCTTCATCAATCCTGTGGAACCGGTATATTTTATTACTGTCCTTGACCTTAGTAGAGTAATCAGTTTAAGATAATTTGACACTAATTCACGAGCTTTTGTAAATCGTTGTTAAAATAGAAGCAAACAAAGCATTTGGTTCAAGTTCGATGCATGCAAAACGCTAAAAAATATTTTGGGTTGGTAGGTACCTACCTATACATACCTATTTTCCAAGACCACTGAGTTTGCTGCCAAGAAAAACTCGTGGATTATGTAGCGCTTGGGGAAGCAAGGAAGGGTCGGTGGGTCATTATAGGAAGTAACAGTAAACCAAATTCCTACCTTTAAATCCAAATTGTAGCTCATTTATGAAAGCAGCAATAGCAATTATCAGTAAAGTTTCCCGAATGTAACTGAAAAATATGGACCAAGAGCAACCAATCAACCAACCACACCAACCAACCCCCAACAACAACAACACAGACCAACTAGAGAACAACAACAACCAACATCTCATCGTCCTGTCATATCACATCTGTGCAACCAACCAACCACAAATCAACCAGGGTTAGATTCAGTCAGATTCAGTCAGACCCGTCAGACCTCAGACCTCGTTCTAAAATTATTGTCTATGGATAATAAGGTGGTAACTCTCGCTATGGCGCGAAATTCCAATTTTTAATAAAGTGTAATTGATTTCGCGTATGTAAAAAACCATCTCCCATATTGCAATACAACGTTTTTGGAAGACAGACCTACAGATTTTGTGTCTAAGGGGTAAAAGGCCAAAAAACAAGTTCCTTGAATATACACAAAATCGGTAAATCTGTCTTTCAAAAACGATATATCACAATGTGGGAAGTGAGCAATTCCACCAAAACTTGTACATTGGCCGTTTTTGAATGTCCCTAGCATATTTTTTTTTTTTTATGGAAATATGACGATATGCAGTATTTTGCCGGCGTCAGTTTTATATATTTAAGTATCTAGGCCACTTCTTCCTATTTTTTGTTCAACTATTGTCAAAGAAAAACTATTTTTAATTAATTGTTGAAAATTCTGAAATTTCTTCACCCATACTGTCCCTAACTTTGGTTGTCGCATTCACGTCTTAGTTTAGAAGGGTTTTTGTTCTAAAACATCAGTTGTTATTATTTTACCCCACAATGTAATTACTTGGCTTAATAAATATCGAGATTACATTTAAAAAAGTATTTAATAAGTATTTTTAAATGATTTATTTCTCTTGTCCATGAAATTTCGACGATCGTGACATGTCAATATAGTTACGATATTTTCTCAAATTTCCAAAAGAAAATCTTTGTCCAATTTAAATTTAGGGAATTTTTTATGTACTGGCAGGCCGGTGGTAATAGAATATTTAAAACTGACAAATATTTTTTCTATAAAAAGATAGGCACCAACTTGTGACGAGCGGTTGCACGTTGTTAGTTTTTTCTACACTTTTTGTCAATATAGTTATAATAACTCCAGATATTTTTATATGATACTAGTACTGCTGATTTTAGTGGCTAATTTCTATGTTATCTACGAACAAAAAAGTGAAAGATTAAAATCTGAAAATGCATTTTTCAAATAAATATTAATTTTCTTTTCAAACGGGACCCTTACGCGTTACGTCAGGCTCGTTACATTTTGTGTTGTAACATATATCCTGACAGGACTTGTAACGAAACTGACTATATAAAGCTGGTGACACAATGAACTGATTAGTTTCACTCGATACATTTACAGGGTAGTAAAAAATTACGTTTTATAATAATAATAAAAAGCAATGTATTCTATAATGAAGACGGCAATTTACACTCTCAAATTTTCGATTGTCACAATAATTTTGGCTGATAAATATTAACTTTTTACATCATGCTACAAATTTAGCTAACTATTTTAAAGAAATATTACGCAAAATTATAAAAACAAGACTTTAAAATGTTATTTTAGTGCATTTTTACTGTTTAACTAAAATCATTGCTAAAGACAAATTAAAATCACAACTGTGATCTCAGCTTTAGCATGTCAGTATTGTTACCACGATGTCAGGGTTAGTTACTGTCCCAAAAATATTTTGTGTTATTTTTTATTTTTTATAAATGTTTTAGAAGGAAAAAGAATATTAAAACTTATATAAATTGAAAGATCTTTTAAAAAGCCATAATACTGGTTGTGATTTCATAATGTTATAGTAACTATTGTAGTAAAAATATTAAAAGTAAGGCTTCAAATGGGGCCTTATCGTAACAAAACTTTTCATGTGATCGCATTTCCGCAATTGTATATTAAAAAAAATATTTCTTTATGGTAAAATGTTAAATATTACATAACCCGTCAAATAAAAACCATTTGGAGCATCCTAATTCTTCATATAATTTTTAATTACATAATATTTTTGTAACGAACCTGACAACAAGATTTGAGATGATGAAGAAAAAAATTTGTATTTAATTTATTCGAGCATTAATACTGAAAACTTTCTTAAAACAACATAGTTTAATAAATATGCTAACTATTTAAGCTATGAAAACATTAAATTTAACATTTTTTTTTTTACGAAAATTCAAAACGTGTACAAATTTCGGTAGAACAGCTCAAATAGGTTTTTACGTACGCGAATTCATTTTAACTTTTTTAAAAATGAATACATTCGCCAAAATACCTAGTTAAAAAACGTGAAAAAATTTGAATTTCGCGCCGTACCGAGAGTTACCGCCTTTAGTAGGTTGTGTGCTTAAAGCTGTAATCCTCATGTTTTAAATCTTCGCTAAAACAAATTTTGAAAATGCAATTAATTAGTCATGAATTGATCCAAATTGGTCCACAAAGTAAAATAATTAGTCCACTTATACTTTAGAAGTTATAGCCAAATGTTTGTGAGGATTATGGCTTGAAGTTCAAGCTGTAAATCGTCATCTCTTGTCCAAGAAAACGGTAGGGCCTATCGAATTGGTTCAGGTCTTAATAATTAGCCCTCAATTGATCCACACGACATGCCAAATCCCAGAATTGGTCCTCAAGAGGAAAACCTATTTCGAAGTGATTATAATTCTGGTAGACCAATTGAGGATTAATTTTTGGCAAAATTTCAAACCAATAGATATAGGCGTTCCGAAGATAATTGAAGGTGACAAATTTTCTAGCCATTATCCTCACTAAGATGACCTTTTAACTCCGGAACCTCTTGAGGACCAATTCTAGGATTTGGCATGTATTGTGGATCAATTGATGACTAATTATTTAGACTTGAACCAAGTCGATAGGCCCTACCGTTTTCTTGGACGAGAGATGAGGATTACAGCTTGAACGTCAAGCTATAATCCTCACAAACATTTGGCTATAACTTATAAAGTATAAGTGGACTAATTATTTTACTATGTGGACCAATTTGTATCAATTCATGACTAATTATTTGCATTTTCAAAATTTGTTTTAGCGAAGATTTAAAAGATAAGGATGACAGCTTGAAGTAGTTGAAGTACACCTCTGCTCGGCTCTGCTGGCTGATTCGTCAAGTTTGTGTGCTTCAAGCTGTAATCCTCATGTTTTAAATCTTCGCTAAAACAAATTTTGAAAATTCATATAATTAGTCATGAATTGATCCAAATTGGTCCACAAAGTAAAATAATTAGTCCACTTATACTTTAGAAGTTATAGCCAAATGTTTGTGAGGATTATGGCCTGACGTTCAAGCTGTAATCCTCATCTCTCGTCCAAGAAAACGGTAGGGCCTATCGACTTGGTTTAGGTCTAAATAATTAGCCCTCAATTGATCCACACGACATGTCAAATCCCAGAATTGGTCCTCAAGAGGTTCTTGAGTTATATAACCGGTTAATACCTTCGAAGAGTGAAAGAGGTTTTTGTTATGTATGTTAAGTAATTATATTTAAGACAGCATCGATTGTATTTTCAACGGGTTTGTAATCCCTGTTTGCATTACAGGTATAAATAAATAATATCTGCGGAAACGGAGGGCATAACACTTTTGTCCAACGTTTTCGTGAGCCCTAGGCTGTAATAATATTTCTATTGCAATACAGAATAAAAACCGGAAGTGTTACGCCGTCAGTGTCCCTTCACTGTACCAAAATATTTGGGCAAAAAAAAACTGTAAGTATCATTAATATTTTCGTATATTACAATTAAAAGTTTGCAAAAGTTTTGCTGATCGAAAATGACATCCCTTTTCAATTAAAAGTTGGAATATTAAATTTTACATAAAATCTGAATAATTCAGTCGGATTAGATAATGATTCCGAAAATGTAGTTGTTCAAGAGTTAGGTATTTTCAGGTTTTTGTAATTTCTCAGTAGATAGCGCTATCACGGCCTACATCGCGCTATCGTCGTCTTGCGGATATTATATATAAGATTCAAGTGTTTTATATTTTGTGTCCATTTCCAATGGGTAGTATTCGCCTATAATAAATAGTGTGTGAAGAAATCCAGTTGTTTCCTTGGCTGAGGAGTGGACCCGGGAGACCTCTATTCATGGTCCTTCGAGCCGGATAGGCCTTGGCCCGCTGCAGCAGGCCAGCATCAGGTGGTTCTGGAGGAACCATCATCCCGCAGACGCAGGAGCCCGACTGCGACCGGAGGAGGAGAGCCATGGGAGCCAGCCCAGGAGTCCAGCGGACGAGGAGCGGTGCGGTGGAGGGGCGCGGCTGCAGACGGCAAGGCAAGGTGGCCGGCTGTCAGGAGACAGCCGCCAAGGTGGGAAGCTGTCAGGGAGACGGCTCTTCAGGTGACAGGTGTCAAGAGTGACAAGTGAAATATTGTTAGTACCCTCAAAGTTTTAAAGTTGGACCTTCAGTCAAAATTGAATCAGTGCAGTGAATTTTAGTTGGACCTTCAGTCAGTAAAAAAGAACTTAGAAGATTTCAAGAGTAAATTTAGACTTAGAAAAATTCGTGAAAAAGTGAAGACACGGGGAACCTATGCCCGATTTTATATAGACTGTAAACGGTTCAAACACTTAGAATAATTTTGTGAAAATTTAGACTTAGAAAATTTATCGGAAAAAAATATTGAATTATTGTTAAAGTTCTGTGAGTTAGTTTTAAGGCGGCGCACTTTTGTGCAGGGATATGGTGTGCGTTTAATTGTCTGGGATCAAACCACTCTGTCAAGTATTGCCGGAATCCAGATGCTTGTGCGGTGTGTTCAAGACGCCACCATTCTACTACATCCAAAAGGTGCTCCCGGGAAATATTCAGCCAGTTGTTCAGGAATGCAGGATTTCACATCAGGGAGAGAAATAGTTGGCGTAGGAGATGGATCAAATATGGAGGTAAATTATGGGGATCCAACAAATGTAGTCGCATGTGTTTAGACAGGGGGGGAGTCGGGAAGTATTGAAGCTACAGCTATAGTAGCAGCTGGGTCGAAAACAGGCGACTACCGGGTTTTGAGTTCATTGTTGGATCAAGGTGCTAAGGTGCAGTATGGAAATTGAAGAGTTAGTGTTGCAATCAATCACGACTTTTTTATCAATAATGATGGTAGTGATAGATGACTGGGAGGAGCTCCATGCTCTGAGTCTTGCAGACCCAGAGTATCACACACTTAACAAGTTAGATATCCTGTTAGGTGGGGAGTCTACAGCCAGGTGATGAGGGGGTAAAAAGGGGGCCATCGGGGTCACCTCTTGCCCAAATCACCACTTTAGGGTGGATCTTGTCTGGTTCTGTAGAGCAAGCGACTTCTAGTTGTCCAGTGGTTATGCACGCGGCACTGCAAACTAATCTTTGGGTTGCCAAGATGAGTGAACAGGAAGGAACTCAATGCACTGATCGAGCTGCACGGGTTCGGCGACGCTTCGGAAAATAGCGTTCGCAGGTATTTTGATCAGGACCGTGGGAGCAAAAGGATCAGTTTCCGTTCATCTCATCTCCGCAAAACTAAGTTTGAATTGTATTTTAGGATTTCGGAATGAATGTGAAAAAAGGAAATTAAATATCGAGTACAAAAGATAAATAATACAAAATTAGAAAAACGGGTAGTTTAGTTTTAAGTTCATATGGCTATTTGGCAGGGTGGTTAAAAAACACACTGGAAACGATAATGTAATAAGTGTAACTACGTTAAAATGTATAACGGTTTTTTCTGGCTGGTTTTAAGAAAATATATGTTTAAAAAGAAATGGTTATGTAGTAGATTGTAAACATTGGTTCACGGTGGGCGGTAAATTATTATCGTTTTTTAATTAATCGGATTTATCGTTCTGTTATAGTATTTTGTTAAAATTTAGGGTTATTCTTTGAAGTCGATGTGTGTTAGTTAATGCATTAGTATTAAAACTAATGCCTTGGTGGGCGGTATGTTCAAGAGTTAGGTATTTTCAGGTTTTTGTAATTTCTCAGTAGATAGCGCTATCACGGCCTACATCGCGCTATCGTCGTCTTGCGGATATTATATATAAGATTCAAGTGTTTTATATTTTGTGTCCATTTCCAATGGGTAGTATTCGCCTATAATAAATAGTGTGTGAAGAAATCCAGTTGTTTCCTTGGCTGAGGAGTGGACCCGGGAGACCTCTATTCAGTAGTTATCCAAGCCAGAAAACGTTGTTTTTTACAACCAAGCTATTCAACAAAATGGCGCAATTTAAGTATCTTTATCGGCAGCAAAAACAAAAGTTGCTCCTGTCAAACAAGTGTCGCATTTCCCTTCGCTCGGCGGTGCGACGATGGTATGTGGGGCTTGCATCCTCTAAAACCACCCGATGGCCGTCTTGGTGTTTTTGTGAAGAACCCCGGGAACTATTGATGATCAGCTTTCGGTGTCCTTTCCATTTTACTGTGTGTGTTAACACTTCCTTTTTTATGAATTGCAAAATAGCTCTTTTTCTTTGGTAATACAGTCAAGGGCACACGAGACCATAGAAAAATCTTTTAAGCCGTCTTAGACCACTACTGTACAGTCAAGGACTAGGAGGCCGTAACAGATTTGTCTATGGTTTCGTCAGCCCTAGACTGTATTACCAAAGAACAAGAGCTATTTTGCAATACAGAAAAACCGGAAGTGTTACGCCGTCCGTGTCCGCCACTGTACATACATAAGAAAAATCTCATCTTCTAAAATATCTATTAGGTAACCGGTTACTACCAATGCTTGTCAATTATTCTGTGCATAACTGTACACGGATTGCAATGTATGGAAAAGTAAAACTGATGATTTTAACGTACTTCTTCAAAGAAAACCTAGTTCAAAGTGATTATAATTCTGGTGGACCAATTGAGGATTAATTTTTGGCAAAATTTCAAACCAATAGATATAGGCGTTCCGAAGATAATTGAAGGTGACAAATTTTCAAGCCATTATCCTCACTAAGATGACCTTTTAACTCCGGAACCTCTTGAGGACCAATTCTAGGATTTGGCATGTATTGTGGATCAATTGATGACTAATTATTTAGACTTGAACCAAGTCGATAGGCCCTACCGTTTTCTTGGACGAGAGATGAGGATTACAGCTTGAACGTCAAGCTATAATCCTCACAAACATTTGGCTATAACTTATAAAGTATAAGTGGACTAATTATTTTACTATGTGGACCAATTTGTATCAATTCATGACTAATAATTTGCATTTTCAAAATTTGTTTTAGCGAAGATTTAAAAGATAAGGATGACAGCTTGAAGTACACTCAAGTTTGCACGATAGATCGTGTCGTGTCTGTAGGGGACCCTTAAAATCAAAGTTGAATAATCTGTGAACAAGAAAGTTTAAAAAAAAAGGTTATTTCTATAAAATTATTTAATCTATGGTCAAATAAAAAAATTAAATGACAGTTCGTGAACGCCACTGATCCTTCGTCAAAATTCTACAGGGAGCACCTTTGGTATGGTCACTTGCCTTGACAAATTGATTGCATGAATGAAAGTTCTATTAAACAGAATAATATACAAGTTATTGCCGTAACTTGAATAGATATTCCGATAGAATACTGTGATACAAAATTGTGGCACGCGTCTTCAAACTCTCCATGATCGATGCTATGTGGGCAACAAAGATGGCGTCGGAATAACATGGTAAACCTTTGAAAAGTGTGCGGTGTTGTTTGTTGCGAGTGTGGGACGTTATGTGCGGCGGTGGGTGGCAGCTGCAGCAGTGACCGGGCGCGGGAGAGCCGGGGGGAGCGGGCGCGATGGAGGTCCGGCCGGGGTGATGCCGCCTCGGCCTGCTGCGGCCGGTCGGGCGGCCATGGCGGCTGACGAGGTTCGGCCCTCGCTCGCGCTCTTCACCGCGGTCTACGACTACGTCGCCCAGGGCGAGGACGAGCTCTCGCTGCAGCGCGGAGAGATCGTCGAGGTGCTCTCCAAGGATGCGAACATTTCGGGCGACGAGGGCTGGTGGACCGGCAAGATCGGGGACAGAGTCGGTATATTTCCTGCCGTATACGTCACGGAGGAGGACCCGCTAGCAGTCACTTCAGTTATTGGTGATGTTGATCCACCCAGAGTATCTTTTAGTGAACTAAAGCTAGAGGAGGTAATTGGGGTCGGTGGGTTTGGCAAGGTGTACCGCGGTTACTGGAATGAAGAGGTGGTGGCAGTCAAAGCGGCAAGGCAGGATGCCAATGAGGATATTGAAGTCATCAAAGAGAGCGTCCTGCAGGAAGCCAAACTATTTTGGATGCTGCAGCATGAGAACATAGTTTCTCTGAAGGGTGTCTGCCTGGAAGAGCCCAATCTGTGCCTGGTTATGGAATATGCTCGAGGAGGACCATTGAATCGTGTTCTTTCGGGACGAAAAATTAGACCTGATATCTTAGTGGACTGGGCGATACAAGTGGCACGCGGGATGGCATACCTGCACGTGGATGCACCCATCTCACTCATACACCGAGATCTCAAGAGCTCCAATGGTGAGTTAATGACATTTTATTGATTATCTGAATGCAGTGTCACTTGATAGTATGTATAGCAATTTAATATGAACCTAATAAATAAAATTCTTATAGAAGACATTTAAAGGGATTTTGCCGTTTATGTTGTAAATTGAAAGTCATGAGCCATACTGCAATCGTCACTTGACTAAGAATCATACTCTACATAATGTACATTAGCTTGCATCGCATAGTGGTAAGACCATGAATTTCTACTTGCTATGATTCTTTACTCTTTTTACTTCTTTCTACATTCATAACCATAAACATATTCTCTACTCGTTTATTTCTGAACTTACTGTTTCAAACGTTATGAGGTAGGTATTGTGGCTTCCTGTAATTTATACTTAAATCTGTTTGAACCAGCTCTTCCAAGTGAGTGAGATTATGAGTTAAATTTAAAAACAAGCAACACTGTATAATTTATATCAAACTTGTTCATTCTTATCTTGTTGTTTCTGTAATGAACAATGAAAGTTGCGTCGCGAATCCGATTTTCCTGCGTTCCTACATTTCATCATCAAAGATAACAGAGGCAACTTCACATCACGTCTCCTGCTACATGTTTTGTTTAATTTTTGCACCTATATACATTGCTTGCTTTGAGTTACAGTATGTGCTAGCTATTTGTAATAATGATAGTCCTTAACTTTTTTCGGAGGGTAGTATTTAACTTTATACTGACCATACACATGTGCTTCAAGTCGAGTAAAGAGGCTAACCTCAGTTACTTCTGATAGCTTTGAGTTATATTGGTTTTTTTATTATGTACATTTAGTGCAATGTTAAATGAGGGTTATTGCTGAGCTTATAATCAATACATAGTATAAAATAAAGTCGATTGCCGCGTCTGTCCCTATGTATGCTTATATCTTTAAAACTACGCAACGGATTTTGATGCCGGTTTTTTTAATAGAAAGAGTAATTCAAGAGGAAGGTTTATAAGTATAATACATGCACTAAATACTAATAGGTTGGGCGGTACGAAGTTCGCCGGGTCAACTAGTTGCACCATAAAACTAAATATTTCTAATTTATTCTGCAATGCGAGTATTTTTGAATTAAAAATATGAAATGAGTCTTCTGTTCTTCTTTCAAATAGCAAAGCGAAACATGTGCTTAATTGCCTATCCTTAAGTATGATAATTGAATAATATCTAAAGCTTACTAGGTATTGATGATAGGTTCGAAGCTAATAAAATTCAATTGAATTTTTATATTTTGGCAATATCTTGCCCCGCAGCTAATTCTGCCTGATCAGTATAAAGTTTGGCATAAGTATCAGAGAAAAAAGAAGAAATTAAGTTTTTCCATTAAATTAGACAAAATGTAAAGGTTAAAAATATATATATTTTTTATTTTATATTGAGGGTAGTTTTTATCAAACTTACATCAAACTAAATATAAATTGTAGGTAGGCCACAGACTGACTTGTGTGTGATGTTTGATTTTTGACCGTTATTTGCCTATTTACCTTCATTTTAGAGTTTTTTTCGATATTTTAACTTTAAACTTGAAAACAAGAAGCTAAATTATTTTTCATCTAGATTGTACGCCTGTGCGAATTTTAATTTACTTCTTTCTTGTTTAAATATTTAAAAGCTTTCCTGTTCGTAGTGCCTCTTCCAATCCTCCCTTTCTCCGCTGCTACTATGTATTTGATTTATTTACCTCTTGGTACGTACAGTGGCGGTCTAGGACGCCGTAACAGATTTGTCTATGGTCTCTTTCGCCCTCGACTGTATTACTAAAGAAAAAGAGCTATTTTTGCAATACAGAAAAATCGGAAGTGTTACGCCGTCCTAGTCCGCCACTGTACGACGCGACACCGACTTTTTCTTTAAGTTAGTCAAAGTTATAGCGCCTTACTATTAATCAATTACCTACACGTAAATTTATAAGAAAACTATTAACTAAAATATATTGCATCATATACTATCAAGTGACACTTTAATTTTAATCTAAAATACTTAGCCTTGCTCAGTTTTTTTTATTTAAATGTGTAGTTAAAAAAATGCATAACTACCTACGATCCCTGCAGTTCCAGTTTTGTTTCAATACAACAGTCATCTTAAGTCCAATTTTAATAGAATACTTTTTTTTACATCTACGTAGCTAAGCAACGTATTCATTACAGTATAATAAAACAAAGTATCTTCCTGCTGTGTGTGTATGTTGCTTATATCTTTGAAACTACGCAACGGATTTTGATGCGATTTTTTAAATAGATAAAGTAATTAAAGAGGAATGTTTATATGTGTATAGTACAGTGGCGGATTTGTCTATGGTTTCGTCAGCCCTTGACTGTATTACCAAGAGCTATTTTGCAATACAGAAAAACCGGAAGTGTTACGCCGACCGTGGACTCTAGTCTCTTAAACTTACGATTATACTTCTATTCTAATATTATTCTACCATTACTCTATTACGATTGTGTCAAAAATTGCGAGTCTCGTAACTTTGATCGATCATTATAGTATAGCATAGAATATGAATAGCAAGCTATAGAATAATCCGGGATTTTTTTACCTAAATAGTGAATCCTGTTTTATTAGACGAAATTGGTACGGGCGTAGTGCAACTGTCACTTATTATCAATCATTATTGACATCTATAATGTCAGTCGAACGTAATCATAACATTATCTTATTATGGAGCAGACTACCCTTTTTGGTCAATTCCAATCTGTTGCGATACTACTGCTAAAGTTATAGCAAAATTGATTACGAGACTACCAAATGTGTATTTCTTGCGATTAACGTACTGTTTCTACTCTACTTTTATTCGATAGTTACGTTTTGCGCGATGAGACTAAGGGCCCGTGTCTGCCACTGTACATGCACAACATTGTATTACGTTAAGTTCGCCGGGTCATTTAGTGATAAAAAAATAAAATAAAGCTTCAAATAAATTAATTCTGTGTGTGATGCAATGCAACAATAACCGTCTCCAGAAACCGTCGTCTTCATCTCATTACGCAATACTACGCTGGGCCAGGTGTATTGTTCACTGTTCAGCCTACGCGGCTCGCTTTTGTTGCTAAAATGGAGAAATACGTCTTTCACACACCGACGAACGGACAGACTGATGTCATATTAAAAAATAATAATAATTAAATGACCTGAGACTCAGGCCCACCCAGCCCAGCTTAGCTAGGCTTTCAAAGAGACAAAATTTTCGTGTTTTCCTATTATTACCATAAAAGCTATTTATTTCATAGAGTGTCCTCGCTATGATTAACCTGTTGAAGTTTTGTGACAAATTACGTAAAAACAATAATCTCACAAAACTTTAGGGCTCCCATGCAGGAGCCCCGTGAATTCGCATCGCATTGCAAATATTTTCGATTTTTCGCGTACAACATGGCAGATATCGGCTTCGTATCGCATATCGTCGCAGTTAGGTGTGGGAGCCCTTAAAACAACCTGACATAATCATTCGAGGGCCGAGCATGGTTGGTCGTCAGCTACGTCAGCCAGAGCAGTCGACCAATAACATACATAAATATTCATAACATAATTCATAGACAACAGGTTCTTCTTTTGTAAGGGGCTGTCTTCACGAGCGAGAGGCCGAGAGATAGAATCGCTTGCCTCGCCGTGTGTAAACACATGCTTAGAGAGTGTATTGTATAGAGCAAAGGTCAAAGGTATAGAAATACGTGGATCGACGATATCATCGCTGCGATTTTCTTGCTCGTGGAGACCGTTGCAAAGACCAAATTTACCCTGACCCAATTGAATCGATTCTCGGGAGGAATAGGATGTAGTATCTAGGAAGGTTCCTGATTGTGATCAGATCACCACTCGATTACCGGTTGAAATGATCAAAAGCATACACCAGATTTTATTTGGTCGCGTCAACGCAGCTTTACTTATAATTTTTTTATGTCATTGTATGCCCTATGTTATATTGACTAAAATCTTGGGCTGTGGTCATACAGAACCTTAGTGAAATTAATACGAAACGAAGAACATGAAACATCTTGTTTTACTACTGCATCTTTAAGGAAACTACCGCAAGAGTATTATATTTCGTAACTGCCATAATAGGTGGTTGAATTTTTTTTTTCTCTTCAATGATCAACATAATACCCGCTGTATAAGGACGTGGAGTGACGTGAAAACGAGAAAACGTCAACAACTTTCGATCCGAAAGGTCCATAATAATTTTTATATTGCCATTAATTTGCAGCCTTTTTAGGATCCGTCAAGAATCAAGGTGCGGGCCTCAGCTCGATATTTAGGTCTTCAATCAGCTGACTGCTTTATGATATTTTTTATAGCTACAAGAATGTTCATTTTAATATGTAAAGACTTATGAGTGAAATGCTTGTAGAGTCATACGTACGTTACAAGCACATTACCTGTGTCTGAAAGGCTAATAGATAGCTGTATGGCATTTGATTAGTTATAATCAATATATATAAAACTCTTCCGTTACTGACTGACTGTCTGACTGACTGACTGACAGACAACGCAGAGCCGAAACTACTGTGCGTAGCGGGCTGAAATTTTGCATGTGGGTGCCTTGGGGAGTGTAGGGGAGCACTAAGAAAGGAATTCCCGAAATTCCCATGGGAATGGCAAAAATCAGGATTTTGGTGTTTATGAGAAATCTGCTCGGGTGAAACCGCGGGGCAGCCTCTAGTACAACTATATAATAATACTAGAGGCTGCCCCGCGGTATTTCCCGCGCAGATTTCTCATAAACAAAAAATGCCGTTTTTTCCCGTTCCCGTGGGAATTTCGGGAAATCCTTTCTTAGTGCTCACCTACACTCCCTAAGTAACCTAGATGCCAAATTTCAGCTTTGTACGCCCAGTAGTTTCGGCTCTGCGTTGTCTGTCAGTCAGTCAGTCAGTCAGTCAGTCAGTCAGTCAGTAACGGAAGAGTTTTATATATATTGATTATTATTTTAATATTATAAGTGTGCAGTGCACCCCCGCGGCTTCACCAGCATTATTTTCTTCTAATCGCAAAATCTCTATTTTTGGATCCCGTGGGATTTTCGTCTACCAATAGCACCAGTTTTCAGCCATATAGATTCAGTAATTTAGGCGTGTACCTGGCAATGTTACTTTCACATTTAAAATATTAGTAAGGATAGGATAATTTAACAAAAACTTTAATCATACCGAATTTCGCTATTGTAGCTTTCTCTTTAAAAGGCATAATTATTAACTTAATCTCAGTTTGTTAACACATATTCAATAAAGCATTACTAAAGTAATTTGATCCTTTGCGACCCCAGGCCGCGCAGATGAGATTAGCTACGGTTGGTCGGTCATAGCACCAAAGACATAACAATGTATTAATGTCTTTGATAGTACGGGTAAACAAGTCCAAGGGTCATCCAGGTACGTCTTATCTGCTGTGAGTTTCTGACTCGGCAACATATAACAAGGGGTCATTTAGCTCTCTATACCTAAAAAACTAGAGATTGCAAACTTTAGATGGCGCGGTGGGGGCCGGTTACCGGAACCGGTATGTAAACCGCGGCGCTTTCGGTATAGCAAAATTGTTTATCAATATTAAGAGACCACCAAATGTGTATTTTGTTGCTATTTACGAGCTATTCCTATTCTACTATTTTAACCGATGAGATTAGGAGCCAATCAATCTAAACTTGAAGATCTGAAACAGTTTCAATCTATGATTTCGGCTAAATAATTCAGTGGTAACGGATTTAATCCGACAAAAATCCGAAATATGATAAAAAGTTGGCTTGAAACCCATCTCTAGTCCCGGCATCGCTGCACTTTTCTGATTTTCAAGTTTACTGAAGTACTTATTGATTGGCTCACGCTGCATCTATTCGGATCCCAAGATTGTATAGGATTTTTGCTTTTAATCCGTTGGTACTATGATTCGTTTTTGTGATCCGAGTGAACGATCCCGTATCGCCGTGTATCGCGTTCACCAGCGGTTCCCACAGCCAACGCCCTCGGCTTTCCATCTCTGCCCTTGTAAAGTAACTTGACTCATGGGAAAACTGATTGGGGATTTGCTCTGCTTTATAAAACATAAACTTGCCCTATTTAGAGTAGGCTACTATCTCATTTTTGCTGTAAAATCTTGGAGCCTATTCGATTTAGTCAAAAATAAATTATTTAATATAGGATACTTACAAGATAATCACTTATTGAAAGTCAATTAGACTAGTCTAATTGGTATTGATACCTTATTTGGTAAAGTATCCTATACTGCGAGAGGCGAGGTAGTTAAGGCCCACCAATTGGCTCAGGCTAACAAATGTTTGCCTTGCCTTACGACAATGGTCGCCTGGAGACACTCCCAAACGAGCTCTGTCAAATGATTCTACTCCCTTTCGCAATGATTTTACAGCGTAGAGAAGAATGGGCTAACAAACTCTACAATTTATCTTTCTTTTTTTTAAACTATCAAAAAAATTATCCGTATTATTTATGTAGAAGTAGAAGAAATCAATACAAACAACACATTATCGTAAATTTATCCTGAATTATTAACCGCACATCATCGTTACGTCAAAACATTTTCAGTGCATGGCAATGATTGTAGCGTTTTTACTGTTGGTGTATTGCTAATGACGTCATTTCTTTATTGGCATATCGCTCTTCTAATCTATTTAAAACTATGCGATGACCTTTCTCAGGCTCTATAGACTGTCTAACTACATTTTTTTTAAACAGTTCAGTAGTTTAGGCGTGATTGTGTAACACATTAGGTTTTCAGAGGTAAAAGGACAGGGTTACTTTTAAAATTGTTATATAAAGATGGATAATAGATTAAATCGGCAGATGCCTTCATAAAAATGCATTTTAATTTAGCGGCGATGTGCTGATTCACAATCTATGCTAAACTTGATGAATTGAGCTCATTGTGTAGCTTGTTTTCAGCCACGTTCTGCGGTGGACTCAAGCAATCTTTGTTATGGTTGTTCCCTCTTTTTACGGCCCAACTTTACGAGGCATTAAAGATTATACTGCGCGGAAAAGGTAAACGACTTATCACCGGGTTTACTAATCGCAGTTAGTCGTGAACTCTGATACTGATTTACTGGAATTAGTTAAACCTTGGATTGAAATGGAGTATTTATTGCAATAGTTGGAAGCTTTTTGAAAGAATTAGGCCGTCAGTAGGGTAGTGCCAAAAAGTAATGAGTCTAGGAAAGACCGCGTAACGTGCCGTCTAAAAGCGACCTTAAAAATATTCACGAGATCATGCCCGCACGTGGCGGTAGCTTGTCTCGTATCGAATTTTGGGTTAGGTTGGGTGGCTAGGCTGGAAGAAATAGCTTTTAGCGATAAGGCCGTCCCATGCCCTCTTTCTCTCCTATTTGAAATTTTGATTTCCTTCACTTCAATCACAGCAACAGATCTCATCGACCAAGTAAAATATTCCACTCGGGATTTGTGTTTACTTATTTACCTCTACTTGACTGCATATCTAGTGAAATATAACTATAAATACTAGACTGCGTTATCTATTGGAATGCTTACTTTTTTTGGTGGTGGCGCTTCTTTAGTTGTGCTATGGCTCTTAAAACATCAAATTCCCAAAGTTGACTAGGTTGTAAAGAAGAAACTCCTTTATTATTCAAAGACGTGCTTACTAGTTGAATGCTTCGTGCTTCTAAACCTAGTATACATTGGTGGGTGGCCGTACCCCAATACAATATTCTTTCTCAGGCTATGCTCTAAACTATCTATTTACCAAATTTCATTCAAATCGGTTCAGTAGCGAGACAGACAGACAGACAGAGTTACTTTCGTTTATTATATTAGTATGGATTAGAATAATGTTCGACTGAAAACCTGTTTCGTACCCATATAATTAAGATACCAGATTTAAATAGTATCTCTTGATATTTTCATCTCAAATGTGCATTGGAAATTATATTCAAGAAAAATATTGTTTGTAAATTTTTCCGCACTTCATTCGACTGGTTTCGAAATCAACTTGTCCATAAGCCTTATGCAAATCACGTCGCGACTAACGCTGCAACTATAAAAATATAAATTACTAGGGTGTAGGTACAGCGAGGGCCGTGGGAATATTACGCTGTTCTTGATAGTCTCTTTATTGAAGGGGACAGTATAGCAACGCAAAAATATAAAAAAAAAACTCATGCTGTTGCCCCCTAACTGCAACCATGCGACAGAAATTTGGATTTCGGAGAAACGTTTTTCACTACCTAAATCTAAGCAAATCACAATGATATCAATGTCCATCGATTCAGCATTAAATAATCAAGGTTTATAGGTTTTCCTTTTTTTTTAATATACATTGGTTTGGTTTATTAATTATGATTGCTTGAGATTATGATTATCATCATAATCTCAAGCAAAAAAAAATGCTGGAAATTAGGTATTGACTTAGCGACTGTAATCCATGTACTTTTCCGAAATAAACTTCGCAAAAAAAAAAATTACTCTAACTTTTTTTAAAGTTGTTAAAAAACGTTGCTGTGAATCCTTATAGCTAAATTTGTTCTCGAAGTTTAATGAAAAAGCAATGAAGAGGAGGCAATAGAGGAGGTAAAAAATACCGCTGAAATAAAATAAAAAAACATTTCATAGAATATTTATTTTGGTAGGTCTTGAATTCGTCTGGACTATAATAAATGTAGATTATCGTCAGGACAGGGATGTGTATCAAATTTCCTTAAAATTAGTTTCATGCTATGCATAAAAGCTAGACAGACTCTGCTACTACGCATTTTTATAATATGTATTGGTAGGTTTAGATATTTAGATATCCATGACCATTTTCATGAAAGTTTTGTGACGCGGCCGCCGCGGCGACTGTCACCGGACCGGAGAGCCTTGTAAATTTTTAAATATGCCACAAAATTGACGAACCAACTTGTTCGTCGCGTGAGGTCGACGATTCAAGCGAAAACAAAGCCGTAACGGCAAAACCCAGCCATTCTTTGAATTTAAGACTTACCTACTTGCAGCCTAGGCTCATGTCCTTCGAAAGTAAAGATAATACACCGAAATCATACTAAAGATATAGTGTAATGCATAAAGGTTAAATTCAATAAATTTTAACATTAAAATAAGTTAATTTGATAAAATTCCAGTAATAACTCCTAAAATAATGAAAAACAAGTTTAAAGGTTCTGATTGATTGAGTTTTTTGTAAACAAATATACAAAGTTAAGTATTATTGATTTAATTGGTATTCTTACTTTGTTTTTAGTGAGTAAGCTTTTCTTTGTGATTTATATTGGCAGAGATATGTACGGATTTTAATTGATTTGTTTATGCGTGTGTATGTTCTTGACAGAGTAACATAAAAAAATTGCAAAGAGTCTCAATCCACGCTCAATTTACGGTAACGTAACGACGTAAGTAACACACAAACCAAACCACCTTCACGTAAACATCAAATTGTAAGTCGTATAAAAACTAAGCACCATCGAAAAGAATTTTTGTAATAAACCGCAGCAGAAACCGTGAAAATTTTTCAAAAATGACCACTTTTAGTTTCAAAACAGTATATTTCTTAGATTATCCTGAAAGCTACTAGCTACACAAAGCCTTAAAAATTCTAAGCAAGATTATCTAGGGCATCATGGACGCATATTTTTTATTTCGGCCATGGTTTAGAAGATATTAATTATTTGTCGGAAGTGGTGCTAGTTTCGCACTGTCTTTGACCCTAAACAAACAGCGTTCAATTCAATTGTATTTTGATATTATTTCAAAGATGACAAAGTAAAAATAATCTGCGCTGCGTTTCGCCATATGTCGCCATCTTCGCCCTATGTTCGCCAACCTTTAAACTGTATCTTATGTGGACAGCGAGAGTCCTGTCTCCTGTCGAGAGTGCGGTCGCGGTATTCACTCTCGTATTGGCCTTTTCAGTCACGAACGGAAATGCCATCGCGATACTACTTTGAATCATCTGTCAAAGATGTTAAGGCCCATTATTATGTGGACAGCGTGGGTGTTTGTTATGGCTACTGTACATTTGTGTACTACGCGTAATACGAGTCTTTCCTAACCTTGACCAACAGGCAGAGAGGTGCCGATCGGCGACCAATACCGCGACACCTGACCCTGATGCGAGAACCGAACTGTGACTGCATATGATATGACATGTTCTTCGGGGGAACTTTCCCATCCCACTGTTAACCAGGCTATAGACCATAATTATGAAGAACAAGCTGTCCCGGCTTACTTCGTTACGCCATAGAATATAACATACTACAAGAGAATTGCTTGGCTCTATAGTCTATGTTCTTTTGACTGCCCAGAATGGCCGAATAAAAAAATAAACAACAACAACCAACCACCTGTCAAAATATGTAAACAACGGAAAAAATAGTGCACCTTGGGTTACATTATTTGAGTTTAGGTAAGATAACCTAATTTTTTTGAAAATCTAATATAGTCTATGACACTCGGGGTTAGTGTAGCTTCCTATCAGTGAAAAAAATTTTCAAATCGGTTCAGTATTTCCGGAGCCTATTCGTTACAAACAAACAAATCTTTCCTCTTTATAATATTGGTATAGATAAGCGATGATTTATGTTCGCCCATGCTACTCGTCACGATATAATTGGTCTAAACTACCAATTTTTTTTTTTTTTAATTATGTGGTGACCGACTGGTCGCCGCACGGATACCTAATCTTAAACCTTGTCACAGGAGTCCGCCGTCCGCGATCTTACGCGATACTAGCGCCACTTTCGAAAAAAAAACATCTTAACCATTTCCAAAATCTAAAATATACTTCAATAATGGAATATAGAAATCTTAGGTACATTAACAACCCGTATTATTTAATAATATTTATCCTAAAAGCTACACAACAGAGCCTTAAAAATAATAAGCAAGATTATCTAGGGCGTCATTGACGCATATAATTATTTATCGGAAGTGGCGCTAGTATCGCATCGTGTTAAGTTGCCAGATTAGTTTGCGTCATCATAACTTGAAGTGTCGCGCCCTTATGGAATGCGTAGTTTTATCACAATGCCTGATGTATCCTTAGTGAGACCTTAAGACCTTGCCATAAAGTAGGTTATTCATTGTTAAAACACTTTTTTTTTTATCTTACAGACAGAAGGTAATTATAAACCTTAATTTTAAATAGTTTCTCTGATGATTTGGCTACTTCACGTTTATATTTAAAAGCGTCTTCCTTCATCTTGCCTGCATTACCTCGTTAGCTGTTAATCTTAAATTTTAATGCAAACTAAGGGTTTTACTATAAAAAAAGGACTAAAAACAGGTCGTCTTGTAACTAAAATCGATCGACTTGTAACCGTATTGCAAGCGATTTTCTGAACCATTACTGGTTTATTTTGGCTTGTATCAGAAATCGGCTTTTAGTGGTTCAGAAATCGATAACAAGGCAATTCCAATCCGAAATAGGTACCTTGAATAGTTGCAACAGAAACGAACGGAGGAAGCTATCGGTTTGGAAATGTTTATTATCCATCTGCGGTGTTTCCCTCCGTCGTTATATTTCCACGAGTGCATAAAATACCCGGACCCCCACTGCAGGCAGACGAGATCACCCTATTTTAACACTCCCCTCTCCTACCCTCACCCTTTGCTTCAAGCTTTTGCTTCAAGATTTTCTAAATTTGAGATGAGTACTTGCTGGTTATTTTTGTTTGCTTTTTTTGGGTTATCTCGATATCTTTTTGGCTGACCGATAATATTTTTAAGAAATTCCTCACATACATAAATTTTAGGTCTCAAATCTACAATATTTTTATACTGTATACTTAGTATTTATTCAAATAACAGTCTGATTTCCGTACGTGTCTCACACAATGAAGGGGCCGTCAGAATGATCAGCGTCTTATCTGGGTCGCCTGCCGGCTTAGGTGCGACATTATGCTGAGACGGTAACCAGTTTGGCTCACCGGACGCCTAGGTGTGCTTACTTATCTTATTAATATTTTTTATTTCATTTTTTGTATGCCTATGTGTTTGTGAACCAAATAAATGTTTTCTTATTTTTATTCTTAATCTATCGCACTTTGTTTTGACGGACAAGAAAAACTTAATCATAGGTTAAATAATGAGATGACTGCTTAGTTACTTTATACGGGCTTTCGGTATTCACTCCACACCAATCTATAGCAGAGTCAGTGCATCTTCATCATCGTTTGAAAAAGAATGCCATGTTCGAGCCACGCTGACACGTCTGCGTGCGGGGCGGGTGAAGTACGTATACCTATGATAAGTACGCTACGCACCCATTCGCGCAGACTTATTTAGCACACACTCTACCTCTTCAATTATATAACCTGCGCACAAAAAGAAACGATCTCAAAATGGCGGCCGTTGTATGGGCTGTCTCTAGCTATGGCATCATTGAAGCATGTTTTATTTCGGCCTTTGTTTAGAAGATATTAATTATTTATCTAAAGTGGCGCTAGTATCGCGTTATCGCACCCGTATGCCCCTTTCTTAATTATTATTATTCTATGCTGTATCGTCGCCGGTTTTTCTTGAGCCGAAGTAGTGCCTGCTTTGTATCCGTGCTGTGCCTTCCATGTACTTAGCCTGTAAAAACTATGTCAACTTAGCTCGCTATTACGAACCAGTTATGAAGGCAGATTGGGAAAGGATGCCCTACCAGATGCCATATGTTTTTTCACTCTGACAGGCAGGTATTTGCTAGCTATAAAGCCTAAAGCCTATAGGCTTTTGTAGCTAGCAAATACCTGCCTAGACTAAAACTAGCAACTAACTGCCTAAAACTAGCCTAGATAGGTCTATAGACCTATCTAGGCTAGTTTTATTTAAGCTAGTGTCGTTTCGCCCTTTTGATGCCATAAAGTTTTAAGATAGAAATCCTCCAACACGACTTACATATTATAATAGAATCGTCATCTTTGATTATTTAATTTTAAAGTGGTGGTAAAGTTGAAGGTCAGAGCTATGGGGGTTTGCCTACAACTAATCTTAAATTAACTTTGCTACTACATAGGTTATCTGTGGTAATACTAACTAGCTGGCTAGGTTTAGAAACCAGCATTGGGATGGCAATGTAAAATAAGACAAGCAATATCTTTGGTATACTTTATTTTGAATATAAAACTTATATCTAATCACAATGCAGACACAAAATGCAATTAATAAAAAGTTTAATAGGTACATAGACCTCAACACAACACCTAAAAAGCATACATTTTTCATTTGATTATAAGTATGTTAAAGGTTGAAGTGGATTTACAAGATTAAGTAGAAGAAGTATAATGTAAACGGACTTATTGAAGAATGAGAAGAATCCGCAGCCCTTGGTGGTGCATATTGAATGACCGTGGGGCGAACAGGCGCCGCCGGCACTGGCTCAACGTGTGTAGAATGTTGCCTTTTGCGCAGGGGCAACGACAAAGGCGGGAAAGACATTTGCAAATGTGTTGGAGGAGGCAACTGAGGACTCGCAGTCCGGGGAAGGGCAGTTCCGCTTTGATCAGGCAGCGGAGTCGCAGGCGGTGTCGGCCCCACAACAGCAGCCACCGCGTCACCTTGAGCCCCGTGCTTATTATACATGTGCTTTTCCATTATCTTCTTGGATTTATATTCTTTATCACAGACGGAACATCGGGAAATCACTTTGTTGTGTGTAGTGTGGTGATATTTGATGCATTGGCTGTGTCTGAAACCTCTGAGGCATATTACGCAGGTGTACGGTAACTCTCCAGTATGATAACGTGTGTGAATATTCAACATCTTTGCGGAAACGAAATCTTTTAAGCAGCCGGGCTCGTGGCAGCGGTAAGGCCTCTCGCCTGTATGCGAGCGAACATGGATCTGCATCTGCCCTTTCTGTATAAACTTCTTTGGGCAGTACGGGCAAGCGTGCGGTCTCTCGCCAGTGTGGATTTTAATATGGCGACTCAACTTGCCAGCGTGATCGAACGCTGCCTCACATACATTGCACCTGAACGGCCTCTCCTTGGTGTGGATGCGGCGATGCACCTGCAAATTACCTTTCTCTGAGAACATCTTGTGACAGTACTCACATTCAAAAGGCTTCTCTCCACTGTGGGTGCGGTAGTGACACACTAGCCGGGCTGGCTTGGCAAATGTTTTGTGGCAAACTTTGCAGTGATGTGAATCGTCAACATCACAATGCATGCGGGCATGGACTTTCAATGCGGCTTTAGTTGCGTAGCTCAGTCCGCAGTTGCAGCAGAGATGGCTATGGTCTCCGCCATCAGCACCTACCAAGAAACAAGGCATTGTTTTAGGTTTAGAATAAATAATTTGGAAGTAGACTATTTAAAAACGATTTTCTGAACGACCATGCGAAACGGTCATTGTCAGTGCAATGTTACTGTTTGTATCCAAAAATACATACTGAAGTGCAGGGCTATAAGTAGCTACGCAAACAGAATGAGGCAAGACTAATGAAGTCTTTGTCTCGTTTTTGGCTGCACCGTGAGGCAGGACGCAGGACTTATCCTGGTTCACTTCCTATGAGAGTCCTATTTAACCGACAAAAAAAAACGAAGGAGGTTCTCAAGTTGATGACGCATATTTTTTCGCACACTTTCGATTTTAAGAAAAAAATCTACCCAAGAACTTTATATTGTCGAGCTTTCTATTAAGTGAAAACTTTTAAACAGAATCCGTAGAAAAAATATTCACCAAAAAAAATACAACTTTCAAACAGAATCTGTATAAAAAAATATATTTTTTAACAGAAAACTGAAATGCGAAAAAATAATAAATTCCCTTTCTACTTTATTTATCGTCTTTACTGTAATGTTGAGTCGTCAGCGTGTCTGTGCCTCGCCTTATTCTGTTTGCGTAGCCCCTTAAAGTCGCGTCACGTGTTCACGTCTGCGTTTACTATATCGGATTAAAAATGAAAGTGGGCGCCGCGCCGCTTCTTGCCGGTGAACCGCAATTCAAACACGTTATTTCTGTTGCAATATAGTCTCTACTTAGTACACAATAAGGTGATTAAAAGCTGCCTACTGTACATATATGACGTGAATTTAAAATTCCGCTCGTGGGCACGCCTTGTAGGGGAGGCTGTGTAGTCAGAAAGTTCAGAGAATTTTTGAATAGTTTAACCATCCATAATACCGGCGGGATTTGAACTTGCGCCTCCCGGAGGCTATACGTGTCAGGCGCGCTAACCTAACCGCTTTGCCATTGGGTCTCATCGGACTAGATTTTTATACTGATATGATAGGATATTCAAAGGAAGACGCTATAAAAATAGAAAAATAACATAGCTATTGCTTTCCTAAATTACATAAGGATATCTTATCATTAAAAACACGTAACCAGCTCGTTGCGTCGGGTTCAAGGAAAATCTGAAACAAGAATGTCGTTACAATAATACAAAGAGAAGAGAGAGATATGTTATACATATATAACCATAATAATAATAATAACAAACTATTAAATATAATCTCACGCCTGACGAGGCAGAGGCAGCTGTCATTGACTTAGCCCACGATAGGCGTACATCGAGATGGACCCTCGTTTGGCCGAGACAAACTATTACTAAAACTTCCTAGATAGCTACCATGCTAGATTGAAATAGCGGGCAATAGCGACGTATGTCGATCATCAATAATTTACAGGGTCCTTCCCGTATAGCCGAGTCCACCAGGGATTTTTGTGGATGCCAGCCCCACAGCGGCGAGAAGTGCGTTAGGCGTTAGGCATTCCAAAAAAAAGGCAGTCTGAGAGTTAATACTTAAATTAATAGAAATATGATTTTTAAACAATATTTAGAAGCTTCGATTCCAATCTCAGTATACGCCTGAACTATTTCGCCCCATCAATTGAAGTGCCTAAATTTTATCCGAAAGAAAAATTTTGAAACTATACTCCGCAGTTACGCATATTTTTTTATGTTGCACTATGTCACCTAGCAGCTTTTAATGTAATTCATTATGATTCTATCGTCACTCAATCATATCACTATTATGTATGTATTATACCTTACCTGACTGTTCCTTCTTCCTTAGAGTGGATTGATTAGACATAATTAATCCAAGGCGACAGGACACGTCCCAAGTTCAAGAAGACTCACAAGCTATTAAGTGAAATCGGCTCTAGTAACGATAAATCAACCCTTGCAAAGGAATATTCCGTGATTCAGTGCTAATTATAAATATGGAAAGGTTGATGTAAAAGATAGTGCAAGAGTCATTTTGCATTTTGTTCGTTAAATCAATACAATTATAATTAAAAGCTCAGACAGCTCAGTGAGTTAATGAGACGTACCCCGATAGCGGATAGGTTGCGCAAGCGCGGGCGACGCGCGACGACGACGATGACGCGACTTCTTGTCCGCAGATCAAAGTTCCGCGACTGCTGACCATGCATTCTGATAAGCCTGGTTTATTTGCAATGTGATCGGGCACTCTGAATGGTGGTCCGTGTTTGTAGTGCCTATTTCTTTATTTGTCTCTGTTAAAATTCGAGTTACGCATATGGCCTTTTGTTTCGTTCAACGGACAGAAATGTTTTTTTTTTTTTTTTGGAGTGACAATAAAATTATGATAAGCTGATTCGATTCAAGACAATAGTGGTTTTCTAAGAAGGCCACATTTTATAAAATACTAGAGGCTGCCCCGCGGTATTTCCCGCGCAGATTTCTCATAAACACAAAAATCCCGTTTTTTTCCGTTCCCGTGGGAATTTCGGGAAATCCTTTCTTAGTGCTCACCTACACTCCCTAAGGAACCTACATGCCGAATTTCAGCTTTGTACGCCCAGTAGTTTCGGCTCTGCGTTGTCTGTCAGTCAGTCAGTCAGTAACGGAAGAGTTTTATATATATTAACTAGAGGCTGCTCCGCGGTTTTTCCCGCGCAGATTTCTCATAAACACAAAATTCCCGTTTTGTCCCGTTCCCGTGGGAATTTCGGGAAATCCCTTCTTAGTGCTCACCTACACTCCCTAAGGAACCTACATGCAAAATTTCAGCCCGCTACGCCCAGTAGTTTCGGCTCTGCGTTGTCTGTCAGTCAGTCAGTCAGTCAGTAACGGAAGAGTTTTATATATATTGATTTTTGGTTCATCTAGGCATAGAAGTATAATAATTCAGAGCGATGATAAGCTTATGAACAGCGGCTCTAAGACGCCCACATTTTCAATAATACTTTTCGTACATCTGAAGAATTTTTTTTTAATCCAAATCAAACAGATTTTGCGCCTGCGCGGCCGTATCCGGGCCTTGCTTTACCATTTACAAATTTGACATCAAATTTGAAACAGTAACCTTTTTTTTTTGCTTTCTCTACCGATATCAAACTGAATTGAATAAATCGTGTGACTTATGCCCTTAGTACACTGTCACCGCAGGCGACGAGGACGCGAAAGCTGCTATCACTACGCTAGACGAGACGAAAAAGTTGCGTCCGTGTCGGTATTGTATTTGTATTCGCTGCCGCCTGAGAGGGACTAGAGGTCCCGCCACTAGAGGCCTTTTTCATTGCCCACATGCCAAACAAGTTGCCTATTACTATCAAAACATTTCATTGTAAACTGCGGCACAAGGTGCCGTCCTACACGCGGCATTGAGAGTGCTTCGTGAAGCCACGAGGGGCTACTCGTCTACCACTTGAATTTATGTTAGAAGACTACGCCCATACTCGTTATTACCATAAAGTCTCGTAACCAAAATCGTTGACGTATTGCAAGCGATTTAATTAACCATTGCTGCTTTCTCTAGGAGTGTAACAGTAATCGGCTTTGTTAAAGCGGCAATGGTTAACGAAAGCTATAACAAGACAATTACGATAGATTTTAATTACGCTACTTGACCCCGATCATGACCGTGCTAAGAATATTTTCTTGTTACCAATACATATTATCATAAATGATACAATATAATATTGTAAATGCGAAAGTAACTCTGTATTGTGTGTTACGCAATGACGTCTTAACAGCTGACCCGATACGGCTTAAAACTAACTTAGGTAACCTAAAACCAGTGCGCGGACATAGGAACCTCGAAAATCCCTAGGGAACGAAAAATTGTTGCGCTGGCTAAACACCTAAACAGCTTGTAAATGTAATCGGAACTTACCGGCAGGAAGCCTATGATTTAGTAACTGACTAGATCTCAGTATAATATAGCTTTTCCAGTATATCAATCAAGGGCGGTGCTGATCTTTCTTTTTGCGTTCCCTCAGTAGCCTTTTCACTCGTTTCACGATACCCATGGGAGGAGATGGGAATTGGGATGATAATTTTCTATGCCGCCACCTCACAGCGTGATAATGTGCACTCCTTTATTCCCCGAAAAGTTAGGCAGAGGCACCTTTGGGCTCATTGACTGAGCCCAGGGGAGGCATCAGTGCATCGATCTTGACCCACATTTGGTTGAACCCTCGTTTATATCTAATCTCTACAAAATTCAGCTCTTGACGTTACCTCTAAAACCTGTTCCAGTCTTGCTGAGTGAGACGATCCTGTCCGACGATACGCTAGAGGACAAGACCCTGAAGATCACGGACTTCGGGCTGGCTCGAGAAGTCTACAAGACGACGAGGATGTCTGCGGCGGGGACCTACGCCTGGATGCCGCCCGAGGTAGGCACCTTCCCATGCTGCTTGCTCTGTAGGAGCTTACGATCTACTCTGCAAAGAAACCTAGCTTTACACTCAGAAATCTGACCCCCTCTCGGTTTAGCACCACAACCGGTATCCATGTATTTAAGAGCTAAGTAAAGGGAAGGGTAAATTTACGAGTAGACGAATGATAGTGGCGATCGCAATAGAATCGTCAAAGATCACTGTGATACTGTACAGGACTTGAGGTTACAATGTTTTATTCGGATCATCATCATCATCATCAGCCTGTAAGAGCCCACTGCTGGACATGGGCCTTTTCTCTCGCACGCCATGCACCACGGTCCTGCGCCAGTCTGATCCACATTATTATTTATTCGGATACATGAAAGTATTTTTTGAATCGTCTCAAATCAGCTTGTCAGTTATAAGCTTTAGTCCAGGGCCGAAGAACTGTGCGTGGGCTCGGTTTGGAGTGCGAACGCCTGCGCCGATCGGAAATGAGTATCGCTATTAGCTAATTATTATTCATTATCCTCCTCCCGGCTCTCTGTATAAACACTTGTGGACAGGAAAAGCGACAGGCGAGACGTCTAATGCTGACAATATTACTGGTCACTCTTGGCACAGTATTATAAATAGTATTATAATATACATATAGTATGGGCACTCCCTGCCTTCATCAGCAAGTGAGACCCTGCGCTCGGTTACCTCTGGGTTACCGCTCAGTACAAATAAAGCAGCGACGCACGTCTCATCTCACTCACACAAGCATGATATGTGTGCACGTACACGAGTT
Source organism: Euspilapteryx auroguttella (assembly GCA_951802225.1). Classification (NCBI taxonomy): domain Eukaryota; kingdom Metazoa; phylum Arthropoda; class Insecta; order Lepidoptera; family Gracillariidae; genus Euspilapteryx; species Euspilapteryx auroguttella. The sequence continues at coordinate 263,952 of OX637641.1, read as the reverse complement.
TGGGCTGTCTGCGAAGCAACGCGATTTTTTCTATGAAGTGAGTGTCCGTCCAGTGGCGTTACTACTATAATATAAGCCGAGAAGCCCGGCTTGCCCTATTAAAATTACATTTACACTCTCCTAACTCATAATTATTATAAAAAAATTCGTTTACGTAATTTTTATAGTTCAAATATTCGCGCGCGTTAGAACCGCTGTCAAGTTTGACGTTGACAGGTTATTGACACATGCACCATGATATTTCACGCATGTGTCAACACCGCTATCGCTGTTTCGCTCGCACTCGTTGGCTTCTTATTTGGCTTCGTTTCGAGCCGTGTTCTCTCTTTCTAACCTATTAAAAATTCGACAATGTACATACATGTAGGCAAGTAGCTATTATGCACTTTACTATGAAATCGAAAGCCCTGCTTGCGTACGAAGTTAGCAACGAGCGAGCCGCTGCGCGAGAGAGAGGAACCCACCAATTGGTTTGCTGTTCACTATAGTTCGATTTTATTTGTCGTGTTTGTTCATTGTTTGTTTTTGTTTTGCAGTTTAATTTAATTAAAATGTTTTCAAGGAGCAAACTATTGTGCAATGTGTTGATTTAAGGCGGTAAGTCACGGTATGGCGCGGAATTCAAAATTTTTCGCGTTTTTTAATTATTCTGGCGAAAGTATTCATTTTTAATAAAGTTTTAATGAATTCGCGTATGTAAAAAACCATTTCTCACATTGTAACCTACTAATTTTGTGTCTAAGGACCTAACTTGATTTTTGGCCTTTATGTCCTTAGGCACAAAATCAGTAGGTCTGTCTTCTAAAAACGTTGTATTACAATGTGGGAAATGGTTTTCTACATACGCGAATTCATTTAAACTTTTAAAAATATGTATACTTTCGCCAGAATAAATAAAAAACACGAAAAAATTTGAATTTCGCGCCATAACGAGAGTTACCACCTTAATTTAAATTATGAGTGTTTGAACTTTGGTTGACGGGAAGACGAGAAAAAGGTTAGTGGTTTGAAGTGCATTATTTCTCAAACGAATAAATATACCTACAGTAGGTTAGGAACCTAGGTTCTTTTAGGAGTTAGGCACTTATCCCTTAAATCATAGGCCAGGCTTGCTCTAACTTGAAATCCGAGGCACGCCACTGTGTCCGTCCGAGGTGTGCTAGTGGTCTCGCTCGATTCGGGGGTAAGAATTTTCTTCGTCAGCGGAGTGGTATCCAAGAATTATAAGCTGATGTTTTGTTTGACTGAGCTACTACGTTCTATTATTCGATTTAATAAAATATCTGGCCAGCAACTTTGTTAACGCAGTGGGCGGGAACAACGCTATGTCACCTTGGCTAGTAGATATTTGATTCGGAATAACATTGATTTGTTGAACAGTTCAGTGCAGTTCGGTGAGTGACTCGAGTAAGTGACAATGTTGGTATTTGTCGCGTCGCGAGATAATAAATTAATGTTTTACCTTCATATAATTATACTTTAAATGCTTAAGTATTAGTGTCGGTTAGCACCGAATGGTGAAGATCCTGATCTTCAAAGCGATGGTCACCCAAGTAGCAACCGATAGATTTAATTGAGTATTGAAGATTTCTTGAAGGCAACATGGCTAATTCCAGCTATTGCCTTGGCCAAAACTATTATGTCCCTCAAGATATCCCTAAGACTTGCTTGGAGGGTCAGTTAAGAAAAAGTGGGCACGGTATTTAGGAGAATACGAAGGGGGAGTTAATACTACTGCTAAATCATACTTTAACCTTACATAAGCAATTGGGATTTAATAGGGTTTTCCAGATTCCTTAACTAAGGTTTCGCGATATCTTGAAGTTTAAGTAAAGGCAGCAAAATAGATTTAAATGCAAAATTAAAACTGTTTTATAATCTATTTCACTAATGCAATTTTTGCTAAGCGAAGAAAAATTTAAAACGTTTTCAATTTAAGTAATCATAATAAAGAAAATATGGTGAACATTTTATGCTACAACACAAGAACTTTACTTAGTGGTAAGAATTTGTAAACTATAAGTAAATATGACAATTAGAAATCCGTTTTATTTCGTCGTAAGCAATAAAAATCTTAAACGCATGATCATTTATCGTGTAAAATCGATAGAAAGAGCCATAAAACAAACGGGCTCTCGAAATAGCTTGAAATAACAATAAAATAAAGAATAATTGTATATGGAATAAAAATAAAGTTATCATTTATGTCATTAATATTACCTTTTCTCATCACATTATCACTTATTTCTTCAGTAAAAACTATTACACTAGTCACATTTAACTGAAATCCACACTTTTTTCACGATATCACTTCGATTTTATTTTGTTGTTCTGTTTTCTAAAAGTTCAAAATGGCGTATAATCTTGTTTTACTTGACGAAATCTGAATTTAGAAAAGTAAGGATTCAAAAGGGTAGTTGAGTATCAATTAAATCAAAGATTAATAAGTTCGATTTGAAATAATGCTATTTTAGAAATGTTTTACTCAAAAACGATTTCCTCAAATCTCACTTAATACTTAATCGTTTTACTAAATCAAACGTAAGTAACATTTAAATCTCACAGTATTAAGTGATCCTTTAGTTTGATTAAGTAAATTCTCAACGATTTAAGTGATACTTCCGATTGATTTCATGAATACTATTCTGATTTATTTGATCCTTTACTTTGATTTCTTAAATCAAGATTTCTTATCGCCGCCTCCGTGCTTGAATGTTCAACTTCCATTTGTTTACTGTTCAGGAGAAGGTTTTTTTTACTTATTATCAAACGAGATGTTTAGTTTCAGAAATGATAAATGCATATTTATAGTTTTTAGTCTAATATATGGAATTGCCAATAAATTTGTTTACGATGCTGTGATTTTACGTATTTTATCATACTTTTAAAATGGAGGTTGAACAAAACTGCGAATAAAAATGTTCGTTCATGGAAATACAACACTCCTGCCACCTGCCATGGAGATAGCACAGTGTTCCTTAAAATTGTTGCGTGCTTGTTTGTCCAACCTCCTAATACCATATACAGGATGATTAAATTACTTCGTAAAAAAAATGTTTTTAGATGATAAAAGGTATAAAAAATTAAAATCAAGAAATAAAATAAAAAAAAATAATTTAGACTCAAGTAATAATAACATAAACATAACGAAATGATAAAATATACCTACTTAATTATTGTTAAAAATTTGGTTGTTGTTTTGAACCATTGTGAAAGACAGACAAAAGGACTATCAAACAGAATTAACATAATTATATACTTAATTCTCAACCGTTTTATTACAAAGTGAATTTATTAACATCCTGTATCAGTACATTTAAGTTTCTATTCGGAAATGAACATTATTAAAAAGTACTTATTGCTCGAAAGTCGCCAAAGTACGCCTTTTGCTTGTTTTGAAATTGGTACTCGCCATCCTGCTGCAGCTTTTAACGTTACTTGCAGTTAGTTTTCTTAGTTTTGAACACAATAAAACTAATTTATTAGGTTTTTGCAAGCAAACTAAAGGAGCAACCAAGTTCATCACAGAAAAAACAAAATGGCCGGGTAGCGTGACGTACTATGCTGTGATTGGTCGGCCGGCTGGAGTTTGAACACTCAATCACGCAACAAATATTTCGATGCGGGACTTTGGGCAATGCTGTGGAGGTTGGCTAAACAAGCACGGAATTTTTGTTACGATGATGTGGGCTTCAAAATTTAAAACGTGAAATTTATTGTATTTTTTCTAGGAAAAGCCTTTTTTTTACTTGACCTTCTGGACCTAAATTACATCGTTAACAATCCTGCATCAAAAAGTCATTTTCGACCAAAATGGAGTTTGAACACTCAAGCACGGAGCCGACGTTATCTCACAGTATTAAGTGATCCTTTAGTTTGATTAAGTAAATCCTCAACGATTTAAGTGATACTTCCAATTGATTTCATGAATACTATTCTGATTTATTTGATCCTTTACTTTGATTTCTTAAATCAAGATTTCTTTGTTTTGCAACAGAGTTAGTTTTTCTAATACCAAGTGTAAGTGTTGAAAGTGATAGACGTATGCAATATTATTAGACACATAAATTAGATGTTTATGTACAATAAAATTGTGTTTATCAGAATGCATTACAAGGTTGTTCAAACGAATTAATATGATCTATGTTTGTGGCTGGCATGTTGGCGATTCGGGTAGGAAGTGACGTGACTTGGCTATGTCTATATGGCAGAATTTAAAAGGATAATTTCGAATTCAAGCTTTTGTAAGTATTCATCACTTCCGCTTATAGTTCCTTTCGCAAAATGACTTTTTTTTATAGTGTCCCTTTTGTACATGTAAACTTGAGCTAGTGGAGAAATGGTCATTTTGCGAAAAGCACATTTTGCGAAAAGGACGTTTTGAGAATTATTTAAAAGTGTTATGGTTTTCATGTGGTGGTGTTATGTGTTATTATGTTATGTGTTATTATGTTGTAATAATTTATTTCACTGCCTTTTGCTGCTTTTTAAGAACCACAAAAGTACCATAAGAAAATCAGCAATGGTTTTCAATGCTGTCATAGCATTGAAAACCATTGCTGATGAATCGAGTTATCATATTTTGTTTAGCTAAGAAAGCTGTGTTAGAGCTAGTTCGGAAAATATATATAAACTACCTGCATTGGCAACCTAATACTTTTAACTTATTTAAGTGTATCAAATACTTATTCAAAGACTAATCATAAAAAATGTATTATGCTAAACGAGTCCGTGACCGTAACTACCTACCTACTTTGCATCGATTAAGAGTGAAAGGCCCTACAATTTAGACCCATAATGCACCGTTCGCAAATATTTCTTCGAAACTGTCTACAAAAAATAAAAGCAAAAGGGACATTACGACAAAGGTTTTTTCGATGTGGTACATTTTGAGAAAGGGTCATTTTGGGAAAATACAATTTTAGAAAGGGACATTATGTAAAAGGAAAATTATTGGAAAGGGACATTTCTGTGTAAAAGGTTATTTTTTAATTTTTCAACGTCTTTGCTAATTTAATTTTTCTCCATCTTGTACAAACCGTCCCTCTAAATCAATTATTACTTCTAAAATAATAATTAAAACAAAATTTATTTGTGTTTTGCCTAGCAAAAACTGATTTGAGGACAAACGTCTTAATATGGCTTTTAGTTTGGATAGCAAATCTTTTTTGCATTAGTGCGACTGTATAAGTCGAACAACTATCCCTTAATGATTTAATTCAGTTTACAAATAATGAGAGTTGAGTGAAAAGAGAGTTTTATGGTTTATCTGAAACCTTAATTAATACTGAATAGGTTTAAGATGATTTAACTACGATTTGTATAATCTTTATTTTCTCAAAAAGCGGTATTGGAATACTATATAGCCTTTAAGAAATATGTGACTATATGAAATCGTTTTTTATTTTGTTAAATCACAATACAGGCACTGTTAAGATATATGCGATTTAAACAAAATTCTTCAGTGCTACTTGGGCAGTACTAATAAAAAAAACAAAGCCATGGAATCCGAACATTTTTAATCGGTGGTCCCTCTCGGTATGGTATCAAAAAATATGAATTTCGCGCCATACCGAGAGCAACCACCATAAGCAACTTATCGACAGTGAAATTATTTCGGCAAAAACCTTGTGGTGATTTGTGGGGGGTCTTCCATGTCCAAAAATAGATGTCTTGCGGATGAAATGTAAATAGTTATAACAAACTGGTCTATATTACCACACCTCGGTCACTTCATAGAAAAAAGCGCGTTGCTTCGCACACAGCCGAAACTCGTGTACGTGCACGCGTATCATGCTTGTGTGAGTGAGATGAGACGTGCGACGCTGCTTTATTTGTACTGAGCGGTTACCCAGAGGTAACCGAGAGCGGGTGGTCTGCACTTTCTGAGGGAGGCAGGGAGTGCCCGTACTGTATGTAATACTATTTATTATACTGTGATATATTACCCAGATGATAAACAACTTGACGTTTTCCCACGCGTCGGACAGTGGGAGCTCAAACCTTTGCGATTGCAAAAACGATAGTTGTTACAAACTGGTCTCTATTAACCAGGTGATAAAGAACTCGACGTTCTCGCACGCGTCGGACGTGTGGTCGTACGGCGTTCTGCTGTGGGAACTTCTGACGGGCGAGACGCCGTACAAGGGAATCGACGCGTTAGCCGTCGCTTACGGCGTAGCGGTTAACAAGCTGACGCTGCCTATACCGAGCACCTGCCCCGAGTCCTGGCGGGTGCTTATGGAAGGTTTGGAGTTTTATACTATTTACAAGGGGCGAACACGAACACTTTTTTTTTTGTAGCAATATCGAACTCACGCACGTTAAACTAGGTAAAGTTCTGAGCTGTCTTTAGATAATAGAAAAGAAAAGAGTTGACGATTCTAGTGCCACTTCCGACAATCTATCTTCTAAACCTTGGCCTAAAGTTGCCAAAAGTGGCCACTTTTATTTTCACAAACGAATATTTTTAAGATCATTATCTTGAAATTAGCCTTTATTGCATAAAAGAGCTATCAAATTCAAACTATAATTTTATTTACACATACGTTTTCGTGTCTTAGACAGATTTAAACGACTGACAGTTAAGCCAGTTATTGAATAATTTATTTTTTCTTTTTTTATTTTCAGCCTGTTGGCGCTCAAATCCTCGAGAGCGACCTTTATTCCCGGAAATTCTGGAGCAACTAGAACGAATCAGGCAATCGGAGTTTACTCGAGCACCCCACGAATCCTTCCACACCATGCAAGACGGCTGGAGGCTGGAAATCGAGGAGGTTCTACGGGATCTTAGACGCAAGGAAAAGGTGACCCTAGTGGCATATAATTTAGGTTGTATTTTGTTAGATCGCAATCTCGTGATCTGAGACGAAAGAAGAAAGTGACCCTAGTGGCATAGACTTTGGTTGAATTCCGACCGTCGTGATCGATCGTCGACTGTCAGTTACTGATAGTCTCGCCGAGGATTAGAAAAGAGGGGGGGAAAACGATATCACTTATTGAAAGTCAATTAGACTACATCTAATCTAATCGCTATTGATACCTTATATTTGGTAAAGTATCCTATACTGCGAGAGGCGAGGTAGTTCAGGGTGCCCACCAATTGGCTCAGGCTAACAAATGTTAGCCTTGCCTTACGTTACGACAATGGTCGCCTGTCATAGATGGCACTGTCTAAAGCATTTAGACATACTAGTATTTAGATTTACTTACAAATCAAAGCAGTTCAAATTAACTTGCAAAAATTAAAACAAAACAAAACGAAAACTATTTGAATGCCGCGTGCGTGACGAGTTTCAATTTAATTTTGAACTTTCAATAATTCATTTCAATTTGACCTAAAGACTTTTGCAAAGCGCCATCTGATGTCGGCGTGTTAAAATTTGTTTTTTTTTTTTTTCATTCTGAGATGTCAAATTCGAAACCTCTATTTGGACGAAATTAATATTGCAATTTAAATTAACGTCTTTACCAATTACTGTGTTTATAATTTTTTATTAATGTTCTCTATTTCTCGTTTCCCGTGCCTACCTGAATAGGAATGCAAAACTATAGAAGAGGTTGGTAACATTCGTTTTAAGTTAATTTATTGTGGCCTACCATAGACTGAATAACTCACCACAGGAAAAAATAATAATAATTGAGAGCAGCCAAGTTTTTACGCTACGTCTGAAGGAACCCTATATTTGTAAAATAATTCTTTATAAATAAAAATTACGTGCATACTGGAACTTTAAGCAACTACGGTAGCACTGTCATTAAGGGGCCTTTTCTGCCACGCGTTTTTTTACCCGCGCATTGATCTAAAGCGCATGCGGGTGATTGCACGATCCTGGCTGTAGTGAGGGTAGTTGTCTTAAATAAATCAGTTGTTTCTTGAACGCTGAACTAAGTGGTTTTATTAAGTATCTCAAAGCACGACATGGTGTCAGGTGTGGGGTAATTAAGCAGATTTCAGTTTTTTTTTTTCAGTGATATTACGTCGCGGAAAGTGAAAAAGAGACAACTACCCTCACTACATCTCTCTTCTTCTTATAAAAATAATAAATGTAAATAAACTCAAGTATCCTAGTCGCTAGATCTAATAACATAAGATACTTTTGCAAACTGTAACAAAACACCCCACTGTACCTTATCTCAAAGCACTACACTGGCTATACGCGTGCTGTCCGCATGATAGGAAAACAATAATGAACTGATAGGATGCGGGCAACAATCAGTTGCGAGCGCGGGCGAAACACGCTTGCCAGAAAAGGGGACGAAGCAGTTACAGGTAAAAGGTAGTGTAATATTAGGTAAAGTCTAACTTATCCAAATTTTTTTTTACCCCCAAAGAATAACAGAGGAGTGTTAACGTATCTGTCTGTAACATCGTAGAGCACAAACGGATAAACCGATTCTCGTTTAATAGTGTTCTTAGCCATGCTTCAAGAAAGTCTGTTCAGTCGTTTGAAGATCATCAGCTCTTTTCTACATGATGAGGGGTTCTGACTAGCTTCCTCATTCCAGGAGTTGCGTTGCCGCGAAGAGGAACTAACGCGTGCGCAGCTGCAACAGCGTCTGGTGGAACAGAACCTTATGCAGAAGGAGAGGGAGCTGGAAATGCGAGAGATCGACCTCGTGGCTAGAGAGCTGCACATACTGATTGTTGCCAGCAACATGTCCCAGAACCAGCCGCCGCAGCCCAACAAACGGAAGGGTATGGAATATATATCATTCTAGCTTTTGCCCGCTGCTTCGCACGCGCTTTTTCATTAAAACGTTAATTTACTGGTTGATAAATTTTTCATTCTCACTAAAATAGTCCAGTAATTCCCATTCCCGTGGGAATTTTTGAGAAACTTGGAGCTAAATCGGCCCGGCTGATCTCGACTTTTAGCGGGCCAACGAACCACGATTTATTTTTTAAACAACTAGTCGACCTGGCGAACTTCGTACCGCCTTACCTATTACTATTTTGTGCATGTATTATACTTAAAAACCTTCCTCTTGAATCACTCTATCTATTTAAAAAAACCGCATCACAATCCGTTGCGTATTTTTTAAGATTTAAGCATACATAGGGACAGACGCGGGAAGCGACTTTGTTTTATACTATGTATTGATTAGCAGCGTTTTACCTGAAAATAAAACGCTTATTAAAATACTTACCTTATTCAAAGCATACTATTGAGATAGGCACTTCCGGTTCCGCTGTTTCCTGAACGATTCCCTCTACAAATCCACCGGGTATGACGCACGTCAAGCTTAACACGTCACCACCAAGGCAGGGCCGAGGTCTTAAAAGGTGAAGTCTTCGGCCGCTCTAGCTCATTGTCGAAATAAACCAGGCAGGCATTAAAGTTATGCTTTAAATAAGGTAAGTATTTTAATAAGCGTTTTATTTTCAGGTAAAACGCTGCTATTAAATAACTGTACCGTTATTCAAAGCATACTATTGAGACCTGTTTGTTATCGCCTGGTGGTGGTGTTGATGTGAGGATGCCAATGTGAAGTAGTAAATGCTTGCACTTTACTGGCATTTTATGTATAAATTGGTTATAAAGAAAGTACTTAGGTACTTTTATTGATTACACACCCAATTAACCAAAATAAAATAAATAAGTTACATAAAACAACATGTTTTTATTATTAGTATTTTGCATACTTAGAACTTAAAGCTTGCTGCGTTTGAAAAATATATGTTAACTGAATGATAAATAACAACTGTGTACAGTTTTATATAGGTAGAATCAAATTACATAGGTATAGGTAATATTAATATTGATATATGGAAGGTAAGTTCTTTATACCAAAAATAATTAAGTATCTTAAAATAAGTATAAGTACTGTGTAGGTACATGAATTAAACAATCGGTTCAAATAATCTTGAATTACAATCATCAGAAACTGGCAGAACTTGCCGCTGGTAATATTTTTGAAAAGTTTTTGCGGCTTTCCAATTACCTCTAGCCATGATTTCTTCGAGAGGATAATTATCAACCCAACTTTTGGATGACACTGCAGAGCGAAAACTACCAGGGGTGGCGGTAATGCCAGCTTCCTGTAGCAAGGTTTTAACCCAACCTGCTATGAGAGTGCGGGAAGCAGGTTTAGCCTCGCCTCTCAAACTTAAAAACAAGCTATTACACTTAGTTAAAGATCTTCTATCTTTTAAAAGAAATATAGTGCGATTTATCCAGTACACCGGATCTAGATTTTTATTTGTTTTGTTTGGTAACAATTTCCATCCTGACTGTCTATAATTTGAAGTATCAGTTTTGGATCCAAATAGGGGCCAGAAAACTAAACAATCATCGCTCTTAATAAAATGTTCTGAAGCAATGCTTAGTAACGTGAGATCGTGGATTCGCCTTCCGGAGTACAATAGCAATAAGGTAGCTGCTAGCCTACTACTTTCAAAAACACTATTATTATCAATCACCTTATTTTCTAGAAATGTAATAAGACTATCAATATTCCAGATGGGTGGTTTAATTGCCACTGGTTTACGCAGGGCAATAGATTTTAACACGTGTTTTACCACTGTGTGGGAACTTAACAGAGCTGAATTATCTGCGTTACATAATGTGGATACAACTGACTTATGAAGGAGAATAGTGTTGTATGATAACTTTTCTACCAAATGTAAATCTGCCAAAAATTTTGCTAGGTTGGAACCCGAAGGGTTAAACATATCGATATTTTCTTTTCTTGCCCAAACAAGCCACCGATTCCACGCTACTTTATATGTTTTTCTTGTGGAAGGACGCCATGACGATTGTAATAACTTGAGCTGTTCTGGTGACCAGTTGGTTAAATTCTGCGACCACCCCCACACATCCACACTTCTAGTGTCATTTCCTGAACTTGTGGGGGCGGTAAGCCGGTCGATGTGTCTATTAAGACCTGATGCAGGTTCTGAAGGCAAAATGGGGCTCGTAGAGCTCGTGCTTTGATGTCTGCTCGCCAAAATACTTTCTTCCATCGTGGTACTACCAGCAAAAACTTCCCCACTGCCGTGTTTAAGTGCGACGGAACTTTCGGCACTAGGTAAGGTGGGGGAAATACCCAAGCTAGGTCGTAAATCCACTCCCTGGAAAAGGCGTCGTGATATAGAGCTTTCTGGTCGTTCTAGTCGAGCGACACATAATTGAGGACCACGTGAGCTGTCGCGGATGCAAATAAGTCGATTATGGGAACTCCCATCTTTTTGAATACAACTTCCGTCCCCTGAGTCGTTATGTGCCATTCTGGAGGGGTTCGAAGCCTCGACAGATGGTCGGCGTGGGCGTTGTAGCGCCCGGGAATGTACTTCACCTCTAGATGAATCTGGTGAAAGTCCAATAGTTGATAAATTTTGTATGTTATTTCCATAAGGTCCAATGATTTGGTACCGCCTTCGCGCCGCAAAAATGCTACCGCCGTCCGGTTGTCGGTCTGTAACAGCACTGTGCTCTGTTTCAAATAATGACCTTGTTCTAGCAGAACTTTCAGAACTGTCAGTAAATCTTTTTGGTTGCAATGTAGTGATTTTTCTTCGTCCGACCGCAGTCCTGACGTCGGGTGTCCGTTCATCTGCATTCCCCATGCCATGTCTGATGCATCGGTACTCAGAAAATGAGCTGGTGGGGGAAAGTGAATTCGGGACGTGCCCTGATAATTGTCCATCCACCATTTTAGGTCGTTCTTGCAAACTTCTGGGAGACAATACCTTCGTACTTGGTTGAACTTGGGCAGAGAGTTTAGGAACCGTAAGAGGTTCCGATAATTTAAGCGGCCTCTTGGTACCACAAAACTTGCAAAATTTAGTAGTCCAACCAGACTTTGCAGTTCTTTTAAGGTCGTTGTGCCTTTTTCTAAAATGTTTAATGTCTGGTCTGCTACTTGCTCCTGCCTGTTCGAAGGTAGAGTTTTTAGGTTTTGCCACGTATCCCAAACTACGCCCAGGTAAGACAACTTTTTCTGAGGCTCCAAAATAGATTTGTTGAAGTTGATATGCCATCCTAGATGCTGGAGGCGTTCTATCACAAGCTTCACGTGCTTGCGAAGGGCCAGGGGCTGCTGATGAATGATCAGAAAATCGTTTAGGTACACTATAAGGCGAACACCGTCGTTTCTCAACGTCTCGGCAACCCAGTTTGTTAGAGTCGCAAAAACCTTCGGTGCAGTACTGAGACCGAACGGCAGACATGTCATTTGAAGTAATCGGCCTTCGAATATCAGCCTCAGGAAGGTCCTGTGGGACCTGGCGATTGGCAGGTGGAAGTACGCCTGGGAAATGTCGATCTTGCACAGCCAATCGCGAGGTTGTAGAACTACCGGTATTTTTTGTACATTTATTAAACGAAAAGGCTCGGTCAGAACGAAACGATTCAAGGCTTTCAAGTTGAAAATTGGTCTTAAAGTTCCGTCGCTCTTTGGAACTAGGAACATTGTAGAAAGAAAGCTCGGGGCAAGCTTTACTTCTTCTAAGATCCCTTGCCGTTCCATTTGTACAATTAGCTTTCTCATTGACTGAGTAGCGGGTGTGTGAAACGCACTGGTTTGTGAATTGAGCACAATAAGCGGGGGTTTCACTCGAAAGGGTATGCGATATCCTTTTATGAACTTTAAGATAGTGATTGGGGCTCCAAGCCTCTTCCAGTGGTTGTAATATTTCGTTAACTGACCTGCCCTGAAGTGTGAGTCAATATCTTTGTCTCTTGTTGTCGTAATTTGAGGGCGAACCTGCACGCTTACGTTTACGGTTACGGCCCTGTTGCTCACGCCTTTGCCTGGGTTGGCGAAAATTATGACCATGGTTTGAGCCACCTCTGTAATTTTGTACGTTACCATTATAACCTCGTGGTCCTATATGGTGCGAGCAACCACGCACGTGCGGGTGAGCTGCGTGCAAACACCCTGTGGCGCAATGGCCATGTCCAACACCCTGCGAGGGCGTGGTTGACTGGAACGACCCCTGCGAGGGGCGATTAACCTTGCTAGGTCCTGCTTGCGGAGCAGGATTATTGCTGGGTGTCAGTTTTCTAACGGGCCAAAAAGCCTTTCGCACACCTCCAGCTTTTTCTAGGGCTGCTGTGAGCTTCCCGGTTTCAAACAAGTTTTGACAAGAAGGTGGAATTTTGTTAAAATTACCCTTAACATGCGGGTCGCGCACATTTTTTAAAACGGCGTCTCTACGCATTTGGATGACCTCGGCTCGATGCCCGCAAATCAACTGCATGAGATCAGAGGATACCTGAGCATATTCTCCACCTGAAAATAGGTCAGTGACCTTCTTGATTGCGCTGGTGCAATCGAAAGATTCAGTGGCAGACTGTGACCATGAAGAAAACTCATTTACACATTTCGTCAAGACCTCGGCCTGACGAAGCGCGCAGTAGCTGAGAGCAGCATACGCTCGGTCAGCATGTGCGAGATTTTTAGCCACGTCATAGGGCTTGAGTTCATCGTTAGCCTCAAGTTCAACAAAACCCGGCGCGTGACTGTAAAGTTTTTGTGTTTCAGCATACCTAACCTCCGACCACGTGGAGTCGTCAAAATGTTGTATTGAATTTAAAATGGTTAAATACAATTCTGGAGTTTTCGGAACTGACGGCTCCTTTAATTTTGTCTTAATACCTGAAGCGAAACTAGTGTTGTTGGAATCTACGGGAGCCACTGCGGCTGGCTCTTCTACTCCAATACTCGGGCAAAGTGATAATACATCGTCATTATCATTGGACGGCCTATTAGAAGGGCATTCAAAATTATTGCAGGGACAATGAACTTGCTGCCGGCTTATACACTGGTTTACCTCGAGTACAGGATCCTGGCGAGCTCTCGAGCGGGAGCTTTTCTTGCCCCCCCTCTTTTTGTGGCGGCGGCGTTTACTGCGCTTGCGGCTGCACGAGCTCGAAGAACTCGAAGAATCGGTGTCCGAGCTGGAACTCGAGGAGCTGCTTGATTTCTTGCGCTTCTGCTTCTCCTTTCCCCGGTCTACTGACGGCCCCGGTGCGTCGACTGCGTCCTCTTTGTCTCGCTCATCGTTAGAAGACATTTCTAACAAAATTAATTAAAAATTATTAACTCGTAACAAAAACTTTTTACGCTCTAATCGCAATAAAAAGACTAGGTAACAAACCTTGTTTTTGTCCTGCGCCGAAATAATAAAATCAGCTATAACAATGATCTCAGATGAGACTAAGTAATTGCAAATAAAATTATTCCAAAGATTTTAAAGAAAAAGAAAAATTTTTTGTCAACAGTCTACTGCAACTTGTATAAAATTGCAGGTTACCTGCTCATTTTTTAAATAAAAATTTTTGAATTTCGAACGGTTTTTCCGTTTAGAATTATAATCACAGGTATAATAGTTGTACAAATTCTTACCTGCAATAGGGAATCGTAACTTACTATAAGTAAAATTTTAAAACTGGCAGGAGCAGACCTCCTGCAGTAAAATTTTTGTCGAAACAGGAAGGGAGACTGATGTCTCCGCGGGAACCAAAATGCCAATGAGCTAGAGCGGCCGAAGACTTCACCTTTTAAGACCTCGGCCCTGCCTTGGTGGTGACGTGTTAAGCTTGACGTGCGTCATACCCGGTGGATTTGTAGAGGGAATCGTTCAGGAAACAGCGGAACCGGAAGTGCCTATCTCAATAGTATGCTTTGAATAACGGTACAGTTATTTAATGATAATTGTTTCCCAGGCAAATTCAGCAAGATAAAGCTACTAAAGAAGGACACGATCTCCTCCCCACTGGACTTTCGGCACACCCTGACTGTCCGACCCTCGGAGGACGACAGCAATTGCAGCGTCAAGCAACTGGTGGCAGTTGCCAAGGACACGCCTCCTGGGTCACCTGCCATCATGCGGGCCATAGCACGTGAGTCCATACGTCCTTACATTACTCCAAAAACATACAAAAAAAAAAAACGAACCACACCTCGGACACTTACCGTCTTATTAATAAAGATACAGTAGATTTTAAGTAGCGTTACTGGAGGTCTACTTCTCTGGTTTGTTGTATGGTAAATACGTGACATCCAGTCTTAATTGACATACGTCAAATAACTAATATGCTCTTTACCTTTTTATGAATAAGAGGCTTACACAATAACTCAAATTTAAAAATTTAAAAACCCCAGACAGGCCCCTCATCAACTTAACTAGAACTAGAGCTAATCTTAAAAAGATCATGGTCACCTTACCATATACTTTCAATATCATTAAAGTAACACTGTACCAAATTTTAAATCGATAGGACGAATGGAAGGTAGTTAGACCTCTCATCCACTATTTAAGAGCTGATCATCTTCAAACGGCTGATCAGATCATGGTTACCTTACCATATACTTTCAATATCATAGATAAATGCTAATGTTAAATGTTAGATAGATGGTACCAAATTTCAAATCGATCGGACATATGGAAGCTAGTTAGATCCCCTCATCATCTAGAAAAGAGCTGATCAGATCTTCATGAGACATGGCTAAGAACACTCGGCCTGAAATTATCTATGATACAAAAAAACTAAACGAAAATCGGTTCAGCCGTTTGGGCTCTACGATGCCACATAAATTATAACACCCCTCTCTGAATTTTCGCTCGGGGGTTAAAAATGATACCCGCCTTCAATTTAAAGTTTCACAAACATGAACTGAACACTTACTCTTTTTCGAACTCGGTTGAAATAGGTACTAAAACCTTCGCGTCTTATCTTACTTACACAAGCATGGTGTGCTTTTTAACCGACTTCATAAAAAAATGTTTTTAGTTTATTTATGTGCTAGTTTAGGTTAAAGGGGGCGCTTTTTGCGTGGTTCATAGAGTGTTATGTTTCCTCAGTGCCTGCCGACGGGGTGAAGGGAAAAACCTGGGGCCCTTCAACGTTGCACCAGAGAGAACGCGGGCACCTCCCTTTGCCGGCCCTGGCTCG
Source organism: Euspilapteryx auroguttella (assembly GCA_951802225.1). NCBI lineage: Eukaryota > Metazoa > Arthropoda > Insecta > Lepidoptera > Gracillariidae > Euspilapteryx > Euspilapteryx auroguttella. The sequence goes on along the minus strand of OX637641.1, from coordinate 248,050 downwards.
CCCTCGGCCCGCGAACCAGAAGTTCAGCAAATCCGCCCCTGACCTCCCACCGGCCACGCCTCTACACCACCACCCAGGTAAACTGCACATTGTAACCTCCCCCTCCGGTAGCTCAAACACCAGATTGTCCCGCAAGCAAAGAAAGTCCAAATCCCAAGTTCGACAACGATCCCGGACGCCCGCGGAGATCGCCCGCGCCGGCTCGCACGACGACCTTTTGTACGAAAACGCGACGCCGAGGCGGAACAAGTTTCTTCTGTGCCCAATGTTCGGCAGTTCCGAAGTGCCGCATCACTATGATACGGTGTTTACTGCAGCGGGCCCCTCGACGGCTCCGGTGGCGACCCCGGGGCCCGCTCCGGCGCCCCGAGGGGCCCGCAGATCGAGCGGTTTCCTGCGCGGTCGGCGATCCCCGAGCCCCTCGGGACTCGTGGCGGACGACGACACCGCAGAATTGCTCACACACCAGTAAGTTTGCTCTGTAATTTTTAAAGAAGCATTTATTTTTTGTATATATTTTTTTTTTTTTTTTAAGTAACCGAACATCACTAGTCGCGCGGTTTTTTTTAATTCCAAACGAACCGATTTCCGGACAGTGATTTAGTTGCCATATAGAGACATATCATTTAACTAACACATTCCAGTTTTGTATGGAATTGGCGTGATTGTGTTTTCATAGCTCTTCGTCCTGGAAGAGTTACCCGAATATGCAAAAGTTTGAAATGAAATTTTACCCCAAACCTTATATTACAGAAATAAGATTTAGTTAAGATTTGATTTAGTGTGTAAGCATAAATGTTATTAGCTAGTATAAACGAAAGACTTTCTTTACATTCTAGAGTTTACAATAATGTTATGTAGCTTTACCCTTTCTTCGAACCAGTGTTTGGTCTATTCTCTTTATGTTTTTCTATTTTTTTTTATTTTACTTTTACTTTCAAATATATTTCTTATTTTACTTTATCATTATACTTGTCCTTGATAGTTTTTTTTCTATTCTCAAATATCAATAAGAGTTATGTTTAAATGTTTTCTTTGATCAACATTTTGTATATGAATTGTAAAATTGTCATAGTCAAAAAACTAGGCTAGAAAAACTATTATTTACCTTCTCTCTTTACAATTATCATTTAACTAAATTAAAATAAATATAGGTTCCTACAAATACGGAATTGATTAGGATCTCAAAGTTTAAATCGTCGTATTTATTACAGTTAAATTAGCATGAAAAAAACTTACTAAAATACCAAAAAAATACACTTATGCTAACTTAATTGTAGTAAAGTTATATATAGGTATAGGTCTAATTATCTGCAGGTATGTTCCCGCTGTTTTTTTTTTTTTTAATTTTACAGATTGTCATTTTTTTTTATTTTACAGATTTAGTAATTTTTTTTCCTAGCTACATAAAATGTGTCAACTCAAGTCGCCATTTCTGTTTTGTTTTTCTTGCTTGCATTCTGAAGGATCGTCGCAGGACAATATCCTTTATCCTTGTGAGTATGTTTGTAACTGTGCATCAGAAATTTTCTTTAGATTAAAATTGTGTTTTAAATAACATTTTTGATTGTTTTTCCACTGGCACGAAAAGCGCCTCGTAATTTTAAAAGTCGGTTAAATCTACAGACATTGAGCTTTCCACACACGTGCCGAGGCAGACAAACTTTTTTACAGTGAATGTTTAGGGATCAAACAGACGAGGGACGCCGGTCGGCGACGGCCGCGCGACCGTCGGCGGCAGTCGCGCCACAGTAAATCGTATATATCATACATTTTATTGCAAACTAAGTGTGTGTTACAGATTGTAGGTAGAAAGAAACAGAATTTATAAAACTTTGTTGCCCTCCTAGGGCGCCAGTCAGTCGGCGGCAGTCGCCGCCCGTACTATCTTCTACAAGATGACTTTGAAATCAGCGTTTATTTTTTAACACGGCACTCCGACTATGATACTGAATCGATAAAAAAATGTTTTAAATAAATCGGCGTTGTCAAAAAAATATATTAAAATGCCTATTTGTACATCAGTAAGGGATCGCGCAGTGGTCTTTTGTTATTTTTTGTATAAGGTGTCTGTCCCGTAAGGGCTCAAACAGACGAGCGGCGGTGTGTCGGTGACTGGAGGATTGTGCGGTCGCGCAGCTGTCGCGTGGCCGTCGCTCGTCTGTTTAAGCCCTAACGTGTCTGATACGCTCAATGTCTGTAGATATAAAATAAACCGACCTTTCGCTACGAGTCGTTTGATCATACTGAGAACTTATTGTATTAGAAAGCAGAACTGTAAGAGAGGATAATAATTTAAAGTCATTGTACAGACTGCGGGAACACTTGTTAGATTTAGTATATAATTTGTCTGGTCTTAGACCTGACTAGAGTTTATGCTGCGGCACTGTGCGACAGTCTGTGTTATGATATGTAAAGTGTGCGATTCGTAGTTTTAGTTGTTTTTATTTTTATTATTTTGTAAATTGTAAGCATTTGTTTGCTTCCAAAGAGGTTTAGATAAGCGGTAGCTGTGCATGCTTGGCCATTTCTATGTTTATGCTAATTACAACTTATAAATCGTACATACATTTTTATTTATTTTATATATTACGTACTTACTTATTTGTTAGTTTCTTTTATAATTTACCGCTTTGTTGAAACTCACAGTTTAAATATTAAATGGCACGCTTTCAAATGTTTACAATATCGACCACCGGATCGCCAGGAAGTCTGTTTAACTGTGGCTTATTGAAATTTGATTTTGTTTAAATTACATACATACATACTTAACGTCACGCCTGTATCCCATCGGGGTAGGCAGAGACAATATGAATTGAATTGTTTAAAATTTAGTATTGTTGCATTTTGGTTCGTTGAGTAGACTTTCTGTCGACAGTAGGTGTAGTGTACGGCAGGCGGCGCGTCAAGAGCTCTCGCAATTCCGAACATCATGTCGACTTGCCGCCGCGGCTTGTGACCGAGCTCTTCTACTATTTAAAACCTAATCTTAAAAGGAATATTCTTCGGTGATCTGGCACATTATACACTGAGCCTTTTTTTTTATATTACTTATCAAAAATAAACCTTTTTCCATAAAATTGATTCTGGTGTATTCTTTTAACATGGGTCTACTAATCTGAGCACTAACATTACCCTAACTAGCTGATTAATAAAGTTTAATAAATATTTTAACGAAGCGCGGACAGTGATAATTTAAATCAAAATAACTTCTAAATATAATTAAAAACTGGATTGGTGAAGGCGGGACAGAAAAATAAAAGAAATGATCAATAAATATGCTTAGCTTGCTATAATCCGGTTAAAGCGGCCGGCGAAGTACGATAGGTTCTAGACTTCTAGTGTTATATTCAAGCTATTGATTGCACAATTGTGAGTACCTTTATTATTTTTTGGTAGTAATTTAGTGGTTTGTTTTGCTATTGTATCACTTATTCTTTTTTTTTATTTAGCATGTCCATTAGGTGCATCCTTAGACGTACGTGCATGTTTGTTATTTTAGTTATGTTTGGCTTTCTTGCATAATGTGACTCAATTTATTTAAACTAAGGAATGAAACTTTTTTGTTTTGTGTTTTTTGTTACAAAAATGATATTTTTTATCTATAGATAAAGCCTTTTGTGAATTTTGTTCAAAAAAATCCTTATTGATCTGCATATCTAATGTAATTATTGTAAATGCACTTTTTTTTCTCATTAAAACATTCACGACATGCTTTATTTGTGACTGACACTTGCATTTTTGACCTGAAATTGATTCGAACCATCTTCTCTGTATATTGTACTTTTAAATATGGCACCAAAAAGTATTGCTTTTACTATGAGTCCGCGGCAGATAAGTCTGCGTGTGGTCAAAACGTGAATCAATTGACAATCAGCCATTTTGTTTTGAATGAAGTATAAGATAATTCTTTATTGCAAACAAAATGAAACATAAAGTACATAAAAGAACAAGTTACAAATATCAATGCAAATGGCGGCCTTATTACTAAAGGCAACCAATATACCCTGCCTGTCGTAAGAGGCGACTAAAAGGGGTCTTTGGGGCCGTGGGTGTGAAGGGCGGGGGCCCGACACACTCATCAAACGGCCCCAAGATGGGCAGCGGCACAGCTTGTGGCACTGTGCCGCCGCAGCTACAAAGGCGAGCCGGGGAGGGAACAACATGCCCTCCCTGAGCACGAAGCAGTTGAGCGTGGGAAGAACCACGGACGCCAGTAATGCGTGGTTCCCGGGGTCCTTCCCAAAAGCGCCAAGAGGGCCGCCGGGGGGTTTTAGTAGGTGCGAGCCCCACATACCCATAACGGGAATTGCGTTAGGCATTTCCCCCCGTTACAAAAAAAAAAGGCAACCAATACAGTATACAGTTATAATTATTATATAGTATACAGTGGCGCCACCAGTCGCGCGCATATCTAGCGCGGACTTTAGTAAAGTTTGTCTTATAGCGCGCATAACTTCGCTTCTCTAGGATTGAAATGTCAAAAATGCAATGCTACCAGTTGAGATTTGCACGCAAGCAGCTACGAGTCATCACCACAATTAACGGGCCTATGTTTCCCATTCACATAGGTTGCTTTATACCTTACACAGACTACAGTCCGGACGAGTGGGGGCCCGAGTTCCCGCTTTCCTCGCGCTACGCCGCCGCCGTGCCGATGCCCACGCTCTTTAACACTGAAGGTAATTAAGTTTTCTGCTACGAATAAAAATAATACTCAAGAAGCGTAACTTTTTACAAAACCGCTTCGATTTTGTTTCCACTTACGCACACAAAGTAACTGCAAATACAACGAAGCCCTCGCTATTGGCTGCTTCGCGCGCGTCTGTCGACAAAGCGGCGAGCTAGCTCCCTCGCTCTTGACTGGTACATATTATAGCTACTAGATAGCGATCAAGTGCGACATGTTCAAAATATTCAATAACTTTCTACTCGGCTCGTTTTTTGCGGCCTCTTGCATATTCTTGATACTATATAAGTTATTTGGTCTCCTCTAGATAGAGGATAGATAGTTGGTATCATAACGAGAATCATTTGAAAGAGGAGGGCTTGTTTGGGGTCCTCTCCAGGCGACCATTGTCGTAAGGCAAGCCAAACATTTGTTTCCCTAAGCCACTTGGTGGACACCCTGAACTATCTCGCCTCTCGCAGTATAGGATATTTTACCAAATAAGGTATCAATACCAATTAGATTAGATATGTAGTCTAATTGACTTTCAATAAGTGATATCTTGCTTACACTTCCCTAAGGAACCTACATGCAAAATTTAAGCCCGCTACGCCCAGTAGTTTCGGCTCTGCGTTGTCTGTCAGTCAGTCATTCAGTCAGTCGGTAACGGAAGAGTTTCAAGTATATTGATAAAGAATTGTTTGACTTTTGATTTTGATCGATAGCGCCATCTGTTAGACAAACGCTATATCAATTACATTTGGTTGTCACACGTCAGGTTACAAGTTCAAGAAGCCATCTATAATAGAGCTGGTGATGTACAATATGGCGGCGTTGCTAGGGGGCGTGGCCGCCGGCTACGACGTGCGAGTCTCCAACGTCAGTCCGCTACACCCCACGCTGCAGCCACACAGGTACTACCTAATAGTAGATAATCATCAATACATAGTATAACACAAAGTTGCTTCCCGCGTCTGTCCCTATAAGCTTAGGTTAGGTTATTGTCCCTATAGGCTTAAATCTTTTAAACTATGGAACGGATTTTGATGCGGATAGGTTAGGCGGTACGAAGTACGCCGGGTCGACTAGTCTATACCAATATTACAAAGAGGAAAGATTTGTTTGTTTGTTTGTAACGAATAGGCTCCGGAAATACTGAACCGATTTGAAAAATTCTTTCACTGGTAGGAAGCTACATTAACCCCGAGTGTCATAGGCTATATTAGATTTTCAAAAAAATAAGGGATCCTTAACTAAACTCAAATAATGTAACCCGAGGTGCAATATTTTTTCCGTTGTTTACATAGTTTGTTGTTGTTTGTTTTTTATTCGGTCATTCTGGGCAGTCAAAAGAATATTAGTCTATAGAGCCAAGTCTTTTGTAGTACTTATCTTATATTCTATGGCGTAACGAAGTAAGCCGGGAAAGCTCGTAGTGGAATATACATGGTTACTTTTGTATCGTAGAGGATAATTAATCACACGGTAGGCCTAGTTATTCAGAACTGATTCCTGAAAACCAAATTGAAAAATAATGAACCGTGCTCACTTGAGGTCCTTCGAAAGTTTTTTGTAAAACAAACTAAAAACTATGTGTAGCATCAGAGCAATGACCTACGGTGGCTTAGCTGGTGCCGGCTGGTGGAGAGCAATACGCGGGGGGGTAAACGAGGTGTCCATCGGCTCTAAGTTAGTTTTTTTTTTTATTCTCAAAAAAAAACAAGTAAAAAATTTTCGGCGTAACACTTCTGGTTTTTCTGTATTTCAAAATAGCACTTGTTCCTAGGTAATACAGTTTAGGGATGACGAAACCATAGACAAATCGGTTACGGCCTCCTAGTCCGCCACTGTACCAAATCAATAATAAGGCCAAGAATGGCGCCGCTTACCTATGTTTTTTAACCGACTTCAAAAAAGGAGGTTTACAGTTTGGCCTGTATGTATGTATGTATGTTTGTCCGCGATTATCTCGACTTTGGCTGAACCGATTTCGATGCGGTTTTCAGCTAAGTATTTGTCACATTCAGGAGAAGGTTATAAGTATTGAGTTTGTTGAAGGCGGGTCTCCTTTTGCAAAAAAGGAATTATTTACAAAAAGGAACCGCCTTCAACGAAGTGACACACACATAATCTGAGAACTTGCTCTTTTTCGATGTCGGTTAAAATAGGTACTAAAACCTTCTCCTGAACACAAGTAACAAATACATTTCTGAAAACCGTATCAAAATCCGTTCAGCCAAACGCGAGATAATCGCGGACAAACATGCATACATACATACTGATAAGCTCCTTTTTTTGAACGCGAGATAATCGCGGACAAACATACATACTGATAAGCTCCTTTTTTTGAAGTCGGTTAAAAGGAAATTATTGAAATTTCAGGTCAGATCACGAGTCGGAAGGCGCGAGCGGGGGCGGCGGCGGCGTGGGGGCGGCGGGGTTCGGCTTCGCGCACAACACGTACCACGGGCCGACGCGGCATCTGCGCGCGCCCTTAGCCGCCGTCACGGGAGCGCCGGTCACCTTCGTGAGTATAGTCAGGCCTTGCTCATTCCGCACTTTATCTATACCAATATTATAAAGAGGAAAGATTTGCTTGTTTGTAACGAATAGGCTCCGGAAATACTGAACCGATTTGAAATTATTATTTTACTGGTAGAAAGCTACTCTATCCCCGAGTGACATAGGCTATATAAGATTTTCAAAAAAATTAGGGATCCTTACGTAAACTCAAATAATGTAACCCAAGGTGCAATATTTTTTCGTTGTTTACATATTTTGACAGGTGGTTTGTTGTTGTTGTTTGTTTTTTTATTCGCCCATTCTGGGCAGTCAAAAGAACGAAGTCTATAGAGCCAAGTCTTTAGTAGTATCTTATATTCTATGGCGTAACGAAGTAAGCCGGGACCGCTCGTTAGGTATAAACCTGCCAGTACGTGCGGCGGGACCATCAGCCGCGGGCCGCGCCGCCGCACGCGTCTCATCATTCTCGCGCCAAGTTCTCGCATCCCTAATAATTGCTCGACGCCGTTAGCCTTAGCCTAGTGTAGAATCCGAGTAGAATCATTTGACAGAGGAGGGCTCGTTTGGGGGCCTCGCCAGGCAACTATTGTCGTAAGGCAAGCCAAACATTTGTTTGCCTGAGCCAATTGGTGGGCACCCTGAACTACCTCGCCTCTCACAGTATAGTATACTTTACCAAATAAGGTATCAATAGCGATTAGATTAGATGTAGTCTAATTGACTTTCAATAAGTGATATCTTGTATCCTGTATTGAATAAAGATTTTTTAATTTTTTGATTTTGGTTATTGTTCCTAAAACAGGCGCTCTCTCAAAGTAGCACCGGTCATTATCGCATGATATGCATTGCGGCTTTGGAGAGAAGAGTGAGAGAGAGATATTAACTCAAGGTTATATGTAACAGGAGCGATCTAGATTGTGCTTTATGTGTAAGCAGCTAGATTTAATTTTATTTAAACGGCTCCGTTGAGTGAGCCTTCTGTACCTGGTACTATTAGGTATTCTGTGGTATTGTTACGTCACTGGTCATGCCAACATTCAATTACTTGTAAAGTAATTGGCCGCCGGCGGATCCTTTAAACCATGGCCGAAATCAAAAATATGCATCTTTGACTCCCTAACTAATCTTTCTTAGAAATTTTAGCTTTGAGGATAATAGTGATCTTAAAAATATCCTTTTACGAAACTAAAGTTGCCACTTTAGGCATCAAACGTTTTTTTTTTCTTCTTAGATTTGAAACCTGAAAGCTACACAACAGGGCCTTAAAATTGTTAAGCTATACTATCTAGGGATTCAAAGACGCATATTTTTAATTTCGGCCATGGTTTACAAGATTTTAATATTTTTTTGGAGTGGCGTTAGTTTCGAACCGTGTAAATCCTTAATAATACTAACCTATTGACTTCATAGTATCTGAAAAAAATAGAGGTTAAAAACTTATATTTCTATCCTACAGATATCAAGTCTCCAAGTGGAAGAGCAGAAGCCGATCCGTTTCACCGACTCCCCGACTACGTACGCGCACGCGCACAGTTCGCCTTCCACCGGGTACGCGCCGCCACCGCAGTCGGGGACCTCGGGGCTCGGCACCACTCCCTCCCCCCACCTAGCAGATCTTTACCACAACTATAGAGACAATTTCCAGGCTACTCCCTCGTCGTCGTCCTCGGCAGTTGCCAATGCTACAGATTACTACTACCGCGCTGCAGAACGAACGGCCGATTACGTCGTCAAACACCCTTACTACGGCTACGATGAGTGTTCTTTCGAATACCACCCTTCCACTTCCCCCTCGCCGTCTCCTGGACACCGTTCAACGCGTAAACCGCCAGAGTACTGGCGACAGGAGCGACCCGTGGACTTAGGGTTAGAGTTAGCGCCTACCAAACTCCGCTCTAGTCTAAAGAAGTATAAGAAGACATCTTCAGGAGGCAGTTCTGGTGGTGGCACACCAACCAATCCAACTCCGCCGGACAGCCTCGCGAGCGAGACTGATAGTTCGTACGTGAGTGCAGCTTCGAGAGTTCGCTTCAGCCCTGAGACGCCTCTGCCGCCGCCGCATCCCGACAGACGCCTAGCGAGACACTCGTAGCCAAGGCTCGCCAGGTTCACAGATTATCTCGTGTGAACTGACGGTGATTGCAGTCTCATAGGCTGCTACAAGAATGCTGTCTTTCCCAGGCGTTAGTTTAAAAGAAGCAGGTAGATGTTTTTAGCGTCTTTAACAATGCTACAAGATTGCTGACAGGTTTTCGTTGGAATGACGGAGGTAGCATGGCGTTTTAACAGCATAGTTAACTTTAAACGTTGGTTGGTGCACATAGACCCTAGTCTCATTCTATGATTGCATAGATTTATTGAATAAACGATCGAGTTTTGTTATAAGTCGAGGTTTAAAAATTTAAGATTTGCGTTGGTAATGGCTGTATGATGTTTTCTTTTCCTACGAAACTAATACAACGTTATTATTTATAGGAAGGCTATTCTGAAGTGTAAAAAAGTAATTAAACAATGATGTCATATTCATTTTTATTTGGCGAAACAAATAAATACGTGTTAGTTACTGTAAAATCGCGCCAAATGTTCGCTAAAAGCTTCTGAACTGTCACCCCCTTACCACAAAAAAATTTGACCGGTCCAAAATACCAATTTGTATGACGAAATAGTGATTTGAACCTAGTCTAGTGATTTAGACCCGGTTTAACTCTTTTTGTGGTAAAGCCGTCAGATTTCTTGTAGTTTTATTATAGGACGTTACACGGACACGCGACGACAGCCGTAGTCGAACATCGAACGAAATTTTTGCATATGAGAGATAAGGATAGAGATACATTAAGACATCACAGTATTGAGAGACGTAACGGCCGGATTTTTAATTTTTTTTTCTCTCGTCTACCTGGCTTTACTTTAGAAAAGTGCAATGCATCGATATGATGTTTTGTCGCCGAACATTTAAAAATAAATTTGTAGCAAGTAAGTAATTGGAATCGCAATTGACCTGCGGCCCCTTGCCTTGTTATCACTCCAGGGCTGAGTCAGTACAGATAACAGCAGCGTAAGCTATGCATTGTCATTGCATTATGCTCTTTACTAGTAAGGAATAGAGTATAGGTGTGGGTAAGTTGATGTGCTGGCGTGAGTACAGAATTCATAAAGCAGACTCCGCAGGGTATGTGCACTTACTATTGTAACATTTATACAATAACACCAAAATTCATTACTAAGAATCTCGTTTCGATTAAAAATAACCATTTATTCGACTAATAGTCTACGTAAAGTTTAAATTGTGTTCATATACATTAATTTATTATTGTGTATATAATACTATACATTATATTTTTAAGAGATGAGACTGCACTATCATACATTACACGGAAATACATAAAAAGCAGTGCCTATTAATAAAATAAATAATTAGTACATAGTTTATAATACAGTGAAATGAATAGTACAGTGTATAATTAGTCAACTTTTTTCAATATACAAAATTTAATAATATTTAAAAATATGTGGAACAAAATAGAGTTTGTACAAATGTAAATAGATGAGTAGTTCACTAGCTTAGGGAAGTGTTTTCACAATAATTTAGTAAACTTAGCAGCGTGGAGTGACTCTTCAAGTTGTGAATCTTAGTATTTTGTACACAACTGTAGTATAGTGTAGAGTACACTCGTAGAGATAATCAATAATTTACAAATAGAACAGAGGCAAACTTTGTACAGTGTTCATATTATATCACATTAAGTTACAAAGTAAATTAACGACTTATCATATTATAACAGTAGTTTATTATTTGTATGAATTCATTATATTAATAACTATTTTTACTAACTTAAGATTATGTAGATTTTAGTATCTTCAGCTTTTGTTATCCGAAAATGAAGTTTAAATTAGGATATTACTAGTCCGATGTTTGCAAAAATATCCCAGCGGTCAGCACGGGCGGTCTGTAGTCTGAAGCTCAGGGACCCAGTTTGAAAATTACTTAGGAAATGTATTTGTCGAAACTCTAGTTTTACCTTTAATTATTTGAAATTCAGATTTAAAATATTACATGATTTATTAACCAATTTTCACGGTAAAATTATGAGTTTATCCAGTATTTTTTTATTAGAACTATGCATGATAATAAAAGCGGCCAGTATTTTTTTTGATTTGATTGTTATATGTTTATTTTGTGCAATAAAAGAAATTATTTAGCGTCCAATAACATTATGTATGTATTAATTTTATTATTCGTTTTGATATAACAGTATTTATCAAAGTATTTTACGTTCTGTAATACATAGACCTATATTGTATTGTTTCGTCGACAGTAGAGTGTTACTGCGAAACGAAGCTCTATCGTTGGATGATCTGTAAGTACAAGCCAAAACCTGACCAAATTACCTTAGGTTTGTCATTAAATAAGAATGCAAAAGTTAAAGAGTCACAAATCTATATTCGAGGTCGATGAATTTTTTTTTATGTTAAACAATACTACTTACTTTAATATTAACACTTACTACCTACTGTAAATATTTTTTTCTAATCACGGCAGGATTACTTAAAAATCTAGTCTCGAAATTTGTGTAATTTTAAATACAAAACAGGCTAGGACTGAGAACTCCTATCTTTATTTCTATGAGGAAAACAACGTGAATATATTGTGTTTCGCTAATTTAATTATCTTTTGTACATTCCGTGTCGGTAACTTTACATTCCATTTATTTAAGGCCTGCTACTTGCTTTTATTTTATATAGAATATAATATCATATGTTGTTATGTAATTTAAGTGAAATGGTTTTGTGTGCCAATAACTTGAGATGGGAGGATGCCTTACATCTGAATGTAAATTCGACAAATAAAAATAGTAAGTATGAGCTTTTTTGCTGCGTTTCATTTTAAATTATCACCTTTGCCACCGTAAATAACTTTAAACATAACTTAAATTTTGTAATATTTGAATAAAATGAGGCCTTGAACATATTTTTAGCGAGAGGTAAGGTTCTTCTTCTTCTTTTCTGTTATCCCTAGCGGGGACATGGGTCTTCAAGCATTTTCCTCCAATTTTGGCGGTCTTGAGCAACAGCGGGTAACTCCTCCCAGTTTAGTCCCATACTGTTTGCTTCTTGTAGCGTGGACCGGCGCCAGGTTGCCTTCGTACATTACAGCTGTTCCATACATTGGTTCGATCAGCTGGCGGGGTCAATGTACGGGACAGCTGATTTTTGTTTTGAGATTTCGACCCATGTTGCTTTGGGAAAGTTGTTAGGTTTTTCCCTCCTTTTATTTATTCCGCCATGTCAGAAACACCCGGTATATGTCACCGTAAAATAAACATCCGTTAGGATAATAATTTACGTAAGTACGTCAGTTTATAACCCAGCGTAGTTTGTAAATTAAATTAAATAAATTTACGAAAAGTATTATTTTCCGGAAACATATGCATCAATGACGCCCTAGATAACCTTGTTCAGAATTTGTAAAGCCTTGTTGTGTAGCTTTCCGGAGAAGTAATGATCTTAGAAATATTTTTAGTTTCACAAATGAATATTTATAAGATCATTATCCTGAATGCAACAGCCTTAAAAATTCGAAGCAAGATTATCTTGGGCGTCATTGATGCGTATTTTTTATTTCGGCCATGGCTTAGAAGATTAATTATTATTTATCGAAGTAGCGCTAGTATAGTATAATCAAAGTTTTAATTTAGTAGTGGAAGAAGGCCAAAAGTTTTGGTATTATCTTTTTTTAAACATCAAATTCCCAATTTTCCCGTAGGAATTTCTAGATCAAAATTAGTAGCTCTGGACTATCCATATATACCAAATTTCATTCAAATCGGTTCATTAGTTTTCTCAGGAAAGCGAGACAAACAGACAGAGTTACTTTCGCATTTATAATATTACTAGAGGCTGCCCCGCGGTTTAACCCGCGCAGATTTCTCATAAACACAAAAATCCCGATTTTTCCCGTTCCCGTGGGAATTTCGGAAAATCCCTTCTTAATGCTCCTACACTCCAAGGAACCTACGTGCCAATCAGCTTTCTACGCCCAGTAGTTTCGGCTCTGCGTTGTCTGTCAGTCAGTCAGTAACGGAAGAGTTTTATATATATTGATTACTAGTCGACCCGGCGAACTTCGTACCGCCTTACCTATTACTATGTTGTGAATGTTTTTTACATTTAAACCTACCTTTTGAATCACTGTATCTATTAAAAAAAACCGCATCAAAATCCGTGACATAGTTTTAAAGATATAAGCTTACCATAGGGACAGACGCGGGAAGCGACTTTGTTTTATACTATGTATTGAAGTAATTGATCTAAGCAGGCACATGTTATACAATTGCCCAGTAAGTACCTACTCTTTTCTCTCCTTTGAGAATAAGGAGCTGGCACATAATTTTTGTTTCAAGAGTATTTTTCTGTATATATCTGTAAGTATATAAGATATTGACTGCCAGACTCAAGTGGAACTGGGCTGGTCACGTCTGCCGCTTGGACCCGGACCGGTGGGCGAGAATCGCAACCGAGTGGGTTCCTAGTAGCAGACGCAAAAGTGGAAGACCAAGGAGGAGATGGCGGGACGATCTCGACTCTCACCTCGAGAACTGGCCGGAGTTGGCACAAGATCGGAAGGCTTGGCGAAATGGGGGGGAGGCCTTTGCCCAGCAGTGGGAAATTAACTAGGCAAAATAAATAAAATATAAGAAGTAGGATTCATTAAAATAGCTTTCTTTATAATCTGATTTGCTTGTTCGTGAATGACTGGATTTTAGTGAAATTGAAGTGATGGTTTAAATGTATGAATATTATGTTAAAGGTATTTTGTTGGGCGTAAACTATGTAACCTCTGCCTAACCCTTCAGGGAATAAAAGGCGTGAGATTATGTATGTATGTATGTGATGTAAACAATGTAAGTACCTACATTAAAAAAACATTATAGTGCCATTAAACTTTGATATCAATGTTCCTATATCAAATGTATTGTTTGTTATATGTCATGACGGTGGCGAACACTGCAAAGATGAATAATAAAAAGAAAAATGCAGAAAAAAAAAACGTTTCTTAAAGAAACAAGTTTGTTCTAGGTATTTTGTATTTTTTATTCCAAGTATAATTGTAATCCAGTAAAATTATGAACTATGAATAAAATAAAGTTAAGTAATTTAGATATACAGGTTAAGTTTAAGTACGTACTTATACGAAAACAGTAAAAACTGCGCACTCTTGCGAAAATACTAAAACATTTCTAACCTTGATTTAAAAATATAGGAAGTTAATGTTATATATTCTTACTAGTCGACCCGGCGAACCAGTTTCTATGTTGCTCGTGTATTATACTTATAAAATTCCTCTTAAATTACTATTATTTTTATATTATATTATTATCTATTAAAAAAAACCGCATCAAAATCCGTTGCACATTAGGGACAGACTCGGGAAGCGACTTTCTGGCGACTTTGTTTTATACTATGTATTGATTTATATTTTCTCCTAATTAATAGCCTACAGTGATGATAGATTAAATATATACACAAAACACAAAAAAGACAATATTTTCAAAATTCAGATTTTTTATTGATACTTAATTAATAAAAATATTCTTATTTAATCTGTACATTAAACAAAGTTAGTAGGTAGGTTTATCGGAAATACTTTTATATTTTTTTATATGGTTGTAGTAAGTACTAACTAAAGTACTTACCTATTAAACAACAAACAAAACCATTGTTCATATTTTACTAAATTTAAGATACGTTACCTAGCCAAATTTATTTTAGTACGTTCATAAATCTAAGTAAGCACAAACTATATATATCACATTATTTTAATTTAGAACCCAGGTAGGGTGCTAGGGGTAGGTAGGTGTATGTTATATTTATTTATTTTAAATTCACTCTACAGAACTAATAAGATAAAACTTAGGATTAGGCCTACTGATAGGTTACCTACATAACTACCTAACGATCTGCTTATACCGACCGAGGTAAGTATGAGATTTTAAACCAAACAAAACGAATCATATAATAAAAGAAACGTCTAGATCTTATTTTGATGACATAAAAATGCGAAATATTAAAAACAAAAACTTTGAATAAAAATTTCCAAGGATAGAGTTATATCGTCACAAAATATTAACTTTTTAGGTTGTTGTGTTAAATGAAAGAAAATTTTCAAAAGTAAGAACCAACTCTTTTCGACAAGAAACCATGCAAATGCTTTAATTGTTTTTTGTTTCTTTTGAAAGTTATTTCTTTTTAAAAGGTTATGAGGGTCTCAGAAAACATAATAAATAAGTAAAGTATTTTTTTCAGTGGGGTGCCTTGTAGCTACCTACTACCTAATATATTAGAGTAAATTTTTTAATCAGAGTTACCTACCAAAGTTATCATAAAGAAAAGTTGGTAAGTACTTAATTAAATCACAAAACAAAACATATATATTTTTTATACTAAATTGACATGCACGATATATGTTATCGGTATATTTGTTAGATCTGATGAGTTTGAGGATATACACTTCTGGGTCAAATTCTCTTTAAAATCATGACCTGCATTCAAAAGCAAATTTTATGCTGCTTGTTGACTACATGCCGTAAGAATAGCAGCAATAAGGAGTTTGTTACTGAATGTGGTATGTTCATTATGTTCATGTGTATATCTATTATATTTTGACCCCTTTATTTAAGGCGGATAAACTCATAACGAGTACCCTGCAGCCTCGGGGGTTGCCGCAGGGTTATGTGGGGGGGTTGTACGCTCTGCAGTACCGGGCCGAAGAATAGGACTGAGGTATCCCCTGCCTGTCGTAAGAGGCGACTAAGAGGGGACCCCGGGGTCGTTGGGTGCACGAGGCGGGGGCCTCGTGTAGTCATATAACGGCCCCGAGAAGGACGGCGGAACGCGGTGTCCCGTTTCCGCCGTCGAGCGAAGGAAGAGCCATCCGCGCTCAGGGGGGACTACCTTCACCTGTCCCCCCGTGAAGAGGCTACACAGCCAATGCAGGGGGGGTCGCGGAGAATTCCACAGGCTTACCCGCGACCCTCCTGCTATCAGCCGAGAAGGACACCGGCGGGGTTTTAGTGGGTGCGAACCCCACATAACCCTGCGGCTCCCCCCGGGGCTGCAGGGTACTCGTTAGGAGTTTCCCCGCCTTAAAAAAAAAAAAAGGGTTATGTGGGGTTCGCACCTACTTAAACCCCGCCGGTGTCCATCTCGTCTGTTAGCAAGGAGCTCACGGGAGATCTTTCGATATTTACGTTCAACTCCGCGACCCCCTCCAGCAATGGCTCTTCGGCCTCTTCTCGCGGGGACATAGTGATCGCCCCCCCGCAGCGTGGAACTCTTATATTTTGACCAAATTTACATGTGACGAGACACTAGCGCCACTTTATATAAGTAATTAATATCTTCTAAACTATGGCCGAAATAAAAAATATGCGAAAAGTTTAAGGCTCTATTGTGTAGCTTTCAGGACAATGATCTCAGAAATATTCGTTTGTGAAACTAAAAGTGGCCACTTTAGGCAACAAACAAAAGTATATTCCTTAGATTTGGAACCTGAAAGTTAAACAACAGAGTCTTAAAAATTCTAAGCTAGATTATCTAGGGCGTCATTAACGCGTATTTTTGATTTCGGCCATGGTTTAGAAGATATTAAGAGCTAATCTAAGAGAAGAAATACCTCATCAGGGGAAAAACGGTGCGATATTAGCCCCACTTCGATAAATAATAATTAAAAATAACGAACTTTTAAATATATGTAAGTACCATCTTTTGTATACCACATCAAAGCAATAAATATTTGAATCTTAAATCTTCTTAACCATGGCCGAAATACTAAACTACACAACAGCTAGGGCCTTAAAAAATCTAAGCAAGATTATCTAGGGAGTCAAAGACGCATATTTTTGATGTCGGCTATGGTTTATAAGATTTTAAGTATTTATCGGTGGCGCTAGTTTCGCACCGTGAAATCGAAATATTACTTCTTGTATATATAAAATGTTTTACATATTTTTTAACCGACTTCAAAAAAGTAGGGTATCAATTTGACCTGTATGTTTGTGCGTGATTATCTCACATTTGGCTGAACCGATTTTAAAGCGTTGAGGTTTTAGTATGTACCGTCACGCCCGTTGTTCGTCAGCGATGCCACTGGTAAATAAATTCTAATTTGAGTGAGACATTATGAGTTCATTACTGGACTGAGTACGTACCTGTCTTCAAACGGATTAGGTACGTAGAGGAAACTAACGGCCCGTGTGTGAGAGAGCCCTAAAACATAATGTTGCTATCCAAAAAAGCAACAATATTCGTTTAATCACAATTTTTTTTCCAAGCTATATAAATTTGCATTTACGACATTCGAGATGTGTTTCGTTGCGTAACTCAAATTACTTAACCTTCAACTTTTTTTTTTCAATCACGCTTGCTAAGCATGCATTTATGTACCTAACCTAGTAGTTGAATGGGTATTTTTATGTCATGTACAGTGGCGGACACGCTCGGCGTAACACTTCCGGTTTTTCTGTATTGCAAAATAGCTCTTGTTCTTTGGTAATACAGTCTAGGGCTGACGAAACCATAGACAAATCTGTTACGGCCTCCTAGTCCGCCACTGTACCTTTCTCTACAGTAGCTGAAATTTTTCTTCCCTATTTTCGAATACTTGTGCACTCAGAGTAAGGAACCGCTACGCTTGTGCATCAATCGATTTTTCGAATCGAAATTTCCCAGGCCGTCAAAAAATGACTTAAATCGTCCACCAATGGTGACTGACGATGACGGGGCACTGTACAGCGACTGTGAGCGTTGCCGCGACACCGGCTCCACTACCATTGAACTTTCCTGGCATTGAGAGAGCGCCAAGGTCACCGGACCATCGTACGCGGCATGGGCCGTGAGTGTCCGTGACGCGGGACGTGCCGTCGGTTTCCTTCATCTAAAATACGCTGCGACTATTATACTGCCTAAACAAAATATTTTGCCGACAATTTATGAAAATACGATTAGGTTAGGTATCTTCCGTCTGATTGATATTTCGTTTTGCAGCTTGCAGTTCTTTATACCTCTACTTCGCTCAGGCAACTGTGACTTAAAATTTTATTACAATAATATTATACGCAATGGTAAGTTGAGAGTCAGTCCTATTAGACAAACAGTAACGCCACTCTAGAAGAAAAATCATAGCTTCTAAGTAAGGCTTTTTAACAAAAAAGGGAACCCTTGTGCATTAGATCTTGGTCTCTAGTATTATTTAAGTATTTCAAATAATATCTAGTTGAAATGTTTAAGCACTACAGTTCGTGGCTAAAAAAAAGTGGCCAGTTTTACCACACAATCTAATGCACTAGGGTTCCTTTTTTTGATTAAAAAAAAACCTTTAGAAGATAATGATAGTGGAGTCACTGTTTATGTATAACTTATAAGGACTTCAAAGCCAGACAAAGACATACAAGTGACAAGTTTGAAAGCGTGGCGCGCCAGCTCTTTATCAATACCTACATACATAATCAATACATAGTATAAAACGTACATAGTATATAGACGTCTGTCCCTATGTATGCTTAAATCTTTAAAACTACGCAATGGATTTCGATGCGGTTTTTTTTATTAGATAGAGTGATTCAAAAGGAAGGTTTATACGTATAATACATGCAATAAATAGTAAAAGGTTAGGCAGTACGAAGTTCGCCGGGTCGGCTAGTATAGTATATAGTATAAAAAGTCGCTTTCCGCGTCTGTCCCTATGTATGCTTAGATCTTTAAAACTACGCAACTGATTAAGAAGGGTTTTTTTTTAATAGATATAGTGATTCGAGAGGAAGGTTTAAAGATATAATACATGCACAAAATACTAATAGGTTAGGCGGAACGAAGTTCGCCGGGTGGACTTGTAACATCTAAATTGCACAAAGACCGATAAACGGTAACCTAAGTACCTCTACGGAACCCATGCTCAAGCTTTATAACTATTTTAACTTGATTTGATATTTTAATTGTGCATACTAATTTTGTAAATTTTCAAAATGTGGACTGGATATAAATAAAGCCTATCGAATAGGTAAGTATAATTCGCATAAAGCATAATTACTTATGAGACAGTTTACCGCGATACTATCGCCATTCGCGAAAAAAAATTATATCTTCTAAACTAAGGCAAATATCAAAAATGTGGCACAGTATGACACTAGATAATGTAGCCTAGTATTTTTTGAGCACAGTAAAGTAGTCCTAACTTAAAAGAATAAAAATTATACACAGATTGTTGCTAAAATTTGCCACTTTTAGCAACACTTTGTAGCTTTCTTTGGTCTTTAATTTAAAAGCTATACTTACAACAGTGCCCTAAAAATACTAGGCTACATTATCTAGTGTCATACTGTGCTGTGCCACATTTTTGATATTTGCCTTAGTTTAGAAGATATTAATTTTTTTCGCGAATGGCGCTAGCATCGCTGTAAACTCTCTTAATTAGATAATAATATAAATTCGCAAAATGCTTCCTATAGCAAAATTTGCTTTAAAATGTAGATGGTTTTGTTTGATTGCATTATACATTCTTCAAAATGAGTTTGAGGATGTAGCGGGATGATCTTCAACAAATATATAGTAGTGGCGGACTAGGAGGCCGTAACAGATTTGTCTATGGTTTCGTCAGCCCTAGACTGTGTTGCCAAAGAACAAGAGCTATTTTGCAATACAGAAAAACCGGAAGTGTTACGGCGACCTAGACCGCCACTGTACTAGAGAGGCTGCCCACGGTTTTTCCCGCGCAGATTTCTCATAAACACAAAATTGCCGTTTTCTCCCGTTCCCGTGGGAATTTCGGGAAATCCCTTCTTAGTGCTCACCTACACTCCCCAAGGAACCCACGTGCCAATTTTCAGCTTTCTACGCCCAGTAGGTAGTTTAGGCTCTGCGTTGTCTGTCAGTCAGTCAGTCAGTCAGTAACGGAACAGTTTAGATAAAGTCACTTCCTGTATCTTTAAAACAACGCAACGGACTTTGATGCGTTTTTTTATTAGGTAGAGTGATTCATGAGGAAAGTTTATAAGTATAATACATAGACAAAATACTAAAAGATTAGGCGGTACGAAGTTCGCCGTGCCGACTAGTATGATAATACAAAAAGCACCGTTTCTTTTGTTTTAAAAAAAACATTAGTTATTATCTCTAAGCAATTATTGAGTAATAATGTGCCGAATTAATATTCATTCGAAATATTAGAATATTAGGTACATTATCATCCAATGAATTCGAGCTAAGTCAGCATTGCTCGTTTACGACTATAAATAATAATGACGAATTTCTTTAGAATCATGGTGCCAGTAGGTCATTTTCGTGAATGACATTCCTATCTATCAATTTAGCCAATGGCCGTTCTAGTCGGGATCTACAACCACTTTCAATCGAGGTGACATTGGACACAATGTACGTACGATGTGAACAATATTAAAGTATAATTTCAACTTACTTATTACCCCTTATAGCTATTATATATTTATCACTTTTTCCCGCATGCCTTTATATAATATTTAATTTAATTTTAGTTTTAAGTTGCATGAGATTAAAATATTATAATTTAAGTATTGCAAGCAGAAGTACGTCCGACACCATTTAATAGTCACTAAAACAATAATAGCCCTGGCACAGACTGTGGTCTATTTGGGCTATTATCATAAAACAACATCAAAGTAAAAACAAGTCGAATATTTGGCTCTACGTTACTTAAATACTATGTTTACTTAGGCTTTATATGTTACTGCATGTTGTAAACTTCCATAAAGTTGTAAATAAATAAATAAAAATAAAAAAACTTATAGTCATTAGGCGGTTATCACATTGCCACGCAACACGCAGCGTGGCGCGTGAATGCGTATTCTAACGTTGATTGTAAGTACCTCCATTTGTATAGTAACACGCGCAGTCCAACACACAGAAAATGCATCCACGTGCGCGCGCGTAGGTGTGCGTCGAAACGCAACATGCAGCGTGGTGCGTAGCATGTGATAACCGCCTTATAGTGGTGAGTGGTTAGCACACTTAGCGCTTAAACAGACGACGCCACTACCACCGCGCCACAACGCTGTTCACACACGCCTCCACCCGCCGCGCAATCAATGCAAATTTTATAGTTCCACTGTAGATACTATATTGTTATTAAATACTAGCTGAGACGGCGAACTTCGTTACGCCACAGAATTTATTTAAGATACTACTAAACACTTGGCTCTATAGACTATGTTCTTTTGTCCAGAATGGGCTAAATTAACTAATTAAAAATAACAAACAACAAACTACCAACTGTCAAAGTATGTAAACAACGAGGGAAAAAATGCACCTTGGGCTACATTTATCGAGTTAAAGTAAGGATCCCTAATTATTTTGAAAATCTTATATAGCCTATGTCACTCGGGGATAGTGTAGCTTCCTACCAGTGAAATAATTTTTCAAATCGGTTCAGTATTTCCGGAGCCTATTCGTTACAATGTTAAAAACAAATAAACAAATCTTTCCTCTTTATAATATTGGTGTAGACATGCTAGTTCTGAACTACGCACATGGCGGCAGCGCGGCGTCACGCGGACGCGGCCGCGGCGCGGTGGCGGCGTGTGTGAACAGTGTTGCGGTGCCGCGGCGTCGTCTGTTTAAAGTTTGACGAAAGAAAATTACAGAGCGAATGCGGAAGGCACGGTTTGGAGACGTAGGCCACAGCAAATGTTCACCGACCAAATCGATGACGTCAAGAAAGGCCGCGTGAAGAGTCCACACAACCCAACCCATATGTGCCTATGAAAGGGAAGGATTATGAGTCTATGACTGCAAAAGCGTAAGACGCACATTATGTCAGGATCGCAGATTTTGTTATAATCTCTTTCGCATATTATTAATGTTATGACTATATACCTAGTAACAAAAATATAATGCAGGCTTTCTTTTCTTCAGTAGGTAAGTAAGTAGTAGTACTATTTTTTTTTTGGTTTATGCCTTATATTCTTTTAGCCCACATTGAAACGCAAACTCGCCTTATGATAAAAAACAGAGCCGCCGTTAGCAGCAGCAGGTGCAGGCACGTAGACAGTATGCGCGGAGGGCGCGGCGTTGTGACAAGCTTTTATTGTAGTGTATCCAGTTTAGTTTTGACGAGCGAATGGAAGCGAGATGGTCACCACTACTCTTAGGCTTCGAACGCTCAGGCTGTTTTTTATCCGCGCGGAAACAAACCGTGCGGATAAAAATCCGCTGTTGCGGTTTTATTCCCGCGCGGTTTTAAAGGTTGTTATTTCATTTTCAACCTTATTCATTGGCCACGAAGGTACAGGCTAATTTTTAGCCGCGCGGAAACAAAACCGCAACAGCGGAATTTATCCGCTCGGTTTTTTATCCGCTGGTGCGGACACTTCCATAAGATTCAATATGTTACATAAAAACCGCGCGGAAAAAATCCGCCTGTGCGTTTGAAGCCTTAGGCCGCATTTATGGCACGCGGAGCGTCGTGAGTGGCGTGCTGCGATTATATCAAACGTATAGCAATGTTATGATACCGTTTACGCAGATGCGTTGGGCGACGGCGCCGCGGGCCCCGCAGCGGTGCCCGCGCCGTTCAAAGCTTCAAGAACAAAACATAGTCCTGTTTTCGATATCGTAGGGAGACGCATTGGCGCCCGCAGCGTCGCCCGCGGCGGGGCCCGCGTCGGCGCCGCGTCTTCGTAAATGAGGCCTTACGCAACTTTTGACGCATTGTGGTACCAGTAACTGGGGTAGGTACAGTGGCGGACACGATCGGCGTAACACTTCCGGTTTTTCTGTATTGCAAAATAGCTCTTGTTCTTTGGCAATACAGTCTAGGGCTGACGAAACCATAGACAAATCTGTTACGGCCTCCTAGTCCGTGACCGTGACTGTACTAGCGTGCTAGAATACTAAACACTATCTTGCTATCCCAGCCCGAAAACTAGCCTCGAGTGTTCCGGTACTTAGGGTTAATCACTGAGCTAAATGTACAATTAAAATTCGATGACAATAGCCGAATTCGAAAATTATTGCAGCTTTACGTAATTTTATCTTCTAAACCCAAGGTCGAAATCTAAAATATGCATCAATGACACTCTAGATAATCTTGCTTAGAAATGTTAAGGCTCTGTTGTGTAGCTTTTAGGATAATGATCTTAGAAAATATTCGTTTGTTGCCTAAAGTGGTCACTTTTAGTTTCACAAAGTTTTTGATTTCGGCCATGGTTTAGAAGATATTAATTTTTTAATGAAGTAGCGCTAGTATCAACACCGTTCGCCCCTGTCCTAAAACAAATTGCAATGGTTTTTGAATGCTGTACTTTTTCATCGAATTTGATGTATTTGCTTATTTAATTAAGCGACTTCTCCCCCCTAACATGAAAAACTTGAAAAATTAATTTTAAAACTTAATTTTACTTTAATTTTGTATAGTTATTTAGCATACATAATTATTAAACGATAAACATGTTTTTTTTAGGCATCTAGAGTCGGGTTTTTACTATTTATTATGTGGCTCTATTATATTTAATTTTAAACAGAAAATAATTTAATGTTATTGACATTTTCTAAAAATTTTAATCAACGCATACAGTAATCTACAAACCAACATCTACATACATTACTTATTGTACTTAACATTACCTAGCCTGGCTATTTGGCAATGCAATTTTTTTGAACTTGATTGAGGTTTCATATTGTAATAAATCTACTAGGTATAAAAATATTTTTTAGTTAATTACTCACTAAATTTAAGGTATAATAATTACTTACCTCCGGATGATTTTACTTAGAACATGCACCTGTCGAACCTGGCGGGGCCGCGTCTAAGGCCAGTACGCAGCAATAGGTAAATGCTCTAGTATACATTGTAGTTCTGTTTTAAAATCTGTTATTACAATGCATATGTCGTAGGGAGATTTGAAAGTTAGGATTTGCGAAAACTAGGATACTTTTATAATATCGCACCCTCAATAATAAAAAGCATTAACTCGAAATTTGAAGTTTTCGGGAAATCGCATTTAAAGTTTGTGAACTTTGATTACCACACTTCAAAAATCAATAAAAAAATAAATAAAATAGACAGGAAACTTTTAATAATAGATACAGCTTGTTTGATTAATAGGTAACACAGTCGTATGTGTTATTTTTGTCGTATATTCAGGTAAGTATTTTAAATTATTATTTTAAAAAAAAGTTCGTTTTTAATGCACTTTATTATTAAATTATCATACAGAAATAAGTAGTTTACATGGATTAACTCGAAATGACGCAGTTTAGTTATTAAAATATGTATATTTTTAATCAATTAAACCTTAATAATTTAGTGTATTAGTAAATCACGTGATGAAATTAATAAATATATTTTCAAATAAAACGCAGCGTTCATGTTGAATGTCAATTGCTGTATTTTTTCTGAGTAATGGATCCACATTTGAGTTGGGTCACAGTCTTAAAGACGTAAACTATTATTAAAACTAAAGAATGAAAATATTTACCCTACAAAAAAATAATTTTACCATACAAAACTGTAGGAAATAAAATTTAAATTTTGTTACTTTAGTAAGTACTTACCTATTCGTCGTCTTTAAATATTATCTTTTTTGTTGGAACTGAACTTAAGGTTTTGTTTTGAAACCATACTAATATTAGTAATTCAAAAGTAACTCTTTCTGTCTGTCTCCGTTTCACGCCAAAAGGCACTACACCAATTTTAATGAAATTTGGTAAGCAGATAGTCTAGTCTAGAGCGTGAGAATGGTACGTATGGACTACTTTATATCCCGAATATCTTCCGGAAAAATTGGGATTTTGCTATTTCAAGGGAAATTGCCTTGTCCAAGCCGCCTTGTCCAAGCCGTGGGGCGCATACTAGTTCAGTATATTTTTACAGAAATATTTTATTTTTATAAAAAAAAACGTTGCATTTTATTACGAAATCAACAGAATCATTTAAGCCTATTTTTGTGGATCTAACTAAAACTTAACAGAAAAAAGTAGATACTTTAAAATCTGCTAAAGTAACAGCAGCAACAAGTATTTAGTTATTTAATTCAATACTGTAGATAAGCCTACCTACATTATTGAATAATAAAATCTTGCATAGTAGGAAGGTGTTGTTCGCGCTGAATTTTGTTTTTATACTTTAAAGCCAAAGGTGACGTGTTACAGTTTCTACAAGACGTCTACTGTTATTTCATTCTGATTGACAATTCTGCCTTCTGTGTGTTGTTCGAAAAGTTGTATCTTGAAATAATTTCGGATCATAAAATTATTCGAAAATTAGCTAGTGAAAATTGAAAGGGCTACGACTTTTTAGCATTTTTTTATGTGGGCTAGGTTATTTACAATATTTCTTTTTGTCCTCTTCTTTCTTTTTTGTATTGACTTTGAAACTTAAGGAGGACGAAAAGAATTATTGCAAATGTGGCCGTAATAGTGCCCCACACAGACAGACAAATTTAATTATTTGCAGGTTACGAGTACAATAGGTTTTATTTAATAAATAAATCATATTTGGCTTCAAACCTCTATAACTCCGTAATTGCTGCATTGTAGGAGCATTTGTTATTTTCTTAGCAATACTTTCAGTTTGATGATGATGAATTGCCTTTCTTGAATTGAATAATGATCATGATGAGGGAACCAGTAACAAATATTGCTTAGTATTACATTATATATTAGTATTATTAGTATTACAATTTTCGGTGGAATACAGTATGAACGTATCTATTGTTAATTATTTTTGGGCATCTAGCAAGATCTCATAAAACAAACAGACAGTTAAAAACTGATAGACAGACACACCTAATTACTATACTATACTACTACTTATAATATTTCATACCTCTTTTACTTGTTCATTAGCTGTATTATTGCAGCATATTGATTCCTGCGTTAGTAATTCTTTGTCTATTCCCATATAACGCGGACCATTATTTTCTATTTCTATTTACTAAAAAAAATCTGTTCAATAATGAGAGAGAGAGAGAAACATAAATCTGAGAAACGAATGCTAAACAGTGTTTATAAAAATGTAACCCACAAGATATTGTTTACAATAATCGGCTTTTGGAATAAGACCCGTTGATTGAATCATTCTCGCTTATTATCAATCTAAATATCTTTGCTAGCCCGCGAATACATCCGTAAATTAAAGGAAGATTGAGATTTGTGATGGCTAGAGACCGGATTATATGCAAATGGATATTGCATATGCTTTTGCATATTTAGTACCTTTTTAGCGGTTGTTGCATATTTTAGAAAAAATAAATAAATAAAGCATATTTACGCTCGATTTCGCTCATTGTTCGATGCTTTTCATAGTCAAAACTCAAAGAAAAGTTTGAAAATATATTGAGCAACCACCCAGGGCTTGAACCCTTGGTGCGAAATTGATACTTTCATCGACTGGATGGGTGAAATTTTGCCCGGCACAGTAATCCCAAACATATTGCATCGAAATTTAAATTCTGCCCAGTAACCTCAGTAGACGTAGAACGCTCCTTTTCTGCTTACAGCATTTATTAAGAGATCGCAGATAAATTTTTAAAGGTAAATTTTAATTGTTACCTAAGTAGGTATACGTATATTATAATAGTTTTTTTTTAACAAATACGATTGTCAGTAACAAGCATTTATAAAATATATAAAAATACGACTTTTTTTTCTAGTTTAATTGTATGCATATTTGGCCTTTTTATGGATTTTCGTGCATATTTTAGCTATTTTACTTGCATATTTGCATGCATATTTTGGGCATTTTTTGTTGCATATATATAATCCGGTCTCGATGGCGTTTCAAGAAAGATAAATAAAATAATAATAATGATATAGGTATAAAAACCTTATTTATTTCATAAGATTCAGTATATTATTAAGTCTCTTTGGAGCCAAAATAATTATTACCTTAAGAATAAAGTAAATCAAATCATAATATTATATAAAGCTTCTATTTGTATTTAAATCATAAAAAGCAGTAAAACTTATTAGACCCTGTCTTCAATCAAATTTGTAATGCTACAATGAAACAAAACACATTCGAATCAAATAATGAGATAAATTTCAATGTGAAACTGCATTAAACTGCAATCATTCATACCAACTGAAAAATATTTAAAAATAAAATGAAATTTATCACAATAATGCAAAAAAAAACTTTAAAAAAATTCAATAAAGTGCCTTAAAACTTGTAATCGTCACTTTATCATTAAGCCATTACAAATAAAATGTCTTACCAGTTAGTCAAACAAAGAATTATTCCATTTTATTACGTTTTCATTTTACGAATTTGGGATGTTTTCTTGACCAGTGCCGGTGCATTACTAAATTCGTCGTTTTAATAATTGCTGATTGACAGCAATATTTAATCAAAAAGAGATGGACGATCATCTATCGCGGCTACTGAAGTCGTATCGAAGTGTCTGTTGGAGCGATCATATTCTTCTTTCAAAGATAATGCGTTTTATGATTAAAACTCGAAAACCCAAAATTTTGAGTTAATGCGTTTTATTATTAAGGGTGCGATATGTTTACTTTTTTTCAATCATCCTGACAAGTATTACGCAAATTCTCATGTATATTTCGTAGCAACGTTGAAAGTTATATGGCAATAAAAATATTTAATAAAATTCCGGCCGAAATAAAAAACCAAACAAAAGAAAATATATTTTCCAAATACTTAAAAACTCACCTTATCTCAAATTGCTATTATTCTGTTGAAGATTTCCTTTCAAGTTAAATTTTGGTTTCTATACTCAGTTCTAAAAAAAAAAAAAAGTTCCTATTATGTTAATTAAGAGATTTTGTTTTAAAAAAAGGTATTATTTTAATTTAATTAAATAGTTTATTTAAGTAAATAAGTATTATGTTGAAGGAGTACAATTTGTACAAGTAAAAGTTGCATGTTTGCCATTTCGATGTATTGACAGTTTTCTATTTTACAGTAATTCATATTCGTTTGTCTTTTTTTTACATTGCATCTTCTTTTGGTATGCGCCATTGTTTTTATTACGGTTTTTGGTTGGGCGAATGGGTAAATTTTATATTTCGGGCGAATATTTTCAGGCGAATTGTGAAGAAGCCGTTTATTTTATTTTTTTAAAGTGGGAATTACAATACAATTTAATTTAATTCAAATACGAAAAATGGTTGCCAAGTATAATAACAACCTAGAAGAGTTTGTATTTGTGTTTGTTTGTATCTGTAAAAACACTTAGTTCGCAATAAAATTTATGATTTAAGCTAATAAGTTTTTACATACAGTCCGCTACCAATATATTGTGCACTAGATGATGACCCCATTTTTCCTACCACTTATAGTAAAGCACTGACTTTAACGAACAGATTTTAAAACAGCATTACAATGTATACTTTCCTATGGCTGCGTACTGGCCTTGTATAGAACGGAAAAACGCGGCGGGCGGGGCCATTGTTTTTGTGAATCCCTAAATGGGTATTTATTTCTATGATAATTTAGATTGTTGGA
The DNA here is from genome assembly GCA_951802225.1 of Euspilapteryx auroguttella. NCBI lineage: Eukaryota > Metazoa > Arthropoda > Insecta > Lepidoptera > Gracillariidae > Euspilapteryx > Euspilapteryx auroguttella. The sequence continues at coordinate 219,365 of OX637641.1, read as the reverse complement.
AATATTTGTTTAGAGCAATTCTATGCATTGCTGTACCTACCTAATTATAGATAAGTTATCACTTGGTGCTTTTTCCTCGCCGAGTGGCGCTACCGCTACCTACCTACTATATTAGCATTTGTGGCAGTCTTGAGTCTCACTGGCTCCAGTGCACTTGGACTCGACGCGATCACGATACATACTGTGACACTGTGAGAGACCTCAACTACAACTACCTCTAACTAATTTTAATGTTTAAGTTAATCAATTATTTTTACTGTATTTACAAGTTAAAATAAAATCTAACAAAACTACAGCAGATCCATATTTTTAAACATTTTTATAAGAATGTTTTAATGATTTAGATTATCTATGTAGCATAAATGTTTTAGACAGCATTACTGAAATTATATTTTTGTATTAAATTGCATGTTTGTGTTTAGATATGAATTAATTATACATAAAAAGGTAAGAATGATTTCATCAAAACAATGAGGGAAGTCATAATCAAGGCACAACATAAACAAATAAAGTATTTTTGGACACTCACTACAGAACATGCAACAGTTAAAAAGCAGATTTATAGCCGACTTCAGCCGGCCGCGATACAAATATAACATACTCGGTAGGTAAATGCTATTAGTCACTACTGAGTACTGCCACAATAATTAAGTAAAGTATGTATATTATGTATGTATACTGTATTATTTAAATGTATAAACACTAAATAAGGGTTGTGAGGAATCAAAGTGCAAATAATAGAATAATATTACAAAAAATATTGAACCATTAAATTTATTAAAGATTAAAACATACAATGAATTATTTAAAATATGTAGTTACATTATAATGACTGGGTTGAGTGGGAGTGTAAGGCGGCGGAGGGCAGCGGAGGGCGGCCGAGGGCGCGAGGGCGGCGAGTGTCGCAGGGCGGGCCGCTCCCGCCCACGCCGCCGCGCCGCCGCCGCCCGCCGCGCCGGCACCAAACAAAGATAAGCAAACTCAACCAATACATTAAGTCATTCATGTCATTGTGTCAAACCAGAGGGTATATAAACACTATTGAATAGATGTGGTTTATAATAAAATACCATACAGTTGCATAAAATTGAACAATAATATAATAAATTTAATTGAAAATGATAAAAGTACACAAATATAAAATTATGAATGAAAAGCAAATAAAACTCACAAGAGATAGTCATGTCGCGCTCTCGCGAAATAGAAAACTATTTTACTTCTTATAAAAATACTTATTTGACTAATCTGAAATGCAACAAGAGGATCTCGCGTCTCAACTACAAAAATATTTTGAGATTGGAATGAAAAACCTATTATTAAGCTTTCGGCCTCTAGCGTGTGGTGTGGACCAGCAGTCAGCGCACACTGCACGGTGCAGCCACTGCGGCTGTTAGTTGTTCCTCTTCTGAGTCTTAAAGCTAACTGAGAGAACCTGACCATTGAGCGTGTACCCATTGAGCGCCTGGATGGCCAGTGCAGCTTCATCATACTCGCGCATGTTTACAAAAGCAAAACCTTTATTCTTCTTAGTTTCAGGATCTTTAATAACTTTAATTGAATCAATAGCGCCATAGGGGCCAAACAATTGCCACAGTGCTAACTCCTCAGTATCCTCACCAATATTGTATACGTACACAGTGGTTTGATGCGGCGCCGGCGGGGCGCCCAGGAGTGGCAGGGGACTCGCGGGAGCGCCCAGCAGGGGCAGGGGCGAGTGGTTTGTGGCTGCCATGGGGTTGAAGCGCTGCTGACCCTTGTTGATAAAGGGCAGGGCCTTGCCGGGAGACGGTAGCAGTGGAGGTGGCGAGGGTTGAGGGTATCCTGGCGCAAATGCAGCTGGTCTCGCTCCAATGAGACTGGTTCCATTAAATGGTGTTGGTGTTGCACCATTGAAGACAGCAGCGGCTCCATTGTATGCAAGCGGCACGGCGGTCGGCACTCTGGGCGTGGGTCGAGGAGCATTTTTGTTCGCATTAGGTTTGTTAGCGAATTTAACTACAATACCACCGGCCCCGGGGATGGGAGTGGTCCCGTTCAAGTGTTTGATGGCCTCCTCGGCCTGCGGGCGCGTCTCGTAGCACACGAAGCCGATGCCCTGCGACACGCGGCTGTTTGTGATGTTGCCGAACTGCAGAAACAGCGCGTTGAGCCGCTCCAGCGTCATGTCGGGCGGCAGGTTGCTTATGTACAAATTGGACTCCGTGTCGGGCTTGTGGCTGACCTTGTTCTCGGGGTTCAGCAGTGCGAACGATACTTTGAGAGTCTTCCCCTGCATGAGCAGCCCGTTGAAGGCGACCCGGGCTTTTTCCGCATCCTCGTGTTTTTCGTACTCCACGAATCCGTACCCTCTGTTCGCTATTAGTTTACAACTTTCGATCTTTCCCATTGCCGAGAATAACGCGTACATCATGTCGCGCGTCATCAGCTCCGGTATATAGTTCACCATGAGTTTGGTCGGTGACACATTGGAAGAAATAGCGTCGCCGCCGCCATTCTCCACGTTCATCTCGTTTTTCATGCTAAGTTGTTAGAAAAATAATTACTACACTACTACGAACGCAACACAAATAACACGAGCAATAAACTTTGCGGATTAATTATTTCATTGGGGAACAGAAAGGTTAAAAAATAATAAACTTTCAGTCGGCCTACAACTAGACAAAAACGGCAACAGCCAACGCCGCCGCCGGTCGGACGTTTTCAGACAGCAGTTTTTTTTTTTTCATCAACACACCATACACACATTATGACGCAGATGCCGTCTCACATGGTATCACTTTTACACCTTATGAGAATAGCCACGTGTGAGCGAGCAAGACTACTATTTACTTTTTAAATGTTACTAGTTTAGAGTTCATGCCTCTGGTTCATGCATCATGAAAAAGAGGTTAATCTGAGTATTTAATAAAAAATGTTTAAAGTTATTTAGTTTTAAAACTCTAGAAAAGCTGAGTTTTCTTTTTATGATTAATCCTGAAAAATCTTGAAATTGTTTCTTGAGACGTGGCAATAATTATGTCTATGGTTTTCATGACTCGAAATCTGTAGTTAAATATCAATCAATCAATCAATACAGAAGATCAATAAGTAATATTTAATCCTTAACAAAAAACCGCCTGTGCGTTCGTAGCCTAATAGCTCCCTCCTTTGACGTTTTGATTGATCTTCATGTCCTATCCTAATAATCCAGAATCTGGATTATTGTATTATTATTCCTTAGAGTAGGATAGGACATGAAGATCAATCAAAACGTCAAAGGAGGGAGCTATTAGGCTACGAACGCACAGGCGGTTTTTTGCCGCGCGGATTTTATGTAACATACTGAATCCTATGGAAGTGTGCGCACCAGCGGATAAAAAACCGCGCGGCTAAAAATCCGCTATCGCGGTTTTATTTCCGCGCGGCTAAAAATTCGCCTGTACCTTCGTGGCCTATGAATAAGGTTGAAAATGAAATAACAACCTTTCCAACCGCGCGGAAATAAAAACGCAACAGCGGATTTTTATCCGCGCGGTTTGTTGCCGCGCGGATAAAAATCCGCCTGTGCGTTCGAAGCCTTATAGCTCCCTCCTTTGACGTTACATGTAGCCAAAGAATGGGGTTGTACTGTATACGGAAAACTTTTTGTTGATGACGCTCTAACGGCTCTACCACAAAAAGAGTTAAACCTGGTCTAAATCACTAGACTAGGTTTAAATCACTATTTCGTCATACAAATTTGCGATTTGAATTTGCTAACTTTTTTGTGGTAACAGGTTATATGTTCGGCCCATAACAAACATGTGAAATACCTTAACCAGGCATTTTTTTTGTGTTTTTCGTCGTTATTTTACACTGTATTGTATTGTATCGTATAGAACGTAGAAGAAAACATAGTTATAAGAAAAAAATATAATGAATGAGAAGGCTTTTTACGTGACAAAAACGCGTACTTCGTGAGCGAGTAAAGAATGGGTAAACTTTAGTTAATATGTTAGCTACGACTATTTGCTTGAGATAATGATCTCAAGTTCACATTTAATTACTAAGGTGTATGGACACAAATTCATACGAATAAACCATTTTAAATGACTTTTGCAAGTAGGTAAAACAAAATATTACCTAAAAACAATCAAAGGTCATCTTAAGATGGGTCAGAAAACTCTGTGCGAGGACTGCAGACCCCCTAAACAGCGATAAGATATAGAATTAGGAACAAACATGTAGTAAAACTAATACTTCGGTAGTTGGAATCTTCAAAATGTCGAAAACATACCTCAATCCGTTCGGTTTCTTTAAAGTTCTATAAACTCATAGCCGGGAGTTGGTTGTTACGAAACTTATGATTTTAATTTTCCTTACATCCAACAGCTACATAGTGAGTTCTTTTGTTTGATATATAATTGGACTACCCATGCAAATCACCTACAAAACTTTGTTTGTTATGGGTCGACCGTAGAAGCGACACTAGCGGTATAAATTGGCAGTTTTCTTCCCCATTGTCAATGATATCCTATGATATCTTATTTTCTTATTATCTATACCAATATTTTAAAGAAGAAAGATTTGTTTGTTTGTAACGAATAGGCTCCGGAATACTGAACCGATTTGAAAAATTCTTTCACTGATATGAAGCTACACCATACCCGAGTGACATAGGCTTTAATAGATTTTCAAAATAATTAGGGATCTTACCTAAACTCAAAATAATCTAAACCATGGTGCAATTTTTTTCCCGTTGTTTACCCGTTGTTGTTGTTGTTTGTTTTTTTATTCGGTCATTCTGGGCAGTCATAAGATCAAAGTCTATAGAACCAAGTCTTATACTTATACTAGTCGACCCGGCGAACTTCGTACCGCCTAAACTATTAATACTTTGTGCATGTATTATACTTATACCGGGTGTTTCTGACAAGGCGGTAATAAATCAAAGGAGGGCTTCTGCTTACCATTACTAACAACTTTCCCAAAGCAACATAGGTCGAAATCTCAAAAAAAAAACCAGCTGTTCCATACATTGGTTCGATCAGCTGGCGGGGTCAATGTACGGGACGGCTGATTTTTGATTTGAGATTTCGACCCATGTTGCTCTGGGAAAGTTGTTAGGTATGGTGAGCAGAATCCTTCCTTAGATTTATTACCGTCTTGTCAGAAACACCCGGTAAACCTTCCTCTTAAATCACTCTATCTATTACAAAAAGCCGCATTAAAATCCGTTGCGTAGTTTTAAAGATTTAAGCATACATAGGGACAGACGCGGGAAGCAACTTCATTTTATACTATGTATTGATATTGATATTGATATAATATTCTATGGCGTAACGAAGTTAGCCGGAAAAGGTCGTAATCCTATAAAATTAAAGAGACACTAAAAATCTACGTTGGTAACATTAGCAATCCTTTATAAATTTAGTTGTTATGGTTTGTGCCAGTTTAAAAGGTAAACATTTGCAGATATATTTGTTTTTATTATAATTTCGTAATTTAATGGTGTTGTATTAAACCAAGAAAAGCAATGATTAGGAGAATGTCCTGCATAGTGCGCAATTGCATATCACACTGGAAATAAAGAAAACTTGGACGAAAGAATCAGTTTCCACGCGTGAGTATTTTTTCTAACGAAATAATTAATGGCCTCAGTACGTTGCGTTGGTATGTACTTGAGCGTAGCGAAATAGTATGCGGTGGTAGCCGAATTGTTCCTGTCTGAATGCTACTACTTCAATATTTTTATTTCCTCAACTCCTCAACACATAACATATGTTCAGTGGCGCACACGATCGGCGTAACACTTCCGGTTTATCTGTATTGCAAAATAGCTCTTGTTCTTTGGTAGACTAGAGGGCTGACAAAACCATAGACAAGTCTGTTACGGCCTGCTAGTCCGCGACTGTACACTACACATGCTTAGGTAATATTAGGATCTTTGGTTCCAGGAAAAGAGACAAAGCTACCACCACAACCCTCTCACTTAGTTCGCGGCATAGTTCTTGATACAACAAGTTCTTTGGGAAAACTCCTAATTCTCAATCCCAATCATAATATTATGATATTATTATAGTATGTATTTAATAAAAAACCCTATAGGTCCTTATTCTGAGGATAGGAGTCAGATCAGAGAGAAGTAATGAAAAATCTTAAAAATGCTTCAAAAGCTGTATGAAAATACACGCCTTTATCTGCTTAAAATTGGCGAACAAACAAAAAAAAAAATTATCAAAATTACTTGATTGATGGGACTGATTAAACAAAGCTGTCAGTTTTCCTTTTCAGTCAAATTGATTTTAATTTTTGCCGTCTTTTAGAAAGGAAATCTTCAAAACTTTTTGTTATACCTACCGTTAAATTCGGCGACGAGAAGTCCCCAAACTATTTAGGTACTGGTGTGGAGTCCAAATATGTTTCTTACTAATGTATTACTAAAGAAAGCTAAAAGCAAGTAAGTTTCTATGTACATAAATAACTTTGTTGTTGCAAGATCCTAAAAATTATAAAAAGTTTTTAGGTCGGTGGGTTGTTTTTTATTATAATAATGTAATGATTCTGATTTCAGGCTTATAATGGTGCTAATGGAGAGTGTAGTTTCTGGACACAAGTACAATGCTATTAGAGAAAGGCTTGCCGATAAGTTGGAGGTTATAAAATTCGATCCATACAGTAAGTATTTTTGTTCCCATCCCAGGGTCAGGGGATCTATTGCCATTAAAAATGAAATTGAGAAAGTGAATCATTTTGACATGTGATAAGTATACATTGCGGTGCGGGTATATAGGTGAATAATTTTGTCTACACAAGAGACATTTTTGCCTATAAACCCGCAATGTATAGTTAGTTATCATATGTTAAAATGTTTCTCATTCTTATTTTCATTGTGAACGGCAAACACCTAACTGGACACACTTAACACAAGTGAAGTCAAATAGAGTAAGGATGTCTATAAACCTGCGAGTAATGATTTGCTGGCTGGCCCCATTTCAAGTGTACCCTATGTGATATCTGGTCATCAGCGTGGAAGGCTATAGAATTAATATCCAGTTTATTTTATGCTAGCTGATGCATCACACAAAATTGGCACAATGGCTGTCAAATCGAATACTATTATAGAATACTATTAAATATAGCATGCTATTCTGAATTATTTTAGCCAGTATATTTTAAAACCTTTCCTCACTTTTTAAAATAATGTCCCCTAAATTAAAGTAATAGTGATGCGTTCAGTTCGCGTTTAATCAGAGAGTGAAAAGTCTATCTTTTCAAACTATTAAAGATTATTCTTGCTTTTATTCTAATTATATTACATCAAAAACTAAAAACAGTAAACGTCAGTTGACTTTTTCTAATTAAAAATACAACTATAAATGATTTTTGGATGGATTACTATTTTAATACAAAAATATTCTGTTAAAGAGTGGATAGACAAATTTTGATAATCTAATATTTGTTGGCTTTGTATATCATCACAAAATAGAATACCTAACTTTTAAATTATCACAGGATAATTTTTTCTTTACAAACATCATGCTGTTTGATGTTAGTGGCTAGTAAATGAGAGCCCAAATTGATTTTTTCAGTTCAAGAAGAAAGTCTGTACCGGGAACGGAAGAAAATCAAGAGCATAAAGTCCTAACTTTTTTACAATATTTATTAAGTATAAGTAGACATACAATAGAATAAATGCAACAACTCTACCTTGAAATGTTACACTTTAGTCATATTATCTAACAATAAAATTATATAATGTACGACTGCATTTCATTAGGCACCGGTGGCACCGCCCTATTTACAGCACAGGGCAGTAGTAGTCTTAGTGGTCACCATTCTCTTTACCGTTGTCTCCAGCAACAACTAAAATCCCCATTTGGCAGACTCTGGGTGGTACATTTTGGTGTTTGCTATCATTAGAATCATTTATCCCGTGCATATTTGCGTGTGATCAATCAGAGATGAAATACTTAAATCAAAGTTGTTCTTGTAATCTATAGGCATGTTGTTTGCGATCTAATTTAGGTATATTTATCATTGATTTAGTATTAGGAAAGATATAAATAGGTGCAGTGAATTCGAGACTCACTTGGCATGCTCATTCCCGCAGCATAAGTTAGTTTTTTTTTTAATTTAATAGGGGCTTTTGATAAATGAAATATTTACTTGATAAATGAAAAATTTAGATGACTATCTAACTTTAGTAACCAACTAGACTAGTAGCTGTAGGCTTGAAAGTTCCTCTCTTAATCCGTAATGCAAAATGACTTGTTCTCTTTAAACACTTTTTTTAAAAAGATTTTTATATGATATCTTGAGATGTATTTAACCTGTTGGATTATTAAAATTGTAGGATTATTTGGACGAAATGTTATTAAAGCGGTGGTGAAGTTGTAACAAACGAATAATTTTGCGTTACGAAAAAGGGGCCTTGTTGTGTTTTCTCGACTTGTGGGAGATGCGTGCGATAGATGAGATAGTGAAGAAGATTTATCTATACCAATATTATAAAGAGGAAAGATTTGTTTGTTTGTTTGTAACGAATAGGCTCCGGAAATACTGAACCGATTTGAAAAGTTCTTTCACTGGTAGGAATCTACATTAACCCCGAGTGTCATAGGCTATATTAGATTTTCAAAAAAATAGGGATCCTTACATAAACTCAAATAATGTAACCCAAGGTGCAATATTTTTTCCGTTGTTTACATATTTTGACAGGTGGTTTGTTGTTGTTGTTTGTTTTTTATTCGGCCATTCTGGGCAGTCAAAAGAACATAGTCTATAGAGCCAAGTCTTTTGAAGTATCTTATATTCTATGGCGTAACGAAGTAAGCTGTGAAAGCTTGTAACGAATAAGCCGATAGACGTCCACTGCTTTATACTTATAGGCTTCCCCACACATCGCCACACCGATGGTGAGTGTGCTGCATACTCTGCGTCTTCCGGTGTGCGGCAGCCACTTTGAAACTAAAAGCGGATATCCTTACTTAATATTATAAATGCGAAAGTAACTCTGTCTGTCTGTCTGTTGGTATATGGGTAGCCTTAAGCCTGAGAAAGGTCATAGGCTACCTTTTATCCCGAAATCCCGCGTGAAAATTGGGAACCCACAGTAATCAATTGAAATAACATAATATCACGCCTTTTATTCCCCGAAGGGTTAGGCAGAGGTACCAGCTCAAGAGCCGGACCCACGTTTAGCCGATTTTATGCTTTATTACCAACGTGACAAGGGGCCAGCTTGTCGCCGCGGCTATAACGACCACTACTGCGGCCGGGACCAACGGCTTAACGTGCCTTCCGAAGCACGGAATCATCTTACTTTTCGGACAATCAGGTGATTCAAGCCTGCAATGTCCTATCCAACCGAAAACAACCACAACGTGATTTTGTGAGAAATCAATATTTGGTGTTTTCTGCGGGGATCGAACCCACAACCTGCCGTGCCCTTATCAAAGGCGCGACGCGCTACGCCACTGAGCTACGGAGGCGGCTAATCAATTATACACGGTCATTTTAATTTATTTATCGTGGCGGAAACTTTCAGGACTAAGTCTATGCATGATACATGACTGGATAAAAATATTTTTTTGGACTTTCGAATTTTATTTTGAGAATAAAAAAAAAAAAAAAGGTCGATGGTCCCCTTTTCACCCCTCCGCGCATTGCCCTCCACCCACTGACTCGTCTGGGGCCAGCTAAGCCATCGTAGGTCATTGCTCTGATGCTACACATCATTTTTAGTTTTTTTTTACAAAAACTTTCAAAGGACCGCAAGTGAGCACGGTTCAATATTTAGGTTTTCAGGAATCAGTCCTGTTTATCTATGCCTACCGGGCGTTAAATTTTCCTCCACGATAAAAAAGTAAGCGTGTATAAACGTGTTGCCATTCGGACTGGTCTGTCGACTGGTCTGTCCTTTTGTACAGTTGATTTCACATTAATTTGCCTGGAGTCGCACGTCGTAAGGCGGCCGTCCCTGAACCTGTCCCTGAACCACCGCGGCTCGCCCCCACCTAGCTTAGTGCCTAGCGAGCACTGTTGTATAGCTTTTGGGTTAAATACAAAAGAAAGCTACTGATTGATGCAAAATGTGGCCGTTTTTAGCAACACTTTGTAGCTTTCTATAGCCTCTAACCTAAAAGCAGTATTCAACAGTGCTCTAAAAATACTAGGCTACATTATCCACATAGTGGAATACAGTTCCATATTTATTAATAAAAAAAAAAAACGATTTTGTAGCATTAGAGCAATGACCTACGGTGGCTAAGCTACTGCCAGACTAGTCAGGGGGTGTAGGGCAATGCGCGGGGGGTTAAGAAGGGCTCCATCGGCCTTAAATAAGTTTTTTTAATTTTCAAAATTTCAAAAAAAAAAAACTAAAGTCAAAACAAAACAAAATTAGAATTTATTTGAGTCATATTAAATCATGCAAAGACTTAGCCCTGAAAGTTTCCGCAATGATAAAAAAATGACAACCTGGTAACTAGGGTGCTGAAACATTAGTTCTACCAGAGACAAACATTACACCCAAACCGGGAAACAAACATCATAACCATAACACAATGTTTGCCCCGACCCGCCGCGAATCGAACCGGACTGAGCCACCGAGCAATCAAAAATCCTTCCTATTTACAAAAACAGTGCAGTCTCACACGTTGCGTAAAAGCACGCCACCGACCCCCCCACGCCTACCTTATATTTTTTTAAGGCGGGGAAACTCCTTTCGACTACCCTGCAGTCCCGGGGGAAGCCGAGGGGTTCTGTGGGGTTCGTTTTGCACCCACTAAAACCCCACGCCTACCTTTTGTTTTTAAGGCGAGAAAATTTATTTTGAATACCCCCAGCCCCAGGGGAAGCCGCATATAGTTATGTGGGGTTAGTACCCACTAAAACCCCACCGGTATCCTTCTCAGCTGTTAGCAGGAGGGTCGCGGGTGTGTGATTCTTCGCAAACCACCCCAGCTACCCCACGCCTACCTCGGCAAACATCCCTTAATACATAACCAATTTTATATGATTTTAATTTATTTTATTTTTATTTTATTTTTATTTTTATTTATTCAGGTTATTAACAGAGCATACATTATAACATAAAAAACAACAACAAAAATCTGGTACAAAATGCTGCTCCAATAACAAATAACCGCTACATGCAAAATTAATTAAAGATATTAGCGAAACTAAAAGGCTAAAATAGAGTAGCCAAAACTATATAATAACTAGAAGCTGCCCCGCGGTTTTTCCCGCGCAGATTTCTCATAAATACAAAATTCCTGTTTTTTCTCGTTCCCGTGGGAATTTCAGGAAATCCCTTCTTAGTGCTTACCTACACTCCCCAAGGAACCCACGTGCCAATTTTCAGCTTTCTACGCCCAGTAGTTTAGGCTCTGCGTTGTCTGTCAGTCAGTCAGTCAGTCAGTCAGTCAGTAACGGAAGAGTTTTATATATTAACTAGAGGCTGCCCCGCGGTTTTTCCCGCGCAGATTTCTCATAAACACAAAATTCCCATTTATTCCCGTTCCCGTGGGAATTTCGGGAAATCCCTTCTTAGTGCTCACCTGCACTCCCTAAGGAACCTATATGCAAAATTTCAGCCCGCTACGCCCAGTAGTTTCGGCTCTGCGTTGTCTGTCAGTCAGTCAGTCAGTCAGTCAGTCAGTAACGGAAGAGTTTTATATATATTGATAATAAAAAAGTTCAATTAAAAAAATATTCTTAATATAAATAGGACGTCTTAAGCTAACACAGAGTTTAGATAGACTGGGCATTTGAGTTTGTAAATGATGGGTTACATTTTTGTTTTAATGAACGTAAGTTAAGATTAAATATGTCGATGTCTACGGCTTCTTTTCCACTTTAAATAATATACAAAAGCTAAAAATTCTACAACAGTATCATGCATCATCAATCAATACATAGTATAAAATAAAGTCGCTTCCCGCGTCTGTCCCTATGTATGCTTAAATCTTCAAAACTACCCAACGGATTTTGATGCGTTTTTTTTAATAGATAGAGTGATTTCATAGGATGGTTTATGAGTATAATATAAGCACAAAATAATAAAAGGTTAGGCGTTACGAAGTTCGCCGGGTCGACTAGTGTATGTATATGTCGTAGTAAGATTGGATAATTAGGTTTTTTGCAAAAAAAAACTGGGGATTTTGCGAAAGCCCGGATAATTTGATATAAGCATTACTTTTTTTCAATCATCCTGAAATTAAGCAGTTTTTTTGCAAAAAACCTAGTATAATTGAAAACTTTGAAACCTTCCTTAACCCTGATTGGCTAGATTATTGCTTGCTGGTAAACTCTTATTCTGATTGGTTCATTAAAATATCCTTAGACGCTACAGAGAACCAATCAGAATAAGAGTTTCTAGCCAATCAGGGTTAAGGCAGGTTTCAGATTTTTCAATTATACTAGGTTTTTTTTGCAAAAAAACTGCTTTATGTCAGGATGATTGAAAAAAATTAGCTTATATTAAATTATCCGGGTTTTCGCAAATTCCCTAGTTTTTTTGTTGCAAAAAATCTAATTATCAAATCTTACTACGACATAATAATAATAATAATAATAACACATCACACTCAGAGCCCCTAACTAGGAAGAACCTGTATCTAGGGCGCCCGAAACACACACAGAGACGAACATCACACCCAGACCGGAAACAAACATCGATATTCATCATCATATCAATATTCGCCCCGCCCAGGAATCGAACCCGGGTGCTCACGCTTACTCAGTCCACATCACTGCCAACTGAGCCACGGAGCAGTCAGGAGCTCACGGAGCACATACATATATAATGTCTACCTAAAATAAAATTATAACCTAGTACCGAAAAATAATGATTCTTCCTTGTTGAAAAAAGAAGAAAAAGTGTCCAAACCTCGTTTCCCAACAAGATGAAAACTTTTGCATAACTCTGAAATTGAAATTTCTAATTTGTTTTACGTACGTAGGTAGGTAGGTAGGTTTATGTAACTTATGTCGATATTCTTATTTTAGCTTGAGCTACATTGTCCGCTGAGTCCATGTGGGTGACATACCTCCTAACAAATACCTTTTGGAGTCGGTTGGGAATAAACCCAAGATCGAGGGTGGGATGGTAGATATTATATAATACGTAGTAGATATAATGTGTGTGTATATATAGTGGATAGATGATGGTATATAACTACCATACGACCTCCGCTTTCTGCATAGAGTTTTTTTCTGAATGCATGTTTTTAAGTTATGTACCTATAGAAATTTTAAATATTGAAAATGAAAAACACCAAAGCGAGACTAACCATGATTCATCAATATACTTACATAAAACAAAGTCGCTTCCCGCGTCTGTTTCTATGTATGCTTAAATCTTTAACTGCTCCGTGGCTCAGTGGGCAGTGATGTGGACTGAGTAAGCGTGTGCACCCGGGTTCGATTCCCGGGCGGGGCGAATATTGATATGATGAATATCGAATGTTGTTTCCGGTCTGGGTGTGATGTTCGTCTCTGTGTGTGTTTCGGGCACCCTAGATACAGGTTCTTCCTAGTTAGGGGCTCTGAGTGTTATTTGTTATTATTTAAAGTTATGCAACGGATTGTGATGTGGTTTTTTAAAAATATATACAGTGATTCAAGAGGAAGGTTTATAAGTATAAGACATGCACAATATACTTAGTAATAGGATAGGCGGTACGAAGTTCGCCGGGTCGACTAGTTTTTATGTATTAAATAGTGTAGATAACGCATCACATTACAGGTAAGTACCTAGGAAGTGATCTTATCTAGGACGCCCGAAACATATTTAAAAAACACCCTTAACCAAATAACAAACATCGATTTAGGGTAAGTTTCTACCAATTATCGATGTACCTAATAACAATATTTAAGGGTGTATATGGTTAAGTTTTTAAAGTAAATTGTGAAGTATGATTATGAGGGGTCTCAGCCTCCACCCCCCTAAGTAGGATTTTTTTATAAAGTCGACCCCACCTGCTTAAAAATCTTTAACATAAACTTTTTTTTTCATAAATTAGCTACTTTTGATATAAAAAATTAAAACAATCGTACTAAGGAGTGGGTGAGGCTGCGAACGAACCCCCAGATAGGGTGTTTTCGTCGATTAAATTGAATACACTTAAAATCTTGTTATTATATGCCCAGACACATTGTAATGAGACAATAAACTTTCTAGGAGAGTGATTCCCGAGCCATCGATATATTTTGACCTAAAGAACCTTTAAGACAGATATTATGACATGACAGGGAACACTGATGACATCTGAGATAATTTATGTACTAGATGGAAGCTGTTTTAGCAGAAACGGAGAACAACTACTCGTATTCCTTCAACAATAACAAACTAATCATATGAGAGACAGAGACAAACTCATAAACTCTATATAGCCTAAGGATGCACGCCAGCAGCATTTAGCATTTTCTTGTCTATTTTTTTGCTATTTTGCCTACAATTTGAGTCCAGCTGGACTCAAAACCATACAACACAAATACTCACATACACATTTGATGACTGCTCGCATTCAGGTTCGTCTATGTTCCGTCTATAGGAAGCGCAGCGTTCTACTTTGTCTATGGATGACATTCCATCCTGCGTCCTGCCACTGCCTAAAACTTTTAATGGTTCTCTACTGTCAAAATATCGAAACTCGATAAATATCCAGTGATCTGGAATTAGTTACCTCCCACTCCACAAAGATATATTTGTCGTTCGACTTGTTCGATAATAGTCACTCACTGAAACTCGTTATGTACCGCCTTTTGGTTATTATTATGGCATTACATACATTGGCCAATTATTAAATGTTATTTATTTTTAAATTAACGAATCTTGGTTCGTTAATCTCGCTAAAAATCGAGAACGGCCTGGCTGATTTAGCTGATTTTGGTTTTGAAATGTTCATAGAGTAGTCCAGAGAAGGTTTAAAAGGTGAGAATTTTTTTTTTTCTATATTAAATGGTACGGCGCGATACGAAGTTCGCCGGGAGGAACAGCTAGTAGGTAATACCTATAAAAAAAGTATTTTAGTTTCTATTGTACTTACACGTATACTTAGCATAATTTAAAAAGCGTAAGTACCTACGTTCCTACCTATAAATACCGTAAAAAAAAATGTGTGTTATAGTATACTAGTTGACCCGGCGAACTTCGTACCGCATAACCTCTTACTATCTTTTGCATGCATTTATACTTATAAACTCTTATAAATCTTCCTCTTGAAACACTCTATTTAAAAAAAACCTTTCAAAATCCGTTGCGTAGTTTAAAGGTTTAAGCATAAGTATAGAGGGACAGACGCGGAAAGCGACTTTATTTTATACTATGTATTGATATCGTATAGGAACATTTGATAATTCAAAATATTCAAAATTTTCAATTAAGTATATATTTACTAAGTTTTTTTGGAAGAAAAATCTAAAAATCTGCTTTTTGTCAGGATGTTTAAAAACATAAACTCGGCTAAACGTGGGTCCGGCTCTCAAGCTGGTGCCTCTGCCTAACCCTCCGAGGAATAAAAGGCGTGATGTTATGTATGTATGTTTAAAAAAAGTAATCCTATATCAAATTTTCCGAGTTTTCTCAAAATCCCTAGTTTTTTTTTGCAAAAAAACTAATTATCAAATCTTCCTATTGAATCATTGTAAGTATTTATAGGTACAGTCACGGACTAGGAGGCCGTAACAGATTTGTCTATGGTTTCGTCTCAGCCCTAGACTGTATTACCGAAGAACAAGAGCTATTTTGCAATACAGAAAAACCGGAAGTGTTACGCCGATCGTTTCCGCCACTGTACAAATTGTACATCGGCTTTGTACTCTATTTATATCGTTAAACATGCAGCTTCTCCGAGTTGCTACTGCCAGGCAGCTTGGTACCTTACTTCGTAGAAAGCCTTCTTACAATAATGATCGAACTTCACTCAGGTGAGCTCGTTAGATCACCTAGTTATATTGCATCTTGGCTTGACACATACGATATCTTTGATTTATTTATGTCGTAGTAAGATTTGATAATTAGGTTTTTTGCAAAAAACCTAGGGATTTTGCGAAAACACGGATAATTTGATATAAGCATTACTTTTTTTTCAATCATCCTGACATGAAGCAGTTTTTTTGCAAAAAACCTAGTAAGATTGAAAACTTTGAAACATTCCTATAATCTACTTACGACATTTATATAATTGTTCATTATACCGAGGTGAAGAAAGCTTTAATTTTTCTCTGCGTAAATTGAAGGGGGTGGCAAGTTTGAGTTAGCAGCCCTATTGTTGTCGGCAGACTCCTGCCCTTGCTCCGATACAAAGGGCTCTTTGGCGCCCTGCTTACATAATCGTCTGTGCTAATATTATGTAATATACCGTGTTGTTTTTTGTATATATATTATATATTTATACTTATATACATAATACCTTTAAGTATAAAATAGGGATATAAGTAAAATTGTTAGATTTAATTAATTCAAAATTATTTATTAAATATTAATGGTTGTTTGCGGAAAATAAAAGCCTAAACTTAAATCCAAGTAGTACAAAATTTTACCAGCTTTAAATATCTTTTAGGTTTTAACAAACATTAAGTAGAACTGTAGTTAGCTATATATATAGTTTTAAGTAATTTTTTTATACAGTTTAGCAAATACACAGATTTTTTACATTCATTTCTAATAGAAGAGGGCATCTCGTAAATTTATATACCTAGGTTATAAAATAGGTTGTTCGAGCACATATCTTTATTGTCATATTTTCTAAGTTAATGTTAGCTTGTTTCGGTGGGGCTAATTACTTGGTAGAAAGTATGTGTAACATTCAAGCTGTCTTGTCTCGCAATAAGTAAAAAGTTAACTGAGGATTGCGTGGTGTGGAAATGAAAATAAAAATAACATGATATAAATAGAATTAATCCGCAACCTTTGAGTATTCATTCGTCAACATTTCGATTAATAATATCAAATTAATTTAACAATGTATTTTTAAATGCAAGATATATATTAATAAAGCTAGCTCTAGCTGTCCCGGCGAACTTAGTATTGCGCCTTACAATTTTATATGGAAAAAATTAATTATTGTTTTTACTAATTTCGCTTACTTACATTATTTTCATATTTGAAAATTTCAAAACCATAATCAGCGACATCGACCTGGCCGTTCTCGAGTTTAAGCGAGACTAACCGAACCACGATTCATTTTTTTTACATATAAATTAGATATAGTACATACATAGATGTACTTACATGTTTATATAGTAGATAGATGTTGGTAGACAACCACCATACGACCTCCGCCCTTCTACATAGAGTTTTATATAAAAATCTAAACCCAGTTTTTTTAAGTTTTACTGAAATTTGACATAATGAAAATGAAAAATAACTTACTTAACTGTAACGGTGGCAGGCACGAGGTCATTGCCCAACTCTATCAAGTGTATTTTGAAAAAGTTACCTAGCTACCGTCTACATCATCATCAATACATTTTTAAAAGTAAAAACCGAATTTTAAAGGATCGCACTTTATATTTTCTTTCTTACGCAATAATTACTACAAAATTGCACAGTCTTTTATAGTTACAGAGCAGACATTTATAAATATGATTTACATTGAAGTTGGTACATACCAAATAATAATCGAACTAATGATGAAGTTGGACGACAGGAAAAGAGTTCATGCAGTAAGGGCAGACTCGAGGCACGCTCAGCTGCGCGACCAGGGCGAGCAGGGCGACGTGCCGGCGCTCCAAGAATTGGACGCGGATCTCTTGCTCGTATTCCCTCAGCTTGACCAGGTGCCGCCTCGTTCTAGCCATCTCGCGTCGCCTTATGCTTTGAGGGGTTTCTGGCGCCTCGTCCGGACGACGCGGTAACCGGCGCGTCCAAGGTCTCGTTGGCTTCGTGAGGAAGCCCCCGTTCTCAGCCCTCCGCGCCTCCAGCATTGAATGTCTGAACGCCTCATAGCTATGGTCCGGTGCGGCCGCCACGCGCCACCCCGTAACTGCCGCCTCAGCTCTGTTCTGCCACACTGTGCCGGAGGAAACTCGCTCATCCGAAGGCGATGCTGGTGGCGTCGCCAAAACACATTCGACGTTTTGAAGAGCACGTGGCGGCGAGGGCGATTGCATTGCGAGGTTCTGTGAATGATAGTAGTGAGGGAAGTCGGCTGGTGGCGGCGTGAGGAGCTCCGACTTGACCGCTGCAGGCATGCTCAGGTCCAGCACATTTTGTTCAGGCTCGTACGGCGTCCAAAAAACAGACATGTTTATTATATAAGATTCACAGGACGACACTGATCAATAAATACTATTTGCTGTAAAATTTATGATTTAAGCACCGCGCTCTGTGAAGTCGGTTATGGGAATGAGATGCAGCTCTGCAGCTTCTGTTTTCGCAGGCACCCTTGCTCCTGCGGCGGGGCTGGGGGGCGGAGTCTGCGCGGCGTGGCGACCAATCACAGCGCTGCGGACCAATGCCGGCCAAAGGTTGTGTGACGCATTTTTCGTCACGTTTCGTAGTGGGGTTAATTCGTAGACGGAGAATACTATGTGGGAGTGGGCAGTGGTTTGAATTATATAATTATTATGTATGACTGGTTAGTAGGCATTACTATTTATGTAACGACGTAAGTATATTTTCCATTTTAAAAAGCTTTTATTGAACTTGAGATGTAAGTATGTATGTATATGTATGAATGAATGTTTGTAGGTACGGGTGAAATATTTCAGTTTTCCTAACAATAATACATAGTAAGCTCATGTGACATCCAACTGGCCAAAAATTAAAGAGTGCGGACTAGTTGTTTTTTGCACTCCTGCAATATCATGGGTATTATGAAAGGCTTTGCTGAGAATAACTCGAAAAATAATATGACCTTACTCTGAATAGAATATGACTGACTTCTTGTGATGACGTACCTAAGTTACTAAGTTTTTTTTTATTATTTACAATAATAATTATGGATATCAGCTAAAAGGAATTGCTAAGGCCATTAGATCAATAGACACAGAAAGCCTGAGAAAAATTTAACACTAAAAAGTAAAAAATAAATTAAAGAAAAAAAACTTTTTAAAATAAAACTTTTATTTCAATGCGCGAAAACGAACAAAATAAACTCTTATGTACTTTAAAACATTTCTATTAACATAAATAGGTAACGTCATTAATACAATTTATAATGATACTTATAAAAGCCTTTCGTGAGACAACTCATACTTATAGGTAAACGAGTAAAAAGCGAGTAAATTAAAATTATTACAATAACATAAACTAAGCTAAATTAGAGTATTACAGGGTATACTTACTTATATCTCGCGACATCTTAGAAAAAGTACTTACTTACCAATTTATATCCTTGCTTGCTTTACTTGACCTGCCTACTTCTTCTCCACTGAGCTGAACTTTCATAAGTGTAATATAATCATGGTGATGGAAATATATATCGCTCATTTAAAAACAGTTGCGAAAGAAAAACGACACAGCGCTGTCTCATTTTCATTCGGCCTTCATGAATCTCGTGATGTCACCATGACCGACCATGTCGATCTGACCGCGGGTCAGAGACTGCACTTTGCATAATGCGATGCAGTTTGATTTGATTTCGACGTCATGAAGCCCACGTTATCAAAACATCATCATATCAATGACTGCTCCGTGGCTCAGTTGGCAGTGATGTGGACTGAGTAAGCGTGAGCACCCGGGTTCGATTCCTGGGCGGGACGAATATTGATATGATGAATATCGATGTTTGTTTCCGGTCTGGGTGTGATGTTCGTCTCTGTGTGTGTTTCGGGCGCCGTAGATACAGGTTCTTCCTAGTTAGGGGCTCTGAGTGTGATGTGTTATTATTATTATTATCAATACAATACTTAGTAGGTATATTAGCAGCGGTTTCCTTACTCTGAGGTATATAGTAGTAAGTATAAAATAAAGTTGCTCTCCGCGTCTGTCCCTATGTATGCTTGTATCTTTAAAACTACCTATGTAACGGATTTTGATAAGGTTTTTTTCACAAATAGAGTGATTCAAGAGAGATTTTTAAGTATACAAACACAACATAAGTAGTTATAGGTGAGGCAGTACGAAGTTCGCCGGGTCGATTAGTATAAAATAATATGTATAAAACCTTCCGCTGTCTTTTAAACTAAAGAACGGATTTCAATGCAGTTTTTAAGATTTCGGGTAACTCGTCCCGGGACCTTAGTCCGTCCATCTGTCTGTCTGTCAAAGGCATTATCTTCGAAACGCCTCAATAAATCTAAATGAAATATTTGTGAGCGTCAGAATTGCACGAAATTTTTCGTTGTCGTCGAATGAATACTAACAATTTTTTTTTTAATTATACGTTTTTTTAGAGAGAAATGCAAAAATCTTATATACTTAGTGGTTTTTATTAAGTACCGTTTTTATTGTAAGTATACAAGTAAGTACTTATTTACAAAAAAAATATATATATAAATACATACTTACCTAGTTTTATTATTGTACTTACTTCTTAGTCGACCCGGCGAACTTTGTACCGTCTTACACATTACTATTTTATACATGCAAACCTTCCACTTGAATAAAAAAAACTGCATCAAAATCCGTTGCATTGTTTTAAAGATTTAAGCATACATAGGGACAGACGCGGGAAGCGACTTTGTTTTATACTTACTACTATGTATTGTATTGATGAAGTATAAGTTTAGTAATGTTTCGGGCACCCTAGATACTGGTTCTTCCTAGTTAGGCGCTCTGTGTTAATAAAGGGCGTATGTCGCTGTATTTTCGTCACTCAGAACAATGTTCTATTGTGTTCCATTATTGTTCTCTGCAATTTTTAGCTTCCATACATTCATTCCGACGTATGCGTCCGAGAAAACCAAAAAGAAAAATGATTATTTCAATCCTAAATAATTTTCCATGAATTTTTACTTTGTTACTGGCATAATAACAGACAAAGTTAACAGGTTATCCCTTTTTTTTAATTAGAAATAGGTTCAGACTAAGTACTTACATAGCTAAACTTACCTACAGGCGCTTGTAATTATGTTCCGGGTCCGAGTACTCGTCCCGGGACCTTATTTTAATTTGACTATTCCGTCCGTCCGACCGGCACTTAGGCACTCATCTCTGAAACGGCTTATTTAATTTTAATGAAATGTTTGCGCTAAATATTTCTTGATGTCCAAAGAATACTAACAAATATTAATAACTTTAATAAAATTCGAAAATTTAGAAATAAATGCAAAACATCTTATAAGTACTTAGTTTTTTTTAACCAATTTTGTAGAGCCTCTACTGAAAAACCGACTGGGTTAACAGGCACCAAATAATTTGCAGTTGTAACTTCACTTCATGTAGAATAACAACAAATAATGAAAACTGTGCTAAAGCTAGCCAATTTTTCACAATAAATTTCTCCCGGAACCTTCTAAGTGCGAAACCTCGCACTTGGCTGTTTTTTTTGTACTTCCAACTTTATGGATTATTAAAAAGGGAACTCTGTACTTATAAAATCACCGCTTAGCAGCGCGCTTAGATATTTTTTTTAAATAAAATTAGATTTTGCTGTGAACTTTTTAGAAAGCTACGTTGACGTCCTATTTTCACTTTTACTAAAAGCCATAGGGTTTCAAATTTGCTGGGCCAACTGTAATAAATAAATGAGACCCAGAATCGACTTTAGCAGATAGCAGAAAGATGAACCGGGGGCGGAAGATGATCAAGAGCATAAAGTCTTAACTATTTCACAATATTTAATTTATTAAGTTTAGTTTTTAAGACACACAGTAAAATAAATACAGTACGAGTTCTAACTTGAAATGTTACACTTTTTGTTATATAGGTAATCTATAAAATTGTGTAATGTAAGACTGTTAGTGTATCTGTCTCTATTATAGAAAGGGACAGGCTTTTGTTTGGCACTACTGGTTGAGTCTGCACCCGTAGAAATCGAAACATATTGTGAGATCAGTTTTTTAACTTTTAAAATAATATATTATCCTATTTATCAGGAATGCTTAATAACTTATACATCTTACTGTATTTTGAAAAAAAAAAAAAAAAAGAATCTGCAGCCAACAGAAGACCGCAATCGCCAGTCCTTTTCGTTAATTGACCTAAACATTATTTTAAGAATTTTTCTATTGTCATTTCAAAGTAAGTATAGTATTTTACTAGGTAAATGAAGTTATTACAAAGTAGATATTCATCAAAGTCATAAATATAGGCATAATAGACATAATACATGTATGTAACCTACACATTAAGATCTTAAAAATTTCGTAGCCAATAATAAATAAAGTATAAGTAAGTCATTACCAATGCTCCTACGTACCAAATATCCTTCATCTTATAATATCATCTCGAACTCTAATCCTTTTTTATTTTCCCTTTACCTCTTACTTATATTTTCATTTTTTGATTAAGAATATAGACAAGTTGTAAATATTAAGAAAAACCTTATAATCTATTCTCACTAGTTTTCAACATTTTTCTTTCTATAACATTGAATATAATATTATTAAGAAAAACATATATTTTCAAGTGCATTTAAACATTTAATATGAGCCTATACTAACAAAGATACATCTTTTTTTAAAACATCTAGGTAGCTGACAAAATAGTTTGCAACAGAAAACAAATGACAATCATAAAAGGCGCGTGCGCCGGCGACGGTATTTTATTAAATTTGACTAGAACAGAATATTTAAAATACAATAAATATTTTAACACTTTAAACTCGTTGAAGTATACTCTCTCAGATTCTCACACCGCTGGCAGCTCCCTGTGGAGCTTCATAGGAATTTGTAATAATAAAATAACCATTACTAAAGGTCGTCTTTGGCTTTTTACAGTATATTAGAAAACAGGACCTTGTACTTTAATTTCTAACACAATTTTTAGACCTATTGTTAGGTAGGTTAGCCTAATTTTTAGAAATAAGAAGTTTTGGTCCACTAAGATAATATAATATGGCACTATTGAAATATTGTTCATGGAATGGACAAAACATCGTCTAGCCTTTGTTAAAGTTTCAAACTGTTTCAGATACGAAAAACCTTTGAGTGTTAAAACAAAAAAACGTCAGAAAGTCTTGCTTTCACGCTCTCACAAAAGGTAAATAACAAAAAGTCGGTCGGTCGACAACTGAAAATTAATATATTGAACTAAATTGACAAAGCAAGCGTTAATTCTATGGCACGAACACCTCACAGAAAAAGATTATACTGATTCACAAATACTTAATGTACATATTTCTATTTCTTTATTGTTTAGTTAGATAAACATTCTAAAATCGCCAATTTGTATGACGAAAGAGTGATTTAAATTTAAACCTAGTCTAGTGATTTAGACGCGGTTTAACTCTTTTTGTGGTAGAGCCGTAAATGGTTATGTTTATGTTTATTTATGAGATTTGCGTTTTAATAACGCATGTCCTTTTTGCGTGCGCCCTGCGTGCCCTAAATGAGGCCTAACTGTACTTGCTGCGCGTTGGTTATCTCCTAGGCCCTCGCAAAAATTAAAAAAGCGCTTCTCTGCCTGTCTCGAATTGACCTTTTGCTCGAATGCAAAAATGGGAACCTAAACTAATTTTAAAGTGATCTTCCTTTTAAATTTAAGTAACAAGTGCCAACGTATATATCTAATTATTCTCAAAAAATATTATTTTCTAGCTAGTTTAAGACTCGGTCTAAGTTTTGGTTTGAAACTACATACCTATATGCTTCATATTAACCCAAAAAATGTAGGTAATGATAATTTGAAAACAAAAAAATTATCCGGGAAAATTGATTAAATGACTAAAATATATGGTGTGCAAGGTTTCTGAAACATGGATATTATATTCTAGTTTGGTAACTTATTACTTATATACTTACTAATTTACTGTTACTTATATTTTACGCTATCCTTTCCGACATTTTGCTTTTTTTTGCTAAACAAACAAAACTGGTCAATGGATTACATTTCTAAATGCATAAATCTATACTTACATTTATAGGTACGAGCCCCATCACACACTATAACTTCATTTCTATATTTTTATCTCTTATCTTTCGTACATAAACATACAATTTGGTATTAAATTTAAGTAATAAAATAGTTCTTAATATATTTTTTATCTAAAGATCAGTTAAATACACACACATCAATGTGCAATAGGGTTTAGTGCAGAAATAGGTACATCTCTTAGATATTAAATTAAAGAATGCGTATCCATTATGCAACAAAATGACGCGCGACGTGATGTAGCACTTTTTTATTTACTTAGATTTTTTTACGCGCGCTGTTTTGCAATGTACTATAATGCTGTACCTATTGCGCGCCAAATGTAGCCTAGTGAATACGCAGCTTAAGTATATACAGAGCCGGCGGGGTCGTCCGTCCTGCCTGCGTCCGCGAGATAACTCCTCTTCGATAGAAACTCTAATTATATCAAGAATACATGTAAGAATCTCACTAGAGCTTAAATGCTATAAAAATCCAATCCTAAAATTTTTCTCATAAAGGCCGAAAAAATCACTTTATTTTTTTTTCGATCCAACAATTCGTTTAGTGTTTATAATTTTATAATTACCTATGCCATTTCAGTTACCTACTTAATCTTACGGAGATTCGTAAATCGACAAAAAGTTATTTCTTTATCAATATTAAATTGTATGTTCCTAAATTATGAATAATATGATAAAAATCTACCCTTAAATGTTACGTCGAGCTTTTTTGAACATACAGGTGTCTATTTATGCAATGGTACATGAAATGTACCAAAACATCCGTTTTTATAACTAGGTATGCTTATAATAAATGTTATCGTATACATAACGTGTTTTTTAATAAACGCAAAAATAAAAAAATAAGGACAAAAGCACAATAGTTTAGAAGAAAGGTTATTCACACATGGAACTTTTAGTATGTTTTCAACTAGATTTCTGTAATAGGCATTTTTCTCTATTTATATGTAATATGAATTGATAAAGTGGTGCTTTTTATATCGCTATGTAACTCGTGCCCCCAAGCACAAAAAAGGTTTCTTCTCATTTTGCGTTTATTAAGAAACACGTTGTCAGTACTTACCTACTTACTTAATGTAAGTACTTTTTTTTTTGCCTAAAAATAGGAATTCAAATAAAGTGTCAAATCTGCAAAGAGATCCCGCGAGCTGCGAGGACCTGAATCACTGATTTGTGAACTACTTAAATCATTTTTAGATTATTACTTATTGGATACATTCACTTTTTATAACAATACGTTATTAATCTAACATTGAATTTGGAAAAGTTATAGAAAATGAATGCATCGCTCTAAATAAACTTAGTAAGAATGAGGCACACAGGGACTGGGAAAACTGTCATTAATTCGATTTTAACTCAATTGCAACGCAATCGAACGCACAGCCTGATGGTTATTGAAGTAATACTCAAATATCACTGACATAGCCAAGCGGATAAGCTCGTTGAAGTGGCAATGGGCAGGTCATATAGCCCGCAGAACAGATGGCCGCTGGGGCCGAAAAGTTCTCGAGTGGAGACCACGGATCGGCAAGCGCAGCGTAGGACGTCCACCGACCAGATGGACGGATGATCTGCGCAAGGCTGCGGGTCCACGCTGGATGCAGGCCACCTGCGATCGGTACAGATGGAGAGCCTTGAGGGAGGCCTATGTCCAGCAGTGGACGTCCTACGGCTGAAATTATGATGATGATGATGATGACTCAAAGATAGTTTTACCAAATCAGTCAGCAAGCGCTTTTCCTTATGTTATCTATATTTATCGTCAGAATACACCAAAATATCAATAAGGATATATAACTGTTTAGTTTCAAGCGTTCCACATAGCACCTATTTGGTTAAAGTAATACAATTGTAATTAAAAGACCTAGATCTAGATGAAACTGCCTGGACCCACTAAATTATAGGATAGGTGTCAGGTCGTATTAAGAGGTCAAGCAACGGGAGGAATGGAAGAGCCTCCACCGACAAGAGCGAAGCTCTTAAGTTTGAGGAAGATTGTAATTGTATTGGCATAAGAACGTTTTTGCTATATCAAGGGCAGAATTTTGTAGCTCTGCAAACCAGCCAGAACCCCGTGTGCCCCAATTTAACAGCTAGGAGATCACTTTAACGTCACTTTAGTCTGTCGGCACTTGTAAATGTCCGTTTTGCTCTCTCGTTCGCGTGTGGGTAGGTCGCCCTCTGGCAGTCTACTCGTTCACAAACAAGTGAGCAAGGAGGGGGAACTTTCATGCAAAGAATTCATTTCTTTCCGTCATGTCGAAGTCATTCTCCTCCAGCTTGTACATCTGGATCAGCTGTGAACAGACAAATCTCAGTTAGTCGGATTTTTTCATAAGTTTCTCAATTCATGACAGTGGACTTTGGGCTTTTATAAACTTGTCTATGTCACGCTTCCAAATTTCTTTATCGCCCTTTAGATACCTCCTAAGTTCAAAAATGTGCCCCAGGGGAAAGACTTGTTTCCAGCAGTAAATAGTGTATAATGTGTGCCTTAGCGCTCCTGAAGACGACGCCGTCACCGCGCCGCCGCCGTTCTGCCGTCACGTGAGATGTTTAAAAGGCCCAAAACACCGAAACCAGCGCCTCTCGCGAAAAAAAAAGCTTCTTAACTAAGGCAAGTGTTGGCTAAAAGTGGCCACTTATGGCAACAATCTGTAGCTATACAACAGTGCCCTAAAAGTACTAGGCTACACACACAGTGCTAGAGACGTGATATGGCAATGTTCCACATTTTAGATATTTGTCTTAGTTTATAGAATATAGCATACTTTCGCGAGTGGCACTAGTGTTGGTGTGCATAGCCACTTCAATCTAGGTAAATTTTGCTTTGATTGCGCGGCGGGGCGGCGGGGCGGCGGCGCGCCGGCGCGGCGGTAAGGGCAGTATTTAGTACTTACATTGTCGACGTCCTTGGCGAGCTCGTCCACCTGCTTGTCGTGCACCACCTTCAGCTTTTCCTTCTCGCGGTTCTGTTTTATTGTTGCCGTCTGGAATAGCAAAAAAAAAATATTTTGGTTCATTTAACTGTCGCAAAATCTACGGAAATTGGACGAAGGAGCCATCTTTACGAGCGAGAGACTCGTGCTTCGCACTCTTTATTACCTACTTGTTGACCCGGCGAACTTCCTACTGCCTGTATATTGTGTATTTTTTATATATAAACATCACTCTAGGTATGTATTAAAAAAAAAAGCCGCATCAAAATCATATTTAAAGATTTAAGCATAATATAACGATAAGCAGACGCGGGAAGATTCTTGGTTTTATACTATGTATATTGATAGACTCTCTTAGCATGTGTCTAAAACTGGCTAGATATCGAGACGATTCTCTCTCTCCCTTTTTCGTTTCACTACAATAATAAACGATACTTTATCTCTCTCTTTCTTTCTTCACTAACTAGTATCTCTTTTTCAACTTTTGTTCTCCTCGGCCGATCACACTTTTTGTAATGAACCCTCATCACGAATAACTAGCTTATTCCCCAACTCCGCAAGTTAAGCTTGTTTTAAGAAGTTTTACTAAAAACAGTTAGTATTTTTAAGGCTTTTAGGTAGTCCTTAGTCTAAAGTCCTAAATAACCCGCATGTGGAAATTAGGTAGGTACCTTGCGCTCATCCATGAATTTCTTGGTGTTGTTCTGCTTCTTCTCGCGCAGGCGCCGCTCCTTCTCCTGCCTGGTCTTCAGGGTCTTGTCGTTGGCCACCTCCTTGCTGGTCTCCATGCTGATCTTAGCTTGGCGCGCGTTCATCTCTTTCAGCTCCCTACAATACACATTTAGTATTATTATTTAGTGCCGCCGGGTGGTGGTGATCTGGAAGCAGTTTTCTATTTATAATTATGTGTTTTATTATTTATTATAATTTTTTGTAAATACATGTTAATTTAAATTGTAATTTCCTTTTAAATAAATATACTTACTAGATATTCTAAACCAGGGCCGAAATCAAAAATATGCGCCTTTGACTCCCTAGATAATCTTGCTTATACCGAATCAATAATCGACATAAAACAATATTTTCCCTGTTAGATCCACCGACCTTTAGTTCAGGCATGTCCTCCCGACAAGTTATACGGTAAATTAATTTCATTGAAGCACAATAGGTGGCTCCACTAGTATTAACGCAAAACAGTAAATAAAATCATTTTTCAAAATAACTAAATTGCTATAGAAATTTGTATGTAAATGTTCATAAAAAAAATTTTTACGGCAAAATAATATATAAACATGCGCCAAGAAGAAAATTTAAAAAAAAAAAGTTTTTTAATTTAGTCTTCGAATATTATTTAGCACTAGATGGTGCTTTCACATTTGCGGGTAAGCGACATCTAGTGTTAAATATGGTTATGTTTACGTCCTACTTGTAATAGTTTTTCTGCCTATTGTATTACATTATACAACAATATTGACAACAATAATTAACTGACTTGTGGATCAATGGGTAATGAAGTAGAGTGCGATGTGGAAGCTCCGGGATCGATCCCTGACACCGGCGAACTGTTGCTGTATCTATTCTATATTTATTTTCTGATTTTAGGAATTTCGTCTGTTTTTAGAGGGCTTTTTTTGATAAGGTTTGTGGTACATACAGTGGCGGACACGATCGGCGTAACACTTCCGGTTTTTCTGTATTGCAAAATAGCTCTTGTTCTTTGGTAATACAGTCTAGGGCTGACGAAACCGTAGACAAATCTGTTACGGCCTCCTAGTCCGTGACTGTACCTATTTTAATCGACTGAAACTAATATAAGCGCTTAGAATTAGAAGGTTCCGATAGTACTTACTTACTGCACGTAGTTTTGCATGTATATGTATTTTTTTAAAGGTTTTTTATAAGTATTTGTTAGTAGGTAAGTACCTATTCTTTAAGAAATAAAAAAAAAACGTGCAAACATTTCATTTCAAGTGCCTTTGACAGATAGACGGACATACATACGGACGGACAGAAAATTCATATAATAAGGTCCCCCACTGAGATGCTCGGCCCTGATTCAGCAGTGGATCGGAGTCTTGCTGCTTCCTGCTACTTTCTGCGCCCGCCCCGCGCGCGATTTAGGAAGCGGCTTTTCGCCCCTCGCCCCTCGCCCCGGCACCGCGGCGGCGGCGGCGGCGGCAGGCGGCCGGCAGCGGCCAGCGCCCGCGCGCTGCGTTCGAGCACTCGGAACGATACCTACCTATACTACTCGGCCGCTGAGTGCGGGCGGGTCCGTTCGGAAGAGAGTAGAGATGGTAGACTTGGGGCCGTTGCACAAATGGCAAGGCGCAGCGCAGATAATTTTTCAATAGTAAACTATTTAGGACTTCTCGTTTTCGTTTTTAAATTAATAATAATCGCGTTTCTGCACACTACATTTCGCATTTAAGCATGTAATTTGTTAATTGATTTCGGATTATTATACATACCTATTTCAAAGACAAAAAAGTCAATATTAGGATTAGATACCTAGATTAACAGTTAAAAATGTTCTGCGCTGCTCATCGCCATATGTGTACCGGACCTTAGTTTGTGCGTAGCGTATTTAGATAGTATGCACAACACAAGCCAAACGAAATTGTGTGGCTAAAGAATGAGCTATCAAATTCACATTTATCCCCGCACGAGTTAAAGATACGACAATGAGACAAATTTTAGCTTTAATTAAGTACAAGGCCATAGCGAGCGGCCCACTGGTGCTACTACAATGTGATTTTTATCCTATAGCTAGATCCGGTGAACTTACGTTTTGCTTCAGATTTGTTTTATACGTATTTATGTCTTGGTTTTTATTGAATTACTACATTGCATCGGAGAAGAGAAAATCGTAAAGTAAACAAATGACCTCAATGCCTCACCGTTACCTACTCACCTTTCATTCCTTCATTGTATCATTGCCTACAATACTGATATTATGTATGAATGTCACATACTTACTCTACTATTTTTTTTCTACTACGAACGACCTTGAATAGCTCGGCGAGCAAGGTTAGAAATATTGTTTTGTTTAACGAGAGAAAGCGCCATCTTTACTAGCTTCGTCCGTCTTGCAACTTGATGAAAATAGCCCGAACTCACTAGATGTCGTTACAATTATATTTTATCTTAGCACCGCTTAAACTGCCCGAGCTTAGATGTCGCTACTATCTATGCAATTTATGAGGCAGTGAGAATAACCCGAGCAAAATAGCCCGAAAGAGCGTTTTGAAAACAAAGTATGGGACGAGGCCTCTGTACTGGTTAAGTATTATATTCTCTGTCAGGATAGTAAAATACCTACTACTGCAAAATTAAAACCTGCCCATTAGAAGTCTTATCTTCGAGGTGCATAAAACGAGGAACAACGGTTTTTACTATGCTGCCTCCAAGCATCTTCATTTATAGTACCTAGTCTAGTTAGTAAACACGTTTTTGCTTTTAGATTCTCTTTCATTAGAACCGCACCTTGAACACCTTAAGCACTCCATGTTGGCCTCAGATCAGCTGGTCTTTTTATCCCATAGATAGACCAACTTTCAACATTTTGCTAAATTCCGGTGGAGGTGGACCTTTTGCAGGTAAATTTTCAAAACTTAAGGTAACTTTACTATACTACTAACTCCCGCCAATATACACCTCCGTCGAGTCGCCTGTGGGTGGACCCTGGGGTCTTAGCCGGAGCAGTAAGGGAAGAAGGCACGGCCCTTGATGTATCAGGTTCCTTACCTCTGATGCTTAGCCTCGAGCTGCTTCATCTGGGCGAGCTGAGCGGTGGTCATGAGCTTCTTCAGTAGCTCCCGCTGCTCCTCGATCCTGGTCTGCGAGCAGGCCCACTCCTCGCGCCGGTGCCGGCCCGCCGTCTCCGACCAGGCCGCCGTCTGCTCCGTGATCAGCTTTGTGAACAGCGGGTTCGATTTCAGCTGATCCTTTCTGTTGAGAATTATCAATCAGGGTGTTCATTTCCGCGCCAGCAAAGTCTACGCGCGACCGGGGGGCGCTACTGAATTCGTACTTTACCCGCCATTGAAAAGCTAAGATTTTATCTTTTTACCGGGCTAACAATTGCGGGTCACTATGGTACTGATGACTAAGCTAGCCCGATAATATTGACTGTCCTAACCTCAATGCACTACTATGAAAAGACTATGAAATAAAACAACAGAATAACGTCTAGTCCTTGAGGGCAAGTGCGGTAGCGCCGAGGAGATAGGAACGAGTGGCCGCCGATGGCGCGTCTCGCCGTTATAAAAGAGTTCTGTTGCCACGCAGCGCGAGGGCACTGTGTGGTCCTCGATGAGCTTCTTCCTCGTATCGAAACAAGATCGAAATATGTTATCGGTGGAAAAAGGAGCTCACCAGACGGAATGTAATTAAATTATATCGCGTTATTATTTCAACGAACAACGCGTGTGTCGCTACATCTTTAAGATTTAGACTGCTCCGTGGCTCAGTTGGCAGTGATGTGGACTGAGTAAGCGTGTGCACACGGGTTCGATTCCCGGGCGGGTCGAATATTGATATGATTAATATCGATATTTGTTTCCGGTCTGGGTGTGATGTTCGTCTCTGTGTGTGTTTCGGGCTCCCTAGATACAGGTTCTTTCTACTTAGGGGCTCTGAGTGTGATTTGTTATTATTGTTATTATTATTATTAGATAGTTATGATGATATTCTAGTATTTTTAAGATCTTTACTATAGGCAGAAGGGTAGATTGAAGAATTGTACTTATTTAAAAGTGGTGATGGTTTAAAATTTAGTAGGTACTTATCTATAATCATCCCAAATATATTTCGCAAACTACTTAAGGGCTTACACGGTGCGAAACTAGCGCCCCTTCCGATAAATAATTAATATCTTCTAAACCATGGCCCAAATCAAAAATATGCGCTTTTGACTCCCTAAATAAGCTTTCTTAGAATTTTTAAGGCCCTGTTGTGTAGCTTTCAGGTTCAAAATCAAATAAAAAAACCGTTTGTTGTTTTAAGTGGCCACCTTAGTTTCGTATCTTCATAAAAGCTTCACAACAGAACCTTAAAAAATCTAAGCAAGATTATCTAGGGAGTCAAAGGCGCATATTTTTGATTTCGGCAATATCATTTGTTTTTTTAACACTCAGAGCCCCTAACTAGAAAGAACCTGTATCTAGGGCGCCCGAAACACACACAGAGACGAACATCACACCCAGACCGGAAACAAACATCGATATTCATCATATCAATATTCGCCCCGCCCAGGAATCGAACCCGGGTGCTCACGCTTACTCAGTCCACATCACTGCCAACTGAGCCACGGAGCAGTCGAAATTATTTATCGAAGTGGTGCTAGATGCTAGTTTCGCACCGTTTCGCCCCGCTAATAATTGAGTAGTACTTACGCTTTCCCCTTGAGCATTTTCTCAATAGCGCTGCACTGTGCCTTCTGCATGGTCAGCTTCTCCTTGTTGTGCCTCTTGCGCATCGCCTCCAGTTCCTTCTGGTGCTTGCGGCCCGTCTTCTGGAAGCTTCTGTCTTGACGCAGCGACTCCACGGTGATGGGCTCGAACACCAACGGCTCTGAAGGTAACGCAACCACTTTGATAAGAATAATCACTAGTTGGGTTCTTTCGTTTCCTGCCTTCGAAGTTAAGTTATAGTAGGTTAGCTAAAAACACATTTATTTAACTGTAGTGTTATTACTTATATACATATCAAGGCCCCGTTGTTTCATTAAGAACTTAACAGCATTAGTCATTTGGTGAGTTTGGTACTTACAAACAATATAAGCCAACAACAATATAAGTCGCTGTGAACTAGGTACATACTTACCTAAAAGTTAGTGTATAAGCCGAGCAGATAAAGAACAGATTTCAAAATGGCGGCCGAAAGCATGCTATCTCGCGAGTATTAGTATGAGAGAAGAGTTAAGAAGAGAGACAGCCCATGGACAGCCCTGGGCCCTTAGTCTCATCGCGCAAAACGTAACTATCGAATAATATTAGAGTAGAAACAGTACGTTAATCGCAAGAAAATACACATTTAGTAGTCTCGTAATCAATTTTGCTATAACTATAGCAGTAGTATCGCAATAGATTGGAATTGACCAAAAAGGGTAGTCTGCTCCATAATAAGATAATGTTATGATTACGTTCGACTGACATTATATATGTCAATAATGATTGATATTAAGTGACAGTTGCACTACGCCCGTCCGAATTTCGTCTAATAAAACAAGATTCACTATTTAGGTAAAAAAAAAAACAGATTATTCTATAGCTTGCTATTTATATTCTATTGCTATACTATAATGATCGATCAAAGTTACGAGATTCTCAATTTTTGACACAATCGTAATAGAGTAATAATAGAATAGAAGTATAATCGTTAATTTAAGAGACTAGAGTCCGACAGGCCTTACAGCGGGTGCCATTTTGAGATCTTTTCTTCATGCGCTCAGGTTATAACAAAAAAGCTCAACGCTTCACGTAGATAGCTCAGTAGACAATTATCCCTTAAGAAAAGTAACTAAACAAACCTTTAACGAATCTGAATCCTTTTAGTAGTAACATTTTGCCAAAATACGAAAGGTTTTATTCGTTATTTCCACCGTGAGTTTCCGGACTCTACTGATCACTCCTGAAGTCCTAAAATATCTTTCCGAATCACGGTCCGCGACTCAAACTGCATGCGAGAGTGTTATTTGTACAATCTGTTTATAAGTTAGCAGCGCCAAGTTTACGTTATCCGCTCATAAATTGTGGAATAGGGAGATGTCTAAACACTGAGTACGAAAACACGTTCAGTCTATATGCTTCTATGTATTTACATAACGTTTTTATTTTTTGTTATTTTTTTCTCTCTGTTGGTACTTAAGTATAGTGTTTTATTCAAAAACCGGAACAAATTCGTTTTAGTAAGACTTATTTTACTCATTTCTTCCCATATTCAATTTTAAATAAAATCGATACCAAAACAAAACTGTTCGAAAGAGCTAGACCCTTGAAACTTGTTTTAAGGATCATATATTACAAGTTGCCTGTAGACAGATAGATATAGAGATAGATTTTTGTCATATTTTTATTTTTGACAGACCTAGGTACCTATACTTACCAAGTAAAACAACAAAAATTGTTTGTTACACACTATATTTCTTCTGCAGAGGATATCTTCAAAAGTTTGGATGATGCAAAAATCTAACTGGTGAAGACTGCCGGATAACATAATACGAGAGTCACTCAAGACCGGTCGGAGTGGCTATATATGTGGGGTGAGCGAGGCATATGTCCAGCAGTGGACGTCTTTCGACGCCCGAGATGATAATGAACAAACTTGATTGAAATAGTGCTTGAACACTCCTGGCCATACGCGAGCAGTGCGGCCCACATGATAGGAAAAACATGTATAAAATAATGCGTGCAGCCTGCAAAGAGACCGCTTAGAAATCGTAGTATTTCGTTACGTACCTTCCTTCTTCTCCTCAATGGTGACTTTCTTCTCGGTGCCCTCTTCGATTCCCATCTGCTTCATGTTGTCGGTGCGCTCCTTGGCAGCTCCCATGAAGGCGCGAGGGTCCGACAGCGCCGCCATGAAGTCTATACAAAAAGGACTCTTTGCTTACTAGGGTTCCCGTTTCATTACAAATAGGGGTTAGGTTAATAGAACTCTTTATGGTGTTTATTACAAAGGAAGTTAGAAAAGAAGATATTGGTAAGTAAGAATACTTAGGTAGGTACTTAATTAAGTAAGTTCGGGAAGATTATGTTAAACAAAATGGGTACAAATCTTGAAAAAGTTCAGTGTCCCATAGGTACATTATTGTGGATCGATAAATTGATTTATGGAGTTAATATATCAGGATAGTATATCTATTAAAAGGTAGGTACCTACTTGCAATAACAACTATTGGGAAAAACACAAAAAATCGGTGTCTGTATATATAGGTTATTTTATGCTAAAATGTATTGTATGTAGGTGTAGGTGCAGGTGAATACAAAAATACAAATTTGGTAAAATTCAGGTCTGTCTGTCGGTTTTTTATGCAATTTTTTCGGGAACACCTGAACCGACTTTCACGGAACTTCCACGATGCATTTAGCGTAGCATGGGGCAACATTTGTTTTCAACAAAATTGTTGCCTATGCACATACAAAAAACAAAAATGTTTCATACTATAGCATCAAATTTTAAAATATTTGGTTTCACTTCGATTAGATATTACCTTTTACATAGGTTTTTTTAATAATTTACTTGCATCGAAAATTTATTTTAATTCACCATTAAGGGGCTAGCGGTTGCGATACTAGCGCCACTTCAATAAATAATTAATATCTTTTAAAATTTAGAATCTAAACCATGGCCGAAATAAAAAATATGCTTGACTACCAAGACAATCTTGCTTAGAATTTTTAAGGTCCTGTTGTGTAGCTTTCAGGTTTAAAATCTAAGTAATCGTTTGTTGCCTAAAGTGGCCACTTAAGTTCCAACACCGTATATTTCAAGACCATTATCCTAAAAGCTACACAATAGAGCCTTAAAAATTCTAGTCAAGAATATCTTCTAGGGAGTCAAGGACGCATATTTTTTATTTCGTTTCGGCCATGGTTTAGAAGATATTAATTATATATTGGATGTGGCGCTGGTTTCGCACCGTTTGGCCCCTTAAGAACATTTTTATATAATATGCTTACCAGTTAATACCACTTAACATCAATTAAATTTTAGACTTACATGTTTTTCTTCTATTACGTACATAAATCTATGTTTGTTGTGTCGATCTGTGGGGTAAGAGTTAGTGTTGTCGTGCAGGTGACATGTTTTGGTTTAAATTTTGGGGCCGTCCAATTGAATCGCAAAAAACGGATAACACCAATACAAGCAAAATGTCCAATCGAATCATGTAATCCGTTTGGACTGCATTTAAATTGACATGAAATCCATTCGGATCACAAATTTTAGTATAGCCAAGTTAAAACATAGATCAGTGTACTGATCAGTACCGAAAACTGTTACTAGCAGACCAATTAGTGCACCGATCGGTGTGCACGCCTCACGCGAACATTCCGTGTTCGATTTTACGTTCTAATGAATTATTTATTGACCGGATGACTTTGCCTTCTATGAATGATTGAAAGATTGATAAAAAGCGGATTGATTGACATTCAAATCGAATACAGCTTCTCAACAAAATATTAAAAAACAACTGTCAAATTTTTTGATTGTCATTTGTCTGTATGTACGCCGCCATGCTTTCGCGAGCCTTCGTGGACTTGGCCTTTTCGCGCGCCTCGCATTACGTATTCAAGGGTTAATTAATTATTAAATTGCAAGCATGGCAAGAATAGTAAAGTAATGATATATTGGTCCGTGTACTAGGATAACATGACCTAGTAGAAGGTTATTGTAAGCAAAAAAAATAAGGCTTTGTCAAACAGATGGCGATATATCATTGCGTTACAGCGCTAGCGTGTCGCGGCGCTATAGCGTATAACTTTTAGATTTTTGTGTGTTGCGCTTCTTAACCTTCTACTATTTCATGTTATCCTGGTACACGGACTCATATAAACTAATCTAATCCTTTCATTACTTTACTATTTTTGCCATGATTGCAATTTAATAATTATAATTAAGATTTAACAAAAGAAAACCAAAGTTTTCCTAAGGTTTTTTTGCATTTTATAAAAAAAACTAAGTAAGTAAGTATATGTTTAATTTGGGAATATTAAAATTTGTGACCCGAATGGATTTCATATAAATTAAAAGGCAGTCCAAACGGATCACATGATTAGATTGGACGTATTGTATTGGTTTGATCCGTTTTTTGCGATTCAATTGGGAGGGACCCGAAATTTTTATGATGATCTGCACTTTATTATAACCACTTATAAAAAATAATTACGTGATATTAAATATTATTATAATACTTACTGTTTCGATGGAGTGAAGGAAGTTCTAGGATCTTGAAAAAGAACAATCATGCTACATATCGTAAATAACATGTATGAAGTCGCGGTAAGAGTTATAATAAAGTGAGGGTTACTTTGAATTTGCATCATGCTATATTCATATCTAAGTTGACCTTCAAAGCCGTCGGGAACGTAGATTTTAAGTTCGATGTTACAGAAAAGCATCGGCAAGGACATTGGGAAGTTGGCCTCAGTGCGCAGTGAGATGT
This sequence comes from Euspilapteryx auroguttella, assembly GCA_951802225.1. NCBI lineage: Eukaryota > Metazoa > Arthropoda > Insecta > Lepidoptera > Gracillariidae > Euspilapteryx > Euspilapteryx auroguttella. The sequence continues at coordinate 182,312 of OX637641.1, read as the reverse complement.
GCCTGTAGCCGGCTTGCAGCCCGTCTAGGGGTAAGATGCGCTGCCCCAGCAGCTTGCCGCTTTCGTCGTAGACGCCGAACCGCAGCACCGCCAGATCCGGCAGGACCACCTAAGTGAGGAGCATGCGCTGGTTTAAACTTACATTTAATATAAGAAATCAAGGAACGAGACCTCCCTAGTTGGTATCTATAATTGCTATGCTAATTCCGTCCAACCTTATCATACCATTTATTGCATCGTTATTATTAGCAACGAAGTAAAGTGTCTTTGTAATGCAAAGTGTTCAAACATACAGATCGACGGCTTGCGAGATTTAATTTAGACATTAAAGAAATCTGTATTTTGAAGTTATCGCACGATGCAAACGATCTTGGCCAGTTATGACGAGATAATCTATACTAATATTATAAATTCGATAGTAACTCAGTCTATCTTGGTTTGACGACAAAACTACTGGACCGATTTAAATGAAATTTGGTACACGGATAGTCTAAAGCCTAAGGCTACTTTGATCCCGAAAAACCCGCGGTAAAATGGTGAATTTGCTATCAAGAGAAATTGCGCTGGCGAATCCGAGGGGCACCCGCTAAGTGTAGTCTCTGTTTCTATAGTAGGTACCATAAAAAGGTAGGTTTAGTAAGAATTTATCAAAAGTTGTCAGTTTAAGAAAAGCTATTAAAACCTAACCTTATACTTTCGGGTCAAATCAAAACAAAATATTAAGAGATGAAACCTGAACGTTTCTTTATTAGTATCAGCCTCTTAGTTCCCGACTAACCTTCCGGAAGAGGAAGGGCTCCTCGTTGTACACAGGGTTGAGGCCGTTGGAGGGCACCAGGCGCGTGCGGAACTCCTTGCGGATCGTGTCGGCGGGCAGCCCGTACATGTCCACCTCCACGTACGTGCCCACCTTCTTGTCTGACAGGAACTGCCCGGCGATCACCTACGAGAATTATATATATTTGCTAATGCATAAACTGTGAAGCCCGCGCTACACTCGCGAGGGAAGTTGCGCCGTGAATTCACGCCACGAACCTAAAGCCATTTAAGGATGTTGCTCTTATGTAATGCAAAGACGTGCTTACTGGTTGAATATTAGTTTAATTATTATCTTACTTAACCGTACATTGGTGGGAGGCAGGTGGGTGGCCGTTCCCTACTACACCTCCCCCCTTTTATTAAAAAATATTTATTAATTAAAATACATTATTTTTCCCTTAACTAATAATTATAAAAAAAAATCAAATAAATAAAAAAAAACATACAAAATAATAATAATCTATACAATATGAAAATACATTTATATATTTTGTTACAATGTTGTATTTTTTTATTAAGTCTCGTCCATAATATTTATGTTGTAGTTAGTTCTCATAATTTCGTCATTTATTTTTATTAACATTTTACTCTTTATTCATCTCTTTTTTCTGTCTTTTATTTATTATCATTTTCATTATTATTTCTGTTCATCTCTTAACCTTTCAAATTTCTATTTATTTTTCTCTTAATCACATCATATTCTTTTATTCTCGTTACTTTATTAGCAAACATCTCATAATCCTTTCATTTATCATATATATATATATTTTTATTACTCTTAAAGGTACACATTTTCATTATTTCTTCTTCATAATACTTAATTATGTTTCTTTTTATTATTCATATTTATCTATATTTTACTTTTATTTCTCTTAACAGGCATCTTCTTTTAACATCTCACACAATGTCCAGCCTCTTCACGAAGTGAATCTCGTTCATCATCATGATCAGAGTAGGATTCCAACTGCCTGTGTGTACTTCTATAATTTTTATTCTTTTGCACTGACTTATCAGACTCGCTGAACTAAGTCATCATGCATGCTCATTCATTTCCCTTTCAATAGTCTTTTCCCTGCATTCCATTGAATTTTAATTATAAAGATTTGAAACTTCACTTTGGTGATCAGTCCAACCGTTCATCATCCGTTTTGGAATGCCAAAACTTCACAACTAAAGATTCGCAAACTTATATACTTATACTTTTCAAAAACAACCATAACCATGCAACTTAATCATCCGTTTTCCTTTTAGTCACTCGGACTCTTTAAATCTCCAATCATAAAGCTCGTTCATCCTGTGTCAAGTCCTTTGTTTCGTCATGTCCCTTAAAATACAACAAAAAAATATAATAAAAAAATAATTAAAAATATACTAAGTTCTTTATGTTTCAATATTAAATCTGTATATAATTATGTTATCTGAATATAGTTAAATTAATAAAAAAAAACGAATAAAACAATTGATCAATTAAAAGTGTCTTAAAATGTGCAATGTTATGAAGATATCGCCAGATGTGGAACTGAAAACTGCTGATCTTAAAGAATGTGCGCTCGGTACTTGATACTTGTTACGTGAAAATAATTTTGGTTTTTTAAATATTAATAGAAGAACAAAATAAAATTATAACTTTTAAACAAAACATTGACAAATTAAAATATAAATAATAATACAAATACACATTAAATAAACATAAAACATTAAAAAAAAACTGACTTATTAATCATCATCATAAATAAAATCCCATACATTTAAAAGTATCCAAGAAAAGAACGAAATTAATACTAGTATTAAAAAAACTTAATTATAATGAATTCCTTACTTGATAATGCCCATAAAAAAAATATATAAAAAAAACACTGAAGACAATGAATTTATTTTTAAATTTTCTACTAAAAACACAAACACAAAAAAAAAAAACAAAAATAACTATAGCCGTAGGAGTCTTGCCAAAAAGGAACTGGTCTATATTCATGTTGTAGGTCCCGAATAATTTTTTCTGATGCTTCTCTTGCCGAAAAGATAACACTTTGTACTGAAGCTGAATGTAAAGGGCATTTCTTCTTATATGAAATTTTCTTCATATCTATTTCACTTAATATATTATTTTCATTAACTATTGGTGTCCATTTCACTGTCCAAACTTTATCACATTTTCACTACTTTCACATTTTCCACTTTTAAAACTTTCAGGCCGACCGGCGCTGCCTAGTTGGTGGCAGGCCGGCTGGCAGGGTCGCCATGTAAGGATGTTGATCTTGTGTAATGCAAAGACGTGCTTACTGGTTGAATATCTTACTTAACCTAAGTACATTGGTGGGAGGCAGGTGGGTGGCCGTACCCCACTACAGCCACGTAAATGTCATTTACACAGGTTAAAACGCCATCTATGTACAAACACGCGCGGGTGTTCGCGGATTTAGTGCCGCGAGTGAAGAGCGGACTTATTTGAACTTTTGCGCTGTGTTTTCCCTGACCAGCCGGGAGAGGTCGCTACGTCATAAAGATAGCTTAGTGCTCTAAATAGGTACAAAGTGTTTTGATAAAGGTTTTGCTATCAAGAAACCACCCAGAGTAATAATAGCTTATGGCAGGAAAGTTTTTATTTTTACGCTAAACTTTTGGTAAAAAATATGTTACAAAAATCAATTGCTGTTCGTTTCATTATGTAAATCGAGAACGGCTGGATCAATTATGCATTATTTAGGTTTGGGTTGTCTAGGGAAGAAGAAAAACGGTGAGATAATTTATAAAAGTCACTATTTCACGCGGTCAAGGTCGCGGACGAAGCTTGTATTTTATTAATTGCATATCTTGTCTCGGTACCTACACATACCTACCTACATTCTTTTCTTATCTAATGTTTTTTTATCAAATTAAACATTAATATATTTGCTTACCAAAACATATTTCAAAAGACATAAAAAACAATCAAAGACACCTAAAGTTACTTCTCTTCCTCTGGTCATGATGACTACAAAACATTATTCGTTTCAAAATAATCCGTAAGGATTTCGTTGATATGGTCGACTATACTTACCTGGACGGAGCACTGGGCGGCGATGACGCCATCTACTGGGGCATCAGCAAAGGGATCGAAGCTTCTGTCAGCGCGACGCATGAAGTCCGGCTTCAGGAGGTAGCCGCAGTTGCCGTTGTACTCGAACTTGCCCTGGTTCAGCTGCATCGGCAGGTCTGACGTTTGGAAGTTCAGGGACACCATCTGGCATCCAGCGTTCCAGAACACCTGGTCCCAATGTTACAGTATTAAAAGCAGACCCACCACCCCATGTCTCATCTTTACTAATGGCTGTCATAAATGGTGACTAAGGGAACGCCCAGAACAGTGTCCTTCATTGAAAAATTTGATAATTGAACTTGCGATCGCCAACTCGATTGCCAATGCCAAGCGAGGCGATCAAGGCATAATGAAATTTCAAAATGTTTGTCCTTTTGGCGTTTTTTGGGGAAGGCCTATGGCTAACAGTGGACGATCCTGAGCTGGGATGATGATGCAAGTTAAACCTGGTTAAACTTATTCTATTCTTACAGTCTTGCACGTAAAAAAAAAACATGCCAGTTATGGCATCGAATGTTCTTATATTACGGCAAGGGCACATTAGCAATAATTGTTTTCGTCCTCTGTTTTTGTTGATTTTGAATCGGACGCTCTAGTTTACAAAACATTATATTGCAAATGTAGCCGTAAAGTAGCCCTGGACAACTTTATCAGTAAGGATACTTTCGCATAGAAGATCTAATTTGGTCTCTTTCTGCAAGCCGCCCTAAACTACCTTTCTTCCCATTAAACTAGAACAGACCTGCGGCATGTAGTTGGAGGAGTCGGCGCGCGTGCCCTTGGGGTAGATGCGGGACATCTGGCGCTTGTTGTAGTTGACGAAGTCGATGGCCTGCGTCTTCAGGTAGTTCATGCCGGTCGTCTCCGCGAACGAGGACATGTTGTGGTGGATGTTCTTCTCTGTAATGAGCACTAACTGCTTTACTGTGCCTTGAAAATGTGAAAAGTCTGCGCGCGACGTGGCACCACTACATACTTACCTACCTACTACACAAGAAAGAAATGGCTAAGTGCTAATGGTGACCAAGTGCATAGGTACTTATCTAGCCCGCACCAAAGGAAGAATTTTTTTTGATGAAGCTAGAAATAGCATGTAGACTACATGCTCTGTATAGCTTGCTGTATGCACTACATGATGTTGTACAGTAAAACGAACGATAGACTTAGGAGAACTCTACTAAAACAGAATAAAAATACTGAAATTCGCTTTTTCGCAATGCATATATAATTACTTTCTTGAAGAAGCTAGAAATAGGATTTAGACTACATGCTCTTTAAAGCTTGCTGTATGCACTATATGATGTTGTACAGTAAAACGAACGATAGACTTAGGAGAACTCTACTAAAACAGAATAAAAATACTGAAATTCGCTTTTTCGCAACGCATGTAATTGTTAAGTTGTAGCTTTCTAATAGAAGGTAAACAGTAAGCAGGTATGCACAGAACATTCGCACAGAGCAACAAAAATAAGTATACAGAACGCTAGTCATTCACTTGAAAGAAGTAACCTACAAAAAATCATTTTTTAACATGAAAAGGTACCTCATCCATCAGTTTTTTTAGTAGAAAATTGTTTTCATTCTGAACTCACTCTCAGCCTCCTCAAAGCCGACGAACTTGATGGGCTGCGCGTAGTTGACCATGGAGCTGAGCCAGGGGTGCACGTTGGTAGTGGAGCCAGTGTAGATGACGGTCGTGGGCGCGTCCTCGCCCGACGTCGACGCCTCCGCCGCCGCTATCTCTTCAGGAGGCTACGTTATAAAGAACAACAAGTTCGCTATGAACTCGCGTGCTAAGAGCTCATACACTACGAACGCACTGGCAGGCGGCTAGTTTAACGAACGAGCTTTCCCGGCTTACTTCGTTACGCCATAGAATATAAGATAAGTTTAGGATGGTGGATTTGTAAAATTGTTAAAATTATCTTGTTAAAATTATCTTTTGTGTAATTGTATTAAGGAAACCATAATCTTTAAAATAAGATAAAGCTGCACTGTTGCATTGGTGTTTACTGTAATAATAGTGTAGTATTGATAAATAAATAAATAAGTACTACAAAAGACTTGGCTCTATAGACTATGTTCTTTTGACTGCCCAGAATGGCCGAATAAAAAACAAACAACAACAACAAACCGACTGTCAAAATATGTAAACAACGGAAAAAATATTGCACCTCGGGTTACATTATTTGAGATTAGGCAAGATCCCTAATTTTTTTGAAAATCTTATATAGCCTATGACACTCGGGGTTAATGTAGCTTCCTACCAGTGAAAGAATTTTTCAAATCGGTTCAGTATTTCCGGAGCCTATTCGTTACAAACAAACAAACAAACAAATCTTTCCTCTTTATAATATTGGTATAGATGGTATAGAAAACGAACGTTCTAGAATCGTCACGACCGGCCGTAGGTACTGTGAGCTTGGCGCCTTAGTTGAACTAGCTGTTAACTAGTGCTACGTACACACAGCAAGCCACTAGGCTTCAAACCCTAAGCAAGCAACCTGCCTGGGCGTTCGAAGCTTAAGAAATTTTAGAGTTATAGACTGTTATGAGTTTTTGGTAAATGTAGTAGGTACAAATAATTATTGTCAGGTTTACGACAATAATTTGATTGTGGTGGTAAATCGTTCACTACAAAAACTTTTTATCAAAAAATTAAACCGCCGAAAAAACTGAAAAGCATTAAATAATTGGGAAACATTTTCTATTAGGACTTAATTTACTCACTTCTTAAAGTAATTTTGGTTAACCAAGAAATTTTAAGTCGGTGCCACACCACACAAGCAAATTCCTTAACTACCTATAGCGCGATGCGCGGCGGCACACGTTTTTCGGTTATTTCTTTGAATTTCAGGTAATTTAGTGATCGTTATTCGTTGATTCTGTGGCACCGACTCAAAATTTCTTGGTTAACCAAAATTACTTTAAGAAGTGAGTAAATTAAGTCCTAATAGAAAATGTTTCCCAATTATTTAATGCTTTTCAGTTTTTTCGGCGGTTTAATTTTTTGATAAAAAGTTTTTATTTTTTGCTTTTCAGTTTTTTTTGGGCTAATTTTTTTGACCCCAGCCAATCACCCTCCACAGGGTGGTCGCACCCCACAAGGTGGCCACACAACCTGGTTAATGTTTAGGGACTAACAGAATGAGTTTCGATCACGACCGGTCGGTGAGGCGATTTTTGAGGGAGGCCTATGTCCAGCAGTGGACGTCTATCGGCTGAGATTATGATTATTAACATTCATATAAAAAAGACTCATAATTATACCTAGCAGTTATCATGTAAATCACAACACGGCAATACAATCTGTGAGTGAACAATAAAGTCACCCCTATTTTTCCACCCTTAGGGTTGAAATTTTATTTTCAAATTTTTATGGGACCAACTTCAAGGTATACCCTGTCGATTAAAAAAAGAATTATCAAAATCGGTCTACACAGTAAAAAGTTATGCGTGATCATACATAAAAAAAAAAAAAAAAAAAAAATATACACGACGAATTGAGAACCTCCTCCTTTTTGTTTTTTCGTCGGTTAAAAACCGTTTCCAGATATTTTTAATTTCATAAAATAGGCACATTTACCTGCTTACAAAAATACAAGCTAGTTATTAGTAGGTAGATTAGTTTAACTATTAGTGCCTACCTACACAAAACATAATTGAAATTCAAACTTTACAATTACCTATATATCAACAATTTTGTAAAGGCTTCTTCCCTATCAAGTACGCGTACCTTACTATCAGGCTCGGGGAGAGGGGTATCGGGGACAGCAGAGGCGTCCTCCTTGACCTCGTCCTCGATGACGAACTGCCCCTGGCGGAACAGCTCCAGCTCGTGCTTCTCCACCTCCGCCTTCAGCCGCTTGTTCTTGATCATGATCTTGCGCTTCATCAGCGACGGCGGCGGCAGCGGCTGCCCTGGCTCCAACTGTGCTCGAAAATAATTTATCTTCTTTAATAATTTCTTTTTTTAAAAAGAGAACGCCTACAATAATGTAGTAATATATATATATGTTTTAATATATTCTAGGAACTTTTTCAATTCAGAAAAGACTGAAGAAAATAATGAATAGAATGTGAACGATAACTGACAGGACCTAGGCTGTTTTAGTTTAGTTTACGGGCGAGTTTCCGCAATTTGACAGCTATCGTGCCTATTTAGCGGACCTAGGCTGTGTGGAGGCTCCACATAGAAATCACCCTATCCACCCATGACAACCACCATATCTCCACCCATGAGAGTCGTAAAAGGTGACTAAGGGAACAGCCGAAGGATGACCAGCAGTTTGAAAGCAAAGTAAGTTCCTTCGTCAAATAATTGAGGAGCCACACTGCGATCGCCAACCCGCCTGCTAAGGGTGATAATTATGGTAAACTCCTTCCACAATGTTTGCCCTCGTGGCAATGTGACCTTTGTCCAGTGACATCTATAGCTCGTTATAATGAACTTACAGGATAATCAGGCAGCGGCTCCTTGAGCAGCAAATCTCCTAAGATCTCGTCGCAGTACTTGGCGAGCTTGTACTGCTGGGCCTTGCAGCAGTGGTTCTCGAAGGAGAGGATGACCGGGTAGTCGGAGGTGACGAAGGCGGTGTCTCGCAGCGCGTAGATGACGTCCTTGAACAGGATGTCTGTGCACATGGCCATGCCGTGGGTGATGATGGGCTCCTCGTCCTCGCCCTTGCCATCCCAGCAGTCGAGCTCGACGCATCTGTGGGGGCAGGTGTTGCTTTTTGTTGTGGTCAGTTGGTAGCGAAGTGGTTTAGCTAGTAGTAGTTTGTGTCAAGACACTAAAGATTTTTAAGGCAATTTGAAATTCCTGCAAGCCCTCATAACAGGGCTTTCACCGAGATACTGGCGCCAATCACGAGAAGAGTTCCTCAAAAAAAATCAAAGAAGCACTAGTGTGAAAATTTTGGCCTACATTTTCGAATAGCGCGGTGAAAGCCCTCCTAGGGATACTAAGGTATTGGTTGTATATAATAATGTTCATTTAATTTTATACCAGGTAAAATCAGAGAAAAATAATTTTTAAATGAAACTATAAGTGTAGAGTAGAGACTAACCGGCAGCCAGCGAGCAGCACCTGGCGGTACATCTCGACCGAGCTCTTGCCGCCGAACTGCCGGCCTGACAGGTACGTGTTGTGTGACGAGTTGATGTAGTAGTGCGCCAGAGGCTGGTCCATCTCCATGTAGTTGTCCAGCCGGTCCAGGAACACCGGCGCGTTCTCGTCCGACATCAGGTACCGGATCAGACCGTCCTTCGTCAACGATTCTGACAAGTTTTCAATCAATTTGATCAACACTAAGAATTTTGTTGGATTTACAATCAGCCCTGTTGGGCAGGGAACTGGGCAGGGCAAGAACTGCCACTGTTCTTATTATTAAAGTATTTTTGGCTTTATTTCTGCCAGTGGCGGGAGCAGAAGGAGCTAATTGTAAACCACGTGTAAATCCGTCTCATACTGAAAGTAGCTAGCTTCGGACGGTTGTGATATAGCGGACGGACGCGATCCAGCTCGTACAGTGGCGGTCTATGACGGCGAAACAGATTTGTCTAATGTCTTGTGCGCCCTAGACTGTATTACCAAAGAACAAGAGCTATTTTGCAGTACGACGCATCGTGGTATAGGTATAGTTCGTGGTAGGTAGCACAAAGGTAATTACTATTACCTTTTCGTCCTTTAGAGCAACAAGTCAATAAGTACAAAAAATTACGTTAAGAAGACGAAAAGCATTATTGCAAATTTGGCTGTTATATAGGGGTTGACAATAGACACGAGTCAGTTACTAAAACTGCGTGCATTGCCATTTTTGGTCGTTGGTTTTGCGTAGGGATCCGTAGAATAAAGGGATGCTAATTATGAGAATGCAGGATGTCATAGATTCGTATTCCGAGAGGATTTAGGTGGCACTAGAAAATGAAACGTTGATACAGAGCGGGAGGTCTTTGCCCAGCTGTGGACACAAAAAATAAACTATCGAAAAAAAAAAATGTCATGAATTTCTGATTCAAAGATAGGATTCTGAGATATGAGAAAATCCCGGAGTCTATCTTGTATTATGTAACAGTAAAACAATCGAAGATATTTTAAACATGAAGTTTGTCGGTGTTCTAGTAGACTGTATAAATCAATAACTTGGAAAAGTATAATGCAGTTAAGTAACTAGGTAACTTGGTAAAGTATAATGCAGTTAAGTAACTGGGTATGTAGAGACAAAGTTTATTTAGTTATGTAAGGATTTTGTCCATAATGTTTATTATTTATAATAATCACACGTAAATTTGTGCGCCTAATTTAGGCATATCATAGTGACACTCTTTTTTTACTACATAACATCTGTAAAGTATAGACCTATGGTAACAAATAAAGATTCTGATTCTGTATAGATAGTCCTCTAAATAAATTATTCTGTGAAGTTCGAATTTTAAATCAAGGGATATTCAATAAGAACTTAACGTTTGGCTACTTATGTACTTTGCTCATCATCTTTACCGAAATACGTAGACTTTGGATATAGACCTCCCCCACAAATTGCCACAACGGCCGGTCTTGAACGGCCCTCATTCATGCAGTCATACCTAGGGAATCGGAGCTAGAGATGGGCGATTGTTGAAAAAAATCAAATTATTCGAATGTTCCAATATAGAGAATTCGAATGAATTATCGGTATGGAAATGTTTAGTACATTTTTATTACATTTTCAAGGATACACGAATGTATTTTACTACTATTTTCATGTTACTGGTATTTACTTAATGTACAATTTGTTCATTTTTCGCAAAAAAATGTAAAGATAATTCTGATTTTCGCATACTAATCCTATGTGATTTAAAAAGGGTGACAGGAATAAATATGTCATGCACATGCATACAATACCTTCATAATAATGGCATTCCTAACCAATTCAAATAAAACTAATCATTCGAATTAAATATGGATTCGAATAATTATTTTGCATTCGAATATTTCGAATTGACACTTTTCACAATCGAATAATTCGATTGTTCGGTATTCGAATGTTTCATTCGAATGAATCACTCGCATTCGCCCATCTCAGCAACGACGTATTGTATACATGAATGCACGACACGTCGTAACGTTAATCAGTACGTACTATTTATTATACTGTGGCATGTACTCTGGGCACATAATGCGCTCACCACACCACAGCCTCCAACGTGACATCATAATGGGGAAAGTTGAAGGCAAGCGCGCTAGAGGAAGAGCCCCTACAAGATGGTCGGATTCCATTAAACAAGCACGTGGTTCCATGCAGAGGGCAGCCCACATAGCCCTTGATCGCGATATATGGAGGGAAATAATGATTGGTCACGTCACGATCCTCAGCCATGAGGAAACGACGAAGAAGAAGACAGTACTCAGCTTAACAGTGCAGAGCTCTGTAAAGTGAACCGTAATGCTATTCTAATAAGGGTGTGGTGGTGAACTGACTCTCGTTCCTGGCCTCCTCGTTCTGCTCGTATGTGTTGATGATCTCGGCAGCTCGCTTCTCTTCGTACAGCGGGTACAGGATCTCGTTGAGGCGCGGGTCCCGCTGTTTGTCGTTCAGGAAGTTCACGAACTGCGTCAGACTGATCCGCTCCGACTTGCCCTGGGTGCTGTGATATTAAAATAAGATTAAAACGCTTTAGTGCCAAAATTAAAAACAAAAGATTACTTCAATTAATAATATCTTTTTTTTTTTAAAAGAGACCCGCCTTGAATAAACTGACACATACATAAACTGAGAACTTCCTCTTTTCCAAAGTCGGTTAAAAGCGTTACTAAAACCTTCTTGTGAATGTAACGAATACTTTTCTGAAAACCGCATCAAAATCGGTCCAGCCAAACTCGAGATAATCGCCGACAAACATAATATGTACATACAGGTCAAACTGATAACCTCTTTTTTGAAGTCAGTTAAAAACATAAAATTTCGAGCCAAAATAGGAAATGAGCTACCTTATTATTCTTCCAGATGAACCTCATTATTTTAAACCGACTTCAAAAAACATACGTTCTCAGTTTGACCTGAATGTTCTATTGGTAATATATATTATGTTTGTCCGCGTATATCTCGCGTTTGGGTGAACCGATTTCGGATGCGGTTTTTTTGTTTCCTACATTGTCTAAATAAATATAGGTGGTGTATAAATCAAAGTCGCTTTCCGCGTCTGTCCCAATATATGCTTATATCTTTAAAACTATGCAACGGATTTTGATGCGTTTTTTTTTCAAAGGATAGAATGATTTAAGATGAATGTATATATGTATAATTCATGCACAACATAGTAATAGGTAAGGCGGTACGAAGTTCGCTGGGTCGACGAGTATAATTATAAACGTTGTATTTACTGAATTTAATTCTAAGCGGAAATTGTATAGCTTTTAGAAATTTGGCTAAAATTAAAGTGGCATGATTGAGAAAGATATTTAATTCAAGTCTGCTTGTAAAATAAATTAGGAGAGTTCTGAAATTTTCAAACAAAGTCTTAGATACGAAATCCGGATAAAGGAAAATTTCGGAAATCCTTAATTTTCTGAGCTAATCTGTTTTGGCCTTTATATTGAAATACCTTCAAAAGACAAATGTAAAAATGATTTATTCAATCTATCCTATGATACAAGATATATCACTTATTGAAAATCAATTATACTAATCTAATTGGTATTGATACCTTATTTGGTAAAGTATGCTATACTGCGAGAGGCGAGGTAGTTTAGGGTGCCCACCAATTGAGCCTTACGAAAATGGTCGCCTGGAGACGGCCCCAAACGAATCCTCCTCTGTCAAATGATTCTTCTCCCTTTCGCAATTATTTTACAGCGTAGTTAAGAAAGGGGTAACGGGTAACAAACTCTACTTTACAATTCAATTTTGCGACAATACAAAGAACACAAGAGACTTTCTCGATCGATGCTATTTTTAACCCCCGATGCAAAAAGGGGTGCTATAAGTGTAATGTGTCTGTCTGTTTATCTGTGGCGTCGTAGCTCCCAAACAAATGAACTGATTTTCGATTAGTTTTATTTTGTCATAGATATGTTAAGGTAAACTTGACTTGAAATTCACAGTGAGGTGGTTTTTTTTTAATTTTCAAATTTGTATTTGCGTTCGCTGTATGAAGCGCAGGCACATAATAACAATCTAATAATAATAATGCATCACACTCGGAGCCCCTAACTAGGAAGAAACTGTATCTAGGGTGCCCGAAAGCAATACACAGAAGAAAAATACACCAAGGGAAATAATCATCAATATTCATCATAGAAATGTTCGCCCCTCCGGGAATCGAACCCGGAGTTCCCGTGTCACACATCACTGCCAACTGAGCCACGGAGCAGTCGAAGTCCAAGTTCGTTCAATTTATTATTTATCAGATGTTGAATTGTAATAATAAATTTTGTTTTTGTATTCTGTTTGTATAAGTTATCACCGGCGCGGCGCGGCGTATGGCATCAACCTCGTGGACCGATGCATGCTACCGCGGAGATTTTGAAAATCATTGCGGCTTTTTAAGTACTACTACAGTTACATGCCATAAGAAAAGCAGTAATAGTTTTCGAATGCTGTCATTGACATCGAATTTTCATTGTTTACTACAGGCTGCCCCGCGGTTTTTCCCGCGCAGATTTCTCATAAACACAAAAATCCCGTTTTTTCCCGTTCCCGTGGGAATTTCGGGAAATCCCTTCTTAGTGCTCACCTACACTCCCCAAGGAATCCACGTGCCAATTTTCAGCTTTCACCGCCCAGTAGTTTCGGCTCTGCGTTGTCTGTCAGTCAGTCAGTCAGTCAGTCAGTAACGGAAGAGTTTTATATATATAGATTGATTAATAGTTAGCGACTCAGGTCCCAGACCATGATGACACTGATAATAAAATTAACACACCTGAGAAGTGTAAGAGCGTGTACGCACTCGCGGTTAGCGCTAGCGGTCTCATTTACGGAGACGCGGCGCGTTGCGCGTCTGAATGCATCTTTGCAAACGGTATTATACATTGCTATCATCATCATCATCAGCCTGTAAGAGCCTACTGCTGTACATAGGCCTCTTCTCTTCTTCTTCTACGACGTGGAGTAGGCAGACTACCAGCCCGATGGTCTGACGACATAGTGAAGGTCGCCGGTAGGCAGTGGATCAGACTGGGGAAGGACCGTAGTGCATGGCGTGCGAGAGAAGAGGCCTACATTGCCATACGTTTGATTTAATCGCAGCACTCCCCGCACGACGCCCGCGCAACGCCCTGCGTGGCCCTAAATGAGGCCTAAGACTATATCAGTTCTGCTATCGCGTCATAAGGATATAAGCACTGCGGTTGGCAAAGCTGATACTGTTTCGTTCATCAGTTATTTTAATGTATTTATTCAGATGAATGCAAGATTTCAGCTTTGCGCGACCAGTTTTCAATTCATTGAATTTTTAGTTATCAATGCAATGTATTTTAGTTTAGTCACTTGTATAATTTAAGTTTTTTTAGTAAGTATTTGACAGATTTTTGTGGATGGATGGAGGAAACGTTCACCTGGATTGAGGGATATGGGCATTTCTACAGACGGGCAAAATTCAGTGGCAATTTGAAAATAAAATATACCCCAGTGAAGTAGGCTGCTCAAATTATTTCAGCCACAACTATGTATGGTTACGCAGTTGGAGAGCATAGAAACGTTTTTGAAAATATATAATAAATACCATAAAAAAAATCCGAAAGTCATAAAACCTGACATCGGTGGGGTGTCCTGTTGCCAGAATTCATGAAAGAGTCACTTGTTACAAAGTAATGAAGTAATATTTGATTAATTTATATATATTCACGCCTTAGTGATGAGTATATAAAGGCTGTAGTTACCACGAAAAACCAAAAACTTCTATATTTTTTATAATACACCACTCTGAATGAGCGTCCTGAAATTCTCCCTGATTTCGATGGTGTTAACAAATCATTACCCACAACCATAGTGATTAACTTTTCGCACTACCTGAAGTACTTTGCAGCTTGATATAGTCATGGCCTACACGCCGCGAGCCAGAAACCTGTGCCCAGCCAACATTTCAGTATTTTTTTTCAGGAAAATTGTGACACTCGGTGGTTTTGGGTACCCCTCAGTCCTGAATTCGGTGTAGGTAAAATTTTTCTAACCGTAAGAAATATTTAACTTTCAACTAGTGCCATGCACTCGTCATCGGGTTGGTATTATTTGACGTACAGATGATTGTTGTGCTGTTTTTCAATTTTGAGTTAAATTTTGTTTTGTACTCTTTTGTGATTTCGCTGCTTCTGATATCGGTGGTTTTCGGTGGTTTTTTATACACCGAAGTCAAAAAAACATCCACCAAAATCAGATTTTTACTTCGACCGAGTGCTAAAATAGCTCATATTTCACATTTTTGTGATAATATTACTTATTTGTGGTATATAATCAGTGATGGTAAACAATGTGCATTTAAATTCGTACCATTTTTGTTTTTTAATCCTCTGACTCAACTTTTTCGGAGGGTAGTATGAAAACTAATATTGAACACCGCTACAGCGCTGTGCCGAGTTGAGTCAGGTGGGTTTTTATACTAGTTTTCCCGGCGAACTTTGTACCGCCTAATATAATACTATTTTGTGTAAATAACCCTTAATACCTTCCATAAAACTTCCTCTTTAATCACATTATCTATAAAAACCGCATCAAAGCATACATACACAGAAGCTTCTCGCTGAAGCGACTTTGTGTTATAAATGTACTGATATTATGAACAACCAAACTTTGCATTTGAATCAAAAAAAATAAGTAAATTATCGTTATTGTTATTATACTTATAAAATGAATAAAAATATTTATAATGCTAAAACGTTATCCTTATTATTTTGACTATTAAAATTAATTGAACATTAATTTTATACGAGAGTGTCCTTATTTATTATTGAATATTTAATTATGTACAGTAAACTATTTATTTATTAGGTGACACAACAGTACACAACTAAATAAGCATTCAAATGAGTAAAACAATTTGGTTCATGTTAGGTTGCGTTAACAAAATTCTAAATTGATGTAGGGTAACATGCCCTATTACGGCGCGTTTTGACGTCATTTTAAAGTAGGGTAAGAAATTAAACATTTCTAAATATTTTAGCAGATATTTGAATTTTTTTTTGACAGTCATGATAATTATATTTTCTATTTCAGTTGTAGTTTTATTTATTTTAGAGTGATGATTAATTTTAAATAAATATTTTGTCTGACAATTCGGAATTCCTATTACGGCGGCAAAAAAAAGTTTGAAGCCCATTACGGCGGTAAGCACAGCCTATTACGGTGTATGGGATGACAACACACTCACGATGAAACATTTTCATCTCAGCTCATGGTTCCGTGCAATCAGAAAATGGTATGCAATGGCTGTAATTGTTACTGGCACTGTACATAAATACAGGTTCTTCCTAGTAAGGGGCTATTTTGATAATATTTTGTGTATCAACTATTTAATAAATGGCCTCGCGCTAAGAAGTTTCCAGTAATATAATTAGTTTAGGAAACACGAATAATGAATATTTGGCTGTATGGGCTACTATGTTCCTTTGCCTGACCTGAACGGGCAAATAGCATAACAACAATCAATCAATCAATCTACGGCATCGTAACGTTCTCCCATCTCTCTGCACAACGGAATGGAATGAATTAAATATGGGGACGATTTTTTTTTATAAGCCGCGCTGATAAAGAAACGATTCGAAAATGGCGGCCGAAAAAATGCTATCTCGCGTATTTTAGTATGAGGGAAGAGTTGAGAAGAGAGACAGCCCATACAACGGCCGCCATTATGAGATCTTTTCTTTATGTCAGCAGGTTATACCCATAAAAGCGTAATTTCTGCAAATTTGGCTAGCTTATTAACATAATTTTTAATATTTGTTGTTAATCTACATTAAGTGAAGTTACAAATGATCATTATTTAATGTATGTTGACCAGGTTATTATCTCAGTAGAAGCTCGACAAAAGTGTGTTCAAAAAAGGAAGATTTTGGTACAATTTTTCTCTAAATTTCCATTTTTTTTTTAAGTTTTTAATATTTGTTAGAATTATTTGGACGACAAATAAAATATCGTGAAATTATTTCATTAAAACTAATCGAGCCGTTTCGAAAATTAGTGCCTGTGGCAGACAGACAGACGGACGGATGGAAAAGACATATTAATAAGGTCCCGGGACGTGTACCCGAAACCTACATCAATAAACTGATACAAAACAAACTGAGAACTTCGTCTTTTCTAAAATCGGTTAAAAATAGGTACTAAAACCCTTATTCTGAATTTAAAAAATACTTTTGTGAAAATCGGTTTTGATAAAATCGAAATAATCGTGGACAAACGTGCATACAAACATACATACAGGTCGAATTGATAACCTCCTTGACCTCGATATAAACAATTGCTGTTCGTTTTTCTCCAAATTTAATTTGAAAAGGCCCGGACGAGGGTTTTAATAATCCTACTTATATTATAAACGACAAAGTTTGTAATAAAGGATGTCTCTAACTCTTTCAAATAAAAACTACGAAATAGATTTTAATGAAACCTTACAAATAAAACATATTTGGAAGGAAAATTTAACTGGCGAAGCAGCGGGGTGCAGTCAGTGAAGGTTTAGTTAAACGATAAAAAAATATGGAAATTTCTACTCAAGCGGAGAAAGTTAAAAAAAAAGAAAGATATTTTTTTTACAATAACGTTGACACAAACATGCAATAAAATGGAACACTAAAAAAACAACAAAAAAAACGTAAACCAAAATACAATTAAACAACCAACGAATCATAATCAGTTTTGTATGGTGTGTCAAAGTTGCGGTAAAATCTAGTAGTACATTATTATATTGATGCGAAATTACGTAAGTACGAAATAAAGCGTAGTTTACATTTTTGTGTAAGTTTTTTAATTATTTACTTACCCTGTTATTCATAAAAAGTTAAAGTGTATTTTAGTTATTTGACGTACTGTAACGATCCTTCCTATATCGTACAGTTTTTAGCTTTATTAAATTTAAAAATTATATATTTTATACTTTTAGATGGATTCGACGACAGATCCCTAGAAACGGCTACCGCGTCTCGGCGAGCGCGCGGAGACTGTGTTTTGTTTTCCTTTGATTTGACATAAATACAGCTATATATATGTACTCGCACCTTTGGACGATGCGAGGGAGTGTTGTGGCCGGCCCCGGCACTCGCTTCATCAAAGTAGTTAGATGGGGAATGTATAGTTAAATACATAACCGAACACTTTACACTGGTCACAAAATTGGATAGCAATGATTATTTTGATTTGAAAGATTACTTGAGTAATCATATTCTTTGAGATCTATTCGCTGCAGTCTATTTAGTGTACCAAACTCGAACGAGGGATTGCACGATTACTACTCTTGTGTCTTGATTGCCTTTTACGATGTTAATCAATTATTGTAAATCGTAGATTGTGCGAAATGGATGCTTGTTGTGGGAAAGTCTAATCCTCTATTATCACACTTAATAATCTCAAGTTTGCCGATATCAATGCGTGGTGGCTTACATATGTAATGCGGAATTGCTAAGACAAAGGATATAAGTAAAGAACCAAGTGTTCTAGACAAGACTTCATGATTGTTGGCATGAAGATCAGACGAGCAAACTAAAACCTCACATCAAACTTGACAATGCATTACGATGCAAGAGATAGTTGAATGATGAGAATATAAAGAACCAAGAGTTCTAGACAAGATCCCATGATCGGTGGCATGGAGATCAAATGAACAACTTAGTAAAGCTCACATCAAACTTGACGATGCACTACGGTGTACGAGATAGTTGATTTATGTTGAGTTAAAGAGGCCCGAATCGTTCTAACCAAATATAAAATATCCTTTCGTCGAAGCTTGACTGCTTACTTTGTTTGTTACTCGTTGGATGACGTATTCTAGAGATTCGTGATAATTCTATTACACTTAACTAACACCACAACCATTATCAGCTGATAGGACTTGAAGAATGTATGTGAGACAGAAAGAATCTGTGTGAGGTAGAATGAATGTATCAAGGGAGGGTCTGTTTTTATATAATTATTATATATATTCACACTAAATACACTAAACCGTAAAAATTAACTTCGCGATAAACTGATCCAGGGGCGAGATCTCTTTTCTAACATTTGATAATATGCGACTTTAGGCTCGATAGTATAAAGAAGCGATCGTCCTGTGTTAGGGGATGAACTTCAGAGGAGCTGTGATTTGATCTAAAGAATTTGCTAATGTTTGGTTTATAAGTGCAATGCTTTGCCTAACGATCTACGGTACTTCAGGAGATGTGCTATCATGGTGGGAGTGATAGTTGAAACCACAAGACATACATTCCTAAGTAAGTTCTAACCAAGAAAAGTGCTGGTACTAGACCAACGGATTGGCAACAGGGTTATTACACCGTAGCTCTCGTTTTGAGAATCTTGCACATAACTTCATGATTATCTTTGTATTAAATTGGCTTAAGCCTTTATCACATGAATCGATGGTCATCAAAAGTCGACTTTCTTCACACAAACATAAGGTTACACAAAACCTAGTCGGACGGGGCATGGCGAAGGAACTGTCCTACCCGGGGCTAGTTGTCACACACTTCAACCAAAATTTACCTTCCGTAATAATACACTTGACCGCGGTTTCTCTTCTAGGAACAACAGTAGGGTTTTCAATCTTTTAAATCATTCTTTAGAAGGACGATTGCAGTAATGTATTAGGGAACGTCTGTTTAGGATACCTAGGTAGTCGCTTGACGAGGTCGAGCTAGCGCGCGTGTTTAGCGCGCATTTTTTTTAAGAATTTATTTGTCAGCGTACAGCTCATTGGCTCGAAATTTTATAAGTCCAAGGTTATTTTCATTATTCTTTAATTTTCAAAGGAGCTTTAGTTCTGTAAATTATTTGATTTTAAACACAACGTATGGAGGGTCCTAACCATTAGTCAGATAGACGATCACGACAAGGCCAAAGATTAATGTTTCGTATTGAAGTAGGGTTAGCTTTGTAGGATATATTTATTTTTATTTTACAAATATTTAGGCAGGAAGGCAAAATGCTCACAGTACGTCAATTTAGACAGGATGTCACGGATTTACCATACAACAAACCAAATAAGTAGACCTGCAGTAAAGCTTTTAAAATGTACGGTATTTTTATGAATAATACGGTTAAATTATTAGCTCTGTAATTTCCATACACCGTGTTAGGATTCCGTACAGCCTAATACGGTAGGTACTAAAATATCTAATGAGTTTTTATATCCTGATTCTGAAATACAATGTAAAGATATTTCGGTAATGTAAGTTATTACTTACACATAAGAGCACTCTAACTTTACCATAAAACTCTCAAATCGTTAGTAATCGTTGTATTAGACTATTTTTCTTCATTAAAACTCATACGTTAGGTTTCACAGTATTCTAACAAACTTAAATTTTACTGTCAACTTTAAGCGTTTAAAACAGGGATTCTAGTTAAAAAACATGTACCTCCAAAATTGGTTTTATACTTGAGAACTAATGAAAATTACACTTAAATAACAAAATGAACATAAATTATATTTATAATACCACTAAATTTATAAATTACCGACACTGCGTTTTTCCTATTACCGATGGTACCCTCCGTAATAGGCGGTACCCTCAAATAGCCTTCCTAACACGGCGGACTTTTGTTTACTCATATTTACTTGTTTTATTTGATTTTAAACAGAAATCAACTTGATTAACTAAGACTACTTGAATGTAAAAAGTATTCGAATATAGTAACATAATCTTAAAGTGTTTGTTTGAACTAAAAACGAAGTCTGAAAATTCAATGTTCTACCGCGAGTCAGTCTGCGTTTGTATGAAACAGCTTCTCGCTTTGGTGACGTTTCACAAAATAATTAATTTAAGTAATTTTAAACGATTTAAAACGCACGAGTGCTGGTTAATAAGTTACGTGTTAGTTTCCCTTGGACACTATGTAGTAACCTATACCATACACAGTTACAACGAATCATAAATTGCAAAAGATGAAATAGAGCCGTAATAGGACGTGATTTTGACTACCGCGGTAATAGGACGTTTTACCCTAAATATTTTCAGATATACTTACTTTATATTATTATTAAATATTTTTAATTCTTAAAGCTCTTCTTGAAAAGATACAGAGTTCAAAGAAAATATATAGTCCGAAAATACTGTTACCAAATCACACAAAAAATATAAAGCACGCCAATGTTTTTCAATGAGCGCTGCTTACTACTACTACTACTACTACTACTACTACTACTACTACTACTACTACTACTGTGTAAATGAAAATTTATTCAAAATTTTATTGATAAATTGTATGGGATTGTGCTTTCGGTGTATAGATTTCTGATTTCAGTGGTAAAATTGTGATTCGGTGGGTAATTTTTCTGATTTCGATGGAGACAAAATATTTGAGGTCAGTTTTTTCTGAAACTGTTATCTTTTGAAGTGGGCCAAAACAATATTTGAATACAGAATTAGCTCTTTTGTATGGGTTTTAATTATGAAGTCTCTAGGTCAAAATAAAAAAAATGGCACCGAAGTCAGAAAAATCTGTTCACTTTGTAGAAATGCTCATATAGAAGTTTCTTCAATGAAGACTGTTATTTAAACGTAATAAAACTATCCTTAATATCTGATAATTTCGCTATTTTTCGTATGATTTTGACCGGTGTTTTTCTGCGCATGCGCAGACGTCTGCGCGGACCGATATGGACATCTTTAGGTTATACTCGTCGTAGGTGCTGCGATTATCACTGCTCGCCTCTACAGCTCGCTAGATGGTGCTTTACCTGTTGACAATGCCTACAACCTGCCGACCTGAACTTCGAACGCTTGGTATGGTGAACCCATCCACCGAGGTGATCATCTCTCTATCGCCAGAGCGAAGTTACATTACAAGCGCCCAAGCCCAAGGGCGCCAGTGCTATCTCAATAGAGATATCTACAGGTCAGCCTATTTCAGGGAAAAGGCTAAACTTTATTATAAAGAAGTTTTTACGTTACGTCACGTCGTAATCGCTGCGCAAAAGCAAAACACCCGTCTCCCTCGCCCCCTGCACATGTGCGGCGTTTTATATATGCGTGTGCGCTCACGCCGAGCCGAGTCGCGCAACGAGTGCCTGTAAAGCCTGAACGTAACTAGTCTCTAATTTGTGCCTGAACTCTCTCCGAACGAGACTCTAAGGGTTGATATTTTCTTTGTTAGCATTGGATTTCAGTGTGACAGTGAAACAAGTGAAGAGAAATGGAAAAATGCAATCCTCGTCAAGCAGCCATAATTAAGAAAGATGTATCCACCCAAGCCCCATGCTGCACGGAATGGGGACCGCCAGCATTTTCGTGTCACGGCTGCGGTGAACCTGAAGTTATGAGATCGAGATGTCCGAATTGTTCTAATCAGCATGTTCATGGCTCAACCGACCCACAATTCGACGCTTCAGACATGCAGGAAGAATTCAGGGACAGACCCATGGTCTTTATTAATGTTCATGGGATAGATGTTTCTGCGCATTTGGACACCGGATCTAAGCAGAGCCTTATCTCGAATGATTTATACTGCCGCCTGTTCGAGAAGGGATGTGAATTCGAGCATAATTATGCAAAGATAACTTTAGCAGATGGTGTGGCGAAGAATCAAAGAGTCTATACCATTAAACTATCAGTAAAACTGCATTATAAAACAATCATGACGAACTTCGTGGTGATGCCTGAATCTAAAGATAGCCATACATTGCTCGGGGTTACCTTTATTCAAGATGCCGGCATGGTAATTAACTTGCCTCAATATATAATGTATTTTGTAGAAAATCCCGAAACAGCGTACGAATTGTACGAAGAATGTAACGTGAAATTTACGCCGAATAAGAAGGAGCCCTCTCCCGTATCATATATTTCGGAAACATCTTCTAGTTACAAAGACACTCCTCCTGAAACCCCAGAAAACAAGTTTGATGAGATCGCAACCGTAGTTCCATACAAATTGATTCCCATCGCTTCAACCTCAACGCCACCACGAGCAAAGAAACCCAAGTTGTTTGACGGCTACTCTCCAATAATGGATCACCTCCGGCGAGACGCCCAGATGGCAGTACATAATGCGGAAGTGTCACTATCCCCTCACTCGCTAGCATTATTTGATGGAGAGCTAGATTGGAACATCGGCATCAATTCTTTTGAATTTAACATACAGAAGAGCCAACTGAAAGAGTTTTCAGTAGAGGTCCAGGATTTAGTTGAGAGCAATGGAAAGGCTGTGAATTATGTAGAGCACATCGACCCTCGTAAACATGTACCGATCGCAACCCCAACTGATCGCTTATCACCTGCGCGTAAAAAAATACTACTTGTAGAAATAGAAAATATGCGTAAAGAAGGAGTGATTGAAAGCTGCATAACGCCATGGGCTTCACCAGTAGTAATGATATCAAATAATAATAATGAAGAAATGAGAGTCGCTATTGATTATAAGCTCAACTCTATAAACTCCCCTGATGCATGTCCTATGTCACGATTCGACGACTTACATCATGAAGCAGAGCCAACGCCAAATATGACTATTTGGATCTGAAATATGGTTATTGGCAACAATTCCGAACTGGCTTGGATGAAATAAAGCTCCTAGGGTACCTTGCTGAACTTATTGCATTATCATTTATAGCAGAATTATAGCAGAATCTCTAGGACCTTCCAAAGTCCTATAAACATATGAGAAATAATTATATATCCGTTAATAAAAATAAATGTATAATTGGAGTTTTGACAGTAAAATTCCTTGGTGGTGTCCAAAGTGGACTACAAGTTTCCCATGAAATACTGTATTCCATCTCTAAAATGGCCCCACAAACGAAGGACAAACATCTCTTGTCGTTTGTGCTGACTTTATCGTATTACCGCCGGTCCATTGCACACTTCCCCACAATTGCAGAACCACTTGCAAGATTAAAGAAAGAAGAAGAGTGTATGGGATGTGTACAATTACCAAAACGTGATCACAAGACACCCAAGTGAAGTGAGGACTGAGCATACCTATCCGAATAATCGACTGCTCCGTGGCTCAGTTGGCAGTGATGTGGACTGAGTAAGCGTGAGCACCCGGGTTCAATTCCCGGGCGGAGCGAATATTGATATGTTTAATATCGATGTTTGTTTCCGGTCTGGGTGTGATGTTCGTCTCTGTGTGTGTTTCGGGCACCCTAGATACAGGTTCTTCCTAGTTAGGGGCTCTGAGTGTGATGTGTTATATTATGTGTTATATTATAGTAGATTATATTAAATTTAAGGTAAGTAATAAAAAGCTCTAACAAAAAAGAGTTATCTTCTTGGAGGTTAAGTATACTATTCGAGTGTATTTTACCTCGTTTGATTTTACACCAGTAAATTGTTATTGTGTTTCGTATACTTTTTTTTATTTTTTTATATTGTAAAACTTGTCAATTATAATCGTTAAAACTTTAAATTAGGTACCAACTGACCTGTTTAAGTTTTGATTGTAGCAGTAACGCCTCAGATAACAACTTCAAATGATGCTTGTGGGTCACTGCTGACATTGACTGAAAATCAGCGCTGTTAGTGAAAGCCTTCAGCAATTGCGACACACCATACGCTCCTGATTTTATTGAGTTTTTATTTTTAATTTATAATTATTACCATTTTTATGTTTAATTTAATTTGTTTTTGATGTTATGTACGTATTTTGTGTTAATTTTTGTTTTAAGCTTTTGTGTTTTCATCTCATGTGAACTTTTTATTGGAGTGTGTTTAAGTTGACGCAAATAAAAATTTCTTTCTTTCTTCTTTCTTTCTTAAGTAGCAAATAAAAAACGTTTTTTATATAAATTATTTTTTATATGAGAAATATAATTTCAACATGCTTTTATTTGTTTGACAAATTGTTTTTTTTGTATTGTTTAAGTTTTTGGACAGTTATAAGTATAACGCTGTTTAATTAAAACGAGCTTTCCCGGCTTACTTCGTTACGCCATAGAATATAAGATAAGTACTACAAAAGACTTGGCTCTATAGACTATGTTCTTGTGACTGCCCAGAATGGCCGAATAAAAAGCAAACAACAACAACAAACCACGACCTGTCAAAATATGTAAACAACAGAAATAACATTGCACCTTGGGTTACATTATTTGAGTTTAGGTAAGGATCCCTAATTTTTTTGAAAATCTAATATAGCCTATGACACTCGGGGTTATGTAGCTTCCTACCAGTTAAATATTTTTTCAAATCGGTTCAGTATTTCCGGAGCCTATTAGTTGCAAACAAACAAACAAATATTTCCTCTTTATAATATTGGTATAGATAATATAGTTAGCAGCACGCCGCTGAAGATTAATCGTATTATTCATAAAGATACAGTACATTTCAAGTAGCTTTACTGTACTGGAGGTCTACTTGTCTGGTTTATTGTATGGTAAATACGTGACATCCACTTTAAATTGACATACGTCTAAAAACTAAAATGCTCTTTATTTTTTTATGAATAACAGGGTAATTTGTTAGTCGGAACCATTATTATATTCCATTATATAACATGGCTTTAAAGTGATGTATTATGTTGAAGGCATGCATGCTAAATCCCGAGCGAAGACTTGTAGAGGTAGAGCGATTCCCGAGTGTAGGGGTCGAGGTCTGTCTGAGGTATCGCAGCTCCCAAACTAAGATAATATAATATTCTGAGTGGTTATAATCCATCTATACCAATATTATAAAGAGGAAAGATTTGTTAGTTTGTTTGTTTGTAACGAATAGGCTCCGGAAATACTGAACCGATTTGAAAAATTCTTTCACTGGTAGGAAGCTACATTAACTCCGAGTGTCTTAGGCTATATTGGATTTTCAAAAAATTAGGGATCCTTACCTAAACTCAAATAATATAACCCAAGGTGCAATATTTTTTCCGTTGTTTACATATTTTGACAGGTGGTTTCTTGTTGTTGTTTGTTTTCTATTCGGCCATTCTGGGCAGTCAAAAGAACAAAGTCTATAGAGCCAAGTCTTTTGTAGTATCTTATATTCTATGGCGTAACGAAGTAAGCCGGGAAAGCTCGTGTTTCATAAAAATCTGTTCAGCCGATTGAAGATCATCAGTTCTTTTCTAGTTAATGAAGGTTACTATTTTCTTTATGTTTATATCACTTTAAAATTTACTGTATTGGTATGGAAAGTACTTATACGTGATCAGGCGTTAGAAGATTTATCTGACTTCCTTCCATTATGTCCTATCGATTCTAAATTTGGAACCGTGTTACTTCAGTGCCGGTGTGGAAAGTGGGTGGTATATAAGTGATATATTATTTTAATTTAATCTAAACATTACGAAATTAAATAATATTTTATTTAAGTAAATAATAGGAAAAAACAAAAGTATGAAAAGAAATTCGATCAGAACATTTAAATTAATCTGTCAATCTGAGAATTAACGGTCTATCTCTACTCGTTTCTTAAAAAGTACTTGTTATGTAGATCTAACCATTGACTACGTCAATAATGATTTATTTCTATATAGCCCCTCAGGGCTTGAAGTATTTAATTTTTCTCTATTTATATTACGGTCTTGGGCTGCCTCTAGGTGATGCGAGGGCGACGTAATGCCAACATAACCTAGAATGTAAACTCACATGGACCGAAAGAGCTCCTCGATGTCGTTGCGCGGGCAGATCTTGTGGTAGAGCGCGTAGAACTTGTCGAAGGTGAAGTCTTCCTTCTCCATGACGCCGTTCTTCTCCGAGGGCAGCCCCAGCTCCGCCAGGCACTGGTACACCTGCCCGCCCAGAAAAAGTTATAGGACCACTTTGACGCTGGTTTTGGTGTCACGTTGACACAAGGTGACTTCAGAGCTGATAGTCAATATACCTGTCGTCCACGCTGATAGCTATGCGTTAGGTACTCAAAAACGCAGCCTGGAAATAGCCATATTTGGCTACCAGCGTTGACGATCAGCGAATGGTCAGCGTGACTCTGAAGCCAGCATTAGATGTTAGGATGAATAAGTTGGTGCAGGAACGCTGAGCACACATACACTGTCGCCGCTCCAAAAAAAATTTACATTGGTATAGAATATGTACAACAAGTTACAACGAAAATTATTCAAAACATATTTTAAGCACCGAAAGTATATTGTTAAGCCTCTGCTTTTTAAAAAAAATGCTTCCATTTACAATTATAATAATACCTACTAATAATTTATAGTTATTTCATGAAAAACACATAATAATAACATCAAGTTTAATATTCGCAAAAGGTAGGTAAGTTTCTACAATTTATACAGCCAATGAAAATTTCTTTTGCTTTTGTGGGAAATTGATATGCGAAGTAAAATTATTTCCAAACCAATCGATTTTAGATTTTTTTTAAATCTAAGAAAAAAAAATCTGCTTCCCAGTTAAGTATAATTTTGCTGCCCAAATAGTTATATTGTGGGACGACTGTTTTTTTTATTATACAGGGTGTTTCTGACAAGGCGGTAATAAATCAAAGGAGGGATTCTGCTCACCATACCTAACCACTTTCCCAAAGCCACATGGGTCGAAATCTCAAAACCAAAATCAGCCGTCCCGTACATTGACCCTGTCAGCTGATCGAACCAATGTATTGAACAGCAGTTATTTTTTTGAGATTTTGGCCCATGTTGTTTTGGGAAAGTTGTTAGTTATGGTGATCCCTCCTTTGATTTAATCATCAGGGCCCGGTATGTTAATATTTAAGAAAAGTTAATCAACCTCAGTAATTAAATGGAATGATTCCATTTATAACTTACAGAAACGCTATCACGTAACACACAATATACAAAAGAAAAATAGGTAATTATAAGGGGTTATTCCGATAGTCTCCAAAACCTTTGATGTCCAAAATTTTGCCGCCCCATACAACGTTTCCTATTAGTCTCCAAAACACTTTTTTGGTAAAGGTAGGTACAATTATTTTTTTTCATACAACTATTCCTTTTAGTCTCCAGGTAAGTTTTACTATGTAGAGACAACAACAAAAGTTTAGGAATTTTAATAAAACGTAGTTTTTTAGTATAATCAGTTTTAATAAATATTTATATATGAATTATCGTGAACTTCACAAAAAATTAATACTAACAAATGACTGTTAAAATTTGCTTAGGTAAGGGAATACAATTTTTACATTTACAACAATCAGAAGCACTATTACTATGCTAAATATATAAGTAACGATAAGGGAAAATAGGTAAATAACCTTTTATTAAACATCTAATA
Organism: Euspilapteryx auroguttella; assembly: GCA_951802225.1. NCBI lineage: Eukaryota > Metazoa > Arthropoda > Insecta > Lepidoptera > Gracillariidae > Euspilapteryx > Euspilapteryx auroguttella. The sequence goes on along the minus strand of OX637641.1, from coordinate 154,111 downwards.
AATTTCTAAACACTTTCTACATATTTTCTATTCTGTAATACTTAGCTTATCATAATTATCAACCAAACTAACGTGAGTTGAAATGTTGAATGCATATTTTAACGGCGTGATTGTGCTAGGTCCTGCGCCTGGATTTTAACTTTATTCCATTAAGCACTGGCACAGTGACACTAGCCTAATCTCTCCTCAAGTCAAAGATCAGTCTGGATTAGAAAAAATAGAGTACCACATGCACTCATTTTTTTTAAAATTTTAAATAACGGTACTTACTTTCGCCGAAGGACTACCGAGCAGCGCTCTGTGATTGGTTTAATAATCGCACGGCTATTGTTTCCGTAAAACTTAGTATCTAGTTGTAGTCTTAGCCGCCCCTTATCAGGTAGCTGAGAGTTTGTAAGGTTTTTAACAACGAGTGCAAATATTTTTTAAATCTAGGCGATAATCTTGTATCGGTTACTATATTTTTATTTTGTAATGCTGTTAAAACTGGTTTTTCTTGCTTGTTTTGCCGTCGATACCATCTTTGCCTGTTAATGTTTTGGAGACTATAGGAAATGGAAAATAATTAAATAAGAATAAGAATAAATCAGCTTGGAGACTAAATGGAAATAAAAAAAAATGATTTTTGGAGACTAATGGAATAACCCATTATAAGTACTTATATCTAACGCAATAGCAGTGATCGAAGATTTTTTCATGTCTCCCGCACGCGCCTCAGCGACGTAGGCATATACACCATAGTTGTAATGGTTGTTTATGTTTATATTTTAATCGAATGAAACGGTTTTTTTTAAGATATTAAGACCATAAAGCTCTCAGTCTTAGCTGTCAGATTGAATAAAATCAAATGACTGGCTATTGCGTTACAGAGAAGACGTTTTAAACTAATTGCGTGATAGACTTTAACAGTAATTTTGACGTTGGTTAAAGTTAATAACTTGGTGCAACTAGACCAGCATTGTTTTTTTGAAACACTGAAAAAGTTGTTTTATAGTGTGCTTCGACCAGTTACGACTTACTTACAGCACTTTAACCAATGCCATTATTATTAAGTATGTAATTGGTATTGACATTTATAGAAACAAACAAAATATTAACATTAATTAAAGCGGCACAGGTAGCGAATGCAAATAAACGAAATCATAATACCGAAATAACGAAGATAAGTATAAAATAAATATACAAATCAGCTGCATATACCTGCAGGTAACGTTTTTTGGTCACCAAACAGTGGCTGTTATAATAATATTCTGAAAAGTCTGAAGACTGCAGTATTCTAAATAACTACACAATAAGTACATGGTACCGTACATGGTAGGAACTTAAATAATGATTTAATCTTGAAAAAAACTTAGGCTGCTGGTGACGGTCTAGGAGGCCGTAACAGATTTGTCTATAGTCTCCTGCGCCCTAGACTGTATTGCCAAAGAACAAGACCTATTTTGCAATACAGAAAAACCGGAAGTGTTTGAGACCCAGACCGCCACTGTACCAAGCTTTGAAGCCACCGTTAGAGAGCGAAGCAGTGAAGAGGCAAGTATTTTTTCTAATACGTATTTCAAACTTAAGCCATATAAAAATACACTTTTACTATATAAACTGCATCATAGTATAAATTTTTTCACTCTCTGTACGTGGCGACTTCGAGACGGCGCGGCGAGGCGTCGTCGATGATACTGTTATCAGAACAACAAGTATAATACGGCATTACCGGAAATAAAAGCTTACAAAAATAGCTCATATATATAATAATTACAATAACATAACATAACATAACAAATCACACTCAAAGCCCCTAACTAGGAAGAACCTGTATAAAGGGTGCCCGAAACACACACAGAACATCACACCCAGACCGGAAACGAACATCGATATTCATCATATCAACATTCGCCCCGCCCGGGAATCGAACCTGGGTGCACACGCTTACTCAGTCCACATCACTGCCAACTGAGCCACGGAGCAGTCAATAATAGGTATATTTAAGTTGACACTGCACCGTGCCAAGTGCAAGTGCAAGGCTGCCTTTCCACCGCGTGCTAAGCTGCGTAGCGACTTGATGTGTGTAAAATAGTTAATTCACAAAACAACAATAACTATTTACTTTTGATAATTACAGCTAAATCTAAGTTAAATGTTTGAAAATTATAATTAAGGGGAAACGTCAGCCTCTGGCGCGAAATTTTAATTTTTTCGGGATTTTTTTATAAAACCATTTCCCACATTGTTATACAAAGTTTTTGGAAGACAGATTTACTAATTTTATGTATATTTTTGAAACGTCCAAAAAACAATATTTACTTATTATACAAAAAATCAGTAAGTATAACTCTTCCAAAAACGTTGTATCACACAATGTGAAAAATTGTATTTTTATATATGCAAAGTCATTTAAAATTTATTACAAATTAATACTTTCGCCAGAATAAATAAAAAACACGATAAAATGTGAATTTCGCGTTAGAGTCTGATGTATCCCTTTAAGGCCTCCCACACATAACTTGCGATACGACACCGATAGTAGTAATTTTCGCAGATATTTTGCAACGCAAATTCGCAGTTACATTGTGGGAGCCCTACAGCTAGGATGTGAGCTAGGAAGTGCGAGTAATGCGAGTTGTGCTAGAAGATAAACTTATATCTGTCGTAGTAAGATTTGATAATTAGGTTTTTTGCAAAAAAACTAGGGATTTTGCGAAAACCCGGATAATTTGATATAAGCATTACTTTTTTTTCAATCATCCTGACATAAAGCAGTTTTTTTTTTCAAAAAAACCTAGTATAATTGAAAAATTTGAAACCTGCCTTTACTCTGATTGGCTAGATTATTGCTTGCTGGTAAACTCTTATTCTAATTGGTTCTCTGTAGCGTCAAAGGATATTTTAACGATCCAATCAGAATAAGAGTTTACCAGCAAGCAATAATCTAGCCAATCAGAGTAAAGGCAGGTTTCAAATTTTTCAATTATACTAGGTTTTTTTGCAAAAAAAACTGCTTTATGTTAGGATGATTGAAAAAAAAGTAATGCTTATATCAAATTATCCGTCTTTTCGCAAAATCCCTATTTTTTTTTTGCAAAAAACCTAATTATCAAATCTTACTACGACATATCCAAATAGCTGAGAAGCTGAGATGTAGTCGGAAGGGTGAAGAGATTCCGGGATCCGAGCCTTCGGACCGCTCAGATAGGATGAAATTTATATAGCGAACTAAAACATAGATAGCAACTGAGTCCTTTGTAATTAGGTGTGTTGTGAAACAAGCTTTAGGTTCGCTTTATAAATCCCACCGCTGTTGATGGATGATAGAAGGCACAATGTTCCTACCTTACCTCAAACGTCGCTCACCGCTTTGTCTAGCTCTCACCTAGTGGAAACGCAACCTCTAACTAAACAGCAACAATATCGATCTTCTTTGCAACATTTATTTAAATGTATCTTCTACCTTTATCCAATTGGGGTCTTTTTTTACCATTTTTTCTGTCTTCCCCGAGGCGAATGTTCTGGCGACGACCTTGACAGGCACCTTGCCGCGCGGGTCCGTCAAGAAGCAGAGCCGCATCCAGCTTGAAACAGAGCGAGTGATTAGTTCACGTGCCGGGGGAGAGATGGCGCTGTCTGGTCCTGAAAAGCTATCATAAAGTTTGCAGTTTTGCACATAGTTTCCGATGCACCACGTGCGCCGGCCGCCGCCCAGCCTCCCCTCGCTAATGCATTGGAAAAAGTTTACTCGTGGTTTTCATCTTTCTTGCTGTAAAATATTTCAGTGCGACCCGTTTTTGGCTCTGGCGTAAATTTAATTAGTGAAAGCGAATCTATTAGCGAATTGCAAAGTTTATTTCATTGCTAACTACGTTTTCATGGCCGTCACCGGGAACAAAGAAAGCGAAGATATTGTCTATTTTCAAGCCTGTAAGTACCTAATCTTTGAATTAATTCAAAGAGTGCTTTATATTATTATCTCTATTTCATTTATGCTATTTAAGTAATTAAGTACCGAAGTAATACTCTAAGTTATGGGAAGTTCAGTTATTCTAACTGTAATGAAGTACTTATTTAAAATTACGGCGTTTAAATGATTCCCAACCAGAACCTAAAAGTAACGACTTAGATGTATTCTTATTATAAGTACGTCTCCTATTTGTTTTGATAATGTTGCTGCCCTTTATTTACTTACATTAAAATAGAAAGGAACTGTAAATAGATCGTTATTCTAACATTATTCAAACAAAATTAAACGGAGCAAGTGTTGCTCACATTTCAAGGGATTACCTTTGAAAGTCGACTGAAAAAGGATTTTATATTCCTGCGCTCGACGATGTTACCGCCCACTAAGTAGGTAACAATCAATTCTAATCTTAGAAAGGACTTTATTACTGCTTTCTTACACTCACATTCAGAGTCGAGTCGCAGTTTAATTTCCAAACTGACTAAATGTAACTCTATCTCCGCTCCAAATACACTGTTGAGCCAGGATCATCTGTACTCAAGAACGGCTTCTATAAGTTTAAACTTGAGCAATAAAACTTCTGAAATTGACTGTGAATCTCAGCCTTATAACAGCATTCTAATGGTGTTGTTAGTGGATCGATTTACAAGGTAACTCTATTATGGCCCGTGTCGTTATTGAGTGTTGCCAGCAACGCCCAGCCGGGAACACCTGCATAATGAGACCTAATCGCATTCCCGGTGAGAGCCCGCGGCGCGTGGAGCTTGTCAACACCTGTGTAATGTGAGCTTCAATCTGTTGCCAGTAAATGATCAATTAGCATGTAGCTGTAGGGCTTATGGCAGTTTATGTAATTTTCAATACATAGTAAGTATAAACTTTAATAAAGTCGCTTCCCGCGTCTTTCCCTATGTAAGCTTAAATCTTTTAGAGTACGCAAGGGATTTTGATGCGTTTTTTTAATTGATAGAGTTAATCAAGAGAAAGTTTTATAAGTATACAATAGTATATAACATGCACAATACACTTAGTAATAGGTTAGGCGTTACGAAGTTCACCGAGTCGACTAGTTATGTAATAAAACACAGTAGGTACAAGACCAATTGTAAAAGCGCAGCCGACCATTTATTGTTACAAATACGTGTAGTACTAAATTATAATTATAGTAGGTTGATTGATTGTAATAAAGTTTCTGTCTCACCGCCTCTCACCAGGTCGACCGCCGGCAACCTGGATAGGGACCATTAATAGGGACATGAAGACGACGGACCTACAGCCAGAAATTACCTAAGAACGCCAAGAATGGAGAAAGAGGACAAGGAGGGCCGACCCCAATAGAAATGGGACATAGGCCAAGATGAGAAGAAGAAAGTTTCTATTATTAAGTATGTATGATCATTACAATTTTGCTTGAAAAAAGAAATTTTATTTGAGTATCTTGTTCCCAGTGACTGATGATAGCAATTAATAATAAGCTAGCAAGAAATTTAATTATTACGCCAGATTAAAAAAGGAACTTTTAATTAAAAACATTTTGTAAATATAAATGTCTGATCGAGTTTGGTCTGAGTCAAGGTAAACTTCTGTAATATCACGACTCGTGCGTGAGTGACAAACCAAAAGCCGCATTTTTACAGGAAATAAAATTATAAATTGTACTTCCTGTAAACATTATGTTATAAAAGCTAAGAATAAAAATCAAAATAACACACCACACATACAAAATATTAAAATGGAAGAAAAATTTAAAGCATATTTTATTAACAGTATCTAACTTCTAACATTTAAAGCTCCTAATAATGGATACTACTTGTCTACAGAAAATGCACAAGAGAAAATAAAACAGCCAAGCACAGGAAGCCGCATCAACCCAAACGCTCTCTAGTATACAACTCCAAAACTCTCACCCGTAAATTTAAAGCAAATAAAGTAGCTTCTCTAAAAAGTTATTATTAGCATATTATTATTCGTAATGAAAGCCAGGGCGGGCGCGAATAATAACGCGCACGGTTCCTGTTTAATGCTAATTTGATCCAGCGGCACTGACCTAGGTCTCGCTCTACTTCCGCACCAATCCTGACTTTGTTTGTGGGTCTGTGGGTCAGTGACTCGCCACTTGCCACTCGCCATAATCTATCGATGCTGCTTTATCTGCAGCGATGCTCTGAACCCTCAACTACAGATGCAGAAGCTACGGCAGTCGCTAGCGGTCTCCCTCGTGCCTACGAATGCCAAGCAAATATGAATCGACATACTGTTTCATAAGGTTCGTTCTTGGGCAGACATTGTTGGTTTTGTTGTTGTGGGTGACGGCGCGGAGTCCCTCCTTCCACACCTTTGGCACAAAGCAAAATAAAATAGTAAAGCTTCAACAAAAGACAGATGTGCATGCGTAAGCGATAACGGAACTTACGTGGAAATTTTACTGAGGTTTCGGTGAGGAGGTTTAATTACGGGCTGTAGCGTTATGTTGCACGGAGGGCGGTGAGCGGTGGAGCCGGGACTTAGATTACCAGAAGAAAAAATAAAAATACCGGACAAAAAGCCTGATTTTCATGGAAAAGTTCTGAGATTTTTTACAGTTTGAGAATTTTTTTCTTAAAATATTAGTTTTAGTGTGCTTTACAAAAAAATAAATATAAAAAAAAATTGGTGTACTGTGTTTTATTAAAAAATCCGGAGATTTGCAAAGTCCGGCAGGAATCCTGACAAAAGTCGAAAAATCCGGTCATCTACGGACAAATCCGGAGATATGGTAACCCTCGGGACGCTGTTCCTTTATTAGGAGTAAGGAGGCAGCAGGAGCAGCTTCGTAAACAGGCAAGACAAAGAAGCCGCAGCTATGAATTTAATATTAAACTGTAATCCAGAGATATTACACTGAGTCTCCATGTTTCTTCCCTGTGATCTCACCGTAGGATTTTTTTCCGTCTGTGGTGTGGTGGCGTTGCGTGGGATCAAAAGTAAATGCGGTTTTAAAAACAAAGTCGCAAAAGAAATTTCATCAAACACCTTGTTAACAGATTTATGGGATCGTGTCGGTGTAGTCTTTATTAACTCGACTTTTTTAAAGAAAATAACTTGTCTAGGAAAAAAAAAATCTTCTCTGAATGAACATTCAATAAACTCTGATATGATATCGCACATTGAAGCCACTTTAAAGTGTCGATTCGAGTTTCCGACGAGAACGATAGTTGCTGCAACTCGATCAAACCATTCCTGAACGCTGAACACATTATAAAGTTTCGCGAAGAGCTCGTTAAAGAGTTCTTCGCGAGCATGTCTGGCATTTTAAATCCCTCTGAGTTTTTATTTTTCAACATCGTTTACTATTTTCGTTTGCAATTTATTTTCCTGGTTTTTTCTTCCGGAAGACTTTAAAGGGTTGCACTGCGTCGTCGTCAGGCTTCCGGTATCGTTAGAACTTCAAAAAGTTTCGCAACCAGAGCTGCGCAACGATACGCTTTTAAACAGTCATTGCTTAGGAAAAAACAGAAAAAACTCTTTATAAAAAAATACTTTACTGAATAATTCCTTTTTTACAAAAAGAGACCCGCCTTCAACGAACTGACACAAACATAATCTGCGAACTTATTATTTTTCGAAGTCGGTTAAAATAGGTACTAAAATCTCGTGAATGTACCAAAGACATTACTGAAAACCGCATCAAAACCGGTTCACAGTAGAGCCTCCTTTTTTGAAGTCGGTTTAAAACAAGTTGATTCCGTGAGACTACCAACGCAAGTAAAATTAAAGAAAATGAAATGTGGATAGTCCAGCACTCACAACGATGTCGATGCTCTGCTTTCTTCAGAAGATTCCAGCTGTCCACCGCCAGCCACGCCTCGGCAATAGAATAAAAATCTCACCTGGATTTAGTTTCCGAAGTTCAGTCACGTGGACGTGCCACCAACCACATGTAAACGCTCTAGTCTAGTAGAAATTTACACTGTTTGTATCTCAATTAGGTGTTGTTTGGAAAAATTTGCTGATATGTTTACACAGTGGGTTACGCGACTCTACCTCGAAATAATGCCATGCAGTGAGAGTTGCTTATGGGTCATGCGTATGCAGTCAAATTAAAAAAATCAGGAAAGAACATGCATCGGCCGGTCTAGGAATCATTTGCGCTTGACATGGGTTCAGATTTGATCTCAAATTATTAAATCGTATTTAGTCACGAAGAGCTCATATAAATGAATGATCCATGTGAGATTAGATTCAAACTCAATCTTCACCTCTAGTTAGTTTGTTAGTCGAAGCGGAAAACATCTTATGAATATAAAACGGTTCGTAGGTGTCTTACTTAATATATTTAAGCCTTATTGACAATGTGTGCAGAGTCAGGTGTGTAATTAAATGTACCTGCGCAGTGAACTGCGGTGTTCATGTTCCTATTGATAAAGCCTTGATAACCCGACAAGCTGAGACGGTTTAGCAGAAAACAACATTAGCATAACTTCATTATTCATAGATTTATCTCCCCCACTGGTATTTGCATAGTGTTTACAGTTTTCACACCTGACTGAATCCTTCAAGAAGATTCCTTTCATAAAATAAAATCATTCCTGTAGCCTGAATAATGTTGGAATGAGCTCTCCTTGAAGCGAAATCAAATTGTGAATTTTTCGCGCAAATGTATTCTGTACCGGGAAGCTAAGTGAGTGTGAGTGACAGAGACAAGTGACGTAACTTACTGCTTCTTGAGACAGGTCATGGGGCACACGTTGTTGGCCTTCACGTTGTGAGTGATGCGCCGCAGACCCTCCAGCCAGGCCTTCGGGGACAAGAGAACACCAGCTCTAATAGGGAACTAGCCTAGCATAGGTACTGAGCTTAACTGCTTCTACTAATAAGACTTCAGGACATTTTAAAAGCGAACTTAATTAACTGGAAACATTGGTCAGATATTACCTAATAAGTACCTAATAAGTAAAAATAGTCTAGCCAGAGCAACTGTTACGCGGCAAATCCGATTTAAAGTTCGCTTCAAAATCTTTCCTTAAATTCTAGTCAACAATCTCAGTTTAAATTTAGCAAGCTTAAATGGTTCTAGTTTAAAAGAGTATTTCACTAGCAGGGTATAACACGTGAGAGACACAAAGGCGTGTAATTGGCAGCGCTTGACAGCAGCCCTTTGTGCGGTAAAATGTTACCTAGAAGCTGGAAAAAAATTAGATTAAAGTCGCACGCAACAGAGAGTTGCTGTCGGTCTCCGCTGCAGTGAAGTGAAAATTAGTTGCGCCACGACGACGCGACGACTCGACACAAGCGGGACTGACAAGATCATCTGCATAAATTAACTTGTAAAAAAGTTCTTGGTGTTTATTATTGTTTTGCATTATAACAAAATAAGTAAATGACCAGATTTCCTATGGTATTACTATTAGTGAAAAATTGTCTTTTCAATCGAGAAGCCCGATATTACGGCCACACTAGCAATATTGTATTGTACAGTCACGGACTAGGAGGCCGTAACAGATTTGTCTATGGTTTCGTCAGCCCTAGACTGTATTACCAAAGAACAAGAGCTATTTTGCAATACAGAAAAACCGGAAGTGTTACGCCGACCGTGTCCGCCACTGTACTTTCGCGTATTTTTTGTATCGAGTTTGACGCTCTGGAATACGAAAAGCATTATTGAAAATATGGCTTTAGTAATAATAATAATAACGCATCATACTCAGAGCCCCTAACTAGGAAGAACCTAGAGTGTCCGAAAAAAATACAGAGACAAAAATACACCCAAACCGGAAACAGACATCGATACTCATCATAACAATGGTTGCCCCGCCGGGAATCGAACCCAGGTGTAAACGTATCTCAGTCGACATCACTGCCTACTGAGCTACGGAGCAGGCAGTATAGGGACACCTCCAGATTATAGACGCATAAAGAAGACATTCATTCGTTCATCAAGCTTGTTTTTATATTTACTTTTTTCTCTAAATGACGAAAAGCATTAAGCAAAAATGTGGCCGTATTAGAGTCTCAGACTAGATTAGATTAGATTTATTTATTTCACACTATCATATTCATATTACATACAAAGTTGTATTATAAAATGTCAAAGTTTAATGTGATCGTTTGAAAATCTTAATGGAGCTAAAGTGCAGTTTTGTAGTTTTATACTAAACTAACTAAAGCGTATCGTAATTCTCCGAGCCGCCGTTCGCAGCGGCATCTCAATCACACCCTGATGAAGCTGTCAGAACTGAGAATAGAGAGAGCTTGCAATCTAGTCGAGTGGAACTGCAGGCGATGTTTTATTTAGAGTTAGACAATTAAAACAAGGAACATACCTACATGCCTACACAGCTCTTTGTACATAGGAAAAAAGGCTATTCCGCTTTTTTATCTTAAATTAAATTTTACCATCTTATTAAAAAAGAAAAGAACTTCAAAAATTGTTTTACCATTCAAATGTGTGTGTGTAATAAAATGAGTTAAAGAGTGAATAGTGAGCAATAAACATCTTGTATCTTGTGAATCGCTTACGAAATCTCTACCTATTTACCTGTTGAAGGTACAATGTTTATCTTATTATTAATAATCTATTAAAAGGGCTGTGGGGGTGGCATCGTCTAAGGAGCTTTTGTTTACTAAGGTATAAGTATCCAATTAGTGAATAAATGGATATTGGAATTAAAATATAATTATTTATTCTGCTGCAGAGGCTCTCATTCGCCATACAGCGTGGCAACGCCGCTAGCGTTATGGGAGCTCTGAGTCGCGGTCTCTTCAATTAGGTATTAATTATTTTATTTTTTAATTTAGTTTTCATGTGTAAGTATATAGTAATTATTTCTAGACCAAATTTTTGTACAGGCTGTTTTTAACATTAATTATAATTGTATAAATGATTTAATTAGTGAATTAATGAAACAGACATAACATTTTAACTGACGCCTTTTTCAGAACAAAGTCCGTTCTCAAAACGAAATCAGGTGGGGTGTAAGGAAAGGGGTGTGTAATTGGTCTGCGCGGGTCGCCGCCGCGTTCACTAATTGATTGGAATCAGGGACTCCCTCAGGGTCGCTGCAGCACGTGCCGCCCTCTTCAGCTGGAGTCTTACCGTTAATGCACTGCCATTCAATTTATTTATTTGTGAGTATAATTAAATTTGCTACTGATTGGTTAAACACGATTTACTTTTTATGCGAATGAAATGTGTTAGATATTTGTATTTTTCACGGTTACCTACTTATTTGAGTATCAGGATTTCGGCAGGTTGACTGCTCCGTGGCTCAGTTGGCAGTGATGTGGACTGAGTAAGCGTGTGCACCCGGGTTCGATTCCCGGGCGGGGTGAATATTGATATGATGAACATCGATGTTTGTTTACGGTCTGGGTGTGATGTTCGTCTCTGTGTGTGTTTCGGGCACCCTAGATACAGGTTCTTCCTAGTAAGGGGCTCTGAGTGTGATATGTTATAAAAAAAAAAATTATATCCGAGTTCTGCTTTACAATAACTTATTTTCTCATGAAAATTTTAACAATCAATTGGTTGGGGAGAACCGACGAAATACTAAAATAATATGTAGTGATAAAATATTGCTGTTACGTACGGTAGGTAGACCTAATACGGCGTGAACTGATGAAATTCTGCTATAGTTTAGTTCTGCAATAGTTTCAAATCGATTTAATAACATTGTGAGGTATCTGCACAGCCGAGAGCCGAGAGGTCAAGTTCAACCTGCACGTGTGATGCGATTTCCCGAACACATTGTGATCTCGGCTCTACTGAAATTCGAACCAAACCAATCACTCGCCTGGACGCTGGACGGAAATTGTTTATCGAGTTGATAGACTAGATTGCAGATGACGGGAGCCGTCGCCGCCCCGAGCACAATGTTATTATTTTAACAAAATATTGTGAGATTGAAACGCTCTCTATTTTAGTTTAAAAATCGAATAGGCAATTGATGCGCAATACATTTATGACGCCTGAGGAAAGTAAAAATTTTTTATAACTCACGATAATTATCGCACGTGCCGTCGCCTAAGGAAAAATAACGACTCTTTTCTATAAAAAAGTACCCTTGCGATTCAAGTTAATCATCGTTTCAAAGTTATGTTGAGTCCTGCCTGACCCGATTGACGTCTTTAGCCCCTTTCAGCGTCATCTGGCACTCCTTTGTATCGTTTAAACTTAGAATTAACATTAAAAAATATACTTCTCCTGCGTCGAGAAAAAATATTTTCCCTTTATTTTATAAAACAGTTAAGTGTGTCAATTTTGCAACGTTATGTCAGTCACTCAAACCGAGCTCAAACCATTGTAAATACTTTTGTGATACTGAAAAATTTAAGACTATTTATGTGTTCGAGTTTTTTAATTTTCCAGGTTTAGGTGCTGCGGACTAATCTAGTCGAAGAGGCGGAGGTATTTATCGGGGCGATTTATCTGATATCTACGACGGCACTGGGGCCGGCACTGCCAGGCGTCTATTAGTAAAATGAAGGGTAAACGTATTCCGCGCGTGCCGAGGGCAGGGCGGCAGAGGCAACGGGCAGGCTGCAGCCATAAAGCCGCCCAGGCGCGAGACGAGCTGACGAGCCCTCGGCGACAGGCCACGCGTGGGTTTATGCTCGCAGATCAGAATTAATTAATCAACTGGATGATTTAAACATTGACTAAGTACAAGCTTTATTTGATCCGTAAGTACTAATAAAGCATTGCCTGAAAAACCTGATAATTCCAGTACATCGAATATAGTAGAGTTCATCCATTTTCATTATTAGTCTTATATACATACTGTGGATTATTTTATTTATTTTTATTTTATTTATTTATTTACGAAACAAACAGTCGTTAGGTAACAAAGAAAAATTACAGTTTGTGTAAATTACAGTTTACAATAAACCTATAGTTTCGCTTATTTGCTAAGGTTTTGCAACTCATTTTTAAATACTTTTTGTATAAATAGTATCAAGTACATATCTTATTACATTCAAAAGTTATTGACGTTATATAAACAAAAAAATGCATTTATGCAAAGAAAAAATAAAACATTACGTACACTTGAATATGAAAAAGGTGTCAATTTGGTATAAGTACACTATCTGTTTAAGGTATTTGCGGCACTTCGTTTGAGTACTTCAAGAGATGTGTTAAATAAATCTATATTGAACAGGCTTTCATTGTAGACTTTGCAGATTCTTCGAACAAACGAATTACCGGTGTAGTTAGTGCTACTAGAGGTTACAGCTAAAAGGTTTTTTCTATTTCTCAAACGGGGATTAGGCACACGAAATCCGATACTTTGCAATAATTCAGGGCATACAATTTTATTATTTAAAATTTTATATAATGTGGCTAAATCCGCCACCTTACGACGCACTTCGAGTGAAGAAATGTTGTAGCGTACACCACACGCTTTGTAGTTGTCGAAGACATGGCGAATACGATAGTCGAGAGATTTAAGAAATTTGTTTTGAATTTTCTCAATCCTATCAATATGTATGTGATAGAAGGGGTTCCACACTGTGCTGGCAAACTCCAAAACACTCCTAACGAAGCTAAAATACAAAGTTTTATAGGTACTGGCCAAATTAAAAGGTTTTTCCATACGCAAGATAAAGCCTAGTCGTTTATAAGAATTACGAATTATTTTATTAATATGAGGAACAAAGCTAAGCTGCGAGTCAACTATAACACCAAGGTCACGTATCTCATTTACTCTGACAAGAATGGAGTCATTAATTTGGTAATCGAAGATAATTTTCTGTGTTTTTCGAGTGAATGAGATAGTGTAACATTTATTAGGGTTTAAAGACAGATTGTTTTTAGCACAGTAATTAATCATGCTATTGATATCATCCTGGAGTAACTGGCAGTCGTCATGATTAGAAATATTTTTGTATATCTTAGCATCGTCAGCGTATAGAAGAAATTTAGAATGCCTTATGGCAGATCCAATATCATTAACGTACAACAAAAAAAGTAAGGGACCCAAATGGGACCCCTGTGGTACCCCTGAACTAATAGTTTTATAGTCTGAAACAAAACCCTTCAGTGCTACTGCTTGCATTCTATTTTCTAGATAGGAGAGCATCCATCGGAAGAGATCACCATGTATACCGAAATTCCAAAGCTTTGAAAGTAACGTAAAATGAGAAATTTTGTCAAAAGCTTTGGAAAAATCAGTATACACGGCATCTACCTGCATTCTTTTATCCATAGAACCGAGCAATGATTCTGTAAAAGTCAAAAGATTAGTATCGACGCTAAGACCACTGCGAAAACCGTGTTGAGCATCAGTTATATGATGTGAAACTAGTCGGGAAAGTTGATCAGTAACAATCTTTTCAATAATTTTTGCAAGGCAACAAAGTTTAGATATGGGACGATAATCAGTGATATTTTGTGGATCACCTCCCTTTGATATTGGAGTAATCAATGCTCGCTTCCATATATTAGGCATACAATTTTGACTTAACGACTTTTTAAATAAAATGGTAACGGGAGCCGAGAGATTCTCTGCACATTTTGAAATAAAGAGGGGATGTAGTCCATCTGGACCAGCACCCTTGTTAGTGTTAATAGCCCTTAAGTATTTGTTAACTATGTGTAAATCTATGTTTATTGAGTTAATATCTACCGCTGTGCTCGAAGGAGTAGGTAAGTTTAGGCATTCACGGGCGGAACGCACGACTGGCTCAAATACTGACCCAAAGTGTGTATTGAAGAGATCACAGATATCAACGCCTGTGTTTGCTGTATAATTACCTAAGTACATTTTATGAGGTATTTCATTACAAGAGGAAACACTCTTGATATAGCTCCAAAAATATTTTGGACAGGTTTGGATTTTTTCCTCAGAGAAACTAATGTAATTATGATAAGCTTCACGCTCTAATTTCTTAAGTCTTTTTCTTAAGATAGAAAAAGTTTGATAATCCTGCGGACTTGAATAAACCTTCCACTTCTTATGGTATTTATGCTTTTCACGATCAAGCTTAATCAAACTCTTAGAGTACCAAATAGGATACCTATGTGATTTGGTGGAGGAACGGAAAGGAACATGTAAAACAATTAGGTCGTTTATAATATTATAAAAAGTACTTACCGCTTCCTCCATATCCAAGCCACTAAGCAGGTCATCCCAATCGGTGCGAGAGAGTGCACTATTAATTAAAAGGTAATCACCCTGAGAAAAATTTGGCAGCAAGTTAGGTATCGGTTTAATAGTTTTTATAGGTTGTATATCAAGCTCAAATTCTAAAGCATTATGATGTTCACTATCTATAGGAGTAAGAGGGCACAAACAATCCCTAACAACACATGATACATTACATAAAACTAGATCTAATAACCTATTATTCATATTTTTAATTGAATTATATTGTTTTAAATTACTGAGTGATAAGAAATCAGACACGAGACACACCTCGTTACTCGAGTTAGTATTTAAATTAATTATTAAATTAGAGTATTATTAAATTAGATTATGTTCGATTGTACTTTTTTTTTATTTTAACTAAGGTTTTGGTTTTCGGTTTAATATTATTTTTGAAGTTTTATTTTGTAATACTATATTTATATTATGTGAGGTAAGAATTTATTAAATCAGCGGCAAACAATATCTTACTAAATTTAACAAATCTCAAAACAGATGATTTTGCCAGTCCCAAATACGAAGACAAGAGGCCGCACAATTTAAAATATTTGCACAAAAAGCGCACACAACCCGTGAATGCATCTGGAATAATCTGGATTCAAATTTACACATCTAACCAACGGGAATATAAAACAAAACAGTTACGAATGTAAAAACGTTTGATTTTGTGTTATTTGGTTACTTACCGATATTGTATGCGCCTGCTTATCAAAGTTTTACCTTCGCTGTAAACCTGCTGCTGCCTGGCTCTCCCTTAGCGTGTTTCATCAAGAGGCGATATCGGTCGTGCGATATGGGTTCGACAGCCAATCAGGCAGGCTTCGTGGATGTACGAGCGATTTCTATTGGCTGTCGAGCCACTATCGCACGACCGATATCGCCTCTTGAGGAAACACGCTTAGGCATATTGTCCACACAAGTTATCTTGGGCCATGAAAATTAATGGTTAATTCGACTTGTGTATAGGCGCAGTCGTGAGTGTTCTATGGCGTACTTGAGAACGTTGATAAAAACGAACGGAGCGGGGCCGGGGGGGCAAGTTTCTTAAATAAAGACGATCGACTCGTAGTTGTCTTGTTAGCGACTTTGTTAACCATTGCCGCTTTAACAAAGGCAATTTGTGTTGCACGCCTAAAGAAAACAGCAATTGTTAAAGAAGTCGCTAACAACGAGTCGATCGTTTTTAGTTAAGAAACTTGACCCCCGGTCCTTTCACGGTGGGCAAAATATAAAGTGGAAATTATGCCTTATTATAGAGTCACAAGTTTATACAGAACTGGGAAGAAATGGAGCTGGGGAAGGCTGAGGAAGGCTGACCTTGGCGGTGGCGGCGTCGGGGCAGACGAGGTGCTGGTAGCTGATGTTGATGTAGTCGGTGCCGCTGCAGATCGTCAGCGACTTCTCCTCCAGGTCCTGCCCGTGCTTGTTCGTCAGGCTGGTGGTCATCTTCGTGTCCTGCGAGGGTGATGAGTTTTGTATGACAGAAACACAGACCTTCGCCAGAAAACACTGGTCTAATGTTTTTCTAGGATTAAATTTTAATTTTTTTTTTCAAAGAGACTCCAATCTGTCGTAGTATATACCTAGATCTCCGCTACCCTTGATATACAGTTGATAAACAGTGTTTATAATAAAACATCACACTCAAAGCCCCTAACTAGGAAGAACCTGTATGTAGGGTGCCCGAAACATATACAGAGACGAACATTGCACCCAGACCGGAAACAAACATCGATATTCATCATAACAATGTTCGCCCGCCGGGAAACGAACCCGGTGCTCATATTGACATACAGTTGGAACTCAACTTCAAGACAGTGAGCATACTCAAAACACTGTATTTGAAAAAGAAATTTACTATAATATATATAAAAATGAATCGTGGCTCGTTAGTCTCGCTAAAACTCGAGAACGGCCTGCCAATTTAGCTGATTTAGTTTTGAAATGTTCGTAGTTTTGTCCAGGGAAGGTATAAAAGGTGAGAGAATAGGGGAAAATGGAGGGAAAGTTAGTAAAAAGTGGTAAAAACAACAGTAATTTTTTTCCATATAAAATTGTAAGGCGCGATACGAAGTTCGCCGGGACAGCTAGCATGCAATGAAAAGCCTTACCTTGGGCACTCCCCCGGAGCGGACGTCGCTCACTTGGCAGAGCTCGATGACGTCACCATCCTGCGGGCAACAGAACAATCTTTACTAAACTTGAACATTTGCTACTGAAGTGGTTGTTAGTTCGACAGACTCCAACTTGCTGTTACTTAAGGTGGTAACTCACGGTATTGCGCGAAATTCAAATTTTTTCGCGTTTTTCAATTATTCTGGCGAAAATATGAATTTTTAAAAAAGTTTTAATGAATTCGCGTATGTAAAAAACCATCTCCCACATTCTAATACAACGTTTTGGAAGATAGACATACTGATTTTGTGTCTAAGGATATAACTCAATTTTTGGCCTTTATGTCCTAAGACACAAAATCAGTAGGTCTGTCTTCCAAAAACGTTGTATTACAATGTGGGAGATGGTTTATTACAAACGCGAATTTATTAAAATTTTATTAACAAAGGAATACTTTCGCCATAATAAATAAAAAACTTGAAAAAAATTGAATTTCGCGCCATACCGAGAGTTACCACCTTAACTTAACAGGAATAAGAGCCTTTCAACCGATTCACGTCCACTGCTGGATATATGTCTACACCACAGATTACCACAAGCTCCTAACATTTTTGATGCCGTAATCGTCATGCTTGGCGATCGCTGTGTGGCTCTACAAGTATTTCACCGATGGAGGCTACTGCTCGACCTTCAGGTGCTCCCTTCGCCTTTTTTGACACTCCGGGCTCCTGCCCAGAGTGTCAAAATGATGGGGTAGTGGTATCCTATGTCGCCACTTACTAAACTGCGATTCACGTCTCTTTTCAGTATAATAGGTGTAATTATTCAATTATTAGAGGCAGATACGTAATTGTATTAGTTATATGACAATACAATCGAGATGCAATTGTCGGCAAACGCGCTGATGTGGGACTAGCATCAGCTGCTGCGATCTGACACACACACGCGCGCAGTATATAAACACACACACCTACACAAGCAACCACGTTATCGTTAAAGGATTCAAGAAGGATTTCAGCTGGGCATCAGCGCTTGTAGCCACAATGTGATTGTATTTGTAATCGATTGGTCTTCTTTTGAATATCGACGGTTATGTTCCTATTGGGACGTTGATTTTATTTAACGCGAAGACAAAACAACAATTAAAATGATAATGCAAAATTAATGCCATTTAATGAGGTTCTTTAAAACACTTAATTATAAAAGCATAGTAATCATTTAAAAATGCAGATTAATAATTAAAATTATCGTAGGTTAATTAGGTGGATTTAAAAATAAAATCTACTTTAACACAAAAAAAAAACGAATCTTATCTTAGGAAAGTTTTTAAAACACTATTTACTGGAAGTTGAAACCTATCAGCCAGCAGTCACTTTTGAAAACGATCTGAAGGCTGCGTCGGGAAATTCCAATTAAAAGTGAAAAATAATAATAAATATTGCTTTCGTGCTCCGGGAAATTGAAAATTATGTGTACCTTATTTTTAAGTTCCGTTTTAATATTTTCAATGTCAGAGAGAAGAGTAAATTATTTCTCTTCGACTTTACTTTTTTATTTTATTTTCAAATGAAATAATTCATCACACTAATAGTATATAATAATAACATTGCGCGTCCGTCAATTTGCAGATCTCTTTTTAAAAGTAAAAGTAAAAGTAAAAAATGATTTATTCAATACAGGATACAAGATATCGCTTATTGAAAGTCAATTAGACTAATCTAATTAATATTGATACCTTATTTCGTAAAGTATCCTATACTGATAGAGGCGAGGTAGTTCAGGGTGCCCACTAATTGGCTCAGGCAAACAAATGTTTGCCTTGCCTTACGACAATGGTCGCCTGGAGACGCCCCCAAACGAGCCCTCCTCTGTCAAATGATTCTACTTCTTTTGCAAATGAAACCACTACACTTCTGGGTGCTTAAGATACAATGAACTAAGTATAATTATCATCATATAAATAACATTCTTACTGAATTGGAATAAATCTGATGAAGAAAAATGTAAGTAACGAACGAGAGTAGGTAACAATATTAACAATGATCATAGCTTGAATGAAACCGTTTCAAAGGGAGGTATGATAATAGGTTTATAAGTAGAACGTTTCAAAGAATCCCTCAGCCTCTGCTTGCGTCAGTTTTCTAAAGAGCTGCAACAACAGGACGAGGTGCGCTTTGTTCTCATATCGGGAGAGTGCATCTCTATTGTGCACCGGATAATGGGAAATGTGAAAAAACATTATCGGTACACAGGAAGAAGGTGAGGTCAAGTTCACGGCGGGCGGAGGTCAATGTCAGATCTGATCCGGTGTCATTGCCGCGCGTGCAGCTGTGTTGTCAAAGGGATTAATTCCTACTGCGTGATGTAATAATATCAGAGCTGTGGTTTCGGCAGCCGGTACACGCGCCGCCAATACGCTTTTCCGGGAAAACCGGGGATGTGCATTAAGTTAGTTGAAAATTTCAATATCGAAATTGAAAACAAAAATGAAAAATGATTTATTTAATAAAATTTACAAGGTATCTCTTATTGTAAGTAAATTACGACTACTTAGTTGGTACCTTATATACATATTTGGTTAAGAATCCTTTACTGGGAGAGGCGTGGTGGTTCAGGGGCGCCCATCAAACGGCTCAGACAAACGAATGTGAAAACAACCTGTCTTCAGACAGACATACTAGCTCGGATAGCAGAACACTGTAGGTACAGTGGCGGACTCGATCGGCGTAACACTTCCGGTTTTTCTGTATTGCAAAGTAGCTCTTGTTCTTTGGTAATACAGTCTAGGGCTGACGAAACCATAGACAAATCTGTTACGGCCTCCTAGTCCGTGACTGTACTATTAGGAAGACAGCTGTTATGCCGGGCGACCAAGACTGTACATGCCGTATCAGAGCCTAATTAAAAATTATATCTTACCTAACCTACCTCAATGAAGCTATGAATACCGCCATGAAGCTAGTATAGTAGCTACGCTCCCAAGCTCAACAATAATATTTTTGATTCGTTTCTTGAATACGACAGACGTCAACCGACCGAGACCCTTAAAACAAAGTACTACTTACCTGGTACAATTGGTAAGTTCACGGACGACGACTGCAAATATTTAA
Organism: Euspilapteryx auroguttella; assembly: GCA_951802225.1. Taxonomy (NCBI): domain Eukaryota; kingdom Metazoa; phylum Arthropoda; class Insecta; order Lepidoptera; family Gracillariidae; genus Euspilapteryx; species Euspilapteryx auroguttella. The sequence goes on along the minus strand of OX637641.1, from coordinate 133,814 downwards.
TGATGGCTTCTTCCCCATTCGCCTGAAATTATTCGCCCGAAATATTAAATTTACCCATTCGCCCGAATTTTAATAAAAAGTGTTACCCATTCGCCTGATTTTATTTCATGAATAAATAGCACCGTTACAGGTCTCAAAATACAACGAATATACACGTAGGCCACAGATGCTTCAAAATCTTTATAACTGCCAAGATTCTGTTCCTAGTTTAGGGCTTATAATTTAATTTATCCCACGCGTAAATGATATTTAAGCACGTAATTTTCGCCGTATGTTTGACAACCTGAATCTTTATCTTATTGTCATCTAAAACTATAAAATATTGCAGATTATGGCCATAATGGGGAAGAACCCATTGACGTAGGCAGGCACCTATTTATTTTATAATAAGAAGAAAATAACGAAGCCCGTCTTTGAGACGCAAGCAGCCTTGTCGGAGTCTGTCCTGGATGGCAACGTTATATCCGCCGCTGCACTTGAAAACGGAAATAGCTTGTGATTGAAAACTTGAATGTCTTCAAGTCCTCGCGGCCAAGGTCGGGCTCCAGCTCCGGCTCTGCCGGGCTGAGCTTCATCCGGATTTTCATTTCAAGTTTGCAGCGTATCTCGGATCAACCTTGGTTTGGGATTATTAAAGTGAATCTGATAAGATACCATAAAGAACAGCAATACATAGTATACATAATATGATTTCAATACATAATATAAAACAAAGTCACTTTCCGCGTCTGACCCTATGTATGCTTAAATCTTTAAAATTATGCAACGGATTTTGATGCGGTCTTTATTAATAGATAAAGTGATTCAAGAGGAGGATTTATAAGTATAATACGTCCACAAGAAAGTAATAGTTTAGGCGGTACAAAGTTCGCCGGGTCGACTAGTATTTAATACATAAATTTGTGGTTTTCTAAAAGCAAAATCTTCTTGGCCGCAGATCGCGCACAATCACTTCAGTTTCATCCACAAGCAATCTGGGTCGAACATATCATATAACGGTGAAGTGACTGTTGACCAAAGGCTTTTGTATTGAGTTCTTACAAGTAGAAGCAGGATTCCGCCGCGTACAAATCAATACCTAGGTACTTATTGGTTGTTTTTCAGGCTTTAAACTGTTTTTTATTATAAACTAGTCGACTCGGCGAACTTCGTACCGCCTAACCTATAACTATGTTGTTTTCTCGGTAATTATTAGTAATTTTCATGCCGAAAAATCATCCTTCAACGAACATTAAAAAAAAAAAACGGTAAAATTATCGTGGCCGATGGACCCCATAATTGTTCACCCCCCCACACATTGCTCTGTAGGTCATTGTTCTGATGCTACACGTCATTTTTAGTTTTTCTTTATAATAATTTTCGAAGGACCTCATGTGCGCTGAGCACGGTTCATTATTTTTAAATTTTGTTTTCATAAATCAGTCCTGTATTAATAACTACCTGCCTACCGTGTGTTAACACCGTTTTAATATACATAGTCGAATTCCGACTTAAAGACAGTGAACTACATATTATATGCTCGACAGAGTATGCGACGGCTCGAGCTCAAGCAAAGAAAACTGTACTCGAGATCGCCTAGTCCAAGTTGAAACTCGAGTGAGTAGCCTTAAATGTGAAGGTCAGAGTCTGCGCAGATGTGCGCGAGGCCTTAGCTAAGTTCCTCGCTGAACGATTTTCCATGTTCGATCTGGAATCTCGTTGCTTGTTTCAATCTAACCACCCATTCATGGTCGCTTCTTTAGAGAGTTCAGGCGTAGTTCATTTAATAATGTTCAGTTCCATTCAAGCCATGTATCATTTACCTACCCACTCCACTACCTAGTGTGATAGACATTCCCTTGGGTTTGAAACTTCATATTTTTGTATTCAACCCTAAGAAGCTTTATCAAAAACTAGTCGACCCGACGAACTTCGTACCGCCTAACCTATTGCTATGTTGCTCATGTATTATAATTATACTTGTAAACCTTCCTCTTGGATCACTCTATCGATTACAAAAAACTACATCAAAATCCATTGCATAGTTTTAAAGATATAAGCATACATAGAAACAGACGCGGGAAGCGACTTTGTTTTATACTATGTATATTGATGAAGTATGAGAACAAACGTAGGATTAAAATAACTATAATTAATTTAGTAATTCTAAAATAACGATTCAAGGAGTTAATTTTTCAAACATACTCGTATAGCCGCCAGAAAATAATGCGGGTACCACTTTTTAAGAGGACTTAAGTAATTTTTACTAACTTTCACCCTAAATAAAACATAGTCCAAATAAAAAATCAACAAATTCATGATCTGTTTCTTTAGAAGAAGGTTTTTTAAGGGTTTTTAACTAAAAAAAAAAAAATTCTGATTCAAGACATCGTTACTAAGCTTTAGGTATTTCTTTACTTAAAGAAATATTATCTACCGACTTTAAATCTGTTAATTTTACTGAGCACTTAGCTAAGCTTAGCTTAGGTACCAGTAGAAGCAATTCCCGGAGTATTATTAAACTGTCACCTGACATCAAAGACAGAAATGCCCTTCGGATTTGCCGTGTCCGATACGTGCTCTCAGATACGGACGCCTAGACAACGATAGCCGGGCGGCAGATCTCTCCCACTATCTCCCGACCTTTTGACCAAGTAAATAGTATTCCAGACATTGTTATCAAAATGTGTGCTTTAAATGTGTTTATTCAATTCAATTCAAATAATTTATTGCAGAAATCTAGGTCACCATAGCTTGTTAGTAAAACGCTTATCTTACGTTAGTAATAAATAAATCAAGAGATAAAAGCTATTGACAATTTTGTGTGAAGCTGCACCCAATGCTGTAGCATAGGAGAGTCCCACCTGTCTATAAATACCTTCAGGAGTCTGTTGGTGCTCCCGCGGAGGCGTGCTAGCGTGGAGGCGAATCGTTTTCTAATGATGGCATATAAAAGTCATCAGTGAGTGCCTCCGCAAACATCCCCGAAGCACTGCATCTCCACGGGAGCCCCAACAAAACCCTGAATGCATTATTATACTGGACTCGCAGGTCACTGTATGCCCGTTCATGTTCATTATTTTTATAATGGGATCCATTCCGTCCGTGACTAGGGACTACAGACTAGGGAGTGGGTCACGACGAGTTCCGAGGAGTTTTATCGCGCCTCTTGACATTGTGACCGTGGCACTCCACTTTGCGCTGACTGCGAGGCGAACCCTCCGACTTTGAGGTGGCTTTTAAAAGTGTAAGTCCGATTCTCGTCTGCAAGAAAACTTCAGTGAGAAATTTCCGACAGACTGTCTTGCAAGTATGAACCAAGAGCTGTTGCGACAGCTTTTTTAAGCGTTTTCGCTTGCAAGCTGCTTTCAGACAGACTGTCGGACATTTCTTGCAGATGTTTCCTTGCGGGTGGAATCGTAGAAAAGTACATACTATTTTTTACAGAGATGAAAAAAGTAAGTACATACCTACATTGAGTTAAAAATTTCCTGTCAACTAAGAAATAAGGAATATCTCAAACCTCGATGCCGCAAAAAGTTAAGAATAGATAGTACAGATAGATAGATAGCATTTTTATAGCATAGCAAAAGCATAAATAACATTTTTTGAGCACATTTTTATTTTCCCTCACGAATAATTAATTCCAATATGTAAAGTGACATCAGAATAAGAAATTTTAAAGTGTTGTCTACATCTTTCGATATTGAAAAGTCAGTGTAAATTCTGGTTAGTCAGAGAACAGGAGGTTTAGGAGGTTCTTAATCAAGAGAGAGTCGCAGAAGCAGCTGGGACTACCCGCTCCACTCGCAGTTATAAATTTTCAGACCAATCGTTTATGTTATAGATTCTACTAGTCGAACCGGCAACCTTCGTACCGCCTTACCTATTACTATGTTGTGCATGTATTTATACATAATTTTAAACCTTCCTCTTATCACTTTATCTTAAAAAAAAACGCATCAAAATCCATTTTATAGTTTTACATTATAAGCATACATAGGGAGGGACAGTCGCGGGAAGCGAATTTATTTATACATACAATGTATTAATGATGATAACATTTCTTAACACAAATGCTATAACGTAGCTTCTGCCCGCTCTCAATGCGAAATGATTATGCTTAGGATTTAAATGTTATAAAATTGGATGAGTCCAAAGCTTTTGTGTCAATTAATAGCAATTATCTTAATGGGTCCTTCCCTACCTCGATAAGTCCCGGCATTACGCGTCCCTGGCACGGGACTCAGCTGGCGCGGCCAGTACTAAAATAAATATTCTCGTCTTTTATTATTATAGGAACCAAGGCTTATTGAGAACAATACTTTAGGTTTCTAAAGAGAAAGTTCAATAAATTCAAAGAGTATGCATATCATATTCAACAACTATCCTTACAAAACTCAATCCTAAATACCTCCATACATATTTTAATCTTTAGCATTATTAGTATAATCAAAAGTCAAAACTTTTTGGGTTAAAACCATAAATCTTTAGATACTAGACTTTCGTATCTAAACTCTACTTAAATATATTTACTAAGTACAAAATAAAAAATACAATAATTAGGTTTATTTGCTAATTATTTGGACCCTAGGTTTTTTTGTCTATTTGTCTGTACACAATAAGCAACAAAGGTACAGAATCAATTTAGTTCTTACCCTACTATTATTTAGCAGGAATAAAAAAGAACTATTTAAATAGTGGGTCAATCGATAACTATATTTGAAAATTTTCCGTTTGCTGCCATAAGAAAGCTTTTAGATATAAACAAGACATTAGTGGAGATATCTCAATGGTTTACTTCTAATAATTTACTTTTGAACGCAAAGAAAACTAATTGCATTAAGTTTTCCTTGCCTAGTGTGACTGCTTATGATACAGACATACATTTGGACAATAACAAGCTTAATCTAGTAAATCAAACTGTATTCCTTGGTATCACTCTAGATTCGCAACTTCAGTGGGGCCCCCATATCTCAAATCTTGCGGCAAGGCACAGTTCGGCTGCGTTCGCAATCTATCGCGAGACTTGTGTATTTCAGTTACTTTCATAGCTTAATGACCTATGGCTTGCTTCTATTGGGAAGAGCTGCAGATCTTAACTTAATTTTTATACTACAAAAACGCCCAATTAGAAACATTTATCAGCTTAAAGCTCGCGAGTCCCTCAGAGAAAAATTCAAAGAAATTGATATTTTGACGCTTCCTTCCCAGTACATCTTCGAAATTATTATGTATACTCGTAGAAACATACATATGTTTGATAAAAAATGTGATAAAATTAAGGACCTTAGAACGCGTAGCAAAAACAAACTCAGTATTCCACAGAACAGACTAAAACGGACAAACAAATGCTTTATAGGAAACGAAGTAAGATTCTATAACAAGATCCCAGAAGAGATTTTGATCCTGAATGATAATGAGTTTAAAACTCGTATCAAAAGAGTTCTGATTAAGAAAGCTTATTACAATATTGATGATTATGTAAACGACAAAGACGCATGGAAGTAGTCTAGCTCTGCATTTAAGATATTTTCATTATTTCATGTACTTTCATTTTTATTAATCTGTATAATGTTCATTGTATTGTCACCTAATTGTATTGTAATTGTAATATCACAAAAGAAAAAAAAGAGAGAGATAAATTGTAAAGTAGAGTTTGTTACCCCTTTCTTCTCTACGCTGTAAAATCATTGCGAAAGGGAGTAGAATCATTTGACAGAGGAGGGCTCGTTTGGGGGCCTCTCCAGGCGACTATTGTCGTAAGGCAATCCAAACATTTGTTTGCCTGAGCCAATTGGTGGGCACCCTGAACTACCTCGCCTCTCACAGTATAGGATACTTTACCAAATAAGGTATCAATAGCGATTAGATTAGATGTAGTCTAATTAATAATAATAATAATAACACATTACACTCAGAGCCCCTAACTAGGAAGAACCTGTATCTAGGGCGCCCGAAACACACACAGAGACGAACATCACACCCAGACCGGAAACAAACATCGATATTCATCATATCAATATTCGCCCCGCCCAGGAATCGAACCCGGGTGCTCACGCTTACTCAGTCCACATCACTGCCAACTGAGCTACGGAGCAGTCTACGGACTTTCAGTAAGTGATATCTTGTATCCTATATTGAATAAAGATTTATTTGATATTTGATTTGAAAGCCAAAAATAGTAGCGTCGTATCCAAATTTGGTTTGTAAAATAAATTCCCGTTGCCCGAGGGCATAACATTTTTACTAAAAACGCAGAACGTCAAAATGAAATTTAAAAGTCCTTCAGGGCGGATTTTTACACGTGCCTGTCCCGGCTCACGAGATGTAAAGTTCAAAATGTTACCTGCAGCAGCATTTTGCTTTTGCCATTGCAAACGAAATAAAGTTTCAGGGCTGCGCGGCGGCGGGTGGGGGGTCGCGGGCGACAGTTGAAGGGATTAAAAGTGGGTGTCAACCCTGGCTGGGACGAATAGTGCATTTCGAAATGCCTTTTAGCAAACCTCGGACACTTCATAGAAAAAATTGCGTTGCTTCGCGCACAGCTGAAACTCGTGTACGTGCACGCTTATCATTCATGTGTGAGTGAGATAAGACGTGCGACGCTGCTTATTTGTTCTGACTAAGCCACAGACTGAGCGGTAACTGAAAGGTAACCGAGAGCGGGAGAGCCTTACTTGCTGAGGGAGGCATGGAGTGCCCATACTGTAATATGTACCTAGTACTATTTATTAAACTGTGCACAGCACGGAGCTTACAGAGCAGAGAGCTGCTAGCACAGCGGCGGCGGCGGCGGCGGCGGCGGCGGCGGCGGCGGCGGCGGCGGCGGCGGCGGCGAAACGTAAAAATCGATTATCTCCACACACCCGCTTACAACAATTGTGTCACATTTGTTCTGTCCTCATCTCCTTCATGTAGGTAACGGTTCCTGCCTGATCGCCAGCACACCAACGCTGTCGAAATCGATTCAGTATCGAGCAGGAACCCGCTAGGGAGAAATATGAAATTTCTCATATATTTTGTGATTAAATATCGGAACGTAGATTCCTTTATTAACCGACGAAAAAACAAAAAGGAGGAGGTTCTCAATTCGTCGCGTATATTTTTTTTTTTTATTTTTTTTTTTTTATGTATGATCACGCATAACTTTTTACTGTGTGGACCGATTTTGATAATTCTTTTTTTAATCGACAGGGTATACCTTGAAGTTGGTCCTATAAAAATTTGGAAATAAAATTCCCACCCTAAGGGTGGGAAAATAGGGGTGACTTTTTGGTCGGCGGGTCGATTTATCCACTCACAGGTTGCATTTCCGTGTTACATTATAACTTTTGATACCTACTTACAATATCTTTGGAAATGAAATAAAATCAGCCAAAAGACGTCCACTGCTGGACATAGGCCTCCCCCACAAATCGCCTCACCGACCGGTCGTGATCGAACCTCATCCTGTTAGTCCCTCATCCTTCACCAGGTTGTGTGGCCACCTTGTGGGGTGCGACCACCCGGAGAAGTATGATTAGCTGGGGTCAAAAAATTAGCCCAAAAAAAAATGAAAAGCAAAAAATAAAAACTTTTTATAAAAAAATTAAACCGCCGAAAAAACTGAAAAGCATTAAATAATAGGGAAACATTTTCTATTAGGCCTTAATTTACTCACTTCTTAAAGTAATTTTGGATTACCAAGAAATTTTGAGTCGGTGCCACAGAATCAACGAATAAAGATCACTAAATTACCTGAAATTCAAAGAAATAACCGAAAAACGTATGCCGCTGCGCATCGCGCTTTACATAGATAATGAATTTGCTTGTGTGGTGTGGCGCCGACTTAAAATTTCTTGGTAATCCAAAATTACTTTAAGAAGTGAGTAAATTAAGGCCTAATAGAAAATGTTTCCCTATTATTTAATGCTTTTCAGTTTTTTCGGTGGTTTAATTTTTTTATAAAAAGTTTTATCTTTTTGTGATTTTCAGTGAGGATTTTTTATATAGGTGCCATTCCATGTCTGCTCTGCTCCTAAAGATTGATTCATCATAGGACTGTAGAGATCAGCTATTGATTGACAATAACGCATCAATAATGTAATAAATAAGAGACAAGGTCAAGTTCAGCGCCGAGCGCTTGCTACCGCCTGACCCTGTAGATAGGAATGTGGAACTCCGATGTCATCATCGATGTAATAATCATAATTACTTATAATTTAATACATTTACCTACATAAAAATATAAGAGATAAGAAGGGGAAAGATGATAGGCCATCTGATACGAAACGACACACTCATTACTAATATTATAGAAGGGAAGATTGAAGGAAAGAGACAGCGTGGACGACCAAGGGGTAGCTACTTTTACTTTCCGCTATCTTGGAACGCTGATACGCGATGATAACCGTCTGGAATCCGAAATTTCTGCAAGGATTTCTAGTGCTGCTGCGGCCTTCGGAAAGCTCAACCAGAGAGTTTGGAAATCTCATGACCTCCATCTCCAGACAAAACTATCCGTATATAAGGCAATAATACTACCCCTTTTGCTGTATGCTTCGGAGACATGGTGTCTATATAAAGCAGATATTAAGCGTCTGGACAGTTTCCACCTAAAATGTCTTCGAGCCATATTACGGGTGAAATGGCAGGATCGCGTTCCAAGCTCCGAGATTCTACGCCGTGCCAAAATCACCGGCATGGAGTGTCTGCTAATGAAGGGGCAGTTACGATGGTGTGGACACCTTGTACGCATGGATGAGTCACGTCTACCTAAATCGGTTTTCTACTCAGAGCTCTCCTGTGGAAAACGTAAGCCTGGCGGGCAGTATCTTCGTTACAAGGATGTCCTAAAGCGTCATCTAACATCCTGTGGCTTGTCTCACGATGAGTGGGAGAAGGATGCCTTGATGAGACCAACGTGGCGAAAAGCAATAAAAACTGGAACTGAGAAGTTTGAAGATGCCCGTCTTAAAGAACTCGACGCCAAACGCCACGCCCGAAAGACTCGTCCCAAGGTCTCCTACAACTACACTTACAACACCAGCGGACAGCTACAGTGCAACATATGCAGCCGCACGTTTAAGACAAAGTTCGGCTTTGCGAGTCACATCCGAGCACACGCCAGGAGCTGACAAGGTGTCGCCGTCGACGGATACGTCGTGGAGGACATCATCACTTTGACCAAATAAGGGAGCGAGTCAGTGCAGAGTCGTATCAGATGGTCAAGCAGCTGGCGGGGAACAGGGTAGAATGGAGAAGGCTCCACCGACAAGAGCACAGCTCTTAAGAGATAAGAAGAAGAAGACATAAAAATATAACTGGCTGTATACTCCTGATTACATTTCTAGCAATTAAAATAAAAGGAGGAGGTACAGATTTGCAAATTTTCACTGAAAATTCTAACCGTTTAGTGGCAGCACTCGGCGGGGTCGGGGCCTGAAGAGTGGCCGCGACCAATTTCTCATAAACACTAAAATCCTATTTTTTTCCGTTCCCGTGGGAATTTCGGGAAATCCCTTCTTAGTGATCACCTATACTCCCCAAGGAACCCACGTGCCAATTTTCAGATTTCTACGCCCAGTAGTTTCGGCTCTGCTTTGTCTGTCAGTCAGTCAGTAACGGAAGAGTTTTATATATATTGATTATAATAATTTACTCATGTAGGTATATGGATGTCTTTAAAATAACTTAACGTTTGAATCATCATTGTTGAATTGCCTCTACAATAGAAAGAAATAGTAAGGTGAGTGAATGAATTATACAAATTCATGATTTTTTATAAAACAACCGCGATGAGCTGTCAACCGCAAAGAGAAGCCTATTTCAGTTTCTCACCCCCCGGGCACCCCTGGGGCTCAAGTCTTAGAACTAAATTAATATGAAAAATTACAGTATGCACTCATTGCTGTTTATAAATGCCTAGCGCCTTTCCCGCTGCTCGGGGGAGCGTCGGGTATATGTGGGGCTCGCACCCACTAAAACCCTACGGTGGCCATCTCGGCGTTTTTGTTAAAGACCCGGGTAGCATTGATTGATTTTCATAATTTAACTAGGGTTTCTAATGCTGAATCCAAAGAAAACAGGATCGCTGTCTGTACTGATTATGGATATGGAGGATTATGGAATTGCGCTGTGCAAATAGTGAATGTCAAAATGAGAGAATCACGTCCCAGCGGCAGTGTACGGTACACTGTACATGCATGATGGTAAAATGTGATTGATGATCCGCGCGGTCAGCTGACCCACATTCATGCAAATATCCGCAAGGGCGGGGGCTGGAGCGGGGGCGGGGGCGGGGGCGGGGGCGGCGACCTGCTCGCACATTTGCTAATTTACTTTTTATATCAGCGCGCGACATCATGAGATCACTTTGGAAATTTTAATTTACGTGTAAGATCGGCTTATAAAGAAGCCTTATACCTGTAAAGATTGTTTTGTTTAGGTATCTGTCCGGACGAATATAGCATACGCGCAAGTATAGGCGATATCTTGAATGGCCTGCCTTTATGGAAAATTATTTATATACCTAAGTAAGTACGGAAAGAGTAAACATAGAATGGTAAAGTAAGCATGGTCTGCGGACGAAGCGCTATCTGGATCTGGCGCGCGCGGTGCGATCGCGACCTATTTACTAGGTTTGTTCTATATCGGAGGTCAAGCGGTGAGAGTACATAAACAATTGAAATTCGAACTGAATACAACTGCGGCGAAAATGATGTGCCTGCCAGTATTATTTATACTACTTGTTGACCTACCTTAACAATATTGCTGGCGTAAGCTTATCAAAGTTGAACTCAAAAATTCCCGAAAATAAACGCATTATAATATAATACAAAGACATCTTCTTTAAACTTAAAGAGTTTCGCCCAGTTTGCATTGAAAATGAAAATGATAAAAAATTATTTCACTGTTGGAAAGCTACACTAACACTAACACCGGGTGACATAGGCTTTAGAATATTCTCAAAAACTTAGAGTAGAGGAAGGAAGATGGACTCACCCTCTTCTCGCTCTTCCAGTAGATGAAGAAGCCGTACTCGTCCACCTTGAAGAGGCAGTTCTGCTCCAGCTCCGTGTTGTCCTTGTCCTCGGTCCAGCGGTCGAAGGTCCCGCCCTGCACACACAAACTAATCAATAAATCATCATCATCATCGTCATCATTTCAGCCGAAAGACGTCTACTGCTGTAGGCCGTCCCCCTGAACGCCACCACGACCGGTCTTCAAAAGTCAAAATCAAAAATTCTTTATTCAATATAGGATACAAGATATCACTTATTGAAAGTCAATTAGACTACATATCTTATTGCTATTGATACCTTATTTGGTAATGTATCCTATACTGTGAGAGGCGAGGTAGTTCAGGGTGCCCACCAATTGGCTCAAGCAAACAAACGTTTGCCTTGCCTTACGACAATGGTCGCCTGGAGACGCCCCCAAACGAGCCCTCCTCTGTCAAATTATTCTACTCCCTATCGCAATGATTTCACTTCAGCGACCCTCTATACCATAGCGTAAATATAAATAAGTATATATTTTTAAGGGTGCCTTTAATAAACTACGCTACCAATAACCAACACCTCCTCTTGAATGTATCAAATACTTTTCTAAAAACCGCATCAAAATCGGTACAGCCAAACACGAGATAATCGCGGACAAACATACTTGCAGGTGAAACTGAGAACCTGCTTTTTTAAAGTCGGTTCAAAAGCTGGCAATCTCTTTCCAGAGTGACACTAGCTTATGTGTCAGCAGTCGTAGAGTGTTTTCACAACTTTTTAGAACAAGCTTAAAGTCTTTCAATTCAAGAACTTTGAACTTTTGAACAGCTTTATGATGACGCAGGCTTGTGTCAGTCACGTTGCTCGCGAGTCTCGAAAGGGAGTGCCAAGCGTAGTATTTTATTGTACAGTGGCGGTCTAGGTCGCCGTAACACATCCGGTTTTTCTATATTGCAAAATAGCTCTTGTTCGTTGGCAATACAGTCTAGGGCTGACGAAACCATAGAAAAAAATCTGTTACGGCCTCCTAGTCCACCACTGTACACAGTCAATACTACGAGTTAGTATATAAACTTGTAGATTTAAACTTCAGGATTTAAGGGGAGAACGGGTGTGGTACTAGCGCCACTTCGATAATAATAATCGAAATAAAAAATATGCGTCAATGACACCCTATATAATCTTGCATAGAATTTTAAAGGCTCTGATGTGTAGATTTCAGGAAATTATCTTAGAAATATTCGTTTGTTGCCTAATGTTGGCCACTTAGTTTTACAAACGAAACGGCCATGGTTTAGAAGATTTAATTATTTATCGGAAGTGGCGCTAGTATCGCACCGTGTGGCCCGTTAATGAAAAGAAATCCATGTCTTATCACGTACTGATCTCTGATTGTTAACTCGGTGGTGGTGAAATTATTTCCATAAACAGAATCCATACGACTGAGGGGTCCTCACCTTAGTGAGGACATTCTTTTAATTTGCAAAGAGTTGGTTGGGAAATGCGACTTCTAAAGGATAACATAAAAAACGAACTTCGTCACAAATTGGTTGAGAAATGCGTGCGACTCGTAAAATATATAAATTTCGCACAAGCTGCAACGTGTCCTTTAACTTGTGTTTAATCGTGTTTCAGCTAAATCTGAAAATAAATTTTCTGCATGCATGTATGGTATGTCCCAAAGCCATGTCACATCACATCTCTGACACTTCATAGAAAAAAGCGCGTTGCTTCGCGCACAGCTGAAACTCGTGTACGTGCACGCTACTACACCTATTATTTGTACTGAGAGGTAACCGAGCGCGGGGGGCGCACTTGCTGAGGGAGGCAGGGAGTGCCCATACTGTATGTAGTACTATTTATTATGCTGTGGCCATATCGAGTGATTTAATTAGTAACCCCCCCCACATGTAAATATGAATCGCTTCATTCAGTTATCGCAAATTGTAAATGTTGTTGTTTCAGTTGTAAACAATTACCTACATTCACCATAGTAAAATAATACGACGTTGGTTAGGGATGTGCCTTTTGATCAATAGCGCTGCGCTGGAGCGCGGGCGCGCCTGGCACCGCGCCAGCCGGGACCCGTATTCTCTTTTTATAAAAGCATTAAACTTAATTTTGTTTTATTAATATGGTAACTATGCCAACTGTCAAATTTCAAGTTTTAGCGCTCAAACAGACAACGACGCACCGCCGCTGCTCAATAAATGCTAATTTTATCGGTCCACTGGTACTATTGTTAGAAAAACATTGCTAGTTCTGAACTTCACACGTGTCGGAAGCGCGGTGGCGACGTGTGTGAACAGTGTTGCGGCGCGGCTGCGGTGCGGCGGCGGCGGCGCGGTTGCGGTTTCGTCTGTTTGAGCGCATAGGAATCCTCCTTAAACACAAATTTAGGGTCATTGTTGTATGGTAGGATTATGGACTTGACTAGTACAGTGGCGGACACGATCGGCGTAACACTTCCGGTTTTTCTGTATTGCAAAATAGCTCTTGTTTTTTGGCAATACAGTCTAGGGTTGACGAAACCATAGACAAATCTGTTACGGCCTCCTAGTCCGCCACTGTACAAATAGTAAATGTCCAATAAGAGAATTCCGCCCCAGCTCGCGGGCGGGCGGGCGGCGCGCGAGGCGGCGACGCGACCAGATAAACACGCATCGCCGCCTCAGCTTCCGATAGCTCGCGGCTCGCGGATTTGCCATATTTATTTATTGTTACTAGATAAATATTATGGTTACAATGTTGTGTGTGCCACTTTATTGATATTTGAGTTGAGTATGCTAGCCATCGAAAGTAAATTTCAGCTAGATAATGATGTTATTACAACTTTGCGTGATCGGTGACGGCTCCTCGGCGGAGGCGGAGTGCCTCTATTCAGAGGCAGCGTCGACTATATTACTGTAACATGATATCATAATATCATATTTTCGATAATAGCTTGTGGAACTTTTTGATTAAAATGTATTTGCTATATACTATTTCCAAAGCCAGCCAGTTTCCTTTTACAAGAAAAATATCTATTACACACCTCCAGCTAAATTATCAAATTGTGTTGTTATTATATATTTTGTTGTGTCTACATCTGAGATATACATGCAACGCTCAAAATAAGAAACAACGTGATATCTCATCTTGGTAGGTCTGTCTCCAACAGCCACTTGTCTGACTTGATTTGATACGCTATAAAGCATTCCTTTATCTTTCCAGCTTTGTGATAATATAGGTAGGTACTCAAATGATGAACGTATAGGAGTAAATTTCACTCAGGGATAGTGTAGCTTCAAAAGAAGAAAATATATTTTTTTAAATCGGTTTAGTATTCTCCGATTATTCGATGCAAACAAACAAACAATCAAATCTTTTCACTTTACCTATATGTTTTGGTATATGTTGATGTCTGTGAACAATACCGTTGTTTATGTGGAGCAGTTGTTAATATAAAGGGCCTAAGTTGTCAGAGATGCGTGGGGAGGTTTTCTCGTCATCACGCTCTGAATGACATTCTGGTTTTGGCAAACATCCCTTGCGTCTTAGAACCCGCAGGACTAAGATTTGAATGCAAACTATATTTTTGTACCAGTTGCTTTTGAGACAACCGGAGTTTGGGGTACGGAAGCTGCCACCTTTATCAACAAGTTGGGTCGTCGGCTTGCTGATAGAGGTTTTGATCGTCGCTGGGGCTCCCTCTTGACGCAGAGGCTGTTGAGCGCGGCAATGCAGCCAGCGTCATGGCAGCCTTTGAGCCAAGCGCAATGGCTAGGGGCTTGTTTGTTTAAATTGTATAAACTCAATTGATTTGTTAATAAATATTATTAAGCGATAAAAAAAAAACAATGTTATTTAGGGATAAAATCCTGGCACTGACCTTGACTAATGGCGTCTTGGATCTGGGTTTCCTGCCACCGCTGATCTTTGGGGCCACTGCACTTGTTTATCACCTTATAACTTGTGCATTAATCCATAGGTGTGAATGTCCGTGTTGTTTCTGGTACTTCACTCGCGAAAGTAAGGAAAACGCCGTGAATTCAGTAAGAATTGCAATTAGCGTGCGCGTGTACTTGTGTCCGTAGCAAGAGAGAAGAGAAAAGTGTGTCCGCCATCAGGGCGGAAATGCAATCGTATCAGGCTTCCGGGACATCTCGTCGCATGATTGGTTGGTTGGTTTTCATGTGCCAGTCAGGGTTACAAATAAGAAAAAATAAAACTAGCATCTCCCAACCAAAAGGCGTTGTCTCAATTTAAACAAATAAAATAAATTTGAACGCATGAAATTGGCTTAGTACTAAACATGCCGCTCACCTTAAAAGTACTAAGTATCTTTTAAAGCAACTGAAAGAAAGGGAAAGTAGAAAATGTAAATTAGAAAATACTCTACCACCTTGTTAGGTATTGAGTATGGAAACTAAATGTAAACTAAAAACTATGAAACTGGAAAGGGTAATATAAGAAACTGTAATAAAGTTATTCTATAGGAAGAGGACAAATCTTCACCAAAGCGCGTTTGAAAAAGGTAGTGCCTCTTTGTAGAGTTACTACGCGCGTAATACCGTCAGGTCCGGGGTGTAGAGCGTGCACACGCGCCAGCTGCCATTGTAAGGGAGGAAGGTTGTTATCACAAACCACAACAATAGTGCCTACGCGAATAGGAGAGCCCTGATCCCTATACCATTTGCTTCGCTGCTGAATCTCGTGTAAATATTCTAAGCTCCAACGCTTCCAGAAATGTTGTGTGGACTGTTGAATTAAGCGCCATCTAAGTAGACGGCTAGGATTTTCATCCAGCAACGAAACATCGGGCAGGGACGTTAAAGGTTCACCGATTAGAAAATGTGATGGAGTGAGGGGGAGGGGGTCCTCCGCATCCACGCTCATCACGCAAAGCGGACGCGAGTTTAAAATCGCTTCTATCTGGCACAAGAGTGTGTGCATTTCGTCGTACGTAACAATCCGAATGCCTAACACGCGGTGAAGATGATGTTTGAAACTTTTCCCCGCAAAATCAACCGAAGCTTTAAGAAAAGCACGCTCGGGCCGCAATCGTACTGCGGGCAAGGGAGCCATGCGCGGCTGCGGGTGCGCGGGCCGCGCTCGAAAACAACAGACGCAGCGATGTACGCGGCGCCTTATCGCATCACGACTGGATAGTATCCAGTATTTTTGAAAAAGGAAATATTGCGTACTCTGAGCACCTGCGTGTAAATTTGACAAATGTGCATCGTCGATAATAAGATCAGTAAGTTTATGTTTTTTTGGTAAAATTAATTGATGTTTTGACTCGAAAGGTAAAAGAGATTTGTGAATTCGACCACCAACTCTGAGAAAATTATTTGAGTCAAGAAATGGGTTTAATCTTATTAATTTATTGGATGGAAGTTTGCCATTTGCCAAGTTAATAATGTCAGAGTGAAAAATAGAAAGTTGTGTAATTTGTATTAATTTGTTTAATGCAAAATTATACTCTGAAACAGTAATATAGGAGGGAAATTTACCCTGAAATTTCCTACATTTCTTTAGGAAACGAAACACTAAGGCTGTAACTCTAACGAGGGAACCTAAAGTGGAAAATCGTGAAATGATTTCGACCTCATCAGGAGGCGAAGAAACCGTTAAGTTTGAATGAATAGAAGTACGCTTCTCTTCATCCGTCGGAAGTATTGACCCCAGCTGGGGCCAGAGATTATGGCTCTCGCTTAGCCAACGTGGGCCATGAAACCATATATCGTGTCTTAGAAAAGTAGAAGGCAACATGCCACGTGACGCTGCGTCCGCCGGGTTGTCGGCGGAGGGGACGTGACGCCAGCATGAGGCAGGAACGGTTTGCAAAATCTCCGTAACCCGATTGGAAACAAAAGTTTTCCATTCATGAGGAGATGAGCGTAACCATGAAAGTACGATGGTTGAATCAGACCAAGCATAAACTTCGTGGAGCGAAACGCGATCACTGTAAGTAAGTAGAACCTTTTTTAACAGCCTGGTTAAAAGTAAGGCCGCCATTAACTCGAGTCGCGGTATGGAAATCCTTTTTGTCGGGGCGACGCGTGTTTTAGCAACGAGCAACTCCGATTTTACATTGCCATCATCCAGCTCTATACGTAAAAATATAGAAGCGGCGAAAGCCTTTTCGGACGCGTCTGCAAACCCGTGTAGTTGAATTGAAACATTGTTGTTTGGAAATATGTAACGCGGAAACTCGAGTTGAGATAAGAGCGGAAATTCGCTTTTAAAAGTTAACCAAGACTCAACAATGTCTTGTGGAGGGGATTCGTCCCAACCTACTTGAGCTATCCATAGCAATTGAATTAAATGCTTTGCAAATAAAATCACCGGTGAAAGCAAACCGATAGGGTCGTAAATCCTAGCGATTTCGGAAAGAATAGTGCGTTTAGTGCAAATGTCGTTGCCACATTTGACACTGAAAGAAAAGGTGTCAGTCTGAGGGTTCCACTGTAACCCCAGTACTTTTATAGTGGAGTCGTTCTCCATTTTGGCAAAATCTACCTTATCGGGCCGCTCACCATGCGAAACCTGGGCGGTGCCGAGTAAAGATGGACAGTTGCTATGCCATTTATGGAGTTCGAAGCCAGCGGACTTGCAAATTTGAATAAGTTCTTGTTTTAGTGCTAAAGCGCCGGACTCCGTCTCGTCCCCGGACACTACGTCATCAACAAAAACATTATGTAAAATAATTTGCGAGGCGTTAGGAAAACGTACTGCCTCGTCAACCGCAAGTTGCTGCATAGTGCGCAGCGCAAGGTACGGTGACGAGCTAACACCGAAAGTTACCGTTCGTAAACGGTAATCGCGAATTGGTTCGCTTGGGGATTTACGCCAAACGATTCTTTGAAAATCGCGATCTGTCTCACGAACTAAAATATTGCGATACATTTGTTTAATGTCCGCTGTGAGAGCAATTGAATGTAAACGAAACTGAAGTAAAACGTCAACAATATCCTTGTGCAACTTAGCGCCTGTTAATAAAACGTCATTGAGTGCTAACCCATTGTTACTCTTACAACCCGCATCGAAAACTACTCGGGTCTTAGTCGTCTCGCTGGACTCCTTGACCACGCAGTGGTGCGGTATGTAGTAGGTGTTTGAGTCATCCTGATTATCCACGGGCTCCATGTGATTGAGGTCAAGGTACTCTTGGAGGCAAGCGTGATAGTCATCCTTAAGTTGCGGATTGCGTTCGAGTTTGTACTCTAACTTTTGAAATCTAGCGAGAGCAATAGCCCGCGACGAGCCGAGTGGCTGTGCTTCAGGCTTGAACGGCAGTGCAACTACGTACCGTCCGGAACTGTCACGCGTGTGTGTGTTTTTGAAGATGTTTTCACAAAGTGACTCCTCAGGAGTGAGTGTCCTTTGTTCTGAAATTGATTCCAGTTCCCAAAAACGTTGGAGGTCAAAATCGTTGTTAACGGAAACATGACACGCCTGTACAGGGAAAGGAATCGGAATAGTAGGAAAATTTAATTTACCTAACAATAAATATCCGAAGATGCTATTCATAGCTATAGGTGAGCCGACAGGACCCGTAATAGTATTATGCAACAGAATTTGTGATAAAGAATCGGCCCCGATAAGCATTTCTACGGGCTGTGGCGTGTGAAACTCGGGGTCGGCAAGAGTAATGTTTTTTATATGCGGCCAGTCAGTATAAGGAAGGGGACACACGGGTATTCTACTCGTTATTAATCTTGGGAGAATTAAGGTATCGATAACCACAACTGGATTATTTTTGTCTCTCGGCGTAATTGTTAATGAAACGGAACCCTTAGGATATACTGGCTTATTTTCCGTAATACCGTAAACTGGTGTAATATTAGCGACGCGTTGTTTAGATAAGTTTAAACGTTGTACGCACGCTTCTGTAATAAAGGAGGCTTGACTGCCGTGATCGACCAGACAGCGGACCGTGTGTCGCGAATTGTTTACCCATACATCCACTAATGCAGTAGCAAGCAGTACAGTACCTGTGTGCATAAGCGGAGTGGAGTTATCACTGCTGTGCACGGATGACGTCATCACAACCTGTCCGTCAGCTGCGGGAGCTGTCCTATCGTCCTCTTGTGGGAGCGAGATGGCAATCTTAGGTGGTGAGTTGTACTCATCGCAATGCAACAATGTATTATGTTTTTTATTACAGGTTCGGCAAGTGAAGCTTGACCTACATTTGTTAAGATCGTGGCCTACATATAAACAATTACTGCAAATAGATTTGTCTTTTAAAAATGAAATTCTTTCTTTAGGTGACATGTTGAGAAAGGTCGAACATTTGTTTAACGTATGTTGATTAAAGCAAAGCGGGCAAATATAAAACTTGGAAGGGTTCTTATGACCTTTAGGATTTGAGCTGCTCGGGTGGATAGTGTTAGTCGCAAAGGAGCGAGCTGCAACATTAGGTATTTTATTGTAACTGCGAAATGCATTCGTTGGCTTCGCGGAATGAGTTTCAGTTTTATTCTGAAATTTATTGAGTTGACCAGGATTAGAATAAGATATTTCGCAAGCTGAAAGTTCTCTTTCAAGAAATGAAATTAGTGAGTTAATGCTGGGGATATCGGTATGAGAATTCAATGTTAATTCAAAACGTTTACGCAAAGAGTTAGGTATTTTTCGAAGCAAGATGTTGAGTAAGATAAAACTCCAACTATCAATAGGAAATTTCATGACTTCTAGGGCTTTAATATTTTCGTGGTAAGTATTGAGTAGATGACGTAAACTAGACAAATTACGCTCGGAAACTGCTTCCATATCAAGTATATTCTCGAGATGCGATGACGCGATTTTTCTTTTGTTTTCATAGCGCGTGCAAAGTACTTCTAAAGCTATGTTATAGTTTTCGTCAGTAATCGGAATTGATTTGATTAAATTTAAAGGTTCATCCTTTAATGTAAGTAGCAAATATCTAAACTTTTCCACGTTCGTATAGCCACCATTGTTGTGAACTAATGAACAATAAAGGTCGAAATATGAATTCCAGTCGGTCTGGATACCGGAAAAAACCGGTAAAGGCAAAGTAGGCAATTTTGCATTAGAGTTTTGTGGTTCTCTAAGCAAGTAAGTTGAATTCTCCAGTACACGACTAGCGCGTCTGCACTGCTCGTCTACCCCCTTTAGTCGATTTAAATGTGTAATGATCGCATAGTAGTTATCGTCAAAGTCGTTTCGGATTTTGATTTGTTCCTCTTTGTTAAACAACTGAGACTGCATGAGATATTTTTCAATTCTAGTTTGTAATTTAGAAAACTTTCTTTGATGGGATGTAAGGTCATTCGTACGAGATCTAAATTTATTGTCGTCTGTGTTAACTAACTGCAATATACGTCGTAAATCATTTAATAAGATTTCTCGTTCGAATAAATCTTGATTATAAGAAAGGTCTGCTTTAGTAAAGCATTCTTGTTCCTGAGTAGGTTCGACCGCCAAGACAAAGTCTTTGTCGGAAGACATTTTGTGACGCGTGGCGTGCAAGAAGATAGGTTAGAAAATGAAATTGAAATTGAAAAGAAATGTACGGAAGTACGAAAATAGCGAAGTAGTTTTGAGACAACACGTACTGGAAGGGAAATACGGCTCGAAAGGGCCAAAAAATGTTATTTAGGGATAAAATCCTGGCACTGACCTTGACTAATGGCGTCTTGGATCTGGGTTTCCTGCCACCGCTGATCTTTGGGGCCACTGCACTTGTTTATCACCTTATAACTTGTGCATTAATCCATAGGTGTGAATGTCCGTGTTGTTTCTGGTACTTCACTCGCGAAAGTAAGGAAAACGCCGTGAATTCAGTAAGAATTGCAATTAGCGTGCGCGTGTACTTGTGTCCGTAGCAAGAGAGAAGAGAAAAGTGTGTCCGCCATCAGGGCGGAAATGCAATCGTATCAGGCTTCCGGGACATCTCGTCGCATGATTGGTTGGTTGGTTTTCATGTGCCAGTCAGGGTTACAAATAAGAAAAAATAAAACTAGCATCTCCCAACCAAAAGGCGTTGTCTCAATTTAAACAAATAAAATAAATTTGAACGCATGAAATTGGCTTAGTACTAAACAAACAATTACGCCCTAGAGTTTGAGTTTAAATTTTTAATTCTCTAAAATTACAGCTAAGTATGTACTTGGGTTGGGAGGCGATTGCTGGCAAAGATGTACGTACCTAGCTTAAAAACTGGGCAGACAGACTATTAGTTACATAAGAGTAACTAATTATATATTATGTAAGTTTATTAATAAGTACCTAGTTAATAAGTTATATATTAAGACTAGAGGCTGCCCCGCGGTTTTTCCCGCGCAGATTTATCATAAAAACAAAATTCCCGTTTTTTTAGTTCCCGTGGGAATTTCGGGAAATCCCTTCTTAGTGCTCACCTACACTCCCTAAGGAACCTACATGCAAAATTTCAGCCCGCTACGCCCAGTAGTTTCGGCTCTGCGTTGTCTGTCAGTCAGTAACGGAAGAGTTTTATATATATTGATTGTTTAATTAGTTACCTAGAATAAAAGAAGTAAACATATCTAATGCTTATTAAATCGCTACGCTGTATTACAGACAGCAGACAGCAGACAGCCTCTTGCCGCGTGGCTAGAGCTTAATTCACCCGAACAAAGAGCTCGGGTATTGCTTTTAGTAAACAAAAGACCATTGTGTCAAAACAAAATGTTTACAGGTAAGAAATTGCAGCTTCTCGAAATGTTCGTCCTTTCATATGCCCACGCACTTTTCTTTCTTGTGAGGACTTCAGATTTTTATTTAACAATGGATATATAATATGGGCTCTTAGGGCGAGACGGGAGCTTCCATCAAAGATTTTTACCAACAAAAGAAAAGGCAAAGTGTCTTTCTTATAGCCAGCCAAGACGTACGCGTCCACGTGATCGGCCGCAAGAATGTAAGTACCTACCTAACAGAAGCCTGGGTGTGGTTAAGTATCTTTTACTGAAATATAAGTCGCCTTTAAGAAAAATAAACTATCTAACAGAGTGAAACCAAATGACGATAAATTTGCGAAGAAATAGAAAACAAATCTCTATTTTCAAATGAAGGACTACGTTTATTCAATTATTGTTAAGGGATTTTATAATATTGTACGACAAACGAGCAGGGTAAGCGCGCTCAGCCTACTTCCGTAGAGCACACACCAACCAAGAGTGCTTAATATTTTTTTAAGAATCTGTTCTCGCAAAACGTTGAGGGCGCGTAACGGGAAAGTATGCAGTGCTTCAAAATGGGGGTGGGCTACACCTAAAAGTAGTGATTTCAAGAAAACAAAAAAACAAGTGATAACGAATGTTTCTGAACTATACTTAGTGATCTCTTGGTCGGTCTGCGGTGGAGAGTCAGTGACTCCCGAGAGCTGCGCGGCAGTTGGCACGCGACCAACATCTCGCCACTAACTAATTGTAATTGTAGCATTCAATAATTCAGACGTCAAAACAAGTGCCGCCTCATTACTGTAGGTAATAATCTTCTGCGATTCAACGTCAAGCAAAACATTAGAAATAGTAAGCAAATATCAATACATACTTATGGTATGGTTAAATCTTTAAAAATATATTAAAAACTAGAGGCTGCCCCGCGGTTTTTCCCGCGCAGATTTCTCATAAACACAATATTTCCGTTTTTTTCCAGTTCCCTTGGGAATTTCGGAAAATCCCTTCTTAGTGCTCACCTACACTCTCCAAGGAACCCACCTGCTAATTTTCAGCTTTCTACGCCCAGTAGTTTAGGCTCTGCGTTGTCTGTCAGTCAGTCAGTCAGTCAGTAGGTCAGTAACGAAGGAGTTTTATATATATTGATAACGGATTTTTATGCGGTTTTTTCAATAGAGTAGAACAGAATAGAATAGAAACACTTTATTGCATACATATAAGTAAGACACAAAAAGTACAATTGTTAAATTAAGGATGCAGACACTTTAAATTTACATGCAATGGGCGGCCTTACCGCCAAAAGCGATTTATTCCAGAGTAATTTAGGAGCAAGGTTTATAAGTATAATAACACATAATATAGTAATGGGTTAGGCGGTACGAATTTCGCCGGGTCGACTAGTAAGAAATAAAAGAGAATGTCATCCTGTGTAGCGTGTAACTAGGGACCTTGAGTGCGTGCCAACTAAGTCTGCGCGCGGTCAAAATATTTTTATTTATTTTTTTGTTAGCCTTTTATGTGTCCCACTGCTGGGCAAAGGCCTCCCCCCTCCCCTCTCCAAGTATCCCGATCCTATGCGATCTCCGGCCAATCCTTAAGGAATTTGTCCAGGTCGTCCCGCCATCTCCGCCGCAGTCTACCACACTTTCGCCGGCCGTCTTGCGGTTCCCACTCAGTGGAAATTTTAGCCCACCGGTCCGGGCTCATGCGGCAGACGTGGCCGGCCCAGTTCCACTTGAGTCTAGCAGTCGCGACACAACGTCAGAGATGCCTGTTACGGAGCGCAGCTCAGTGTTCCGGACACGGTCTGCAATATTAACTAATTATAATTAGCAATCTGTCTGTCTAATTTTTTTTTTTTTTTTATTCCGAGTAAAGTATGTAAAATACGTATACAGTGGCTACCTCAGTCGCGCGCATACTTAGCTGGCGCGGACTGTAATTATCTTATTTTGACATTTACTATTGAACTAGTGCAAGTCCATAATACTACTATACAAATAGAGATCCTAAATAGTTTTTC